>CAWUFW010010121.1:0-724252 GCA_963921515.1 Calotriton arnoldi
AACGAGCCTTTAGGATTGAACCTTTACCTAGGGGGTCATTATGATGGCGGGCGATCCGCCCACCATCACAACATGAATTGCCCCCCGCCATATTACTATGGCGGGGGTACCGCGGCAGACGGAAAGTCTGTCTGCCGCTTTTCTGCTGGTCGGCAATCGTCATGATTGCCGGCCGGGCGGAATTCGGGATTAATATGGTGGCGGTGTCTGGAAGGCACCGCCATCCAAATTGTGATGCCTGGGGTATCCGGCCTTTTCATGGCAGCGATGCCGCCATGAAATGGCTGGCGGGATTTGCTGTGGAGGCCCGTTGCGGGCCCCCGGGGGGCTGCACTTGGGGGGTACCTATGGTACCCCCCTACTTTGCCATGCCCAAGGTGGCAGGCACCACGCGGTGCCTGTCACATTGTGCATGGCAATGCACAACATGCATCTTTGGCATTGCGGCGGGTGCTGCTTACAGCAGCACCCGCCGCAATGTTAGAGATGCGTGATGCAACCGCCACGGTGGCAGTCGCATCCTAATTGGTGGTGCGGGACAACCGCACCGCTGGCGGCCGGTCCCAGCACCGCTAGGGTGGCAGGCGGACTGAAGTCCGCCCGCCATCATAATGACCACCCTAGTTCTAGACCTGGGCACAGAAGGAGGGTATTCCCTGAACAATAGTGTCCTATAACTCCATCAATAGACTCATACAGTATGAATGAATATTCATGAGGGTTCCTGGAAACCAGGCAGGGGCTACACACCACCTGCATAATATCTACGTACAAGGTTCATCCAATACGTCATCCTCAAATCCAACAATGGCTAATACAAGAAACAAGGGACAAAGAAACCCTAGATACTTTTTGTATAAATACAGCACATCTTGCTAGGGTTGGGAGAGGAGACCGAGACTTCCAGGCCGACACACTGACCAGAGACGCTGAGGCTCCTGCATGCAGACGCTCCAGTTGAGAGTGGTCTAACACATCCCTCGCGGGGTGTCCAACTCGAGACCAGGACGGGGTCCCACACTCTCTCACTTCAGGCAATGTGGTTAGACTAAATCCTAGAGGGATTCTGGGCTTCACACCTACTCACATGCTAGGTACACTTAGGTACATCTAGATAGGCATCGTAGGAATACGCGCATCTTTATCAGGCATTTTACATTCATGTATGTATTCATGATTACTGCAAGATGGTAGAACTCTACTATCCTTTTATTTTCACTGTACTGCTAATCATATATATCTGCTACTGTCTAACGGTTGTTGCAGCACATCTATTTTACACTAGAAGAACAACTGTGCAATAAATTCTTATTGTAACACGTCCGACTGTTTCTCTGTCTAACTCTCTGAGACCGAATAAGTGAGCATGAGTGACTGAGCGAAAAGTAGTATATTGTTTCCACGATCCTGGGGGATCAGGGTTGTCATGTTCTGAGGTTGCCAGAATCTATTCTCTCAATGATAAGAGGAGATTATAGTGGCACTGTGAGCTAGCTAATACAGACAGGCTAACGTATCTGGTGGGGGTGCACGGAGTTAGTCTGCCACCAATCCCACAGTTTATGTTATCCAAACGCGCAGATCCTGTATAGGTAATATAGGAACTACAAGACAGTGTAGCTGCAGCTCTTGGTGTAACCCTACAGAAAGGGCTGCAAGAACATTCGACTGAGGTGTGCTGGCTATTTTATAGTTCTGGACTGCTTAATACTGGCACTGCACATTTTAACCAGCAAAGCCCAGATTGTCAAAATGGTAATGCCAGTGGGGCCCAGTAAGACCTCTAAGGCATACTGAAAAGTGCTTTGCTGCCCGAGGACCCTCATCACATCGGCTACCCGGCCTCTCACGTTCCACAGGCCCATGCATGAGTAACTCAAGCAGTCCATGTTTTTGGTTAGCATTCTAGGGCTTGTAGCCCTGCTTCACACATTACAAAACAAGCTGTACAAGTATCATAATTAGTTGATGCAATTAAATCAACATTCCTGATGCATTTTGGCAGGTCAAATCAGCCAAAATGTAAGAGGGGTTGGGAGGGGGAGAAGAAAAGCACAAAATGTACATGTCATGCCCCATATTATGGATAAACGTAGAATAGGTGTTAATTAGCACCGCCATTAAATTCTGAACACGTTTTAACCATTGCCATAAATAACACCTACACCTCTGACCACTCATAATCGAGGCAAACGTTCATGCAATCACATTGGCCCATGTGATGTGGTGGACAGAAGACCAGACCATCTCTGACAAAATGACGTTTGGAAATACTCTGGACTTAGTTGGGCCGGTCAGAGCAGGAATAAAGTGGCAGTACCCTTTCTCTAAAATCACTACTTCCAAAAACACATGTTCAGTACAAACGTTGATTCGTTCGATTTCCACCACAGTAAATAGACCAGTTTCAACACCTTCAGTTTCCAACAGATTAATTTGCTTTCCTTTTCGCACAGCTTTCCAGCGCAATTGTATCCACACAATATTTTCTCCTAGGGCAGCTGCACGTGAGACTTCAAAGAGTCATGTTTTAAAATTAGGGGTGTGAGAAGCTGTCTATGAAACTTCATAAACCTTGTGATATTTCTAAAACTGAAAGTAGTAACAAAACTATCTTTCTGTAGGAGAAACACCGCAAAACCTACTTTTCGCTGATATCTGTTGCAAAACTAGTTTTTAATATTTATTTATTTATTTATTTGAAAAGTTTTATAGAGCGCGAACAAGACCCCAAAGGGGTATCAGAGCGCTGTACAGCGTTGTCGTCAGCAATTATACAAAACATAAAGAAGGTGAGTGAGATTACAATATGAGGGAAAACATTCACGAATAAGGAGTAGGGTGTAACAGAGGTGCACTAGAGCGCTCTGAGTAAAAACATCATACACATAGAGAGAACCAAGATGTGCGATGTATATCCCGGAATAGCAAAATCAGCAGTTAATGCAGTTAAAGGAGCTATCAAGGACTAAAACATAAAGATGGTGAGAACACATCATACAACATCAGTGAAAATATTTCACGTTTTAGGTTATTAACAGCACATATGAGAATGATCAGCGCATTAGCGTTCGTTCATTAGTAGTCTTTTGACCAGTTTTTTAAAGGAGGTAGTGGAAGGATTTGATCTGATCTCGGTAGGCAAGGCGTTCCAGATTCTAGGAGCAAGACCGGTGAACGCACGGTTGTACGATCTTTTCTTTTTGAATTTTGGAGGTTTCAAGAGAAGGGTGGAAGTACTTCTGAGATTCCGGCTGGAGCCCGATAGCTCAAGTTTGTTTGCTAGATACTGTGGGGTGTTGTGGTGTATGGCTTTATGAGTCAGACAAGCTATCTGGAGTCGGATTCTAGCTTCAATAGATAACCAGTTTAACTGTACAAGGTCCGGTGAAATGTGATCAAATTTCCTAGAACCCGTTAAAAGCCTGGCCGATGCATTCAGGGTAGCTCTGAGTGGGGCTAGGCTAGCTTTGGGAAGTCCTGCGAGGGTCACTAACCCATATTCCAATCTTGGGATAATCAGGGATTGAACCGCCGGCCTGAGATCTTCTGGGGGAAGGAATGGTTTGATTTTCTTCAGTGTGTTGAGTTGGAAGTTGGCTCCCCTAATAGTAGCACTGATGTGTGCCTGCATGTTTAGGTGTTTATCCAGGGTGATACCTAAAGATTTGGCAGAGTCTACGACATGAGGCGTGCAGTTCAGGGCAGTTAGTTGTTTAATCCAGTCGAGGGTAGGAGCTGAGTGATTAGGCGGGGTGATCAAAAGAAATTCCGTTTTGAGAGTATTTAGTAGGAGATGATTCTGAGCTAGCCAGTGTTGAGTTTGGGCTAGTGCAGCATTTAAAGTTTTTATGTCCTCTTGCGAGGATATCTTCAGGTACAATTGCGTGTCATCCGCATACATGTGGTATTGGATATTGGCTCTGTTCAGAATGACCGCAAGAGGCTCCATGAATAGGTTGAAGAGAGTGGGCGAAAGCGCAGAACCTTGGGGGACTCCAATCAGGACAGGGGTGCTGGACGCCAGGGTATGATTGACTTTGTTCCTTTGTGTGCGGTTGTGAAGGAAGGAGGCAAACCAATTTAGGACCGGGCCCGACAATCCCATCCTACGTTGTAGGAGATCAATCAAATTTTCGTGTTTGATGGTATCAAAGGCTGAGGACAGGTCTAGAAGGATCAGGAGACAAGGGACATTTTGGTCGAGGGCTCTCACGGCGTCATCCACAATGTGAGTTAGTGCCGTTTCAGTGCTGTGTCCTGCTCTGAATCCTGACTGATGAGGATCCAGGAGTTGATATTTTTCAATATGTTTGCAGAGCTGCGAGTGAACGCATTTTTCAAGCAATTTCGCTAGAGTCATGCTGCTGGTAATACGTCGGAAGTTGTTTGGATCTGATAGGTCTGCATTGGGCTTCTTAGGAATGGGAGTGACTTGCCCAACTTTTAGGCAGTCCGGAATCTTTCCCTGTGAGAGGGATTCATGAATGATCCTGGACCAGAGCGGTAGAACGGCTGAGATTAAATCTTTATATAGCTTGGCGGGTAGAGGATCACCAAAGTGGTTGGAGGGTTTGATGGATGTCATGTTGCTAAGTATCTCAGTGCAGTCTGGTAGGAGAAAACTGCTCCAAGAGGCGTTGTTTTTAAGTCCCAGAGGTGAAAGCATTGTCGTGGATTCTGCCGCCTCCCTAATCTAGCGGGCTGAATCTTGGAAAGCAGAGTTGGGGTGGTGGGTAATAGCTCCAGCTCTATTTTCATTGTTTTTTCAGCGAAGTGAGCTGTAAAATCATCACCACTAGGGAGCAGGGATAATGGAGTAGAGTTTTGATAAGAAGATTGGTTAGATTGTTCCTTAATGATTTCAAGAGTTTTTTGGTCTATTTTTGGCTCCATCCAGTTGAAGTCTGAAGTGTTCGATTTTTGCCAGGCGTATGTGTTTATTGTAAACGCTTCTCATTTTCCTCAGTTGAGAGAGTTTTGAGGTAGAAGGCGAGTTTCTCCAGAGTCTCTCAGAGAGTCTTAGATTACGCCGTTCGACATTTAGGACGCCATTAAACCATGGTTTAGAAAGTTTGACTGGGATCCTTTTGAGCTGTTTCCGGAGCAGCCGAGTCAAGAGTGTTGGAAAAGGTGTTAATGTAGTGCTCAGAAAGATCGTCAAGGTTGGTCAAATTAGGGGGCTGTAATTTATTTTTGGTGATTGAGGTTAGCATGTCAATGTCGAGGTCTCTCATATTGCGAGTCATTTGTTTTGCTTTAAGGGGTTGACCATGACGACCCAGTCCCTTATCTAAGATGACGAAGGGAATATATATATATATATATGATAATAGGAAAAACGTCCTCTAAAAACTTTTTGGGGGATAGATTGCCTATACTCAAGGTTTTGCAAATCGAACAACCTTCCCAACTACATGATTTTACTAAGTTTAGTGGGGCTTATTGACAAGCCCCTTGCACCGCCGTGATGCACCAGTGGCGCAGTGTGGTGCTTCATGTTTACAAGGACCCGTAAAGCCACCCTGCGTGGCTTTTCCTGTCCTTGTAAATACGCCCCCTTTCCACGCGGCACTTTGCCTGAAAGGGGCGTTCCATGGGTGTTGCTGTGGTGTTCCCACGCAACACCCATGGAACCTGACACATTTCCAGATTTATGAGAAATTGTAAACCTGGAAATGCAACGAGGAGAAATGTATTTATTTCTCCTCAGTGTTTTTCCTCTTTCTATGCATGCTGCATTCTGCAGCACACATAGAACGAGGAAATCGCCTCTTATGATTGTTTATGTGCAGCAAAGTGTCCCTTCCTGTACATAAACAATCATTAAAAAAATGACGTTTTATAAGTTCTATGTGTGCTAATGCAGCACACATAGAAGTTAATAAACGCCATTTCAGATTATTTCTGTGCAGGAAGGGACACCTTGCTGCACGTAAACAATCATCCCCGTTATGCAGGCATCCTTGCACCATGGTGCAAAGGTGCCTGCGTCGTCCCATGGTAACTAATTTTGCACCAGGGGAGAGCAAAGGGATCCATCATATCCTTGTAAATATGACGCATCCCTGTGCTTTGAAAGTGCTGCAGTGTGGCGCAGCCAAAGGGCATGCGTTGCCGCGCTGCGGCACTTTTTGTACATTATACCCAGTATATTTTCGAAAAACATCACAGGTAAAATTTGAACTGGTCTAATCTGTTAGTTGCGGCAACATTCGGCAAAGAAATAACTATTTTCAAAACTAGTTGAAGAAATTAAGGTGGAATGGTGTTAAGCTAGTGCTTTTTTCCTAATCATCTCGCCAGAGTAAGAGGAGTCCTGTATCATTATTTTTATTCCTGTCACTTTCATATTCCAGCATTGATTTAAATCATTAGAAGTGCAACCGTTATAGCTTTTTTAATCAATAGCAAAGGCTTCATAATTCTTGGCTGATGCTCTATAAATCTTCACTAAGAGCATAAATGCTTGCCTGTGTCCTAATATCTTCAATTTAGATGATGGTGAAAGTGTGACATTACAGCCCAATGATCTTTTTTCTTCATTTCTAAGCCAATAATATGTGCATCTTGCTTTTAGACCGCTACTTCAGCTAAAGAAATATGGGCCACATTCACAAAGATTATGCTGTGACTTACTCTTGTAGAACTCCTGAATGCCAGGAGTAAACCAGAAGTAATTAGAATTACTTCTAGCTTTCTCCTGCAATTCAGGTGTAATCCAGATATTCTTCATGAATAATGACCTTATTTAGTGACTGATGAGTGGGTGGCCGGCATCCCACCTGGGTGACATAAGTCATAACCTCCACTTCCCTGAAACATGACCACCAGTGATATTTAGAGAGCTCCACCTGCCTGCATTTGCTTAGCGCCTAAAATGTTTCAGATTCAGTTTTAGTTTATTCATGCATAGCTAATAAAAACCATTGCATGTAAATAAAAGCATGTTACAATAATACCATGATAATTACAATATAACCACTAAAACATCATGTTTGAGAAAAAACAGTGTCAGTGCATGTTATCACTTTTGACTTTGAACATGTACATAAGGGCATGTTAAAATATTACCATGATAATACAATATAACTACTAAAACATCATGTTTAAGAAAAATAGTAAGTCAGTGCAAATTATCACTTTTGACTTTGAACAGTTGAAACTCACGCATAGTAATTTATTACAATCATCATCATCATCATCATCAACAAACTTTATTACGATCACACAGATCCTAAAAAGTATACAACACAGGTAGTTTTTCCTTTAAAAGACATACACCAACGACACAATTAAAGAGGTAAAGGTTAAGAAGAATCAATAAAAACATTTATACAAATTCAGAATAAAAGGGCCCCCAAAACAATTGAAAAGTGCAACATGCAGTAGCAGCCAAATATATAATAAAAATTAAAGTGCTTAGTGCTCATGCTTACACAGCCATTGATAAACAATTGCATAAAATTCAAGTCTAGCAGCACTTTTCAAAATAAGGTATCTCCCATACATATTTTCCTACGCCTAGTCCAAAGGGCATGCCAAAATCTAGCAAGACCAAATACAGTAGATTGACGAGTGTCAGTGCACAAAAATCTTAGGACCTCTAAGTAATGCCCCCGTCTTGCTAGAAAACATAGCGGGACAATCCATTTTTTCCTCAGGGACTGGTACCTCAGGCAAAAAAAGAGTAGATGGACTATGGATTCTGGACTTCCTTGACATGCAGGGCAGAGATTAGCCAAATCATTACAGCTAGACCATTTTGAGCAAAACAGTTTAGTAGGAAGAGATTTGTAACGAAACTGCAAAAAAAGTTTCCGTGCCATCAGCGGAACAATTTCGTCGATGGTTGGCTCAAAAAACGGAGAACACTTAAATTTGAGAAAGTCTTTGGTCAGGGTAGATTCTGAAACTGTAAGATCTTCTATTAAAATAGATTTCCAAAGCAGTTCTTTCATTTTTACTCTTGGGGTTAGCCTCATGCTTTCCGGGTTTGACCAAAAGGCATCCATACCCAATTTTGCTAGAGCTTTCCGTAGGGTGGTAAACCAATTTATTGTTGATGCCTTTGGGAATCTTAGGAGGTCTAACAAGGTCTCACGGTAAGATTCAAGCTCTTCTACAGTCCACAACCTAAACCAAAACATTATCAATCGGTAAATTGCCTTGTGTTTCAATTGTCTGTGTGCCAGATCCATATACAAAGGTTTCAGTGGGGTGCTAGGGGGGAGGTCAACCAAGGATCTTAAAAAACGATTTTCCACAGCTGTTAAAGGCGATATATTTCCTATCCCCCACAGCTCTACACCATACAATATGCTCCCCAGTACCTTAGAGTTGTAAATTTCAAGTGCAGGAGCAATCTGCAGTGACACTGTTTTTCTGTGTATCTTACTAATGTGGTTACATTGAAAAATGTGATGTAACTTAGCCTTCTCCTTATGTGCGTCCCAGTTTACTGATGGGGATACATGAATTCCTAAATAATCAAAAACGTCTACTTGTTCAAGTAAAGTGCTACCTGCCCGGATGGATCTACTAGAGTGCTTTTTCCCTCTCTGATTAAAAATCATATACTTAGTTTTTCCTCGTTTAAGAACAACCCCTGTCATTACAAAACTGTATAAAATCATTTAAAAGTTGTTGGAGGCCCTGGGGAGATTTAGAAATTAAAAGAGTATCATCCGCAAATAACAGGGCGGGAACTCTTCTATTGTTTATTTTCGGGCACGCAATCATCCCTGTCCAAAAATCAATAACCCCGTTAATAAAAAGAGTAAAAAGAGTGGGCGCCAACACACAGCCCTGCCTCACCCACGATTTACAGGGAAGGTGTCTGTTACTTCATTATTGGGGCCCCACCTAACCTGGGCTGTATTGGAGGCATGTAGTCTAGTTAGAATGTCTAAAAGATTTGGAGGCAGGCCCATTTCTTTCAGTACTCTCCACAGCTTGGCCCGGGGCACTGAATCAAAGGCTGTGCGCAAGTCAACAAAGGCCACATATAGTTTTCCCCTTTGACATCCACTTCCTTCCAATAGATGCAGATGAAATGAAAAACCTGGTCTAAGGTGCTAACTTTAGAACGGAAGCCCGCTTGAAGATCACTTAATATATGGAACTCCATCATCCAATCTTGGAGCCTCCCCAAAACTTGTTTACAAAAGATCTTTTGGAGAGAGTCTATCAAACTTATCGGCCTGTAGCTCGATGGCTTAGTTTTGTCACCTTTCTTGTAGATGGGCACAATTTCCGCGACCTGCCACGATGACGGTACAGGTGCTCCGGACAGGATCAAGTTTGATAGCATGTTTATGTACGAGCCCCATAGAAATCTATCCTCTTTATACAAGTCATTGGGGATTTTATCTGGACCTTGGGCCCGCGCTAGGAAACAAGATGAGATCGCCAAATCAGTTTCTGCCATAGAAAAGCTCAGGGGCTCAGAGTCCCCGCTCACCCCCCCCCCCCAGCTGGGGACACACCCATCTCGCCACTATCGTGACTATCGTTTGCATAGAGAGACCCGAAATAAGCCATCCATTCATCAGGCTGTATGTTAAATTCCAACATTGGTTTCTCTCCCTTAAGCCAGTAAGTTGCCTCTCTCCAAAAGGTCCTTTGGTCTTCGTCATTTAATGCTGTGTGTAAAGTTAGCCATAGCGATCTCTCCCACTCCTTTTTGGCACTGGTAATAGCCCGCCTATACTTGTCTCTGCAAGTCACAATCTCAGAGTGCACCTTGTGCTTTACTGCACTAATAAGCTCTCCCTTAGACCTTCTACAGTCCTGATTGAACCAGGAGCTTGAAGAATTTTGCTTAGTACCAGTACAGTGGCTACCACTTCCCAGTGCTTTAGCAGGCCGACTAAGCAATTCCCTAACCTCGTCAAAGAGATGCTCGTGGCATAAACATAGATTCTTTACAGCATCTTTACTAGGGATTTTAGCTAGGAACTCTATTAAATCCAATGTTTTTTTCTTGACTAAATCCAGCACTTCCGGATGCTTTTCTACCCAGCCCCACTTAACCGATCGCTGGTTATTTGTGATTGATAACACTCCCAGGTCACGATGGCCATTTGGGTTGGTCTGTGCATTACCTAACACAGATAGTGAAAGTGCAAGTGCATTATGATCACTTTCAAGTCTATTTTCCACTATCATATCATCAAGTACAGACCATAGGTTGGGAGTTATTAAACAATAATCTATTCTACTAGTGTGATTTGGTCTGTTATACGTATGGGCCCCATTTGGACCGGTCTTGTTCACCCATTTGTTCCTCGTAGGTCATGCTGGAGTGTTAGTGCAAACAGCTGACCACCTCTCTTCATTCATTTGACCTTGGGTAGATTTAATGGCGGGATTGACCATTCCCTATCCCACTCCTCTGTCAAATCTGGGGCAGTTAGAGCAAGGGGCTCAAAGGTACAATTAAAATCACCAGCCACTATGGTGGGGATGTTATCCAGATACTTGACTAGAGCATTGTCCAATATACAGAGAGTCTCAGTTTCCTCTCCAACTGAGTCCACCCTATTATATACGTTAAAGAATTTCCCTTTCCAACCACTGGGTAGGGACAACTCAAAAGCCAAAATGTCCTGCGAGTCTACATGAAGGCGCTTGATTTTAATCCCTACTGCGTTCTTTAACCAAACTAACAGACCTCTACGGGACGGCCCCGCATCTTACTGGTAGCAGCAATGGCAAGGGCAGAATAGCCACTTCTATGGGGGTGGATAAGCTCCAGGTTTCCTGCATCAGGATTATGTCAAAAGTGTCTATAAACGTACACCATTCTAGATCTGATAGTAGTTTGGAAATCCCAGCCACATTCCATACTAAGATCCTGAGAGGCATTGATGGAGAAGGCCCTACTGCAGTAGAACATATATTCTGAGTGATGGCATGCATTTCAGTTGGGGCTTTGAACACAGCACAAGGTTCAGTATTATATATTAGGTTATTTAATAGCTGGGAGTTTGGTGGGTGAGAAAAAGGATCCTGTCTAGGTTCAGGTAACTAGACGCCGTCCGGCTTCAGTCAACGTTGACTACTTTTTGTCCAACCTGGGCCAGAGCATAATTCTTCCCTCTGTGATCTATGCGGGGTTGCTCCATCATTAGATGGATATTGGTACCGGATCTGAATAATGGTGTTTGGGGGGGAAATGTACGAGAGTCAATCGACAAGAGCCCAGATACCATGGCTTCGTCAAAGAATCTGACTAAGATTGTATCATTTTCAGCCCCCGGAATGATCAGTCTACTGGCACATCTATTGTCATCCCTTATAATGGAATAGCAATAGAGGTATGACCTAAACCAGTGAGTAACCTTATTTATTAGGGAATCATCAATCAATATAATAAGAAATTGACCAAAGCCTACTACAAGGCAAACCCTTCATCTATTAACAATAAAGTGCGGACGTGCTGTGCAAACGTTTGCCATAAAGTGCATCTGTTATACTTTATAATATACTAAGTAAAATTCTGTTTTCCTGACAAGAAGGTCTAAGGAAATTGTAGAGCTTGTTATTTTAATGTAGGAGACAATCCCTGGCCTAGTTATCTAGCTCACTAAAAGGTTTAAAATACTGAACGGTCCACATAATACACAGATGTTGTGTGCCTACTACCCCCGGGGAGAGCCATTGATCTTGTCTCAAATGGGAACACAAATCAAAATACCTGGTGCTAGATTTCTCCAGCTCCTTCGCAGCTAGGTTAACAAAACGTACTGCCTTACATGCCAGTTGCACAGAAGCACCCCCAATAAGGCGATGACAGCTGGTCAACATGACCTAATTTGCAGAGCTCTTAGAGTGAGACATTGCCTACGTATTAACAAGGCAGGGCAAATGCACAGCAGATGAAACAAAGTTTCATTTTTTTGGCCACAGAGCCTGCACTCTGAAGTTGTCCAGTGCTGTTTCCAGAGGGGCGTAAAATCCTTCGATGCGAACATGACAAGATGAATTAGCAGGAGTTCATGTTTCTTAGCCTCTGAGAAGTATGCAGGTACATATGGCTGAGAACCCAAAGCTGCATATGATGGCGTGACTGCCCACGCATGCCCTTTACTTGCTACAGTAGCCTTGCCCATGACAAAGGATGAAAGTTTGGCAGCTTTGTTTTGTTTTTGATACGTTCAAAAGTGGTGTAATCCTTAGGGGTGTGCTAAGCATCTTATAATAGAAGTGCTGCAATTGAGTGATGTAATCCTGGAAACACAGAGATCTTTATGTGGGCCTGCCTTTCCATTTCCACCCAACATTGATGCACAAGCAAATTGGCTTCTGCTGCCCTTGTCCTCCAGCAGAAATTTACCAGGGCACTCTGCCTGGATTGACCCTAGTGGAGTAAACCAAAATCATGTTTGATTTGGGCTTGCGAAACGTACCATGGAATTGCAAAGAGTTTTTTAAAGAATATCGAATGTAGGATGTTTAAGGTTGCCCAGCCATGACCTTTAAGCAATTCCGAGCCATAAGATATTGAAAGCATGAATTTGGCTCCCACAACCTGACAGAGATGAAGTGTTGATGTGTTTAAAGTCTTGTGTTTCAAGGTTTTAAAAGCAAACAACATATTATTTTAAATAGAACGCCTGCCTCTATTTGCTTAGCACCCAAAGTGTTTAATGGGAACTCTCAGCAAAGCTTTTGGTTTTTCAAATTCAAACTCCTAAAGATGCCCTATGGGGGTTACTTAAGGTTTTCCTGTATGGGCTACCAGGCTTTTCCTGGCAGTTGCAAGTAAGAAAAAAAGTGTGTTAGAACCTCTGCCCTATATAGGGTGAATGGTCTGAGATTTTTAGACTGAAGGCCCGATGTCCATGGGGCCATCAGTCCAAGATTTCCTCTGACAGAGTCAGAGAAGATGCCACCGGCAGAAATATGACTGTTAGTCTGACTCTAAATAGAGCAGTTGAACTGAGAGGTTGGTGGACAGGGTACTCCATCATGTTTTTGGAGGCACACTCACTCCATCAAACTCTAAATAATGCCTTCATTCACACTTTCTCATAGCATAATCATTGTTATTTGTACAATAAGAGTCTGGTGGTGTTTGAGACCTGGGGATTTTGAGTCTGGTGTGTTTTGGCAAAGAAGCATTCTGTACTCAGTATCAGACTCAGGAATTGTCCAACTGAACATGACCCCTAAAAACTTGAGAAAGGATAAGTGGGAGACCCAATAGACCCTTGGAGGCTTGGGTAATTAATGTATCAACGGGTAAACGTGCCTACAAGGGATTCTTTTAAAAAAGTATTCTCTTGTTTACGAGCAATCAGTCAGCAATAAGGTCTACACAGTAGCTCACTTTGAGTTATTTGAACAGCTAGATTACTTATTTCAACATGAACAGATCTACAGAAAAATATTCCAGATGGGTGTATGCTTCTTAAAACACAATTTTATGTTGAAACAATATTAAAGGGTACAAAACATGCTACATATATAAACATACATCATCACACAGTGACTGAGATTCGGAAGTCATTTGTTACTATATTCTTCTCATTATCACTAATGTGGTCACCTATTCCCAACAAGATGTACAAAAGGAAATTGTGACTGACCATACAGAAAACAAATCCTTAAGTGGAAAAGATTCACAAAGAAAATAGGTGTAGTTGTCGACGTTTCGGTCTATGTTGTGAAGACATCTGCTAGACCATCTTCAGGACGTTAAATTCATATGTTGAATGACCCTCTGAGGACTACATTGGTAGTTCAATCCTCCAGTGGTCACAAATATGACAAAGTATCACACGTCAGCAGATGCTGACTGTTGATGCAGCAGATCGCCAGACGGAGCGGCGCCCGTCTTTGAATTGTAATTGAAGTGATCGGCCACGCCGACACGTGTGATACTTTGTCATATTTGTGACCACTGGAGGAGGGATTGCCCCTGTGAGCCTCAAGTTCTAGAGACCATTCTGTGTCATTGCCAGCTACTCAACAGCTGTGATTTCGACCTTGAACACGTTTTTTAACGGACAAGACTACATCAGCTTTTCTAAACTACCAATGTTTTTGAGGCATGATTACCGAGTAGGAAATCTTGGTTTATGACATTAGAAAATTCATGGTTACAAAATGAGATATGTTCAGCCTTTTAAGAATTTATTTATAACTTGGTACCATTTTATTAAAAGGAATTAGTATGAGTTATGAGGAAGATGCACAATAATAGAGAAAGAGGAGTCATTTATTTTTAATTTATGTGATTTAAAGAGAAGAGGCTGAGGGGGCAACAGAATTGCACTTATCACTATAGTGGATTATGATTACATTCTATACACAGTGGTGCACAAGCCTAGAGGGCAAACCATCTTAGCCCTCCACACCAGAGAAACTCTATCAATATTTGAAAAAAAATGTTTCGCTCAGCACCGAATCAATAATTAACATGCTTAATAATATGCAAGTCAATTAGTAATTCATTCAAAACATGTTCAAATTAGGTAATGCACAGACTTTCTGAGTTCCTTTTGTTAAAATGTAGATTTTTTTATTAAGCATTTTTCATTGTAAAATTCTTGTTTTTATCTTTTTCTGTAGCCAACGAATTTTGTCCAAGCGGACCTCTTCAGGTCTACAAAACACACAGGGGCCGATTCCGATTCGGGCCGGAAATCTCTCCGACCGAGCCGGACCCGGAGAGATTTCCGACCGAATCGGACCCGTGCAGTCCGACCGAACGAGTCCGATGCATTCGTATGCCACCGGACACGAGTCGGTCGGACTCCCATTGAACTCAATGGGAGCCGGTCGTCATAACGCGTACGCGGGCTCCCATTGCCTCAATGGGTGCAAGGCGGACAAGGGCGCCCCCTACAGCGAGTACGCCGCGAAGCGCCGCGGCGTACACGCACAGGTAGGGGACCCATGGGTCCCCCTGGGTGCGCCGCACGGGTACGCGTGCAGACAGGGGGTCCGACACGGACCCCAAAGTACGGCTCCGACAGCGAAGTTCGAGTCGGACGGCGCGAGTCGGTCGGAGCGGTCGAGGTGCGCATCGTACTTACCCGGCCGGAAAACGTCTCCATTGGCGCGGTGCGAATCGGGTCCGAGCGAGTCGGGTCGGAGCGGTACGATCCGAGTACGAGTCGGTCGGAGGCGGTCGGGTCGCCCGGACGGAGTCGGTCGGCGAATACGCATCGTACTCGCTCGCCCGGACGCGCGTACGACTCGGTCGGAAAATAGGGCTCCGGATCGGATCCGGTAAAACCAAATCCGATTCGGAGCACTACCGGCCGAGATCGGAATCGGCCCCACAATATTTACAAGTTTAAAATCCAGACATAAACAAATAACACTAATTTAGCTGTACACAATACTAAAACTGCAAGACATCACACATGTATTAGACCATATACTAAATAACAAAAAAGCAACAAAAAACACATCATGTTTCGGTCTTTAAACAACATTTCACTGTGCTTTGTGATTATTACTTTGTGTGACATGAGATGTAAACATGAGGCCGATAGTCATGAAAATGTTCTCAATTGGTTACACACTACACCCTGTCCTAGGTCTAAAGTACAATTTATCACCAGTTTCTGGCCAAAGCCTCAAAGGTCATTAGTACTTCCTAAATAAACATAAGCCCTAAGGTCATGAAAAGGGTACTCTATTAGTTACAAGATAGAACCCATCCTGATTCTAAAGCACAATTTAACGCCAGTTACTGGCCAAAGTGTAGGGGGACATGGAACGTTAACCCCTTGGGTATGTTTCATTAATTGGAAAAGTTGGTCTACATTCTATTCTTAACCTGACCTTGTTAAGTCATTAAGTTCGCCAAGTACAAGTTGCAGAAGGTACCTGTTTCTGTGTTTCTTTCATATATGGTTATGATCCAATTATGGTCTGGCTCAAAGAAAGAGTCAAAGTTCGAAATGTAATGTGTGCTTACTCCCCATGTTGCTGTGTGTAAGACTGAAATTCCTATGTTTTATGTATTCTACTGAAGTCCAGTAACATATGAAAGAACCCAAATTACAATTTACAAATTAAATTAAATGGAGATTGCTAAGTGGACTAATTTGTTATAATAGTCAAAGAAGTGCTACATTCATTATGACATTCTTCTATGGTGAAGATCTCACTGCGGAAACCTTCAATGTCATTGGGACACTTCCATAAAGTCCAAAAACGTCTATGTCAGCCATCCATGAAGTTCAGCGAGTAATGAACCCATGTAGGTCGGGACCCTGGGCGGCCCTGGAACACACATGAGAGGCAAAATCCCTTACAATCTACTTATATATAGTAGAATTCAAATTTGTAGAGAGTGCAGACACTACTGGAGAGCTTAAATGCACAAATGTTAAATTTAGTTTTCTTGGTCTACAGCCATCATCATCAACCGGCAACCAAGATTCACATCAAACAATTTTATCTTGAACAAGTGATGGCACAACATATTCCACATGACAAATCTGTATGGGGAGAGCGATAAACATCCCACCTTGTAGTAGATGTACAGCACAAGTAAATGCTGACAGCACCTTATGTCACAAGGCGGATAACCCGTATGGTGCAGATGTAATTTAAGCAGTCCAAGGGCATAGGAATAAGAATGCCAAAATGAAAAAGGAAGTAATTTTCTTTACAAGATATGATGCATACAGTAGCCATATTTTTGATGTGCTTAGAAATAACTGGCACATACTTGACTCAAAAACTCACCCGGAGGGGATTGTGTACCAGAAACCCAGAGTGGCCAATTGCAGAGGGACGACTCTGAGAAAAACCCTTTGCCCAAGATACATGAAAACCTCACAGAATGATAGTGGTTTCAAAACCTGGATTCTAGACAAACCTAAGGGATTTTATATCTGTGGAACATGCTCCATCTGCCAGATAGGACATAACAGGACCTTCAAATTTGGATATGACACTACCACTGAGTACACCATTGGTTCATTCATAAACTACTATACATCATATGTTGTTTATGGGCCCAATTCACAGAACTAACTTAAGACAAAATCCTAAACTTACTACCATTTTGATATTCACAGAAGGCACTTACTCATTTTGGTATTCACAGAAGGCACTTACTTACTCATTTTGAGTAACTTACTCATTTTGAGTAACTTACTCATTTTGTGTAACTTACTCATTTTGGTATTCACAGAAGGCACTTACTCATTGATGAGTAAGTGCCTTCTGTGAATACCAAAATGAGTAAGTTACACAAAATGAGTAAGTTACTCAAAATGAGTAAGTTACTCATTTAGTATTCACAGAAGGCACTTACTCATTGATGAGTAAGTGCCTTCTGTGAATACCAAAACGAGTAAGTTACACAAAATGAGTAAGTTACTCAAAATGAGTAGTTACTCATTTTGGTATTCACAGAAGGCACTTACTCATTGATGAGTAAGTGCCTTCTGTGAATACCAAAATGAGTAAGTTACACAAAATGAGTAAGTTACACAAAATGAGTAAGCTGCTCAAAATGAGTAAGTAAGTGCCTTCTGTGAATACCAAAATGAGTAAGTGCCTTCTGTGAATACCAAAATGGTAGTAAGTTTAGGATTTTGTCTTAAGTTAGTTCTGTGAATCGGGCCCATTGTTACAGGGTGCAAATGTGGAAAAATCTACATAGGTGTCTGAAAATAAGGATGCAGGAACATGTCAGAGTCGTCAAACATCAGGACAAAAGCTACCTGGTAGTGGTGCACATACACACAGTCCATCCCACTAACACCAAACTTTGGTTTCACGCACTTGAGCAGATATCCCATAATGAGAGGGGAGGCAATCAAGAAACGCTACTCAGGCAAGCTGTAGCAAGGTGGATATGCCGCCTGAGGTCAGTTACAGCAGGTTTAAACACTAACAATGAATTCCATAATTTCCTATCAAAAAACCTATGGTTAGAGGGATTATACATATGGAATTATGGTAAAAATACTGGTTCTTCATTTTCATAGGCAGTTTTGTCCAAGTGGGTTGTTTATTTACTGCATCCATTTACTCGTGTTCGTTTTGATTTTTTGTGGTTGTTATTATTTGGGGTTATCTTCTTAAGCGACACTTATTCCTCTTTTATTTTAGTAACTGGATAGTCAGTGGATAGGATATTTTAATAAATAATTGATCCATGGGAAGTGTGGCCAATTTGACTTTACACAATAACTTTAGCAGACATGCATTGTGTTTTGATCATGGACTTTGGTTCCAGAATCTGCCTCTGTTGAGACACAAGGACAGGATGCCTTGTTTAGGAGTACTGGCTTTGCTAGAAGAACAATGTTTCTTTACTTAAATAGTATTTTTTTCTTTGAGTGCTGAGGTAGCCTCGTTGATGTGACTGGATGGTTTTTGAATTTAATTGCTTCTCGAAGGACAGCACCATTATATGGTTTTATTGCATGTCTTTTGTCATTCTTCACGCATACACCATTCCAAGATGGCAGACACATTTTGGCTTTAATTTACACACCATGATTGGCGGCCTATATCGGTGAGTATTGATATCATTGGAGCGGTAACCTTCTGTTTACACAAAAACAATATTCATGCAATCATTTCTGTATTATCTCGGAAGGGACCAGATGATTTTTTAATCAAGCTATATGTCCCATGCACCAGTAATATTTGGATGGTTAACATTCATACGTTTAATTGTCCATACTTGGTGTTCAATCTGAGGTAGACTGGCCCAAGATGGCCGCATGTTTTCTTTTAAATGAAAAACTACATGGAAAAATATATTTTTTCTTTTTTTTACAATTCTCGTGTTCTCTACAGTTCGTTCAGACTCTTGTTTGATGTATTAATCATAGGTACATGGGTGCTTTTGCATACATGCAACCCGGAAGGATTTCTGTTACCTGATTGTCTGGCTCAATGTCTAGGTAATAAATCATTAACAATTACAGAATATATATTTTTCCACTTTTGTATCTTCATAAATTTAATGGGATAGGTTAATTATGGTGAATCGGCGTAATGCTTAGGCTTTCCGAATGGGCATCATTTAATTGCTAGTGGTGCATGCCATTTCAAGATGGTGGCCATGGTAACAACATAATGTCAGTAAAGTTGACATGTTTGACACAGGTGTTCCAACTTCACCCGAGCTATTTAAACTCCATTCAGGAACAGGGACGTTTCTTGACCTGACACTTTATGCATGAGCTACTTTACTCACTGGTAAGCATCAGGGCATTTTTGGAGTAGATTTGACCATTGCATCCATTTTATTTGGTTTTATTTAAATTCACAACTTCACGTAAAGTGTTGATGCAGATCCAGTGGCAGGGCTGTTGGATTTTGGAGGCAACTTACTCTTACTTTTGTGGGGAGAGGCACTGTACATGTTACCTGGTGGCTCACCTGCTACATTGTGTGTGCTAAATTGGGTTTCGCGGCGGGGGTGGAGTCCTTGGCCCCTTCCGTCGAATAAGTTTAATACCATTTCTGTATTATATTGCATAGGCCAATTGAGTGGGATCTTCTGACATCGAGCTTTTCTTTTATTAAGAAGTGCAGGATGGTTCATGGACCGATTCGTGCAGCTTTTTTATATGGTGGTTTGGCCCCCGTTGGGGATATATACTGTGCTTTATTAATGCCTTTGCCGGCATATCTTTATGCTGTCCCCGCACTACATCATATTTGCATATATTTGTGGGTTTTTCTGATTTTGTATTCATCCTATATTTAGGGGTTTTTGGATAGGTAATGGACCAATTTCTGCAATGTTTATATATCAGTCAGTCAGTCAGTCAAAAGTACTTTATTCAGCAGCCAAGAACCATAAAAGTAAACATTTTTAAAAAGACACATTTCATTGAAAGACATTTTATACATAAAAGCTTAGGTCACGTAAAAAATATTAAAAATAAATGTACAGAGCAATAAAAGGGCATCCGGCTTTACTGTTTCATCGATCACATATAGACCTACAAGGAGTACAACATATAAAGTGCAACAGTGCTAGGCATTAGACCAAAAGCTATAAGGATTATCTCATAAAGTGCACATTATAATAGTTTTTAAAAAAAACGTGTTTACACTAATTGAGGGAACAAGGTGGCTACTGCGGAGGCAACTTTTTCCTATGTCTGATAGCCCCTATTAGAAAGCTTGCTACCCCAAAGCAGACCATGGGAGAGGGTAACATTTGGAGATAGAGCAGAGCCGGCCTGACTTGAAAACATTGACAGTCTCTAAGTAATGGTAAAATATGTTTTCTGCGCAAAGAATCGAAGTGAGCACAGAAAAACATAAAATGAAGAGTATCCTGCTCTGAAAAATTATCGCAGGGGCAGGGTTTTAGTGAACCAGGTATCGAGTAGCCTTGGGGAAATGCCAAAAGCCAGGGGACCAGATTCAAACGAAATCTGGTCAAAACAAAACGATGATATGCTTTATTGCCTTAAGATAAATATGGCTGCATCTGTGGACCCAAGCTCAATATGGCAAACCTTCTCACAGACGGTTTGGCTAATTCCATCTCCTCCCTAAGCCCCTGCCGCTTGTCCAGAAACTGCTGTTTGAAATCTCTGATGGCGGTCTTGCCCCAGTTACCCGGGGCTCAGGAACAGGTCACGACGGCCAAGCCATCTAGTCTGTTCCATTATGTATTTCAACCAGGGAATGTGTAACGCCCCCTCCAGTGCAATACAATCAGTAATTATAAGTTGGTTTAAGTTTGGGGTCGGACTTGCCCAGATTCTAAGCCAGCGCAACAGCGGGGCGACCGCGATCTGGTCTGAAATGTAACCCACCCCAATTCTTCATGTAAGTTAAAAACAGGGGTTGCAGTGGGGACGGCATGGAGTTTTCGCATAAAATTATTCTCAGCCACCTGAATTCCCTTTACATCCTTGTAGCCCCAGATGTCGCACCCATACGTAGCCATCGGGATACATTTTGCATTATAGACCTTCAATAGTGCGGGAAGGGGCTTTGACCCCAATCTTTTAGCAAAATCCAAGATGGCCCCTGCTGCCCTGGCTAAGATGTTCTTTTTAAGTAAACGTTCCTTGCTCATCGAAAAGTACCCCTAAATATGGAAACGTGGACACTTTCGTTAATTCGGCCCCTTTCAATAAAACTTGGCCTTAGCCGCCTTTCGGGGACCTATGGTCATAGTATGTGATTTCTTAAAATTTGTAGTTAAATCTAACGAATCCATAAAACCTATAAAACAGTTTAAAAGTCGTTGAAGGCCCATTGCGGTTCTGGCCAGTAAAACCGCATCATCGGCATACAAGAGTGCAGGGATCATCTTGGAGCTAGCTCTGGGTATGACTTTGCAACAGGATATTAGGGAGTCTCCCAATTTGTTAATATATAGCGTAAACAGCAAAGGGGCCAAAATGCACCCCTGCCGGACCTCCCTTTTTACTTCCCAAGAGCCTGTCAAACTGCCATCTGCATTGTACCTTACCGCTACCGTGGTGTTTTCATGGGCAGTGTGCAAGAAAGAGACCAACTCCACGTCTAACCCCAGATCGCGTAACACCAACCACGACTTAGACCTATTAACATAATCAAACGCTGAGGTTAGGTCCATGAAGGCCAGATGTAAAACTCCCCTCTTGGCAATGGTGTACTTCCCAATCACTAGATGCAGTTTAAGGCATTGGTCCAAGGTCCCTTTCCCCTGCCTGAAGCCATACTGCAGATCAGAAATGATGTTAACCTGATCAAGCCAAACTTGTAGGCGATCCAATATTACTTTCCCCAAGATTTTAGCCGCTGAATCTAGGAGGGAGATCGGTCTATAGCAAGCGGGGTCATCCCGGGAGCCCTTTTTAAAAATGGGGATGGAAACCGCCTTTGCCCATGATGAGGGAAAGCCACACGAGAAAGCTGCATTAAAAACATGAGTTAAAATCTTATCCCATACTTTGGGATTGGCCTTATAGAGGTCTGCTGGTACCCCATCTGGTCCCGGGGTAATAGCTTTATGAACCTCATCTATACTGAAATGGAGGGGGATACTTGGTGGGCCGGGAACTAGTTGTCCCACAGAAGCTTCTAGATTTGCGTCGCTATAGATGTTACCAAAATGCTGGACCCAGAGCTCAGCAGGTATCGTACAGTCTCTGCTAGAGTTTGGCATGTCAGAAAAAAAGGGCTGCTCACCACCGACCAGAATCTGGCGCTGTCAGCCAGGACACTGGCTTGGCTGAGCGCCTCCCAAGCCTGCTCCCTTATCTGCTTCTTTCTTTCCTGAACTGCAAGTTCATAGGCCTTCCGGTGGCTCCTGGTTAATATTGCATCCCTTGGATTTTGCATAAGGGCCTGCTTTAGTTCCTTATGGGCAGCCGAACAGGTATTATCAAACCACCTTTTAGGTTTTGGGCACCTAGCTCTAGATTTAGAGGTTAAATACGATGCTACCTGCTTAGTGATTTTGTCAAAAGCGTCTAGGGTGGCTCTGTCGTGTGGGAAAGGATCCATACAGACTTGGAACTCCGGGGCACAGGTGGAATACAAATTGTCTAAGAAACTCTCCGGGATGATTCTTTCCCACTTCATTTGCATGGACTGTTTAAATTCTGCCTGCACCATATGGGTGATCCGCCTTGTGATATACGGTGATGTCAGCCTTTACTTGTGCTGTATATCTATTAAGAGGTGGGATGGCTATGGCTCTTCCCATACAGTCAATTTTATGTCACGTGGAATATGTTGTGCAATCACTTGTTCAAGATAACATTGTTTGATGTGAAACTTTGTTGACGGTTGATGATGATGGTTGTCGTCCAAGAAAACTCAATTTAACATTTGCACATTTATGGTCTCCATTGGTGACTGCACTCTCTACAAGTTTGCATTCTACTATGTAAAAGTATATTGTAAGGGATTTTGTCTTTCATATGTGTTTCAGGACCGCCCACGGTGCTGACCTACATGGGTTGATAACTCGCTGAACTACATTGACGACTGGCATAGAGGTTTCTGGACTTCATGGAAGTGTCCCAATGGGATCTCTGACAGAATATCGACATTGAAAATATCGAGGTACTAAAATATCGAAGCAAAAATATCGTTGTCCAGAATATCGAAGTCCTATCTACATAATTGTAAGTACAAAAATATCATAAAAAAATATCGTTGTTAAAAATATCGTTTTTTTTAATGTTTAAAAAATAATGTAGAATAAAGTAAATAATGCATATAATTAAAAAAACATAGGGATCTATTACGATGGCGGTCGGATGTCCACCGCCGGGCCGGCGGTGGTGCCCACCGTACCGGCGGTGGACATCCGCCTGCCATCGCAACCAGGAAAACCGCCGGTCACATTAGGATGGCGGTGGTGACCACGGCGGTGGGAAATTCCGACCGCCGCTTTACCGCCGGTTGCCATCCACAGTCCTGCCTGGTGGACGGAGCAGGACCGGGATAATGGTGGCGGTGCAGAGCAGGCTCCGCCGGCAGGATTATGATGCCGGTGGTAGCCAGCCTTTCCTCTGCGGTCAGACCGCCATTGAAAGGCATGCGGTGATTGTCTTCCGGGGGCCCGTTGCGGGCCCCCAATGTGTTGGGGGGGGTGTGGGTGCACTGGGGGGGTACCCATGGTCCCCCCTACATTTCCCTGTACCAGGTGGCAGGCACTGTGCAGTGCCTGCCACGCAGTGCAGGGAAATGCAGGACATGCTCCTTTCGGCATCGCGGCGGTGCTGCAGGCGGCAGCAACCGCCGCAATGTTAATGCCCGCGATCCGACCGCCGCGGTCGGATTTCGACAGCGGGTCATCGTAATTCGACCGGCGGTGATGTCGCGGTACATGCAGGTGGTCTTTTCCCGCTACCATGGCGGTCGGGGAGGTTTCCCGACTGCCATCGTAATTGGCCCCTTAGTTAGAATTATAGAAAATGTTTAAAATTATAACTAATACATATAATGTAAAAATAAATTAAACATACATATATATTAAATATAATATGCATATTTACTTAATAATATTGATAAATAATTAATTTAATAAATTATAAATTATTAGAAACATATTAAAAATTATGAATACATATAAATACACATACACCAATAACATAAAAATAAAAATAAAATATACATATAATAAATTGAAATATTAAAATATTTTTAATCTTTTTAAAATACATTTTACACTACATTAAACTGAAACAGTAGAGAAAATATTGGATAGCGGAGGGGATAAAATTACTATTCCCACTCCAGAGAGTGCAACAGTAGGGAAAGTGTTGGATAGCATAGGGATAAAAATTACTATTCCCACTTCAGTGAGTGCAACAGTAGGGAAAGTGTTGTATAGCGAAGGGTAAAAAATTAATATTCCCACTCCAGTGAGTGCAACAGTAGGGAAGGTGTTGGATAACGTAAAGGTAAAAATTACTATTCCCACTCCAGAGAGTGCAACAGTAGGGAAAGTGTTGGATAGCGAAGGGGTAAAAATTACTATTCCCACTCCAGAGAGTGCAACAGTAGGGAAAGTATAGGATAGCGGAGGTGTAAAATTACTATTCCCACTCTAGAGAGTGTAACAGTAGAGAAATTGTTGTATAGCGGAGCGGTAAAAATTACTATTCCCACTCCAGTGAGTGCAACAGTAGGGAAAGTTTTGGATAGCGGAGGGGTAAAAATTACTATTCCCACTCCAGTGAGTGCAACAGTAGGGAAAGTATAGGATAGCGGAGGTGTAAAAATTACTATTCCCACTCTAGAGAGTGTAACAGTAGGGAAAGTGTTGGATAGCGTAGGGGTAAAAATTACTATTCCCACTCCAGTGAGTGCAACAGTTGGGAAAGTGTTGGATAGCAGAGGGTTAAAATTAATATTTCCCAAAAATTAAAATTAAAATAAAAGAAACAAAATAGCAACTACAATACAAAAATTGTTAATAACACAAAAATAAAAACCATATAAAAATATATAAAAATTCCAAAAGATAGAAAAATAATTTAATGTTAAAAAATACTAAAAATTAACTACAAACATTAATTTATAAAAGTTTAAAATCAACATTTTACAAACAAATAACTATCTTTAAAATAAATTAATTATAATCCCAAAAATATTTATTAATGATTTTTAAATAAATTACTTCACACCATATTCCCCTATAAACGCACAAACAACTCCTACAGATTTTACACAATTAACATATTTACCAATTAATTATTTATAATTTTCAAACAATTAATAATTAATTATTAATAAATAAATTACCACAAACAACACTATAAAATCGAAATATAAAATAAATACTAATAAATAAAAAATATGAATTACTTTATTTTAATTAAATTACTTCCCTCCCTATTCCCCTGTAAACCTACAACCCGCTTCTTAAAAAATAACACTATTAACATAATTATCAATTAAATAATTATTAAAAATTAATAATCAATTAATAATTATTTAATAATAAATTAATTATAAATACTAATAAATAAATATTAATAATTACTTTATTATAATTAAATTACTTCCCACCCTATTCCCCTCTAAACCCACAACCCGCTCCTAAAAAAATAACACAATAAATATAATTATCAATTAATCAATTATTAAAAGTTAATAACCAATTAATAATTATTTAATAATAAATTAATTATAAATACTAATAAATAAATATTAATAATTACTTTATTTATAATTAAATTACTTCCCACCCTATTCCCCTATAAACCTACAACCCACTCCTAAAAAAATAACACAATTAATAAAATTATAAATTCATTAATTAATAAAAATTAATAACCAATTAATAATTAATTAATAATTAATTATTCGTAAATACTAATAAACAAAAATTAATAATTACTTTATTAGAATTAAATTACTTCCCACCCAATGCCCCTATAAACCCACAACCCACTCCTAAAAAAATAACACAATTAATATAATTCTCAATTAATTAATTAATACACATTAATAACCAATTAATAATTAATTAATAATAAATTAATTATACATACTAATAAATAAATATTAATAATTACTTTATTATAATTAAATTACTTCCCACCCTATTCCCTATAAACCCACAACCCGCTACAGAACTAAAATACGCAAAAATGAATTAACATAAATTAATTACTGCTAAAAATGTAACACATACATTAAAAAAAGCTATACTTATACAAAAAAATTACATCACATACTTTTAACACACATACTAAAATACAGGACACTAATATAAATATCGATATTATTAACAACGATATTTTTACAAACGATATTACTGTCTTCAATATAAAAAAAAATGATATTTCTTACCTTACTGTTGATATTCTGTACCACGATATTCTTACAGTCGATATTCTTGTACCTCGATATTTAAAACTCGATATTATGGTACTTCGAAAAAAACAACTCGATATTCTGTCTGTGCACCGTCCCAATGACATTGATGGTCCTCAGTGAGATCTTCACCATAAAAGAATGTTGTATTGAAGGTAGCACTTCTTTGACTATTTTAACAAATTAGCCTGCTTAGCGATCTTCATTTAATTACATTTATAAATTGTAATTTGGGTTCTTTTATATGTTACAGGATGTCAGTAAAATACATAAAACATAGGAATTTCGACCTTACACACTGCAACCTGGAGAGTAAACATGCATTATATTTCGAACTTTGACTCTTTCTTTGAGTGAGATCATAATTGGATCATACCCACGCATAAAACAAGCACGGAAACAGGTACATTCTGAAACTTTTACTTGATGAACTTAGGGGCACATTACGATACCCGGCGTAAATAAATCCGCCAGGCATGGAAGCGGCAAAAATCCGCCCGCACACACCGCCTGAACACCGACCACGCCATTACGATTACACAAACCGAAAACCGCCATCGGCGGAAAAATCACACAAAATACCACCCGCCATCGTCCGAGTCGGAGTCAAACCGCCCGCCACGGATGGAAACACGCACGACAACACAAAACCGCCCGCCCACACGGCCGACACACCGCACGTGAAATTACGAACGCACCGCCATGAGCGCGGAAAAACCACAAATATACCGCCCGCCAGCGCAAACAACGCCGATGAGAATCGACACGGCAGAAGCCATGGCGCCAACGTACCTGCACAGAAACCATCCGCACACAAAACCAATAGCACACAACATGGCCAACAAGTCCACACAGCAAGGCACGCACAAATACACAAGCACAGTACACATCCCGAAAACACCCCCGGACAAACAAAAAATACAAAGGCCAGAACCCCAGACACAACACACCTGAAAACAACAGACCATGAGGACACACCCACATAGGTGAGTACAAAAGCAGCACTCCCACAGACCACAACCCCTTGCTACATTGCAAACCAGAGAGGAGAGGAGAGGACACAGTGACACAGCAAGGACAGCAGCACACCACAGAAACGCACACATCACTACCACCACCACCACCACCACCACCACCACCACCAAACACCACCACCACCACCACCAAACACCGGCACCACAAACCCCTGCACATTACACAACACACACCGCACCAGCACCACAAACACCATGGCACCACAAAGAATGCCCAAGTTCACGCCCATGGAGCTGACGGTCATGGTCGACGAGATCATCAAGGTGTACCCACAAATCTATGGGAACATGGTCCAGCACACACCACTAGCCACCAGAAACAGAATGTGGAACCGGATCGTAGACCAGGTCAATGCAGTCGGGACCCTGCCCAGGAACAGAGTCGAGATTAACAAACGTTGGAATGACGTAAAGAGCCTGGTCAAGAAGAAGGAGGGCAAAAACAGAGAGCTGGCTGCCGTCACTGGCGGAGGGAATCCCGCGCTCTTTAAGACCTTCAAAGCGTGGGAGGAGAAGGTGCGAGTCGTAATCCATCCGGAGATCCTCGCCGGATTAGCAGGGGGAGTGGAGGCTGGTAAGTACAAACTAATGTATACCAGCACACCGCTATGTACTCACATGCGCAACTACCATGCCACAGCTCCCAGGGACAAACACCCCCATGTCCAGCACACAATACACAACACATCACACACATGCAACAGACACTACCACACACAGCCCAAACCGAACAACTGTAAGATGCGTGGGGACATGTGTACACCAAGCCAGCCACGTAACCACCAACAGGTCCCCAAATATGCCAGAAGCGCCTACAACGAGCACCCACCACACCCATGTGTCCGCCACAGCTGCACTAACCGACAAGTAACAGGTAAGTGGCAGGAACACAAAGTGCAGTGGGTGGGAGGGTGGACAGCCCAAGTACAACACACACCAGGCCCCAGTCCCACAGCACAGCAAGGAGGAGCATCCCCCACACCCCACAGCCACGTGTCAGCCACCGCAGTGCACAACGACAGCCGAAAGGCAGACATCACGGTCCACAGCAATCGGTGTCAGTGGGTGTCCAGCCACCCCCACGACCCACAACACCCCCCACCCCCACAGACCTGCAACATGGAGCACCCCCGCTTAGAGCCATGTGGCATCCAGTACAGTGCACGCACGAACAACTTGCAGGTGGGAAACTGGACAGGGCTGGATTACTGGAGGCATGAGGACCATAACACGACCAACACATGGGACATGTCACGTAGCAGACGAACACGCAGCACCGCCCACCGTCACGAACAAGTGAACAATGTGCACACGGACATGAACAACAGACTCACACCCCACATGACCCATCACAGACATAGCAACACCCAAGGAGCCAAGTCTGCATGCACAAGCCACACTGAATATAGTCCCACACGGCAGCCACTGTGCAACTCATCACACACAACCGAAACACCATTGAAGTCCTGTCCATGTAGCCCCAACTGCCTGTCAACCACACACCCCACAACTACGCCTATGTAAGACAAACAACACTAGACGCAACAGAGCGGAACAACAGAAATGCACACGAACACCACTGAACCCATCAAACACACAGACACACCATGCACAAACAACATACCATCCATCCCATCCGTCAGCCCCAGTCTCATGAAAGGCATGTCATCCGCACAGCTGCCACACATACAGCAGTCACGCTAAGATACATGCCCATGACCAACCATGTGCCAGAAGTCAATGAAGCGCACGACACACTGTGAGCAACAACACACAACATGGGCCACACCCCCGAGCACTGCAGTGATGCACATGGCACAGGGCAGCACGCACACCAAGGAGATGGGACAACTGCAATACGTTGGCTGGCACACAACCATCACTCACTCATAACGATGCGTCCAATGCCATGTCCAGTAATCACAACAGACAGCAAATATGCAGGCCATGTCAAGCATGCACACACCTCAAACCATGCACTGTCATGCTGCCACAACACATGTCACGTTCGGCACCCATGGCTCACAGCATGTACCCCAAAAGCATATTCCCTCCCAAATGCGAATCTGGGGCATGGCCCCCATGTTGCCATATGCGTTCCTAAGCGTTCCATTTGAACCCCAAAAGCAAAGTACAAACCAGACCCAGGATGGGCCAGGAGCCCGCATACACCAGAGTCACAATAAGTAGGGGCACAGCAACACACCCATCGGCATGGCCAATCCGTCCCATGCCACATGTGCACAGCACACAGTCCCATTGCCAAGCACACACAACTACAGATGCTACAGCCACACACACGCCTCCGGGAAACCCATGTACGAGATTGCACGAACTGTCAATGTCAGACGACAAATACATACTTCGCCAGGTGCAACACAATAACAAATCTCATTCTCTCCACAGGTGACGAACTGCCGGATGCTGGGGATGGAGACAGCAGCCAGCACAGCCAGCCCACAAGCCCCCAACGAGGACACACGGATCTGGAGGATCTGTCCTCCTCTTCGGACACGGACCACCAAGCAGGCCCATCTGGCGTGGCAGGGCCCAGCCGCTCCCCAGGACCCCTCCTACCCACCAACCCATCATCCAGGGATGCTGAACAGTCCCAGCCCCCTGCTGCCACTGTCGTTGCGGCCACACCCACGGTCATTGCGGCCACTACCACTGCCGCAACCGCCACCATCGCCGCACCGACCACCACCGCCACCACCACCACCACGTCTTCGCTGGCACCAGCCCCAGCGCAGGTGGTGGCCCGGCCGACTGGATCCACTCCTGGGAGCCACAGCGAGGACCGTGGTGTGCAATGTGGCTAGTGGGCAGGCCGGTGGCAGCAGGACTGGTAGGAGGAGCAGGGTCAGGGAAACGCCAGCCTCCCTGGGAGCCATGCCCTGCCTCAAATGGCCAGAGTCCTTGGGGCCTATGAAGAGGCCCAAGGACAATGGGCCAGGTCTGCTACAGACACGCGGGAGGTGCTGGGGGTGCTGAGGTCCATGGACGCCCATATGGGCCAATTCGTGTCCCGTATGGACCAACTCGTGGACCTCATGGGCCAGCTGGTGGTGGCGGTGGGGTCACAGGCAAGGCCAGCAACACCACCTCCGCCACCACCTGCTAGGGCGCAGGGTCGGGCAGCAGTGTCCACTTCCCTGCGTCCACAGCCAGTGAGCACACCTCACCCACCACCAGCAGGTCGCCACCACACACCCCCTCCCAAACGTGGAAGGGGCCGTCCGAAGAGGAAACAGATCTCCCGGGAGGACTTCGCACGCTCCAGTCGCAAGTGAGGCAGCCAGCCAGCCTTCCGCCAGCCTTCCTTGACCAGCCACTGCATTGACTTGCTCTACGATCCCACTCCACACAGCCAGCTGGATGGCATGTGTGTGTTGGACTATGGACATAGAACCAGTGGGTACACCCTGAGCTTCACGCAGCCATGACCGACAGCTCATTGTCACTGCACGCACCACTTTTGTCATCACCTTACACACAATCACATGTCACAGTTTGTAATAAATGCACCTTTTCACTAACTGCTGTTTGTGCCCTGTGTTTTATTTGTACGGAATACAACGGCCACCTTGGGCGGAAAGGCACCTGATGCGTGGCATGGCAATGGAATCCGGAGGAGCCTGTAGGGACCTAGGGGTGGGAGACAGAACAGGAGCACATTCAATGAGTGTGTCACACACCCATCACACAGTACATGTCAACAACTACAAGCAATGTACACACATCGCACAGAGCAATAGGGCACAATGCCACAGTCACCAACAGTGGCATACTACCCTGGCCATGGAGCGTTGACACACTGCACGCAGTGAACATACGGCCACCCTGACACAGCACACACACACCTGCACAGATACAGACACATCATCCGTCGTACATGGACACTCACCGTCAAGTGAAGTAGCGGGCGATGAGCTGCTGGCGCACATTCCCAGCTTCCTCCTTCTCCGCTGTCCACCTCACTCGAGCTGTCCTGGTCTGCGGGCTGGGGCCCTGGTTGATCTCCGTCATCCACAATGAGGGGGATCTGCTTCCGAATGGTCAGATTGTGCAGCATGCAGCACGCCACCACTATCTGGCACACCTTCTGTGGGGAGTACGCCAGTGCACTCCTCGGTGCGGTCCAGGCACCTGAACCTGGACTTGAGGAGGCCAAAGGTACGCTCGACCACACGTCTGGTCCTCCCATGTGCCTCATTGTATCGATCGTCTGCTGGGGTGCGAGGATTCCTCAATGGACTGAGCAGCCATGCCCCATTCGGATACGCAGAGTCACCTGGGTGTGAGGGACACAGAGAACCGTTGCTATTCCAACTGGACAGGGGACAGCATCGCACAACCAGCACGCTACACCACTCCACATACTCACCGACAATACAGCCACGATCCTGTTGCAGATTGGCCATCAGTCGTGGCAAGATGCTGTTGCGCATTATGTGTGCGTCATGTGCAGAGCCTGGAAACTTGGCACACACGTGGGTGATCACCATGTCCGCAAGGCACACCACTTGCACATTCAGGGAGTGCGTGTGCTTCCTGTTGCGGCACAGGTGCTCAGTGGCCTGTGGTGGAACAAGGCCAACATGTGTGCAGTCAATGGCTCCCACGACGTGTGGGATTCTGCCAAGGGCATAGAATGCACCCTTCACTGCCGCCAATTCACGAGCCCTGGGGAAGCGGATGTACCTGTTCCGGTACAGCATCATGGCTGCCAGTACATCCCTCAGCACCTTGCTGAACATGGGCTGGGACATCCCTCCTCCACTGCCCACTGTGTGCTGGAATGACCCAGTGGCGAAGAAATGCATGGCGGCCATCACCTTAGCCGTGGGAGTGACAGCAGTCGGATACACCCTGCGGGGACGGAGATGGGGCTCTAACATGGCACACAGTCGATGCAGGGTTGGCCTGTCCAGCCGAAACTTCCTGATAACCTCTGTATCGTCCATGTCCGCCAGCAATTGGTATGGGCGGTCAATGTTCGGTCTCCGCCTGGGGTAAATGGCAGAGGACACATGTCAAGGCAACACGGCACATAGCAATTTCGCATACACATCACTGACATGACTGAGCAAGCACATGAGCCACAGCCCAGCTGTCAAGCTGGGACGGCACGGCCACAATACACTTACACAGGTCTCCCAACAATGGCAATGGCAAGTGAGACATACCACTGCCATGTGCATGCACATGGGGATCTAGGCCCCAATGACTTGAAGGGCGTGCTGATGGGGACTGACTGCATATTCGTCAAGCGGCAACGCCACAGCAACATGAGTGTCTGCTGAGCATGGAACTGCTTCCGAGGCTGGATGAGTATGGCACAACGACGACGACGATGTGGGCACAGGCTGAGCGGCCAATACAAGTGGGACCTGTGGCACGAGGGGATATGAGACAGTAGTAGGTGTCAGCACTGCACCCTATGTACAGCACTGTACGGATCACAGCTCCCGAAACATTGACTGGTGTCCACATTGACAGCCCCATGCCAAGACGGCTGTGTGCTTGCAGTCACACGTCACAGGTGAGAGGTTACATTGCACGTGCCAGGTGGCAGACGTACATAGTGGGAGCTGGCATGTGTGTGCATGTGTCTCCTGTTCAGGATCCACCAGATGGGCGCTGACTCTGTACTGAGCATTGGACACAGCATGTTCCGTGGAAGGCTTGTGTGTGTGGGATGGTGGCACTGGATGTGCCTCCGTTGGGTGGGGGCCATGCACAGGGCGGGTACGTCGATGATTGCGCATTGTTGGTCACGGTGGGTGCACCAACTAAGATGTGTTGCCCTGTGTTCAATTCCTATGTCCGCATGATGATGGACTGTGGATGTGGGCAGACTACACATTGGTCGATGTGCTGTCCATATGCATGTGCCTTCACACCAGGCACAGCTGCCCCTGCACATGTGACCCCTGCTGGACTCGCTGCTGGGTCTGTGGAGCTGATGCACCTTCTGTGCGTGGGGCGGACAGCTCTCCTCACTTCCCTCATTGCGCATGTCATGTCTTTGCCGCAGGTGACATGGATCATGGAGGGCCCACATGTACGCGTGGGTAGGCTACACATGATTGTTCACTGGTCGCCACCCCCAGTCAGTGTTTCGAATGGGAAGGTTGTCGTGCTGGTGGTATGTTCGATGTGGCGGATGGTCGGGCCTAGGTGCGGGCTTACATTCCGGACATGGGGGTAGTTGTATTGGCGACTAGTTGCAGTACACACGGGACACGTCTCTTCCTTTCCACATCTGGGTCATCCCTTGTACTAACTGACAGTGATACAGTCATCTTCGCCCCAGCCCTCATGTCCTCCCCTCGCCCCCCAATATGCATGCTCACCTGCGAGGCTAGCGCTTGCACAGGCAGCCCCAAGCTCGCACCAGAGAGGGCAAGGAGTGTATGTGTGGGTCCAGTTGCACGAGTGGGCTGTCTCAGGGTATGATGTGTGGCGGGACGCCGTCCACCTGCGTGGTGGCCCAAATGGAGACCCGGCCTGCATGGACTATGCATCACAGTCTTCGCCTTCCGGATCCGCCACCTGCGACACCCAGTGGCTGTGGCTGCCCTTGCGGCCATGCCGCGTCCGTCTGTGGCTGATGGCCCACACATTCACTCTTTGGCCTCTCTGGGGAGGGCTCAGGGGTGGTGGCGCACGCGCTTGCACTTAGTCGCAATGGCATGTGGCGTGGTTGGTATGATGGGCAATGGATGGGATGGTGCGAGCCACCTCCCGTGACGTCAGTGCTGCTCGTGCTGTGGTGCGTCCCCCTACACTTCCATTTGACTTGTGCCATGCTAGACGTTGAGGTTCTATTGCCTGCGTGATATGACCAGGAGGAGCGCGAGGAGACCTCTCACACACCATGCTCCACTGCCATCCCGTGCCCTGTATCGCCTGTGCGGATTGACTATGTTGGGGTTACACCTGGTCGACTGGGGCTGTGTGTGCCTTGTCAAGGGGCATGGCGGGCGCACAACAGGATCCAGCTTGTCCACAGAGGGTGGGCTGAGGTGCGCCTGGTACCGCTTTGTACGTGTGCCCGGCTGCTGTGCACACACGTGTTCACTCCCCCCGACAGGTGTCCTCTCACAATGCCCAGGGAAGCGGTGGTGTACTGTTCATGACCCCTCCCAACACGGCGTGCTCCAACTTGGCATGTGCGCATCTACCCGTCGCACCCACCCACCTGAGCACTGCGTCCATACGACTTCACACGACACATGTGTGTCTTCCACAGTAGTGCTACTCATTTGCGTTGACATCCAATACCAGTGGACTACATGGTCATGTCACGACTGCCGTGTACTTCACATACTCTCATCCTCTCTCATTCGTACTTGTGAAATGAGTCAGCGGAGACAGTTTTGGTTTCAAACATTATATTGAGTCTTCTGTCCTCTGTGATGCAGTATAGTGGACACTACTGGCAGCGGAATACATGTTGAGGATATACTGAGCATGATTACAAATGGGATAGGGTGTGGGGTTACATCTGCTTGGCCAAGGCTGTGCTAATGTACATTTACGTATAGCTGCGGAGCTGCGGACTTTGACACAGACGGTATACATGTAGCCTACCAGACCGCTCGGCATCATGGGCACAGTCCATCTCAGTTCCATGTAACAGGTTTGCTGCGGTTGTTCCTCATGCACGCGTGCATGTGAGATGACATCAGGGCATGTGCTTGCGCAGCATGCAGCGGCGTGCCACTTGTTGTTGCACTGTGGTGGTTACTGGACATGTCACAGTCACTGGGGTCGTGTTGTTGTTGTATGCACTTGTCGTCCATGCAAAGGTCCTGGTATGGGATTCCCGGGGCGGGGGTGGGAGGGGTGCAGCACCCACAGACTCCAGGCGACCTATTCATGTCCACTGAGCGGTGTGTGTGTCCATGTGCGCTGGATCCATGTTGTGTCCTGGTTGTTCGTGCAGTTCCGTCCATGTGGGTGCGATACACAGAGCCCATGCCACTGCCTCCCACGATGCATGCGGTGTTCCTGGATGTGATGGGGAACAGTGTGCATGTCCCGGTCATATCCGATGTCATGGCGATGTCGTTGATGGTGTGGTTACAGTTGCCGGTCGTTTGGTATGGCTGTTGTGGTGGTGACTGGCCAGATCCGTGCGGAAGCTGAGCATGGGTGCGGGGTTGGACTTCATAGGTCACTCGGGAACCTGCGTTGTGGTCCGACGTATTTACAGGTTGTCAGGTATGCGATGCCGTCCAGCAGGGCTTCCATGTCATTGGTGGTGTACATGTTTGCCAGCCAATGAAGCGGATGGTGGCTCTCAAGGTGTTGTTCGTAAGTTGTCCCTTGGAGGACCATGATGGGGCATGCTGGGTGACATTCGATGTAGCTGTTCTCGATGATCCGTCGTGTGGAGGCACAGTGGTCCCATTTCAGTGCGGGGTGCGATGTTGGCCACATACGCCATGCCCCCATAGGCAGAGCAGGCCCTGTCGTGTGCGTCCAGAGGGAGGAGTAGTGGTAGCAGGTCCGCCTTCAGACATGCCGGGTTGGAGAGGCATATCTCGACGGGATGCTGGTAGGGACACCTCCGACAGTAGAAGACGGGCATGACGCAGCTGAACAATGTGATGCGGTAAGTCAGTCGGTAACTTACGTTCAGCAGGGACAGGAGATCGCATCCCAATGTATGTATCGTGTTGGTTTTGTACAGCTTGAGCTGTTCGGCGTAGTTGGGTAGGTGTGTTGCGGTTGCCATTTCGCAGCGGTTCGTTGAGGTGGCGTGCTCCGGCTGTGTGTGCAGTCTGCAATGTGCACGCTCCGGGGTTGCTGTGAGCTCTGTGTAGTCGTAGGGAGACAGGACTTGTGTTCTGTTGGCTTGTTTGGAGGACACGGGCCCTCTTCCCACATGCTTCTCAGACAGTTCAAGGTCAGTGCTGTGTGACTCCTTCCAATTAACTTGCATGTGGCCGACATGGGGGAGTGTTTTCTTCTTTCTTCCCCGTCCGTTGTCTGCTTCTGTGATATGCGCTATCTGCCCTGTGGTCGGTCTCCTCGGCATGCCTGTGTTGGTCTATTCTTGGACAATGGCTGTATTCACCGGCTTCTGTCGTAGGGCTGTGGTTTCGGAGTTGGAATGGAAGGTCATTCAGTGCTGTCTGCTCTCCCTTGTGTGGGCGGCAGGCTGCCTTTCCGCTCTGCGTTGGGCCTTGTGTGTGGATGTTATTCTTGGGCCACCTGTTGTCGGTCCCCGGGCTCTTTGGTGTTCCGTTTCATGTGTCTTGTTCATATGTGCAGGGTGGTATGGGTTTTTCAGTGTGGTACTGGCGTTCCTCTTCCCGAAGGGGCCCTGCTTCTCCTAGTTGGTGTTGCCGCCGCTGTGTGCTTCGCCATGTTTGTTACATTGGGGTGTGTCCTGCTGTTGCGTGACTTCACTGACATGTGTGCGTCGGTTGTGTGGCGTTGGGTGTTGTCCGTGAATTGGGCGTTGGGGACATGTCTGTGGCCGGCCTGTCACGTGTCATGTGCGTTCGGGGTGGGGCTGATGTGTGTGCTGCTTGGTTGTGTCCCTGTGTCTGTGTGCGACGCATGCATGGCGCTGCGGTTGGCCTCTGCGTTGTGCGCATGTGTGGCGGCGTCATCGGCGCTTTGTGGCCGTGGACGGGGTGGTTGGTTCCTAGTCCCAGGTGGTGTGTACACATGTGTTCCACGATGTTAGGATTTGGCCTGTGTGTCATATGTGGATGCAATGGTGGATGTGTAGTGTACACGCGCTGGTGGGGGTTGTCCGCTTTTTCCGCCCTTGCACTGTGTGCGCTGTTTGCGTGCACTTGTTGTGTGTGTGCCTACCTGCGTCTCCGCGGTACGTTGCGTCCTTGGTGGTGCATCAGCAGAAGCATGGGAAGGGCCTGCAGTGCTGGATTCATGCCCGGGGTGCCGCCTTCGTTGTCCGTGCTCTGCGTCCGTGTTACCGCCTCTCTTTCACGTGCGGTGTCTCTTAGCCGTGGGAGCCGTTTGTTTGCGGCATCGTAATTTATGCGCCGGGCGGGACGTGTTTCGCCGGACGGTGTGTGTCAGTTGGGCTGCGCCGCTACATGTACGGGCGCACTTTGATGGCGGACGGTGTTGCTGGCTTGCCGGCGGTGTTTGGCCTACTTTTCGCATCGTAATTGGACGGGCGTGTGGACTGCTGCGTGCCGGCGGTAACTGGTGGTTTTTGCATCCGCCAGCACGGCGGTTGTGCTTCCGCCCGCCATCGTAATGGGCCCCTTAATGTCTTAACAAGGTCAGGTTAAGAATAGAATGTAGATCAACTTTTCTAATTGATGAAACATACCCACATCTAGGTTAATGTTACATGTCTCCCTAGGCTTCTGCCAGTAATTGATGTTAAATTGTGCTTTAGAATTAGGACTGGTTCTAGCTTATAACTAATTGATTACCTTTTTTATGACCATAGGCCTTATGTTTATTTAGGAAGTAATAATGTCCCTGAGGCTTTAGCAAATTGTACTTTAGAATTAGGACAGGGTGTAGTGTGTAACTAATGGAGATCATTTTCCTGACTATAGGACTCATGTTTATATATAATGTCACACAAAGTAATAATCACAAAGTAATGCGCAGTGAAATGTTGTTTAAAGACCGAAACATGATGTGTTTTTTTGTTATTTAGTATATGGTCTAATACATGTGTGATGTCTTGTTGTTTTATTGTGGTGTACAGTAATATTAGTGTTATTTGTTTATGTCTGGATTTTAAAATTGTAAATATTGTGTGTTTTGTATCCCTGAAGAAGTCCATTTGGACGAAACGTGTTGGCTACAAGCTACAGCAAAAAATAAAAAGATGAATTTTACAGTGAAAAATGATGATTAATGAAGTCTACATTTTTACAAAAAAAATTCAGTCTGTGCATTAAGTAATTTAAACATGTTTTGACTTTTAATTATTCATTGACTTGCATATTATTAAGCATGTTAATTATTGAGTGGGTGCTGAGCAAAAAATAATTATTTTTAATTTTTGTCATACTTTTTTATAAGAAATTATTTGCAAGTTGCTTTGTAAAATGGTAGCCGGACTGTAATGTTTTTTCTATCATTACTACACAGATCTTCTTGATGCCCCTTGTAGCGTATTATATTAAGCTTATGTACTCAGAGGTGGGTGTTATGCATTATTTCTGAACAACATCAGTCCTTTGATCGTGATACATGTTTTAATGTAACATAAGTAGTTGAGCTCAATTTATTGGGACTCACAGTTTATAATCCGATTGTTTTTTCAGTTACGTTAGTGGACTGTATGATTAATTATGTGTTGGAAATTGGGTTACTGCTGGACTATGGTGTGAGGACTTATAAGGAAATTAAATATGCTAGTTGGGTAAAATCCACTTCCACCATGCTTTAGGGAGAGAGCACTTTAGCACAGGTTAGCAATGGTAACATGCACAGAGTCCTAAAGCCAACAAAAACAAATTCAGCAAAAAGTAGGAGGAAGGCAAAAAGTTTGAGGGTGACCCTGCTAAAACGGTCAGGTCCAACATTATGTGACAGGACAGACCACGGTATCTCATCATTAAGGCCAATGTTGGATGTGCTCAGTTCATAAATACAATGTTGCTCCTTTGTAAAGAGACTGTCTGATATGTTGTGTCCATCTGAGGTGATTTTCAGGACTACCCAGCCGCGGTCCGTGCAGATAACAGTGGTGAGGCGGTGGGGCCAGGTAAGGGGGGATTTCGAGGGACGATGCCAAGGGAAAATTAATTATTTATTCAATTTTCCCTCTGCATCGTCTCTCTAAATCCCCCCTTACCCGGACCCACCGCTGTTACCTGCACAGACACCGGCTGGAATAACCCATGCCATGTCATTAGGATTATGTCTTTTTTCAAGGAAATGCACCGTAAGTTTGGTTGTGGTGCATTTACACCTGCTCATTTGCTCATTTATTCTGACTTGCAGAGGTCCAGTAGTCAACCCTATATATCATAGTTGGCAAAGACAAGTCATCATATAGATGCAGTTGGTATGTTGTCACAGTTCCCATTTCTTTGGTAACCCCAGGTCAATTTCTTTTCATTAAAGGTTAAGTGGAATATTATACAGTTACCACAGGGAATATGCCCTATGACTCTTCGGCTGCCCCAACCGTGTGTGATTGAATCAATTTGTTTTTCAATCCTAGGTCTTGTGTGTTCAACCTAGTCATTCGGGTTTCTTGATTTTTTTAAAACAAATAATGGTTTTTGAAGGGTCATATTTCCAGCATTCATTTTTTTCCAATTCTTTATGATAATCTTCTTGAGGTCATTTGAGATGGGTGTCTATGTTGAAACACATGTAAGTCTTTCTTTTCTGTGCCTTCTGTTGGTTTCCAATAATGAATCTCGTTTTTTGTTTCTTGCCTTGCCCTTAGACCTCTATACCATCTTCTCTAGATACTTTTTGGCCCGTAATTTGTATGCCACGTCTTCTGCTAGTTTTTTATGACTGGTAATGCTGCTCCACTTCCGTCGTATGCATACAAATTGCTCATACAATAAAGTATTCCGGGAGTGCTTAGGGATGGCAGCTATCATATCGCAGAAGGTTATTTCTGCCTGTTGGTTTTGGTGAGTTTTAGTTATCATTAGGCCATTATTGATGTTAATGTCCAGATCAAGAAAAGTGATCTTTTGGTCTGAAATTGTGGATGCACACTTTAAAAAAAGGGTTCAATGTACTAATCTATCCTGCCAATGCGTTATTGATCGTTGGTCACCTTTCCAGATACTTCAGATGCTGTCTAAGTAACTTCTCCTCAGTGTCATCTGATTTTTGTACAGATGGATTTCTGCTTGAAATTATGCATGTATAGCCATGCCCAATTCAGTGAAAAGGTACTTCCCACGGAAGTACCTTGAATTTTGAGATCAATGGTATTTTCAAAGTGGAAAAAATCCTCAAACGGGCAAAAGAAGCACATGCCATGCTGAACCTGATAGGGGTCATATATTCCCACTCTCTAGTTATCAAAAGTTCTTCTATAACTACCAACATCTCTTCTTGAGGAAGTTTTGTACAGAAAGCTTCTATGTCATATGTAAGTTTGTATTACCTTCTGAATTGATGTTATTAATCAACTTCAGCACTTCTCTAATGTTCTTAAGGACTGATGGCATTCATTCTACCAGTGGATACACTTCAGAAAAGGCAAGGGGTAAGAAGAAAGCTCATAATAATGATAAAAGGAAAATAGCTGATGCTGTATCTCTGATTTATATTCTGAAATTTTTGAATGACTATGCCTTCCCCTTTGTCTGCAACTTTGATAGTTTTCAGTTGGTTCTGACTAAGGGTTTTGAGGGTAAATCTTTCATCCTGGATTATGTAGGTGAGTGCATAAAAATGAAAATGTTTCAATGTCCTTAAGGACTAGTTTTTCCAAAGTGACAATTGCTCCTGTTATAAAATGTGACAAAGGATTGAATGGGAAGGGAGGTCTGGATAGTCCATTTGACTGAAAAAGTGTTATGAGGAGAAACATATTTTAACTTGATACTATTGAATTTTTTTTAAGTTTCACCTTTTTATATAGAGAAAAAAAGGGTAGTGTATTCAGTAATGAGATCTCTTTTTTCTGAAAGCGTGTGTGAGGATAATTGAATGACAGGGGGATTACGGGTCTTATTTGTTATTGGGTTGGTGACAGCTACTACTGGTAATATTATGATTATGTTTGTCATTTTATTTGGAGTATTTTGGAAACCTTCTGTGCCTCTCCCTCTGTTCCTCCTACCTCTCTTTGGGCTGCTTTCTAAAAAACAAACCCTGATTTGGTGGGTATATTGTTTTCAGAAAGTGGGTTACTGCTTGTACTAAGGTGAGGAGCTCGGTTGACTTTTGATTTAAATGAGGATTCATTAAAGGTTACAGTTCTCTGTTTATCTCTCCACCTTCTAAAGTTTTGCCATTTTTGGCTCTATTAGCTTCATGTGAGGAAAATGCTCAAGTGTTTTTCACTGAAATTTGAAAACCTAAAAGTACTGATGCATGTCCAGCAAAGCAGCCCCAACCACATAAAACCAACCCCCTGAATCATCAATGATATCCAAAGCTGATCTCCATCCTATATTAGATTTGAAGAACAGCGTCTAATTTAGAACAAAGCTCATCTTAGAACCCACAATGTTGTACATTTGTAAAAACTCAGGAAGTGTGCTTAATTTTATTCAACACCACCTGATCTAAAAGGGTGAGTGGGAGTTTATGCCAGTGCTTCATGTCACCCTTAAATTGTGCCATGGCTTTCATTAAGTTATTCAAAGGAAGTCATTGGTGTCTTTAGATATCGGCATTCCCAAGTACCTAAAACATGGTCTACTATCAGAAATGGGCACTTGAAATGGGAGGATGGGGACCAAGCAGTATTTCAACCTGATAATGCTAAAGCCAGAATAATTCTCATAAACCCAAAAACCAGAGAGGAGTATATTTATCGAGTGTACCAGGTCCGCCACATATAAGAGCATGCCATTGCAAATATGGAAATACTATCATCCCACCCATTATTACATGTGAGGCCTTAAGTTTAGGACAAGGCTCTAACTTGCACCATAGATGCCTGCTATTTCTCCCATTGGTAAAGGAATCGGAAAGAACATTGTTTACCCTCACTCTTGCCAGGGGCTCAATCTAGATAAGCTAAAACCAGGATAGAAAGGAAAGGCTACGCCAATGTTTGGCACAACAGCAAGCATATAAGGTCATTGAACAGAGCAAAAATGCCTTCTTGGTCTCTAAAGATGACATAACAGAGACTTGTTGTAAGAAAGTCATCCTTTTTGCCCTGATCAGCCCCATTTTGTGACTGATATTGGTGGTTACTGACTCTGACAGTGCCCTGAGTTCTGCTAACCAGGTCATCTAAAGGTATATGGTAACTGGTATAATTCTAATTGGCCAAGACAACCTACCTGTAAGTGCCTAGTTTATGGTAGGGCATGTAGGTTTAGAGACCCCAAGGGACTAAATGCACTTAAGTGCGCACTGCTGAGGTGTCTGGTGTAATTTATTTTAAACCAGACCTGTTTTATAGTCTGATTTTAAAATAAAACTGTACAAATTTGGCTTTGGAATTAAAAGTGCTTCCAAAGCCCAAAACTACTTTTATAACTTATAAGTCACCCCTAAGGTCTGCCCTAGGTACCCCAAGGGTATGGTGCATTGTCATGAAAAGCAATATAAAATATTTTTTATATGTGCTGGTAAGGAAAAACAGCTGAAGTCGTTATTCCTTATGGTAGTGCTGCTAGTCCCAAAGGCTAACATAGCAAGGCTTTATTAAACTTAATAAAGTCTGACTTTTGAGTGGAGCTAGCTGGCAATATCATTCAAAGTATCAAAATAATAGTCACATTAACTCCAACAACTTGCCAAAGTTAGATTTAATGTAACTCTTAAAGAAAAGTAGTTTTAGAACTTACTATCCCGAGTAACCTAAAACAGCCCTGTAGCAGCCTCTACCGATTGGTCAGCCTTTGATAGCCTGAGCCAAGTGTCAGGTGTCCCATGGTTGCCCCTTTGCCCCATTGCAGTATGATGCTAACCTAGATGATATTGTGGAGGGTATCTCAGCCCTAGGCACTGTATCTCAGCCCCCAGCATTGTGATCTGAGTTGTAAACTGTAATGAGGTGACACTGTAACAATCTATGATGTGTGAACTGTATATATGTATATGCAATATGATGCCACTGTCACATATCCCAGTCCCCAGTACTGTACTGTATACTTTGGGGCCGATTCCGATCTCGGCCAGTAGGGCACCGAATCGGATTCGGCTTAACCGGATCCGATTCGGAGCCCTCTTTCCCGACCGATTCGTACGTGCGTCCGGGCGAGCGAGTACGATGCAAGCGCACGCGAAATCGCTGACCGACTCGTACGCGGGTCCGACCCGCTCCGACCGACTCACACGGACACTGTTCGCACCGCGCAATGGAGACGTTCCCCGGCCGGGCAAGTACGATGCGCGCCTCGAGCAGTCCGACCGACTCGCGCCGTCCGGCTCGAAAGAGCAGTCGGAGCTGGACTTTGGGGGTCCGTGTCGGACCCCCCTGTATGCGTAGCCACGCGAATCGCACACAGGGGGGACCCATGGGTCCCCCCTACCTGTGCATGTACGGCGCGATTCGCATTGACGCGTACCCGCTGTAGGGGGCGCCCTTGTTCGCCTCGCACCCATTGAGTCAATGGGAGCCCGCGTACGCGTTGTACGACCGGCTCCCATTGACTTCAATGGGATTCCGACCGAATCGAGTCCGATAGCATGCGTCCGCATCGTACTCGTTCGGTCGGGCTGCTAGAGTCCGATTCGGTCGGAAATCTCTCCGGGTCCGGCTCGGTCGGAGTGATTTCCGGCCTGAATCGGAATCGGCCCCTATGTGTTTCAATTGTATTGTCAAGCCCCCAATCTCAGCCCCACAGCATGAGAACCTTGTTTCTGGCATTCTTTGTAGGCATGCAGAGTTTCTGCTGCTCCTTGCTTGCTACCACAAGATTAGACGCAATCCAGCAAGATTTCGGCAAAACTCAGTGGCCATCTTGGGCGTGGTCTATTCAAACTGCGCCCAAGCTCCTACATGTGTCTTGTGTGGAAGAGTTTCCGTGAGAGCAGGCCTACCTGTCTCCCAGTCGCATCCCAGTCCTTCTTGCTGCATCAGGACCCTGAACTTCGGGTGCGGCCCGATTCCTGCAATATCTCGCCTTTGGCTCCTTCGGTGAGGAAACCTAGCAAAGAGAAACAGAAAACAAAATCATGTACAGTAAGCGCTTACAATGCTCTGAGCATATCAGGGACTAGGTAAAACCTAATTATTTGGCAATATAAGACTTTGACTCTAAGTTATACATAAGACAAGTATTAGGAAAAGTATAATGTGACAAGAAACTCTGTACTAACTCGCGCCATAGTTGTTTTGAACGAACGACCATTCAACAAGGTTCACCATAAGAGTGAACACAACAAGCAGTAACAGGAAATAGCGACTTTCGACAATTCATTGTGGCAGTCACTTTTGGAATGCACGCCCAGCAGATGTGAATAAACATCCACTTATGAGACTAATCTATAATGCATCATAATATGTTATATGTGAGTTGATTCTATAGCCTTAGGTCTTAACTGACGGATCAGTAGTGTACCAGATGTAATTGTTGTGTATGTTTTTGCATAGACCACTACCCATTGAAGCTCTTCCCAACTAGAAGAATACAGAGAAGTTATCTACTTGTCTAGGGGGGTCTTCAAGTTGATCTCAGGTATGCCTTGGTGAAAGTAACTGAACATGGTGAGTGGGGGTAACGTCTCTATCGCAAACTAGAGTACTGTACTAACTAACTCATCTTGCCAAAGGTCAACAGCAGGCAAGATGAGAAACGGAAGTCAACATTCTGGAAGGCCCTCCTCCCTGAGCTTACCTGTAATTCCAGAAGGTACTCCTTAATCCTAGCAGAAAAAGTAGAGCACTAGGAGGTGGGTCCATAATTGTCTCTGCAATGCCGCGGTGCAAGTTGCCAGGTAAGGATGTGCATCGCTAATCTGTCACCAAGCTGCTCCCTGAGTAGGTGTGAATAGGCCTCGGGCTGAAACAATACAGCCATTTATTGGGAGGAGATTTGCTTCCTGGAGAATCCAGGGAGAGGAAGGGGGCTGGGGAGATAAGCTGGACTACAAAGGCAAGAGAAGAGATGTCATAGGACCCAGGCCAGCCCCTACTTCCTTGATCCCCAGCCAGATGGGAGCCCTATTAATTAGATTAGGAGAGGGTCTGGAAGGGAGTGTAGTCAGATGGTAGCCACACCTTTGGGTTGGGTTACACAGACACACACAACAAGCAGAGATTTTCTCCATTCTGATTTTTGGTAAAACAGTGCATTCTAGGTTAAATATATGCCACGCTTTGCAGAAAGTGGTCAAAGCAGAGGGAGGTAACTTTACCCCTATTATTTGGGGTTTCCCTCCACTCCTCCCAGTCCAGAATGGAGCATAAATATGGGTAAGCAGCCGGACCCCCTCAGAACACTGCCTGGAACAACAGAAGAAGAAGGACTGTCCTGCTGCACCCTTGGACTGTACCACAGAAGGCTTGCACTTACAAGGACTGCACCTGCTGCACTCACAAGGCTCCACAAAGAAAAGACTGTGCCTGTCTCAAAGGAAAAGGAGTGGACTCTCTGATCAGCAGCAGGTACAACAGAGCTGAAAGAAGTCACCTGCAAAGCCAAAGAGAGGATCACCCCAACTGACTAGTTGCAACTGGATTTTTCCTGGACTGTGCAGGTGCATTTTGGGAAATTGGGTCCAAGCCACCAAGAGGCGAGCCAGAGTCTCTGAAGCCTTGGCTAGAGCTATTGGACCCTTGTTTTGTTCCCAAAGGAACTCATAAACAACCAGATATCAAAGTTTGGAACCTTTCTGCAACGTTTTGCTGAAAAGCTCCATGAGGCAACCGACTCGACTTCGAGAGTCAAGCTGCCGCTGTCAACTTACAAATTGGTTTGATCGCGCTGGTTTGGCCCGCTGAATGCTCAGGATATCCTTGCCTTTGACGTCAAGGACAGAGACTTCTAGAAACTCACTGAGGTATCATGCTGCAGCAGGCCGCCATTGCTGAATCGAACTTGGGATCTGAGATGCCCAAGGACCTGCCAATGAGCCCATCGACGAGAGAGAAGTCAAAGAAAAAGGCTAAGGGGTCGATTCCGATTCGGGCCGGAAAAAGCACCGACCGACTCGGATCCGGAAATAATACCGACCGACACGTACCTGTGGCGCCCGACACGACAAGTACGATGCAAGGCGTGAAAAAGCCGACCGACACGTACCGAAACCAAGTCAACCGACGAGCCGCACGAAAAACAGCAATCCGGCCGGAAAAACACGCGAATCGAACCGACCGACACGCACCCAGAACAAATCCGACCGAAACGTACACGCGAACTCCAAACCGCAAAGTACGATGCAAGGCGCGAAAACCATGAGCGAGTCGGACGGAGGCCAAGCCGCATGACCGACACGCATACAAAACCGAGCCGAAGCAACACAAAACACCGCGACCGACGCGTACGCAGCATAGAAAACTGCACAAACACAGCGTGAACGAAACGGAGAACACCGTACGAGACAAATGCAGGGTCCGACTCGGTCATAAGAACGTTTCCAAAATACACACACAGTACAAAGGAAAAATCACACAAAAAAAGGCCAAACAAGCAATTACCAAGCCAATAAATACTGGGGGTGGGGACAGAGAACAAAGACACACCCACAACTCCACCTATATAAAGGACACAAATCACAACCATGAGCCTTTGCAAATGCCATTCCACTGCCAGCACCCAAGAGAAAGCAACCACACACCCACAGCTCATCCCTCACACAAGCCACACACCATCAGCACACCAACAAATACCTACCTCACATACACCCAGGAAAACACACACTCACACACCCTCACCTGCTCACCAACACACACATCACTCACCATCACCACCCATCACCATGCCCCCAAGAAGAATCCCAAGTTCCTAGATAGTGAATTGGAAGTCATGGTAGACGAGATCCTCAGGGTAGAGCCACAGCTGTTTGGCACACTGGTCCAACAGACCCCCATCTCCCAGAAAACCAAGATGTGGGAGAGGATCATCAACAGGGTGAACGCACAATCACAATGTCGGCGCACAAAGAGCGACATCCAGAACAGGTGGTATGACGTGCGCAGGAGGGTACGGGACCTGCTCAAAAAAGACTACATCAACAGCCAACTCACCGGCAGTGGCCCTCCTGCCAAGCCAATATACCTCAGGCCCTGGGAGGAGAAGGTGCGGGCCATCCTTCCGCCAGTGAGCGTATATGGACTAGAGGACATCCCAGAGCCTGGTGAGTACACAACAAATGTACACAATATACTGCCACAAAACACACACACATCACTGTCAAGGGGAGAGTCAAACCATGCACTCATAGCAATTACACAGTAACCAGAACAGAATCATCCCAAAATGTGTATGTCAGTCAGATAAACACAACACATGCCATCAAAAAGTCACATCCAACTGGTCCATCACATGTACAAACAACTACAACTACAGCTAGGCAGTGGCACAAATAGAACTAACAAACACATCCAGACATGTAGCCACCACAACAACACCAACACACAGTGAAGAACACTCAAAGGAAGGAATTCTGTGTATGCTGGCCAAGTCAGTGTAGCCAATAGCATCATGGGAGTCGCAGTCACACATATTGCCCCCCACAACTGCCCCATCAACACCACCATGAACCATGCGCACATCACAGGGAGTGGAGAAGGACTCACAAGATGGCTGACACTGGCTACTGCTGTGGGGAGCACAAGGCCCTGCTGGAAACTGTGCACCAACAAACAGCAGGACACCACTGACTGACATCCTGAGAGACAACTCCCACTGCCTGCAATGCAAGCACGTTCCATGGTGGGATATCTGCCTAGCTGGGTGGGAAGGAGGACTTGCAGCACTGACCATAGTCACAAGCACCTCCCCTCACACACACCCCAACACAAACTCCACAGAACCCACCTAGTAGAATGCAATGCCCCCCATCCTAACACAAGATCCCAGAAAGAACCACCACCCTGGGTTATGTTGTGTGAAGCACAGGGACACTCTTGGGACTTTTAGCCAAACAACTGCCAGGACAACACTCCCAGCCATCCTGTCAGCACAGCCAGCCCCCCCCACAGGGAAGCAGAGTCAAAAGGAAGGAAGCATGGGCATGCTGGGAAGGGGGTGGAGGCAATAGCATGATGGGAGTCGTAGTCACTGATATTGGTCACCCCCACAACTGTCCCATCAACACCACCCTGAACCATGCTCACATCACAGGAAGTGGAGAAGGACTCACAAGATGGCTGACACTGGCTACTGCTGTGGGGAGCACAAGGCCCTGCTGGGAACTGTGCACCAACAAACAGCAGGACACCACTGACTGACATCCTGAGAGACAACTTACACTCCCTGCAATGCAAGCACGTTCCATGGTGGGATATCTGGCTAGCTGGGTGGGAAGGAGGACTTGCAGCACTGACCATAGTCACAAGCACCTCCCCTACACACACCCCAACACAAACTCCACAGAACCCACCTGGTAGAATGCAATGCCCCCCATCCTAACACAAGATCCCACAAAGAACCACCACCCTGGGTTATGTTGTGTGAAGCACAGGGACACACTTGGGACTTTTAGCCAAACAACTGCCAGGACAACACTCCCAGCCATCCTGTCAGCACAGCCAGCCCACCCCACAGGGAAGCAGAGTCAAAAGGAAGGAAGCATGGGCATGCTGGGAAGGGGGGTGGAGGCAATAGCATGATGGGAGTCGTAGTCACTGATATTCGTCACCCCCACAACTGTCCCATCAACACCACCCTGAACCATGCTCACATCACAGGAAGTGGAGAAGGACTCACAAGATGGTTGACACTGGCTACTGCTGTGGGGAGCACAAGGCCCTGCTGGGAACTGTGCACCAACAAACAGCAGGACACCACTGACTGACATCCTGAGAGACAACTTACACTCCCTGCAATGCAAGCACGTTCCATGGTGGGATATCTGGCTAGCTGGGTGGGAAGGAGGACTTGCAGCACTGACCATAGTCACAAGCACCTCCCCTCACACACACCCCAACACAAACTCCACAGAACCCACCTGGTAGAATGCAATGCCCCCATCCTAACACAAGATCCCACAAAGAACCACCACCCTGGGTTATGTTGTGTGAAGCACAGGGACACACTTGGGACTTTTAGCCAAACAACTGCCAGGACAACACTCCCAGCCATCCTGTCAGCACAGCCAGCCCACCCCACAGGGAAGCAGAGTCAAAAGGAAGGAAGCATGGGCATGCTGGGAAGGGGGAGGAGGCAATAGCATGATGGGAGTCGTAGTCACAGCTCTACATCCCCACCACATGGCCCAGCAAGCTCACACTCACGCATGCACATCCCACAGAGAGTGGAAAGGCCCATCAAAGATGTCTGACACTGTTGCTGTGTCATGGGGAGCACAAGGGCATGCTGGGTACTGCACACCAACCAACAGCAGGACACCACTGTCAGTCATCTTGCCATTGCTCTCACACCCACACACACTGAACTCCCCACAAAAGCAAGTAAGTATGGGAATGCTGGCAAGTGGGGTGGAGGCAATAGCATGATGGGAGTCGTAGTCACAGACATAGCTCACCCCCACAACTGTCCCATCAACACCACCCTGAACCATGCTCACATCACAGGAAGTGGAGAAGGACTCACAAGATGGCTGACACTGGCTACTGCTGTGGGGAGCACAAGGCCCTGCTGGGAACTGTGCACCAACAAACAGCAGGACACCACTGACTGACATCCTGAGAGACAACTTACACTCCCTGCAATGCAAGCACGTTCCATGGTGGGATATCTGGCTAGCTGGGTGGGAAGGAGGACTTGCAGCACTGACCATAGTCACAAGCACCTCCCCTCACACACACCCCAACACAAACTCCACAGAACCCACCTGGTAGAATGCAATGCCCCCATCCTAACACAAGATCCCACAAAGAACCACCACCCTGGGTTATGTTGTGTGAAGCACAGGGCCACTCTTGGGACTTCTAGCCAAACAACTGCCAGGACAACACTCCCAGCCATCCTGTCAGCACAGCCAGCCCACCCCACAGGGAAGCAGAGTCAAAAGGAAGGAAGCATGGGCATGCTGGGAAGGGGGTGGAGGCAATAGCATGATGGGAGTCGTAGTCACAGACATAGCTCACCCCACAACTGTCCCATCAACACCACCCTGAACCATGCTCACATCACAGGGAGTGGAGAAGGACTCACAAGATGGCTGACACTGGCTACTGCTGTGGGGAGCACAAGGCCCTGCTGCCAACTGTGCACCAACAAACAGCAGGACACCACTGACTGACATCCTGAGAGACAACTTCCACTCCCTGCAACGCAAGCACGTTCCATGGTGGGATAACTGACTGGCTGGGTGGGTGGGAAGGAGGGCCGGCTGTCAACCAAACACAACCAATGCAGACCATGTTCACACCCCAAAAAATACATAGAAATGCCCAAATAATGCAGGAAAATGTGCCACACCAATATCTACCCCTGACTGTGACGACTTAGGACAATGCAATGTACAGGCCCGCACCCAGAGGCACAGTCACAACTGTCATGTGTGTCAACCATTGATGCCTGCAGAAACATAACATACATTGTTTGTGTCTCCCAAAAACAGGTGATGATGGGGACACAGCAGCAGACGCTGAGGAGTCCCAGTCACAGGCTCAAGAGGATGCGGAGCTCACTGGCATCGTCGTACAGCCTCTGTCCTCCTCGGACGATGAAGACCAACCTGGCACATCCGGTGCAAGTCAACATGCAGCACCAGCAGGACCACCAGCTGCAGCACCAGCAGGACCACCAGCTGCACCCCCTGCACCCACCCCTCCAACGACTGTCACCACAAATACCATCCCTGCCGACATGGACAGAACAAGGAGCAACACCAGCACAGGGACCCTGGACCAACCTGGGGCCATGGACACCACCACCACCACCAACCCCCAAGGTGGACCAGGGTTATCTGTGCGTGCCACTGCACACACTGCACATGTCAGCAGGGGTGGTGGGAGGGGTGGGAGACAGAGGTCGCTGCTTGCAGACGTTGCTGGTGTGCATGATGACCCACAACTGGTACGCATAGCTGATGCGTACCAGTCCAGCACCGGAGACCTCAGCCAGGTAGTGGAGCTTCTCAGAGACATGAAACAGCAGCAGGCTGCCCATCATGCCCGCTTGGACTCCCACATGTCCCACGTGGAGTCACACATGTCCCGCGTGGACTCACACATGTCCCGCGTGGAGTCCAAGTGGGATGCACTGCATGAGATGACGGCGGTGCACAGGGACATTTTACAATGCCTCCGCCAGATGAACAGCAACCAGTCCACACCTCCCTGTGTGCCAACAACATCTGGTGCCGAACAAACTGCGACTGCCACAGGGAGGGAGGAGGACTCTGGCGGAGAGTCCCCTGCACCGCAGCAGCCTGTACTTGAGGGCCCCCCCAAGAAGAGGGGTCGTCCAAGGAGGGAAAAGTGAGAGGCCGATGGCCAAGCGCAACTCCCAGGAAGCCTGAACCTGTTCTGGATGTTCGCCTTTGTGCACAGACTGTTCACCCTGTTGACGGCAACACTACTCCCACACATTGCATGGGGAGTACAAGTTGGACCAATGTGTCAGACAACTGTGGCCCCGATACTGGGGATCCTGTCTACCAGGACTTTCAATTCACTAGGAACTTCGGATTGCAAGATTTATGTACAGCACTACCCATCCTATGCACTATTAACACAAATGTATCACAATAAAAACACTAATACACCATACTTGCCTCTGTCGTGATTCCAACGTGGGTGCTGTTATGGGGATGATGAACTGCAAAATTACACTGTGTATGCGAACTGCAACAGCAAGGACAACACAGGCATGTGAGTAAAGGCAACGTGACACATATGAGGGAGACACACCACCAGGGCTACACAACACATACACACCTAGGCCATCTGACTCATTGCCTACACTGATGTTGCCAGGGAAGACGGTGCAATGCACAGACACCACACTCATTCCCAGTTGTAGTCAAGTAGCCCACAGGTGCAGTAAGCAAATGGCAGTCAAATGTGTGACCACAGACAACGCACATCACAAAGTGAAGCACAGGTTTATTACACAGTTGCAACATGTCGTAACCACTACAGATGCAAGGTAATCCCACCTGGCAGCGGGCACACAGTCAACAACTGTAGACGGAAGGAAGTCCATGGGTGTGGCGCACATCACCTGTAGGGGCACAACAGCTACCACCCTCGATGTGCAATCACGTCGTCGGTGGACACAGTTGACCAAACGAATCTGAAAGTACCTTGTGAAGGACAGAAATGACACACAGTCAAAAGCAATGGAGTACAGGACAGAACAGCAAAACTCATGCACAATACATGTTACAAGATACCCACCCAGAACCAAGTTAGCATGTCAACACTGTTGGGGAGTACAGCCCACCTGTTAGCACACATCGCAACACACATCCAGTCAAGTAGCCCATGGACACACTCCAACAGCACCAGAGCACCACCCACACATCATGCCAACTCACATCATTGACATGACACCTCAGGATACTCACATTCAGCTAAAGAAGTTGGTGATGAGCTGTGTGCGGACATCACCATCATCATCATCATCATCATCGTCACTGGCATCGTGGTCCAGGCCAGGATCCTCCACAGGTGGCGGATGTTGGTCATTGTCATCCTGGATGAGAGGCAACTCCTTCCGCACTGCCAGGTTGTGGAGCATGCAGCCGACGATGATAATCTTGCACACTTTCGCAGGGGCATATGGGAGGGACCCTCCGGTCTTGTCCAGGCAGCGGAAGCGGCTCTTCAGGAGACCAAAGGTCCGCTCAATCACTCTCCTGGTCCGACCATGTGCCTCATTGTAGCGCATCTGGGCTGGTGTCACAGGGTTCCTGAGGGGTGTCAGCAACCACGGCATGTTGGGGTATCCCGAGTCACCTATGGACAGACAAGTGCACATTAGCTGACTTTGAAAAGTGGGCGGAATACTACAGATCAGATCACACACAATGGCACAAAGTCAGTACACACCGACAAGCCAGGCACGCTGGTTCTGCATCTGTGCCATCATCCTGGGGATGCGACTACTCCTCATCACAAAGGCATCGTGTGCTGAACCAGGGAAACGGGCACACACGTGTGTGATGGTCATGTCTGCAAGACACACCACCAGTGCATTGACCGAGTGGTAGTGCTTGCGGTTCCTGTAGGCCTGCTCCTGGGCCTGTGGTGGTACCAAAGCCACATGTGTCCCATCAATGGAGCCAATGACATGCGGCATCCTCCCCAGGGCATAAAAGTCACTCTTCACGTCAGTGAGTCATCGCAGTCTAGGGAAATAGATGTACCGGTTCAGGAATAGCAACATTGCCGCCAAAACATCGCGGAGCACACGGCTCAACATGGTCTGTGACATCCCACCAGCAGTCGCCATAGTATGTTGGAAGGTACCGGTGGCAAAGAAGTGTAGGGCTGCCATCACCTTCACCTTGGGGGTCAGCGCTGTAGGATACGGCCGGCCAGGCTGCAAATGTGGGGACAACTGCACTGCCAAATCCTCAATCAGCTGCCTGGTGAAGCGGTACCGTCGGATGCTGTCCCGTTCCACCATCGTTGCCAGGTCTGGGAATGGTCGATGGACAGCAGGAGCCCTGCAGTGCAGAGGAGAAGTAAGCAAGATTGTCAGTCACCCCACATATGCGGCATTGAACATACTCAAGATCCCAACATACATCATTATGAGGCACAACTACATGAAGTGTGCAGTTCCGGAAGGACATGTGTGGTACATACATGGCCAACATCTGTCAACACGGTCCAACAGGTGGCATCAATTAGTCCCAGGTTGGCCCATTGGATATCATGAGGCCGTGTCACAGTTCCCATCTCCTGCTGCCATTTCACAATAACCCCCCACAGTGACATGTGAGGACAGATGTGCCCCAGGCACCACAGCTCAACGACAGGTACATTCCCAGGGACCCTGTATTGCCACATGGACACTGGCATTACATGGAGTATCATGTATACACCACAGCAAAACAACCATGACCCCCACAGGTAGTGGCCCCACTTGCCACGGCAGGACAGACATGGACGTCTGTGACACACACACGCACAACATCAAAGTCCATGCACACACAACCTGGATGTGGAGACTGTCTCCCATTGTGCACATGAAATCAGAGACATTGTAAACACTACATGCACAAAGACTGTGGAGGACCATCACTATTGTGCCACTGGGACACCCTGGCTCAAACATACCATCCCACATGGGACTCACGGGGTATGTGACATGACATACACATACACCACCGTGAAATGTGACCATGGCACATGCACAGATATGAACAGTTGCAAATCACAGTGGTCATGTACACGTAACACCCAGGATCCTGTCCCCATGAACACGTGCACAGCCTGGGGGTGGCTGCCCACAGGTGACACCCACAGGACAACATGTACACCAACATACACACAATAGGAAATGCAGCCTTACATGCCTTATGATAAAGTTTGGACAGGCTGTCGTGATGTAGGTGTGCCCCTCACTCCCTGGGAGCTATCTGTGGCTGGCATATGTCCATCTGAGACAGGCATGCTGACATATGCCAGTCACATGTACAGTGATGCGTTGAACAGCAATGGACCGATCGGTGCCCCCGGCCGGCCCATTGCATTCAATGTGTGCGGGTACGCGTTGTACCCCTGTACGCGTTGTACTTCAATGGACCGTTCGGTGCCTCCGGCCGGCCCATTGCATTCAATGTGTGCGGGTACGCGTTGTACCCCTGTACGCGTTGTACCCCTGTACGCGTTGAACTGCAATGGACCGATCGGTGCCTCCGGCCGGCCCATTGCATTCAATGTGTGCGGGTACGCGTTGTACCCTTGTACGCGTTGTACCCCTGTACGCGTTGAACTGCAATGGACCGATCGGTGCCTCCGGCCGGCCCATTGCATTCAATGTGTGCGGGTACGCGTTGTACCCCTGTACGCGTTGTACCGCAATGGACCGATCGGTGCGCACCCATTGACAATGGGCTTGCCTGGCAACGGACGCGTTTTCGAATTTCGAACGAGTCGGTTGCTGGAAAATCAGTTGGTCACCCACAACAATGTTGCAAAATCATGTATGTCATGAAGTTGAAGATTTGAAGGATGCTGTGGGCGTGTTTTGGTGCTGCTATTCCATGGATTGGCCAGATTCAGAAGATGCAAACGACTTGGACCTATCACTTTGGACACAAGGGACAGTATCTGCCTCTCCAGCACATATATAGACGCTGGCTGTTCCCCTGAGAGCTCACTTGCCTGCACTACATGCTCCAGGACAACATCTGCCACTGCACTGCTGCTGTCTCTGCCCCTCTGGACCCTGCAATGGCACGTACTGTGGAGAGAGCCCCAGCCTTCAGCCTTGAAGAGAACCAGGCCCTGCTGGACAGCCTACTTCCACAGTACAGCAAGCTGTATGGGACACCAGGGGAGCAGGTGAGTGTTCTGTGCACTGCCTTTCTGAATGTGCATTTTGTCTGACTAGCAAGGCTGGAAGTCTGCACGCCACTGGCTAGCAGGCTCACTGAGTAGTTGTCACCCCCATAGTGTGTAGTGACATGCACTGGACAGGTATGGTGCAGTGACAGTGCATTTGAACAAGGTTTTACTTCCCATGCAATGATACCATGTAGTGACGTCTGGCAAACTGTCCATGGTCAGCTTTGCACTGCCTGTGTACATCATGTGCCCCTGTGATTGAGACATGTATATACAACTGTGTCATGCACGGATATGTTGCATGTGTGGTAATGGCCTTTTCACTTTGTCATCCTGACAGGATAATGCCCATCGGAAGCAGGAGATCTGGAAGGACATCGTCCGGGCCGTCCGGTCCGTGGGGGTCTACAAGCGCCGGATCCGCAACTGCCAGAAGAGGTGGCAGGACCTTCGGGGCAGGACCCGGAGGATTGCACGGGTCCAGCTGAAGCTGTCGCCTCCTCGCAGGGGGCGGAACACGGACCCTGACCCCCACATGCTCCAGATCCTGGCGGTAGTGTTTCCAGACCTGGATGGGCAGCTGAAGGCCAGACAGCAGCAAGGAGGGGTGAGTCAAAGACTGCACTGTGAACTCTGTATTACATGCTTTGTGCCCTCCTCTGGCCTGGTTCAACTGCCACAGTGCAGCAGTCATGTTGTCCAGGAGCCATGTCCCTCTATTGTGCACTGCCCACTGCTCATCTGATACCCAGGTGTGGCCCTTACATTCAGGGAATTGTGTCACTTGGGACTGTGTCCTTGCAGTTTACTTCACTAAAGGTGGGGGACAGCATCTGTTTCCCTAACTCTGTTGTGGGCATCATGGGTGGGTCCATTGTTCACACTACGCCTGTGTTTGGACATGTGATCTGCGTGTTGCTTTGATATGCGGTCCACTTGCTGAGCTGAGCCACCACATGTGCCTGGGGTATGTGGCACACGCCCATGCAGCGGGTGGGAACAATGTTTGTGCCCCAGGAGTGTGCAGATTACGTGTGTCACACATACATAGCCAGCTATCCACTGTCCAGGGCACATCCCTCATTCATGTGGAGCAGGACAGTCATGCCTACTCCAGGCCATGCAATGCACTCTCTACTCCCACTCCCGTGTATCAGCTGACACATTGTGCACAGTGATTTGACCCCTCAGGTGTCTGCCTCTGTGTCAGTGTGCTGTGGATTAGTTGCCAGGACTGCTGGGGTGTTTCTTGGTAGGGGCTCAGCATGCCCCTGGAGATGTGACCATAGGAGACGATACTTGTGTGTCACATAGGTGTTTGATCAGCTGCCCGTGCAGACTGGGGTATGCAAATGTGAAGTTCAGGCAGCTGTTCCCCATTCACAGCAAATTGTGAGGGGCTCAGGTTCAGAGGGTAGTGTCACAGGTCTCCCACATGTCCAATAGGTATGACCTGGACAGATGAGGGTTAAGATGATGTGTTGTGTGGGGGATGTACATGTGCACTTGTGCAGCTCCAGGACTTGCATTCCCCATGACCTACTATTGTGACACAGTGCATAGTGTTGTTGTCTGGCTGCCAAGTCATACATCACTGAGACAGTGATGTATGACTTAGCAGTCATGCCTCTGCCATGGCATGTGTCAACTTATTGGTGGTCCTGCAGGGGAGTGACATGTGCTACATGCACACCATTGTGGCGATGGCAATCAGGACATGGGTGCATCATGGTGTCTGTCACTGGTATGCATCACATGCATTTCCTATTTGACTCTGGGCATCCCTTTCATCCGGAAACCTGTACTGACTCAGTGGCAAGAGCTGTGATGTGTGCATGTCCACATGCCACACCGTGTCCTCTGCACTGTCCAACTACTGTGTACTTGGTGCATGTGTCCACAATGGGGTGTTGCAATCCAACAGACACCAGACAGATGGGTGCAAGGCCATGTGGGATGTGAGTGCCATGCTTGGCATCAGACTGACAATTGGCTTCTCCTGTTCAGTTAGGGCACTTTTAGCAATGTACAACTAATGATGCCAGGGCTTGCTCTGTAATGTGCTGTGCTCACAGTGGTGTGTGCGTTTGGTGCAGGTGACTGATGTCTGTCTGTTTCCCCATTGTTTGCAGATACATCCACGGCCACGGAAGGGGACAGCTCCACGGACCAGGAGGAGCCAGAGAGCCAGACTGGGTCAGCAGCCGAGGAGTGGTCGGAGGGACCCAGTGGCACGGAGGGCGAGGGGAGCCACACCGAGGAGTCCTCAGCACCATCCACCTCAGCTGAGGACCAGAGCAACTCGGAGGATGACTCCCTTGTGGAGGCGGGTGTCAGCAGCCACCACACCCCAGCTAGTGTTGCTGTCCCCGCCCCCACCAGCACCACCACCGCCCTCCCATCGGCTCCCATTACCCAGGTCCGTGGAGGCTCCCATGTTCGGGAGCATGTCTCCTTTGGGCCAGGCACCGCACCCCCTGCCCCTGTGTCCCCTGCTGCCCTGAGTGAGGAGTCTGTGTACCTCCTTCGCCAGCTCCATGTAGGGCAGACAGCCATGCTGAGTGTCCTCCATGCGCACACCGCACTGTTGACTCAGCTGGTGTCGTTCATGGAGGGCATCTCATCGGGCATGTCTGACCTACAGAGGGGCAATAGGTCCATGGACTCCTCCCTGACGGCAGCAGTGTCCCTCCTCAGACAGTCCCTCACCCCTCCTGCCTCTGCTCCATCCACACTCCCCAGCACCTTACCCGTCCCAAGCACACACACACCGGCACATGCACACACCAGCACACACACGTCCAGCACACAGACACACACGCCACAAACAAAACGCACACGCACGCACAGTCAGGGGACTGAAACCAGACTCACAGGGGATGGGGCCCTGGTACACACACACGCATCCATGGGCACTGCGCAGTCCTCAGTTGCCTCTCCCTCCAAAGCACCCTCCCTTGCCTCACATGCAACCCCAAAGACCCAGCGCCTCTTCCTCAGTGACCTCGGCCTCTTCCCTCCGATCCAGCTGCTCCAGCATCCAGGGTGAAGAGGAAGCCCCCCACACGGAGCAGAGTGCCCCTCGCCCCCGGACACCCTCCCCCAGGCGCAGACAGACTGAGGCCCCCACCCGCAAGTCCCCCCGGAGTGCTAAGAGCAAGACCCCGCCGCCGCCCTGCAGCTCAAGCACCAGGTCTCCTTCCTCCATCCCTCAGGCCCCCACTCCACAGGTGCCCCCACCACACCCTGCCCCAGGTTCCCCCACCCACAGATATACCATCCCCAAGAGGCTCCGGCCTTCTCCCCTGCCACTTTCTCTCCCGGCACCACACCCCCGCTGCGCTTGTCTGTGCCACTGATGTGGTGAGGGTGTCCTCCCCTCTGTCCAGCCCACCTTGCCTGTTCCCCATTCTCCTCCCCTGGTGGTAGGCACTGCAGTGGAGTCCACTACCACCCTGTCTGACTTGGGCACTGCAGTGGCGGACCTGTCCACTCCATCTGCAGGGTCCACTGCAGTCGTGCCGGCACCCACAACATCTGAGGCCATGCCCCCCAGTTGTGCAGGCACACACCATGTCAGACACCTCCACTGCAGTTGTCAGTGGCTCTCCAGCACCCACCACCCCTTCCCTGCTTCCTCCTGGTGAGCCCTGATCCTGTCCCTGCGGTGCCTGGCCTACCTCCCGGTTGCCCCTCCTAGTGGATTGTCCCTGGTTTTGTGCAGGCATGTGTAGGGTGGCATCTGCCACTGTCACCCACTTGTGACTTTGTTGATGGACTGGCCATTGGCCTTTGTTTATTTTCTACCGGACTTCTACTTTTAATGCCACATATGCTGAATAAAGCAACTTTCTGTTCTCTAGTTCTTTTGCTTCTGATGTACATGATGTTGATGATGCTAACCATGCCCTTGCTGCAGTGATGGTGATATTTGGTCTCATGATAATGAAGTGTTACTGTGCAGGAACCCATGTGGTCCAGGGGGAATGTGTCCTATCCTGTGGTGTATCCATGTCATCCATAGCAGCATCTGAGGGTGTCATGTGTTCAGTATTTGGCAATGGGATTTCCTACTTAGATTGCCTATTTCACATCTGTGGCTTCCACCCCTGCACATCTGTTGTGCCTGCCATTGTTCAATTTGTCTACTTCCCTGACCGTGTGGCCATCTCCAGTGGACATGCAGGTTTGGGCATCAATGGGGAAGGACTCATCTGTGTTGTCAGTGCAACATTGCTATACAAGTGTGTTGGATCTGTGCTGATGATTCCGTTGGCACTTCCATGACCAGGCTGATGTGACGGGAGCCCTCATTTGGTGCTAATTGTTGATTGTGTGACCAAGTGCTCAGCTGACATGATGGGGCCCTACTGAGGCAACATATGGCACAGCTTTCCTCACACAGGAGTGGAGTCCCCTCATGGCAGTGTGTACTCCTGTGACATTGACTGCGCCCAAGGTGTGTGTTGTATGTGCATGTCTGTGTGTTCACTTCCGTTTAGCTGTGCATGCTGTGATCCCTAGTGTTGTACCTGTTTGTGATGCTAGCTGAGTTGAGCTATGTTCCCCCAAAGTCTTCTCCCTGGGTTCTCTGTGATGTGGGTGCATGGCACATTACTGGTCATCAGGGTGTCACCCATAGGTGTGCTTGCTGTCAGGGCTGAGTTTGTGTGCAGACGCAGATGGGTCACAGTCAGGTTTCCCCTTGGCACTTGTTGTTTGCCCCTGTCATGTGATTTCCAGTTTGTGTTATCTTTCAGTGATTGTGACACGTTGTGTGTGTGACTGCTGGCACTCCTCAGGGTCTGGGCTGCAATGTTGGTTGTTGTCTATGTGTGTTCTTTGTGGGTGACCTTGGCTTCTTCATTGGTGTGTGACTGTGGCTGGGATCCCATTGGTTGGTGTGGTATTGCCGTCATGTCCATGTACAGCGTAGTGTGCAGTGTGTCAGACATTCAGGAGTCTTGTTGAGTGTCCATGTGTGATGTGTTTCTGCACCTTGGTTCCCACCCACCACCCTGGAATAGTCATGGGTGCATGTGCAATGTCACCAGTGCATGTGTGCTTCACTGCTGCACATTGTTGGAGGTCGAGGGGTGTGGTGTTGAGTGTGTGCAGATGAGAGTTGTTGCCCGGCTAGGAACCTGCCTCCATGTTGGCCTTGGCTTACTGGCCATGCTGTTTGATTTGTGCTTGTGTAGGTGTGATGGTAGTTAGTTGCTCAGTACACATGACTGTGGTTCACAGTGTGAACCACATTTAGCTTTGTCATCACAGTGGGATTGTAATGCAGCCCAGGGTCACCACATTGTGGGGGCCCTGGGGGTGGTGCTGTGTTGTGTCTGTGTCTTGCTGTGTCAGTTGCTGTCCCTACGTGCCTGTGTGACATGTGTGATTTGTGCTCCCTCTCATCTGACAATGCCTGCTTGCCCACATAGGGGATTTGGATCCATGAGTTACCTTTGTGTGGCACTGTATGCACATCTGTATGATTGGTATTCAGGTCTCCTCATGTGTTGTGTGGTTGCCTGGGGACACTGGCACCCCCTCACCTGTTGTGTATGATGTGCAGTGTGGGTCTGCCTGTTTGTGTTTGTGCATCTGCACCACTGCATTGGCATATCGTGGGTGTGCCATTGGCTGTATGTAGTTTGGTGGGTTTCCCCTGCTGTCCCTGGGACTCCTAGGTCATCGGTCAGCACAATGATTATGGTTTGTGTGTCCCATTGCTGCCATGGTATGGTATCTGTTCACCTCACATCTGCAGTCTCCACAGGGTATCTGCATGTGTGTGCCCATTGGTGCAAATATGTGGGTCTGCATTCTGATGGTCACTTCTGTCATTGTGTCATTGATGATTGTTGACGGTGTCAGCCCCCATGGGTGTTGTTTGTCTGCACATGGCCAAAGGTATGTCTTATTTGCACTGCAGGATTTGGCTCCCCCAATTTATGTTGCAATGGGACACATACACTACTTTGCCACTGATGTGTTTGTTGTTCTGTGACCAGGAATCATCCATGCAGTTTGGCAGTTGCACCTCTTTCTTTGTCAACACTTACCTTTTGGTCACTGTGATGATGGGGGTTTGGACCCCATTGCCACAATGTTCAAAATGTGCTTCAGCTATGGACCCCACACTTACCTTTTGGTCACTGTGATGATGGGGGTTTGGACCCCATTGCCACATTGTTCAAAGTGTGCTTCAGCTATGGACCCCACACTTACCTTTTGGTCACTGTGATGATGGGGTTTGGACCCCATTGCCACATTGTTCAAAGTGTGCTTCAGCTATGGACCCCACACTTACATTTTGGTCACTGTGATGATGGGGGTTTGGACCCCATTGCCACATTGTTCAAAGTGTGCTTCAGCTATGGACCCCACACTTACATTTTGGTCACTGTGATGATGGGGGTTTGGACCCCATTGCCACAATGGTCATGGCCTGCTTGCATTGTGGGTGCCACACACATATATGTGTGGCACATGTGCTAGGGGGTCACATTGTATGTTCAAAGTCATGTTCGGTGTTGTAGGCATTTGACACAGTCTACACACGCTTGTCATGGTGTTGGGGGATGTCTTCTTCTTGCATTCCCTAGGTTGTGGTGTGCTGGTTGTGTCATGCATTGTCCATCCTATGAGTGGGGGTGGTAATAGTGGTAGGCATCCAGCCCCCCTTGGGTGAGGGTGGTAGTAGTGGTAGGCATCCAGCCCCCCCTGGGTGAGGGTGGTAGTAGTGGTAGGCATCCTGCCCCCCCTGGGTAAGGGTGGAAGTAGTGGTAGGCATCCTGCCCACCCTGGGTGAGGGTGGTAGTAGTGGTAGGCATCCAGCCCCCCCTGGGTAAGGGTGGTGGTAGGCATCCTGCCCCCCCTGGGTAAGGGTGGTAGTAGTGGTAGGCATCCTGCCCACCCTGGGTGAGGGTGGTAGTAGTGGTAGGCATCCTGCCCACCCTGGCTAAGGGTGGTGGTAGGCATCCAGCCCCCCCTGGGTGAGGGTGGTAGTAGTGGTAGGTATCCTGCCCACCCTGGCTAAGGGTGGTAGTGGTGGTAGGCATCCTGCCCACCCTGGCTAAGGGTGGTAGTAGTGGTAGGCATCCTGCCCACCCTGGCTAAGGGTGGTGGTAGGCATCCAGCCCCCCCTGGGTAAGGGTGGTGGTAGGCATCCTGCCCCCCCTGGGTAAGGGTGGTAGTAGTGGTAGGCATCCTGCCCCCCCTGGGTAAGGGTGGTAGTAGTGGTAGGCATCCTGCCCACCCTGGTGCCCCCCCTGGGTAAGGGTGGTAGTAGTGGTAGGCATCCTGCCCCCCCTGGGTAAGGGTGGTAGTAGTGGTAGGCATCCTGCCCACCCTGGGTGAGGGTGGTAGTAGTGGTAGGCATCCTGCCCACCCTGGCTAAGGGTGGTAGTAGTGGTAGGCATCCTGCCCACCCTGGGTAAGGGTGGTAGTAGTGGTAGGCATCCTGCCCACCCTGGCTAAGGGTGGTGGTAGGCATCCAGCCCCCCCTGGGTGAGGGTGGTAGTAGTGGTAGGCATCCTGCCCCCCCTGGGTGAGGGTGGTAGTAGTGGTAGGCATCCTGCCCACCCTGGCTAAGGGTGGTGGTAGGCATCCTGCCCCCTGGGTAAGGGTGGTAGTAGTGGTAGGCATCCAGCCCCCTGGCTAAGGGTGGTAGTAGTGGTAGGCATCCAGCCCCCTGGCTAAGGGTGGTAGTAGTGGTAGGCATCCTGCCCCCCTGGGTAAGGGTGGTAGTAGTGGTAGGCATCCTGCCCCCCTGGGTAAGGGTGGTAGTAGTGGTAGGCATCCTGCCCCCTGGGTAAGGGTGGTAGTAGTGGTAGGCATCCTGCCCACCCTGGCTAAGGGTGGTAGTAGTGGTAGGCATCCTGCCCACCCTGGCTAAGGGTGGTGGTAGGCATCCAGCCCCCTGGGTGAGGGTGGTAGTGGTGGTAGGCATCCAGCCCCCTGGGTGAGGGTGGTAGTAGTGGTAGGCATCCAGCCCCCTGGGTAAGGGTGGTAGTAGTGGTAGGCACCCTGCCCCCCTGGGTAAGGGTGGTAGTAGTGGTAGACATCCTGCCCACCCTGGGTAAGGGTGGTAGTAGTGGTAGGCATCCTGCCCACCCTGGCTAAGGGTGGTGGTAGGCATCCAGCCCCCCCTGGGTGAGGGTGGTAGTAGTGGTAGGCATCCTGCCCCCCCTGGGTAGGGGTGGTGGTACGCATTCAGGCCCCTGTGTGCATATGTGGCATTGGTGGTGGGCATCCCGCCCCTATGGTGCTGGTGTAAGTATATTCTGCATCCCTCTGTGTGTGTGTGATGTGTCGTGTACGTGTTGTATGTGTTTTGTGGTTGGTGTCTGGCTTACCTTCTGCGCCGTACGCGTCCGTGCCTGTTCCGGTAGTAAATGTAGAATATTGGTAGGATCGGGACAAAGGGATTCATGGTTGGTTCGTGTCGTTCGTCCTTCTCGTTGCTTCGCGTCGTCCTCGTCGCTTCGCCTCGTCCTCGTCGCTTCGCGTCGTCCTCGTCGCTGGCGTGTTCGTCTCGGAGCCATGGATCGTGTTGTGGCGCGAATCGGAGCTTATGTGCGCCTCTCCCGGATGCTTTGACGTGCCGTGCGAAGCGACGGGTTCGGCGCGTACGGAAAGCGCATCGTACTTGTTCGGCCGGACGGAGCTGCATTTTGGCTTCCGTGCGACTCGATTCAGCGTTTCCGGATTCGCCTCGGTCGGGGAACAGGACCTGGTTTGGGTGAGTACGGCTCGGCCGGATTCTTTGCTGTTGTGCGCATCGTACTTACTCGTTCGGTGTGCTGTACGGATCGGTCGGGAAACAGGCTTTCGCATGGCTTTTTTCCCGACCGAATGCTATTGGGTGCGCCTCCGACCGAGATCGGAATCGGCCCCTAAGTCAGAAGGTAAAGTTTTGACTGTGACCTTATCCTATCCCACCCGCGCTCCATCGCGGTCAGTCTAAAAGTTTGACTTTGCCCTGGTCCAGCACGACCAGATAGCTGTGAGTGATGCTTTAACCTTTTTGAAGCTAGAATGTACAATTTTTGATCTAATCAATTAACAAAATTCATATTTTGTTGTTGTTTTGAAGATAAAAATATTTTCTATTTTCATAGATTGGTGTTGGATTTTTATTGTGTTGTGTCTTTGACTTATTTATTGTTTGGGTGATATTAAATGCTTACTTATACCTCTCTCCTAAATTAAGGCTGACAGCTCATTTGCTAAGCTACTAAGTGCTGAGCAAAGATTATTATATTGAGACTTAACTGGGCCTATTAGTGATTGTGGTATTATTACTAGCTGGATCCAGAACTTGTGTTTCGTAACACCATTTAATATTTAAGTTGGACAAATAAAATTCCTCTGAATTGACCTGGTAAATTTTTTTAATTTTTTTATTTAGACTAATATTAATAAATTTACTTTTGATTTTTCTCTAAATTACTCTGACCTCAATTTTTGTTTTTTAATCCAAGGGATACCTTGGACCTTAATCTAGCTAGCCTACCCATGCTACATGTAGCAGAACTTAGAGACCTGTGTAGGGCTAGGGGATTACCAGCACCCTCCCATTTCAGGAAGATATAGGCCCTTCTGGCCTGGGCAGAAGCCCAACTAGAGGATCAACACTCCAACACAGAGGAGGCTCCAGAGGTACAAGGACAGGGGGAGGAAATTAAACACCTCTCTGCACACACAGTGACCATGTCCTCGTCTAGAGCTAGTGAGGAAGAGGATCCACCAGAGGTGAGGCAGATCTGTCCTTCAGGGAAAGAGAGTTTGAGGCACAGCTAGCATAAATAATATTAGAAGCAGAAAAGCTGGCCCTGGCCAAGACAAAGTGGGCACATGAGGAAAAGAGATCCACCAGGGGTGTTAGAGAAGAAGATGGTGGCAGTGAAGAGGAGACAGAAGTGTCCAGGAGTGGTGGATTTGAACCAAGGCTACCCACGGGGATTGTCCCTAAGTACCAGGAGGGTGATGATGTAGACAAATTGCTGACAGGTTTTGAGAGGGCCCTTAAGATGAGGAGGGTGAGCTCTGAGTACTGGGGTTCACTCCTCTTAGAACTGATTCCGGTAACAGTGAGAGATAGCCTCTTGACCTTAGTGGGGAGGAGGATGAATCATATCCCCACATGAAGCAGAGCTTAACCAGAAGATTTGCTCTCATCCCTGAGCAGTATAGGATGAAGTTTAGGGACACCCAGAAATTCAGTACCCAAGTATGGGTTAACTTTGCAGACCTATTTGTCAAGGCACTAGAGGGCTGGACACAGGGTAAGAAGGTAAGTTTCTATGAGGGGCTGTACAATGTGTTCATGAAGGAACACATATTGGCCAACTGCCCCTCAGAGAAGTTATACCAGTTTCTAGTTGACTCTAATCTGTCTAGTCTCAGGGACCTAGGTGAGACATCAGATGAGTGGATTCACACCGTAGTGACCAGGAAGAATCAGGGAGGTGATCGGAAGAAAGGAGGACAGGTCCCCTCCCAGGGGAAAGCTCTGGGTAACCAAGATAAAAAACAGAAAGAGTCCTCAAAAGGTCCCCAAACACCAGCCCAAGGAGGGAATTCCCAGAACCAATCCATTTACAAGGGGTATCAGGGAAGACATTTTGAACCAACAAAGACAGGGTTGTGTTTTGTTTGCTTGCAGTCAGGAGACAAAGGGGGATATGCAGTCTGCACATAGAAGCCCCCCACCAGAGGGCAGTCTAAGGGGATTGCTAATATAGGTGTGAGGGTGGACGTTTTCCCAGAGATGGGGAAAGGGTATGCAGAGGTGTCCTTAGTTTCCATGAATGGAGTTGAAGTTGCAACCCTGGCAGCCTTACCTCCAAGCATGGAGAAGTACAGGCAAAGGCCTATGATCAACAGGACTGAGTTTGAGACTCTGAGGGATACAGGAGCCAGTGTGACCATGCTGTTGGACAAACGAGATTCCCCAGAGCAGCTCCTACCTGGTGTATTTCACCAGGTTTCCCATGCAGACAACAGAGCCAAGCTCAAGCTCAAGCCCATGGCGAGCTTGGAATGGGGAGGTGTGACTGCCCCTAAGAAGGTAGTTATGTCTCCTGCCCTCCAAGCAGAGTGTCTACTGGGAATTGATCTTGAAGCTTCTGAGTGGTCAATGGTGGAAAGGCAGGTCCATGCTCAGATACTTGACCTTCCTGAGTGTGTTTGTTCTGTGACAATGGCACAGGCTGCACATCAGGGGAGTACTGGACACTTGGACCCTGGAACAATGTGCCAAGCTTCCAAGAAAAAGAGAAAGGGCAACAGGTCTGGTGAACCAGCCCAAGTAGCTCAAAACATCCAGAAGGAATTAAACCCTGAGGGGTAGGATCTAGTACCAGAAGGGGGGATTCTACCCCTGCAAGATCTGTCCAACTTGGCAGAGTTGTAGGGAACCGGTAAACCCTCCAGAAAGGAGCTGTACCAGGGACAAAGGGATTGTCCCACTCTTGAGGGCCTGAAGCACACTGCCTCAAGGAAAGAGCAGTGGTTTCCACAGAGTTTATTAAGAGGGTGGAGTACACTATACTGAGGCCAGAGACCCCAAGCCAGGGGCAACCATGAGAGTTGTGGTTCCCCAGAAGTATAGACAGTTTCTCCTCATGATGGCTCATGACATCCAGCACAGACCAAGAGCTGGAACAGGCTGGTCAATCATTTCTATTGGCCCCTTATGTCTGACAAGGTAAAGGAGTTTGCAGCACCTGTGTCACCTGTCAAGTCAGTGTTAAGACAGGGGGCAAGCCAAAGGCTCCCTTGAGACCAGTGCTAGTGGTTGGGACTCCCATTGGGAGGGTGGGTATGACATTGTTAATCCCCTAGATTCACTATATGCCTCAGGGTATAGACATATCTTGGTGGTAGTGGACCACGCCACCAGATACCCAGAAGCTATTCCCCTCAAGAAGGTCACTGCTCTCGCAGTGGCCAGAGCCCTACTTGGCATCTCCACCAGAGTGGGATTTCCCAATGAGGTGGTCTCAGATATGGGGACTAATTTTATGTCCGCCTACGTGAAGGTAATGTGGGATGAATGGTGTTACGTACAAGTTCACCACCCCATATCATCCCCAGACCAATGGCCTGTTGGAAATATTCAATAAGACCCTGAAGGGCAATATCATGGGCTATCTGACAAGCTCAGGAGAAGATGGGATCTTCTCCTCCCATGCGTGCTGTTTGCTTACAGAGAGGCACCACAGAAAGGGGTTGGCTTTAGCCCCTTTGAGTTACTGTTTGGCCATCCTCTAAGAGGGCCATTGGGTTTGGTTAGAGAAGCTTGGGAGAAGCCTCCCAAAGAGCCCAAACAAGATGTGCTGGACTATGTGCTCAGTCTGTGTTCCCCAATGAGTACATGAAGAGCGCAAGCAGCAACCTGGAGTGCAGCCAAGAGCTTATTAGGCTACTATCCCTTAGTACCACCAAAGACAGTTGGTGTGGGTGTTGGAGCGTGTGGCTCCCAGGACCCTCCAGGACACGTGGACTGGGGCCTACCCTAAGCTGGAGAAAAAAGGTGAGGTCACCTACTTGTTGGAACTTGGCACCCCCAGGAGTCCCCCCTCGGGTACTGCATGTCAACAGATTGAAACCCCACCAAGACAGGGCAGACATGACCATGCTCATTGTCATCGAAGAAGGAGGGGAGGAGGAGAGCAATCCTCCACCAGAACACCTCTCCACCAATGCACAAGATGGGTCAGTGGGGGGAGTAGTGCTCTCCCCCAAGTTGACAGACCAGCAGCAGAAAGACTGCAGACAAGTGCTGGAGCAGTTTGCTGGGCTGTTCTCCCTGACCCCTAGATTCACCACTTGGTGTGTTCATGACATTGACACTGGTTACAGCCTGCCTGTCAAAAACAAGTTGTATAGGTTGTCTGACCAGGTTGAAGCCAGCATTAAGGCTGAGGCAGCCAAGATGCTGGAGCTGTGAGTAATTGAGCCCCCTGATAGTCCATAGGTCAGTCCAGTGGTGGTGTTCAAGCCTATTCCCCAAGGGGGAAAGAAAGAATTAAGGTTTTGTGTGGACTACAGAGGTTTGAATGCAGTCACCAAGATTGACGCTCACCCATACCTAGAGCTGATGAGTTCATTGACAGGTTGGGGCTGCAAAGTACCTGAGTACATTTGAATTGATTAAACCTCAGGTTACTGGCAGATTTCCCTAAGTCCAGGAGGACAGGAGATGTCAGCATTTTCCACCGCAGAGGGCCACTTTTAGTACAAGGTTATGCCCTTTGGCTTGAAGAATGTTCCTGCCACCTTTCAAAAGTTGGTTAACAGAGTCCTGTCTGGGTTGCAAACTTTCAGTGCAGCTTATCTGGATGATATAGCTGTATTCGGTTCCACCTGGGAGAAGCACCTTGTCCACCTGAAGGAAGTGCTTCAGGCCTTGCAACAGGTGGGCCTGACTATCAATACAAGCAAATGGCAGATAGGGCAAGGTTTAGTGGTGTACTTAGGCCACCTTGTAGATGGAGGCCATATACAACTTCTCAAGGCCAAGATACAGACCATCTTGTATTGAGAAGCTCCTTAAACCTAGAAACAGGTCAGGCCCTTTCCTGGCCTGACTGGGTACTACAGGAGATTTGTGAGGAACCATGGGACCATTGTGGCTCCTCCGACAGAACTTACCTCATAAAAGCAGCCAAAACGGTAATTTGGACCCCCGAGTGTCAGAAGGTCTTTGGCACTCTGAAGGAGGCTATGTGCCCTGACTACAATAAGACATTTGCCGTACAGACCGATTCTTCGGAGCAAGGTATTGGGGTAGTAATGGCAACAGAAAATGAAGAGGGCCAAGATCAACCCGTTGCCTTCATTCCCAGGCGACTACTTCCCAGAGAGCAAAGATCAAGTTCTATTGAGAGGGAAGCCTTTGCTGCGGTCTGGTCCTTGAAGAAGCTCAGCCAATACCTGTTTGGTACTCACTTCCATATTCAAACTGACCGAAGGACTCTCAGATGGCTCATGCAGATGAGGGGGGAGAGCCAAAAATAGTAGAGGTGGTCCATTTGTCTACAGGGGATGGACTTCACAGTGGAACACAGATCTGGGACTGCCCATGCCAATGCAGATGGACTTTCCAAGTTTTTCCACTTAGATGATGAGGACTACCAGGGTGTAGGTTAGATGCCCATCCCCTTTCGTCTGGGGGTGGGACTTGTAGGAAAGTCATCCTTTTTGCCCTGATCACCCCCATTGTTTTGACTTATGCTGGTGGTTACTAACTCTGAAAGTGCACTGGGCTCTCCTAACCAGGCCCAGGGCCAGCACTCTGTCCTCTAAAGGTATATGGCAATTGGTATAGTTCTAATTAGCCACGACAACCTATCTGTTAGTCCTTAGTATATGGTTGGGCATGTAGGTTTATATAGTAAGACCCTCATTACATTCGTCCGACCGCCATCACCTCAGGCAGGTGTCCGACCAACCATATGTTTGCGGTACCAACTGCCCCATGACAATGCGACAGCTGTGCAGAAAACTGCTCCTAGAAAAGGGCCGCAGCACAAGCTGCAGTGGAAAATGGCAGTTCTCAATCATCTATGCACCCTGTGCCAGGTATCAAGTGGTGCCAGGCACAGGGTGCATGGGTGTTTGGGGGGGCACCACGTGTCCCACAGGTCACATTCCAGTGGCCCATGGGGGCCGGGGGACAAGTGCCTGCTTGGGGCCCCCAAGGTCACTTTCTGTCTGCCTTTACATGGCGGTGGGACTGCCATGTAAAGGCTGAGGGAAAGGGACATCCTAATCCCTATGGCGGTGCCTCCACAGGCACCGCCCCCATTGTAGATATTAGGCTTGGACCGCCGCCCAACGGGCTCCTTGAGCCTGTCGGAGGCAGTGGTCATTTCCCCTACCCAAATTGCTCTGACCGCGTTCTGACCGATTCACTAGATGTCGGGCGGACCACCACTAATGGCCTGTCGGTGGTGGTCCACCCAACATCAGAATGAGGCCCTAAGTGTGCACTTCTGTGGTGTCTGGTGTTGTTTTAAAGCCAGGTCTGCCTTGCATGCTGGTTTTAAAATAAAACTATGTACAAATTTGACCTTGGAATTACAAGTACTTCCAAAGTCCAAAACTACCTTTTTATAGCTTATGAGTCAACCCTAAGATCTGCCTTAGGTGCCCCAAGGGTAAGGTTAAAATCAAGAACAATATAAAATATGGTTTATAGGCCCTGGTAAGGAAAAGCAGCCAAAGTCGTTTTTCCCTATTGTAGTGCTGCTAGCTCCATAGGCTAATATGAGATGACTTTATTAAACTTAATAAAGTCTAACTTTTGATTGAAGCTAGCAATGTCATTCAAAGTATCAAATTAGTGGTCATATTAAATTCAACAACTTGCAAAGTTGGATTTAATAAACTTTTACAGGAAAGTAGTTGTACAACATACTATCCTGGAGTTACCTAACACAACCCTGCAGCAGCCTCTTCTGATTGGTCAGTCTTTGATAGCCTGAATCAAGCTGCTCCTTGAGTTTGTGTGAATAGGTCTGGGGCTGAAACAGTACAGACATTTAGTGGGAGGAGATGTGCGTCCTGGAGAAGCCAGGGAGAGGAAGGAGGCTGGGAAGATAAGCTGGACTTCAAAGTCAGGACAACAGATGTCACAGGACCCAGGCCAGCCCCAACTTCCTTGTTTCCCAGACAGATGGGAGCCCCCCAATTAGCTTAGGACAGGGGCTGGAAGGGGAGTGTAGTCAGATACTAGTTACAACTGTGGGTTTATGTGACACAGACACACAAACCAAAGCGAGATTTTCTCCATTTTGATTTTTGTCAAAACTGCGTATTCTGGGTCAAACATATGCCACACTTCGCAAGAAGCAGTCAATGCAGAGGGGATAACTTTACCCCTATTGGTTGGGGTACCCCCTCTCTTGCCAGCCCAGAACAGAGGGTAAATATGAAAGGGTTGCAGGAGCTCTGCAGAACACTGCCTGGAACAATGGAAGAAGGACTACCCTGCTGGACCCTGGGACTGCACCACAGAAGGCATGCACTTAGAAGGACTGCACCTGCTGCACTACCAAGGCTCCACAAAGAAAGGACTGTGGCTGTCTCAAAGGACAAAGAGTGGCCTGCATGATCAGCAACAGGTACAACAGATCTGGAAGAAGTCACCTGCAAAGGTAAAGAAAGGATTGCCACAGTTGACCTGTAGCAACAAGCTTTTTCCTGGACTGTGCAGGTGTAATGTGGGAAACAGTCCTAGCCAACAAAAGGCAATCTAGAGTCTCTGAACCCTTGCCTGGAGCTACTGGACCCATATTTGCCCAAAGAAGCTCAGAAACAACCAGATCTCAAAGTTTGGAAACTTTATGCAAAGTTTTGCAATAAAGCTCCAGGAGGAGACCGGTTAGACATTGAGAGTCAAGCCACCAACGTTGAGTCACGGATTAGTCGGACTGCACAGGTTTACCCTGCTGAAAGCTCTGGAGCTCCTTGCCATTGACGTACAAGACAAAGACTTCCAGAGCCTCACTGAAGCCTTTGTCATCGAATCAAACATCAGATCCGAGAAGCCCGAGGACATGACAAGGAGCCCATCGATGAGAGAAAAGCTCTAAGAAAAAGACTAAGGGGCCGACTCCGATCTCGGCCGGTAGGGCACCGAATCGGATTCGGCTTAACCGGATCTGATTCGGAGCCCTCTTTCCCGACTGATTCGTACGCGCGTCCAGCCGAGCGAGTACGATGCAAGCGCGCGCGAAATCGCCGACCGACTTGTTCGCGGGTCCTAAGCGCTCCGACCGACTCGCACGGACACGACGCGCACCGCGCGATGGAGACGTTCCCCGGCCGGGCAAGTATGATGCGCGCCGCGAGCAGTCCGACCGACTCGCGCCATCCGGCTCGACAGAGCAGTCGGAGCCGGACTTTGGAAGTCCGTGTCGGACCCCCATGTACGCGTAGCCATGCGAGTCGCACACAGGGGGGACCCATCGGTCCCCCCTACCTGTGCATGTACGCCGCGAGTCGCTTCGAGGCGTACCCGCTGTAGGGGACACCCGTGTTCGCCTCACACCCATTGGGTCAATGGGAGCCCGCGTACGCGTTGTACGTCCAGCTCCCATTGACTCAATGGGAGTCCGACCGACTCGAGTCCGATTGCATGCGTGCGCATCGTACTCGTTCGGTCGGACTGCCAGAGTCCGATTCGGTCGGAAATCTCTCCGGGTCCGGCTCGGTCGGAGAGATTTCTGGCCTGAATCGGAATCGGCCCCTGAGTTCAAAGGTAAACTCTTGACCAGGACCGGGCCCTCATGCTATCTGACCTGTGCTCCATCGCAGTTGACCTAAAACTTTGACTGTGTCCTGGTGCAGTGCGACCAGTTAGCCACGAGTAGCGCTTTAAGCTTTTTGGCACTTGAATGCATATTTTTTGTTTAATTTCAAAATTCATATCTTGGGTTCCCTACATTGGATTCTTGTCATATTGGTGTTGTGTTGAAGATAAAAATATTTTCAATGGTTATAAATTGCTGGTGGACTTTTATTGTGTTTTGTCTTTTACTTATTTACTATTTTGGTGATACTAAATGCTTTACACCAGGGGTCTCCAACCTTTTCTGTAAAAGAGCTACTTATGTTCAATGAAAATCATCCTGAGCTGCAAATATTGTTAGTGATGTAATGGGGACCACACCAGACAAGATTAAATTAGTGGCCGTCAAATGCAAAATTACAAGTAGTGATCTCCTTAGTGCATCAGGCAGGGTTTCCAACAGCAATGTAAAAAAGGTTTAGCCAATTTCAAATGCCTCTTCATGGGTAAAACATAACCCATTCCCGCTGTTAGCAATGTTATGGAATGCCCAATGACACATGATTTATTACTCAAAATTATCATCTTTAAGTATATTGTCATAATTGAGCCGTTTTTCTCACAAGTCAGCAAATCAGTTCTTAAAATACACATATTTTTGTCTTAAATACACACTCTCAATTTTAATATACATATATTAATTCAGCCAATCAAACGTTTCTAATTTCGTAAGCTGTACTGCACATAGGAGAGCTACTTACAGCTAGCTGGAGAGCTACCAGTAGTTCACAAACTACTGGTTAAGATGCCTGGTTTACACATTCCTGTCTCCTAAGCCTAACTGCCAGTTTGCCAAGCTACCAGGGGTTGCGCAAGGATTAGTTTATTGAGACTTGACTTACCTTTTAGTGATTGTGGTATTATTACTAGCTGAAGGTGAATACCCCCACCTACTACTAATCCACTTTCCTACACTTGTGATATGTTGAAAGAATATTCCATACAATTATGTGGACACCTGATATTAAATGTTGTCAACATAACCTGTATAAAAATTAATTTGTCATGGTGTTCCAACATTTCTGCTGCTGAAAGCAGATGACTGTCCAGAATTTTGGACATTATGGTCAGTTTAATATTTAACAGGGAATCTGTTATCTAAAAATAAACTGTTAACCAATTTTACCAGATAAATAAATGTTATAAATAAGCCATATTCATATCAACCGGTGGACTCCCTTCATGCTTGTCTGTCTCAAAAATATGTAGTCTCTTTCCAGATACCTTACTCTAATTTTTTTAAGAAGCTTTGCTTAGAGACCATCAGGGCCCAGGAATTTATATTTTAGAGTTGTCAAATGGCTGTAACCATTTCTTATGCCTTAATTTCTGAATCTAACGTAACTCTCTCCTGAGCATCCAATATGGTTACAAAAAGATCAGCCATTATGGGCTTCATTGCATCTTATAGGATCATAACCAGGTTCTATAGAGGCTGCAATGTCTGAAGCAAAGATTTGAGCTAAGGACCTATGCCCCTTAAGCATGTCCCCATTCTAATCTAGGATGTTTCTGACCCATCTGTTATTTTTGTGTTAATTAATTAGTCACATAAAAATTGCCTGCTTCGTTCTCAACATCGCATAACCTTTTTTTGAGTTTGGGGAATAGTCGACCTTCACCTCACATTTAAGCAGTGGTAGATGTTCTTCCTTTTCATTCCTGAGGAGACACCTCAAAGTCAGACCTCAGTGCTATATAAATCTTTATTCACGTTTATGAGTTCCCCTTCAATGGCATTGAGCTTTTGCGTTCTGGTTTCCCTCTTCCAGGAGACACAAGATATTGATCGCTCTCTGACAACAGTTTTAGAGGCTTCCCACAGCTTGACATCAGCGTCTACAGCACCATTGTTTCCCAATAAATCATGGTCTGGGGTTTTCATCAGATATTGCCTTCAAATGTTCACCAAATCCACTGCATAGTAAACCCTCACATTTGTGTCCAGCCATTGGTGATAGAAGTGGAGGGCAAAGGTTTATCCAGTCCCGCACCCATGACAAAGTTAAAGCCTCTACCTAGTATGAGGGTTGCTTTTGGTAGCTGTAACAGTAGAGTCACTGCCATATACAATGAACCTGATTTCAGTTTCAGGCATCAGGCAGGGGAATGCATACTAATGCTAGAGGTTCACTGTCCCAAGCACAGCATGATCACATAGTAACCTTGTGGGTCCACTCCCAACTTCTACAGCACAAAGTTAGCAGATTTCTTAAGCAGTATAGTAGTCACACCACTGAAACCAGAGGGCACCTGTTGTGTACCAATAGCTGATATTTTTACTTGCCAATAAAACATCTATTTCCAACTAAGTGCAGTTATTTTAACAGCACTACATCAGGACAGTGTGGTATTTGCCTTCTCCTCTCCTGTTTTGCTGAATTTGGTTTTGTTGGCCTTAGTACTACTAACCAGTGCTAACATGCTTGATTTCTCCCCCTAAACCTGATAAAATTGGATTCCACTGAATTGGCACATTTAGTTTACTTGTAAGTCCCTAGTAAAGTGGTACTACATTTACCCAGGGCCTACGGATTAAATGTTGCTAGTGGGCCTTCAGCACTTATTGTACCACCTACGTAAGATGCCTTGTGAAACATGCCTCAGGCTTGCCATTGCAGCCTGTGTGTAGTTTTAAACTGTCATGTTGACCTGGCTAGATAAACCTTTTGCCAAGCCTAAACCTTCCTTTTAAAGACTTATAAGTCACCACTAGGGTAGGCCCTAAACAGCCCATAGGACAGGCTGCATTGTATTTAAAAAGTGTGACATGTGCTTTTAAGTTTAACATGTCCTGGTAGTAAAAACCTCTTAATTTCATTTTTCACTACTGCAAGGCCTGCCTCTCCAATAGTATAACATTGGGTTGCCTTAACACATTTAATACGTGCTAACTTTTGCTTGGCAACCGGTGAAAATATCATGTTTATTCTCTGGAGAATTATAATTTAAAACACTTTTTAAAGATAGAGTCAAATGTTAAGTGCAGGGGACTGCCTTGCTTGCTGAGGCCTGCCCTTCTGTTCAAAATGGAAGACTGGACCTGCTCCCTTCATGCTAGGCTACCTGAAGTGACTCCAAGGGTCAACTGACCGACCTCCTGTTCAGAGCTACTGGGACTTAACAAACACCAGAGACTCCCTGCAACTGTCCAGATGACCTGCTACAATTGGACCTCTAATTTGATCTGCCTGAACCCTACTGGCCTCTGCAAGAGTGAGTCCCTGATCCTCTAGAGTAACTGGCCCGTTCATGCATAGACCTTTCCTCCAGTGCTGACCACCAATGCGAAGCTCTGGTGAACCCAACTCTTGGCGCTATTTCCACCAGCAAGGATCGGCAACACAAGATCTGCACTTTGCGTCACAGCATCAACAGCCAGTGGTGACAGCCAATGCGAAGCTCAAGCAACAACAGTCCATGATGCCTAACAAGATCTGCCTGGCCTGTTCTTCGCACAACAGCGGCGGCCATCCGCAACACTCTCCCTTCTCTTCGCTCCAGACTTTGAGAATTTCATCCTTTCAGTGGGACTGACTTGATCCCTGTATCTGGCACATACTCCATCATAGTTGGCCTGAACTTGTAACTTTCCCCAGGTCTCAATCAATCAATCAATCATGTCACTTATAAAGCGCACTACATACCTGCGAGGGTCTCAAGGCGCTGGGGGAAGAGGGGGGTGGTGCTACTGATCGAAGAGCCAGGTCTTGAGGAGTCTTCTGAAGGCCAGTAGGTCTTGGGTCTGTCGGAGGTTGGTGGGGAGGGTGTTCCAGGTCTTGGCGGCGAGGTGGGAGAAGGATCTGCCGCCGGCGGTCGTTTTCCGGATGCGGGGGACTGTGGCGAGGGCGAGGCTGGTCGAGCGGAGCTGGCGGGTGGGGGTGTAGAAGCTGAGTCGTCTGTTGAGGTAGGCTGGTCCGGAGTTGTGGAGTGCTTTGTGTGCGTGGGTGAGGAGCTTGAAGGTTATCCTCTTGTTGACAGGGAGCCAGTGCAGGTCTCTCAGGTGGGGTGTGATGTGGCTGCGTCGGGGGATGTCGAGGATAAGACGTGCAGAGGCGTTCTGGATGCGTTGCAGCCGTCTCAGGAGCTTAGCCGTCGTTCCTGCGTAGAGGGCGTTTCCGTAGTCCAGCCTGCTGGTGACGAGGGCCTGGGTGACTGTTTTTCTTGACTAGTTGACAACGAGTAGCACTTCGTGCTTTTAGGCGCTGGACTTACATAAAATCTTTAAAATTGCATATCTGCGGTTCTATCTATTTTAATTTTTGTCATTTTGGTCTCATTTTAGTTTACGCTATTTTTCTGAATTGGTGTGGGATTTTTTTAGTTTTGTATTTTCACTTTATTACTGTTTGTGTGCTGCGTAAATAATTTACACATTGCCTCTAAGTTAAGCCTGGCTGCTTTTGTGCCAAGCTACCAGAAGGTTAAGCACAGGTTCATTTAATGACTTTTTGTGGTTCACCTAGACAAGGATTGTGGCTGTTGCTTGAGAAGGGCTCAGCCCCCTCAATCAAAACCCCGGTTTCTTACATATAGCATCTGAATACTGTATTCCTTATAACAGGGCCCTCAAATAAATGTGCAAGTAATTGTTTGAATAAATTATGTGAGTCAAGCTCTTCAATTGTTTTGGTCAATTTTTCCTGAGATGATTTACCATCTGGTATTATATTACTGTCCATAATCTTTTATTCCAGGTTTAGCAATGTCCTGAGTCTCTTTCAGAGTGCTCCAAGTGAGTGTCAATGTCCAAGACCATCCAGTGGTCACACAAATAAAAACCTATCTAAATTTCCCACCAGCAATGAAAATAACAGGTATGTAACATAACTGGAGTACTTTGGGCTTTATCTTGAAGTACAGGTATTCTGGTAACAGTTTAGCATGTAACCCTGTAAGAACCAACTCGGCGACTTTTTGTTGCATTTTACAAGTTTGCCTATGCCCAATTGAATGAGACAAACTAGGGCACTACTTTATGTAACATAGCGAAAAAGGTTAGTGGAGAATCCATTGGAAATTGGGATTATTCTTGTGCTGCCAACGAAACCATTTGACACATTTTCTCTAGTTTCTTTGTGGTACATCAATGACTTAGGTGTGATAGTTAAAGGGGTTCTGTGAGAAGCAAATGGTTGATGAAATTAATAGATATTGTTAGGTTGCATGGATATTTTTCAAAGAAAGAGAGATTACGACAGGCATGTGATTTAAAGTAGCTTATATACACAAGAGACATGGAGAAGGTAGAAGGGAAGGAGGGGACATTCAAAAATAAATAAAAGAAGGAAAGAATTATGAAAGTTGAAGTCAAAGTCAATTTTTCATGCAAGGTTTTAGGAATATAGCAGGTGGAGAATGTCTGCTTTAGCATGCAATCTGTGGGATATAAACATGTGGAAAGATTGTTTTAAATGTTTGCTCTTTCTAGAGACTAATATCCTGTGTCAGATACTTGCCTCGTTGCAAATAGCAACTCCTGTTGTTGTTGAGACCCCATTACGTACAACTCTTAAGCAGTACGACATTAAGCACATCCCAGTACCAGTTACCATTTGACAACACCATTAAGAAAGCTCTTGTGCACATCACCCCACTGTAGATGTGATGCAAATACTTGCAAACCAGAAAGGACACCTGTGTGTACCTACTACAGCAGTATGTATTGTTACAGTTTATGCATATAAAAAGTTTTAAATCATCCATAAGCGACACATATAAACATATATATTATGTAAACACCTAAATATATAACAAGGCAGTTAATAAACGGGTTTCACCAATCATCATCAGTAAATTCAGTACAACGTTGATCTGACCCTTTGCCTAGTTTGGAAGGGTGTCGGACGGTGCTGTCCCCTGCCCTCACCTGAAGAGCATCAGACCCACAGAACAGACACCTCAGTCTGGAGAATGGATGTGTCTCAGGTCACCATGATCTAGAGAATGGATGTGTCTCAGGTCACCACGACCCTCCAAAACCCACCTTGCCTCTTAGTGGAGAGAGATTGAGAGGAATATGCAATTAGGTCTAACCTGAAAACAAATTGTTGCTAGTTGGGTTGACAAAGATCTCTTGCACTCCCAGTAGCTGCTCAATTATGCTACAAAAACAGGACTAGCCTGAACACTTATGAGATACCTGGGTACGCATTGTATTCCAATATTTCAATTTGAAGTGTGTATGAGACTTATTATATTTGCACAGAACAGTTACGTTCTAATATTTTTCCAATTACCACAAGCACGGTTAATGGCAGAGTTCATTTTATAAATGCATACATTTTTTGATCAATGTTTCTATAATGGCAACCATTTCTAAGTCTGACGTTAGCCAAGACATTTTGATTTTTTACTAAAATTATATATGACATACTTTTTCATGAGGGCTTCTTCATTCATTGATTTGCTGATATGATATTCACATTTTCTTCCACCCACTACAGTATGATACACAGTGGCGGTTTCTCCGCTAAGGCAGCAGAGCATCACCCCACTGCTATTGCAGCAGTGAAAAAAAGAAAAAGAAAATGATAATAACAAGATGTTATTATCATTTTCTTTTTCTTTCGGGAGCCGGGGCAGGGCTGGTTCCCTGATTCCAGAGCAGGGGAGGAGTGGTTTGCACTCCTCTAAGTGCATGTGTCAGTTTGGCCAGGCCTCTAGGGCTGGCCAAACCGTCATGCGCACTCAGCATGTTCTCCATTAGGCTGTGTTGCACAGCCCCGTGGAGAACGTGGCCAGCCTCCCCAGGCACTGCCTGAACATCCAAACAGGGCGCTCATGCCAATCACGACCCTGCACCTGCAGCGTTGTGATTGGCTGGGAGAGCTCAGAAGCCTGAGTGCTTCCTGTGCTTCCAGCAGAGGAGGAAAGCGTGTGCGGGGGCAGGAGAGGCTTGCGGCGGCTGGGAGAGGTGTGCAGCGGAGAAGGTAAGTTTTTTTATTTTTGTTTAATCACCCCCGCCCCAACCCCCCTTTCTGAGCGAGCCGCCACTGATAATACATTGGGTCAGTCCACTTCAACCATTAGGGTTACTTCACTGTGAAGTGACAGCATTCAGCTCTGTCACAAGAGTACATCCGCACACAAAGTAGATCCCTACAGCACCTGTGAATACTATAACAATGTGGGATTTCTGAACCCAAAAAAATCATTTTTGCTTTTAGCCAATTTTTTTTTTTTATATTGTGATGACCCAGCAGCTTCTCCAAAAATAAGGTGTTAAAAAAAATGACGAAACAAAACAGCCATTTACAAAACTAAAAGAACGGCAGTCAACTCCAGATCAATTTGCTTTCCAAATGTTTGTTTCATTTTGCACCCCTTTGCTGTTATTCGTTGTTAGGCGAGACGCAAACCTGAAGGTCACCTTTCCAGAGATGCAGAAAGTCCATTACAGCATCTGGTAAACTCTATTCTTTAACTGCTCTGCTGAGGAATCTGAATGAGCCTCATATTCCGGAACCTTATGCCTATCCAGTAGCTATCTTTTCGGACCCAATACTTTTTTTTTTAGCAAGTGAACATGACTTCCACCCTAGCAGAATTCATTGTCCAGAAATTCCTGACCTGCACTACCTTTGCTCTGCCCTTTATTGTTGTAATCTTTCATAACAACTATTACAGTGCTCATGGTTTTTATTTGTTAAATCATAGCTGCACACAATATTCCCAAGTATCCATTGACTGGTGCTCTACCCACACTGTACTTGCATAAGCCTAACTCAGCATTCTCTTTGCAGTGCTTGTTAGTTCTACTTCTTCCTGTACTAATTCAGGCTTCTTTAAATGTCAGATTCCATTGATGTGACTACTCCCGTAAGTTTTCCTCAAGTGCACTTACACCACGGCCACACTTTTAGTTATTTTCCCCATTCCCTCAAAAATATGAGGTCACTTTTCATCATTTTTTCCAGAATCTTTTTGTTATGCCTTTACGGGCTTTTAGACCGACTAAATACCATCAAAGTACGTTGCATTTTTGGCTACATCCCAGTTGATCAAATTACAAATGACGCATTTTTCATTGAACTTGTTCCATTTTTTGACTGTTTTCCTTTCTCTCAGAGCCCTCCTCCAAGTGCTCATTTTTTTAATGTATCCTCTGATGTATATGGATCCATGTGCCGATAATGATCGTTGCAGCGTAAAGAATTCAGTGAACTCATGTGCTTGAACTATATTGCCACCATAGCAAACGATCTGTATTTTGGCTTTGATTATTGTAACTATCAATCTCCCAACTTGTGTATCTATATTGTGAAAATCTTTATTCACTAGCACCAAGCACTGTGTTGCCTAATGTTTTATTTGAACGAATTACTGATTTAATTCAGCCAAATGCTATAATTTAGTAACCTAATGACATGAAGTGGGTTATTATTTTGGGAAGATGTACCCTTAACAATTTAAGAAACACACTCTGATTAGGTTTCAACACTGTTCTGAGAGAAACTAAGCTCAATGGGAAACAGCGTTTACAACGCTGTCTCCACAACGCAGTACCATTACAACGCGGTCGTTACAACAACCGCGTTGTTACCATGCGTGCCATTACATCACAAGTCGTTTCAACGACTTGCTGTAGGGGGCGCTGGTGTTGGATTTAGAATCCAACACCTTCCCTGCTGTTGCACAAACTGGAGTAGGAATAGTAAATAATACTATTTCTAAGTCCAGCGCGCCCCCTACAGCAAGTCGTTGAAACGACTTGCGATGTAATGGGTCGCGTGGTAACAACGCGGTCATTGTAACAACCGCGTTGTAAAGGCATGCGTGAACAACGCATTCGCTGTAAACAGCTATATTCAGCTCAATCCCTGGTAGCTGTGGCAAAAGCTGCAGTCAAATCCCCAGTGAAATGTGTTCTAGATTCAAGTAGTACTAACAGTTTTAAAGTAAAAAACTAAATAAAATCCCCAAAGCAATTTAATAAATTAGATACGTTGATCCAGATACATTCATTTTTAAAGCTTTGTGGCAAAAAGCATTTAGAAAATGGAATACACCAATTAAAGGTATCAGTTTGCGGTTGACCAGGGCCTCGGTGTAATTTCAGGCCAACTGCGATGAAACGGCTTGCACCGGTCAAAGGTTTTACCTTGTGACCTAGTCTACATTTTGTAGTTCATTGTCATCCAGTGGGGCACGATTAGAAACTGAACCCATCAAGGATCCCTCAGAATTGAATTCTACTATGTCAAACTCTTGCTGAAACAGTTGGTTTTGCTGTCAAAAGCTCTGAGCAGGATAAACGTATTCCCAAGCAGCCAAGCTTGTTTCACTGCTAGGACGGAATTGTCACCGGACCCCAGTCAAAGGCTCTACTTAGTAATATTTTTTGGTCAAGGCCGGATTACTTTGCTGCAAGGTCCAGCCGAACCAGTTTTCAGTGCAGAAAAAACTCTGAGCTGGACAAACCTGATTGCTTGACTGCCAAGGTTGTGCAATCTGTGTGAAAGTCTCTAAACATTGGCCTGGTTCTCCATAAATGAAAAAATGGAGTAAGTCCCACTTTTTTCAAAGTGTCTGAAAAATTTCTCCAGACCATTGCTGAAACCTTTAGGTTCTTATGGCAGGCTTTAACATACCAGGCCTCTCTCTACAGCAAGAGCGCCTGCAGGGTGAGAGTGGTCCAGGCAGTGGTCAGATAGGCCTTCTTGGAGTTCAGAGTCCTTCTGATTTTTGTGTTCATGTAGCAGGTAACAGTAGGCCAAACACTTGACACTTGCAAAGCAGTTCCCATCCCTTGCTGCCATCAGGAATCAGGGGTTTGTGGGTCTTTTTTTCTTCAAGCTTTCAAGCAGAGGCTTGCTCTTGCAAGATGTTTCCGTCCAATGTCCAGGAGCACACTAGTGAGGTTCTGGTGAGTTACAGCCTTATCCAATGCACTCTCTAGTGATTAAAAAATCTCAATACCCAATACTGACAATTCTTTTGAAAAACTTACCTCCATTTTCAGCAGCACTTCCTCTCCCGTTTTTCCGCAAACCTTTGCAGTATTCCTCAACTAAGATGGCCCAAGCAGCTCTCCCCCTAGAGAAGCTCCAGTTCTTCCCCTCACCACCTGCCAAAGCATGAGTTGCCCTCCCCACTGTCATGACTGGAACTGTTTTTTTTCTCCTGAAGGGCAAGAAGCCATAAAAGTCTAGGACTTTCTGACAGCACTTTTAGGCATTTTCAAGTTAAAAGAAGAACTGCTAAAGCTGCCCTTTGGTCTAGCAGCTGGCAAAGACGTAACAGACACCCCACTTATACCTAAGAGGCTCCTCTATGTCCAAGATCATGATCCACCACTACCAAGATGATACAGCCCCTCAGTCTGTTGGTGAGTGTTAGAAAGGGGGGCCTCTAGTTGGCAGTGGCTTACACCCTGTCCAAGTAGGTACCCTTCCTTCTAGTCAGGGTAAGGGAGTTACACATCCAATATAAAACCTGTTCACCCCCTTGGTATATTGGCATGAGCATTCAGGCCTATCTCAGAGGCAATATGTAAATCATTTGTACATAAAACACACAGTAACACAGTAAAAACACTAAAAATGGACACCACACCAGTTTAGAAAAATAACCAATCTTTATCTAAACAAAACAAGACCAACACGACAAAAAACCAACATATATAAGCAAAGATATCACTTTTTAAAGGTTTAAGCAAGTCAATCTATAGAACTCTATGGATGCATTGATTTTAGCACAAAGTACCCGTGATTCATCAAAATCCAAGACGAAAAAACAGCTACAAAGGAGTGAAGCGTCAAAAACACAAGCAATGTGTCGGTTCTTGAGTCCCAGGGGAATGGAGGCATCAGTTCTGCTGCAAGTAGAAGAAGTGTTGCATCGATTTCTCACTGCAAATAGAAGTGTTGTGTCAAAATCTAAAGACTGTTCCCTTCTGTGGGGCGATGCACTAGAAACTTGGTACCCAGGTGCGATGAGTGGAAATCCGGATGTGCTAGAGACAATGCGGTAGTGGCGAAACAGACGCTGTGCCGATTCTTACAGCCGCTGACCGGTGATATGTCATTTCCATTAGCCACACAGCAGGGCCTGCGTCGAAGTCAGAGCAGGGTCTCGGACATCAGAAATGGTGCTCTGGACTAGGGCTGTGGCAGTTCTTTTGGCCAAGAACAGGTGCTGCGTCAAATTTTCAGCCGCTCCTCGGTGATATATTGGTTTTTCAACTGTACGGCAAGCTTGCGGTGGGAAAAAACATTGCTGGAAGGGCAATGGATGGATTTTGAGTCTTTGGAGTAGCCAAACCACCTCTAAGGGCCCAGAACTGGAATTGGCACCATTTGGCATGTCAGAACTCCCAGCAGAGGAGTTCAGGGGGGGCTACAGATGAAGTCTATGATGGCCCTGAGAATTCTCAACAAGAGGTAAGCATACACAAGCCCTTGGAGAATCTTCTCAAGCAGGGAAACAAAAAAAAACAAAGTCCAGTCCGTGTCCTCTCCAAGACAGAAGCAATACCTGCAGGCCAACCCAGCAAAGCAACACAGCAAAATGGCAGTACCCCCCCCCCCCCTGACAGATCTCCAGCTCTTCCTCTTGGCAGAGTCTCCTCTTCATCCAGAAGTGTTCTAAAAATATGGGGGCTTATTTACAAGCCCCTTGCGCCGCTGGTGCGTCACTTTTTCCCATATTAAAAGTGACGCACCAGCGGCGCAAGGGGCTTGTAAATAAGACCCATGGGATTTTAGGTCCAATACTTATACCCCTTTTAGCATATGAAGTAGGCATACTTCAAAGGAAAGTCTCCTCTGTCCTCAAGATCCTGCCTTGGCTCCAGAGACACTACAGGATGGTGGAGACAGCATTGTGAGAGGATAGGCACAGGCCTATTGAGGTGTCAGTGACAACTCCTCCAACCACTCTAGCTCAGGAATGCCCATCAGCCTGGTGATGGGCAAACAGGATATGCAGGGCACACCTCAGCTCCCTTTGTGTGATTGTCTAGAGTGAATGCACAGAAAACCCCTGTTGCTCTAAACCAGACGTTGATTCCACAGGTAGGCAGAGACACAGAATGGTAAAGCAAGAAAATGTCCACTTTCTAAAAGTGCTATTTTCAAACGCACAATTCAAAAACCAACTTCGCCTAAAGATGTATATTTCAATTCTGAGTTCAGGGAGCCCAAACTCCAAATCTCTATCTCTTCCCAATTGAAAGTTACACTTGTAAGATGTTACAAGGCAGCTCCAATGATAACCTATGTGAGAGATAGTCCTTGCAATAGTGAAAAACGAAATTGGAAGCATTTCTCTATCAGGACATGTACAACACACCAGTACATGTCCTACCTTTCACATACACTGCACCCTGCCCATGGGGATACCTTGGACCTACCTTAGGGGTGCCTTACATGTAGAAAAAGGGACGATTGGGGCCTGGCAAGTGGGTACAGTTGGCAGGTCGACATAGCAGTTTAAAACTGCACTGGCAGGCATGAGACATGGTTACAAGGCTACTCATGTGGGTGACACAATCAGTGCCACAGGCCCACTAGTAGCAGTTGATCTACAGGCCCTGGGCACACACAGTGCACTTTACTCTGGACTTACCAGTAAATCGTATATGCCAATTATGGATAACCAATCACAATCACAATTTACACAGGGAGCACATGCACTTTAGCACTGATCTGCAGTGGCAAAGTGCCCAGAGCACAAAAACCGGCAAAAATGAAGTCCAGTATACAGTTAAAAATGGAGGGGGTAGAGGCAAAAAGACAGGGGATCCCATGCCAAGGATGCCAAGTCTAACAGGGGGGTCCAGGGCCAAGTCAATATTTACCACTCCCCTCTCAAAAGGTATCCACTCCACTGGCAGTAGTGTATGTAAGGTATTGTGCTGTCCTCATAACTTATCACTAGTCTGGCAGGTTATACAGGACTGATAGAAATAATTCTCCTTCATGAGTATTTGGGCCGGAAAACTTGACTGACCAGTCTCTCTAAAGTTTTGGTGTGCCCCAGATGTTGACCCAAGAAGATTTCCAACCCAAGTCCAGGTGGAAGGCCCTGTAGCACTATCAGTGACCTCTCTGCCTATTGCTTAGGCTCCCTAGCCTCACTCTATATGACACCCCCTTCCCAAAAGACCTTACAAGATGGTACTGGTGTCCCTCTTTTCCTGTTCCTCAACCTGTGCTGAAGGCCTTCAAGAGTGGGGCACCCTTTCTGTACCTTGCAAAAGTCTGCCTGAGATCATCCTACTGCATTATGAAACTACGCAAGGTCAGGGAGGTAGCCCAGAGTGGACACATCCTTCACTATAGGCTTTAGTTTCTCCCCCTTGAAATTTGAACTCCTCATGGATTACTGGAATGTCTAGGCCTGCGTTGCTTTGCCTCTAGCTTTTCCTCTATCTTTTTGTAACTTGGGCCACACTTTCAGATGTATGGACCACTCTGGTGCATGTGGTCAGAAGCATCCACACAGGCATTCCCAACATTTTAGCATGAGTATGAGCTATACTACCTTCCAGGCAGTATGCACCAAATAATACCTGTGTGGACAGTCTACAGGAATGTTAGTGTTACTGCTACTTTCTAAAGACCAGTGACTCCACCCCACTCCAGGGAAAATCTCGGCACAAGATGGTAGCTGACCTCATTGCTAATGTTTACCATGCAGTGATGCACATCAAGTAAGGGACTGCTCTTGAGACACCAGCTGTTACCTTATAGTAATCATGCTGTCTCCTGTATCTTCATAAATCAAAGCAGAGTGAACCACAACTGTGTCTGTCAGACACTCCACCTCCTTCCCTTTGAGAGATTGACTTTACCTCTTATTGTTGCGGGGCATGACATCCATGAATTCAATTTGCCCTTTGCCCAAGGTAAGTAGAGAGGGTAACACTGGACCAACGTTCATCCAATTTCTACTACAGCAACAGCCATGGACTTGCCACCTGTTTGGAGCTTCTTGGAGCAAACTGAGTCGCTCTCTTGTGCCCTATGAGACAATCATAGAAATACCCTTTCAAGGATGGATTCAAGAGGTCTTTCCTCTCATTTTTTCTGGTTCAGAAGAGAAATGGATTGGGATTCCCCCCTTTTTTGTATTTTTTAGCCCTTTAGAGAACTTGATTTTATTATCCTTTCTATCCCCTAGTTCTGTTGGAAGCCTGAACCACCTTTTCTCGTACCCCCGGCATGAGAAAATTACTATGGGTTCTTTCTGTAGACTCTCTGCTACATCTGGGTCTTCTTTCCACACTTCATTCTGATTTATTTCTGATTATCTTGAAAAGTTAAGCAAAGATGTTTTTGGAAAGTACAGTTCTTGTTCAGTGGAAATTCTAACTTTAATGTTTGATCACCATTGCAAATTTGCGATAATGTCTCTGTGCCTTTGTTTTTTTTAATGTGCTGGTACTGTTGAGGCCTTAGGAAAGGAGAGGTGTGAGTATAGAGAATTATTTGCAAGAAAACTAATTTATTTCTTCCTTCACTGGTCCAATATTAGGATGATTGATGTGGGTGACTCTATAAAGTTCTGATGTTGGGTTCTGCTCATGAGAGTTTTGAAGACTCAAGAAATACCTTTCTATTGATGATCAGGTCTTTCTCTTGTTCCAGTTAACTGTTTAATATTTGAATATTCAAAGGGGTAGAATGTTTGACATTTTTGTTAATTTCACTAATGGCATTGGTGGGGTACCATGACATCTGCTTCATACGAAATTAACACATCAGTGGATCCATTCAGAGGACCAACTGTTATTCAAATGTTACATAGTAATACTTGCCTATCTTTAAGGCTGGATCAGCACTCAATGTCTGGTATTCTAACAATGGAAATGGCTGTGTCCTCAGTCCTGCTTTGTTCAATTTTTTTTAACTCATTTTTGCTGTGTACATTAATCGGAAAGGGGCATTACTCCCAAAAAGTTATCTCTTCTGTAGCTAATCCCTGTATGTATGCAGATGATACTGCCTTGATCAGTCTTTCTCTGGCTGGTTTAAAGAACAGCTGAAGCTGCTAAATAAATATTCAGTGAAATTATGGCAGAATGTTGTATTGTTACCACTACCTACTCCAGTGATGGATATAAACAAGGAACTTTGTCTTTTATCCCATTCCTTTTGCATTAAAAGTGCTGTTTGTAATATAATAGGACAAAATATTTCAAATGGAACTCTTCTTAACCGGAGAAAGTGTTTTAAGAGGAAGAATTTGCTGATGAGAAAGGGATCAATACAAGATCTTTGGTCAATTTTTGTAGTACTGGATGAACTTGAAATCTAATATATTTTTATGTTTGATGCTAACCACGTATAAGTTAATCGAATTTAATCAATCAAGAAGCTATTAAAAAAAAACTTGAGATTCACTATCAATCTATATTTACCTTTTTACATTTGATGTGTTTACAAATCATTACATATCAATCATTCATTTAGACATATATAACCATCTAAGAAATTTCAAATTTTACCAATGTCATCTAAATGCCACATCTATAGAAAAAACCCTTCATACAAATGTATACACATAAAACATCTAACCAAGCACGCTCTTAATAATACTTTTTGTATTCTTCCCTGAGAAGGGAAATTACAAAAAGTTTTGTGGTCTCTCATTTGGTCATCAATAATTAATAAAATATTTTAATCTTTCCTCTTGATAAAAAAAATCCTTTTACCTTAGCATCGACTATGTTCGGATAGTTTTAGTTCCTTAATTATACCCTTCATCAGGATGTCTAATACCATTGGTCTCTCACTGTTACTCCAATTGTTCTATATATCTTTAGTAGGCCTGGGCAGGATTTAAATTTCGTTAGTGTTTCACTTTTTACAGAAAATTCCAGAAATTACACCATTATGCCCCAATACGTAACCATGCCTTTTTTCGCAGCGAAATTATAGCACAGGACATGGCAAGAATGCAGGCAGCCAAAAAAGGAATGGCTACTGTTCGCAGCAGTTTTTTACATGATTTTCCCAAAGCTTAGTATGCTTGCGCAAAAGCAAACTGCGATTTTTACACACCACTGATCTTTCAAACTTTAGGCTTCTCCTTGAGAAATTTCAGTTTAAGGTCTAGGTAGCTTTACAATTTGCACCATTCCTCTTTCATTCAAAATAACGGTGATCTATTCAGATCTCTGTTTTTCTCATTTGCCATAAAATCTGTGGTTTATATCTGTTCCCAGTTCCAAACGGAGATTCGCACTCAAATATCTCCTCATCACAGATGGCAATCCAAACTTGAATCCAACTTGAAGTATACACTCATGGTTTTCTTTTCCATCCTTCCTTGTTCTAACAAGTTAATAGATTCTGATCCCACAGGTGAATAAGGCTGCTTGTCTTCAGATCAATTCGCATCTAGTAAAAGATGTGCCCCACTATTTACTCTTGGACATTCATGAAGGTATGCAACCATCTAACCTTTGTTGGATTACAGGAAATTGTACATAAAGTTGCACCTGGTGATGTCGTTGAGTCCATATCGCAGAGGAATTTATAATAAAATACCCCATGCTTAAAGATTTTGCATTTGTGGAGAAATATTAGGCAACCTACAGCATGGGGGCAAAATTCACAAAGGTAAATTTGGTCAAAAACGTGCGTTTACGATTGATTTTAGCTCTTTTACACCTGTCAGGACTTCACAGGCAGGTTACTTGAAGGTGCAAGTCTATTTACATGTGCAAAGATCTCACCAGGGGTATGGGGTTCTCTGCACGCATAAATCCCACTCAAGAGTTGAAAAAATGAACATTCCAAGCCAAGGAGTTTATGAACGCCCATAAATTAATGTTGCTGGCTAGTCACGCATCTTCTCATTCCCTTTTCCACTATGGAAAAGGTAGAATTTTGACTGCAGGCAAGGGCTAGTGTAACTCCCATTCCAGGATGGCAAGAGGAATGAACCAACCCTAGATTTGATGGGGCTAAATTTACCTCGCAAGGAAATAAAAAGTGTGATTTTGGGCGGGGAATCTTTTTCCTTTTGTGCTGATTTCTCTGCTATGGAGAACACCGTTCGATGGGGGTAGGATACCAATGAGAACGTCATAAGTTCTTCCCAGAAGTAAGTGTGGACAGCTACATACACCTTTCCAGACGTACCTCTGAGCACATTTGGGAATTTCCGAAAGTCAGAAAATGACTCCAGGTAGAGGTGTCGATCTCCGGCTGAAATTTTGCATCAAAATACATGCCGTGGTGATGATAAAAAAACGGGGCATATTATCAAGGGCTTTATCGCCGCTTTAGCGGCACTTTTTGCCGCTAAAGCGGCGATATTTTTAACGCCCTATTAGCAAGCTGTCGCTAACAGGCGTTAGCGACAGCTTTCCGGCGATAGCGGCCGGGTTTTACATCGCCTTGCATGTCAGCGATAATTATCGCTAATGACATGCAAGGTAGGCGTTCCCAACTAAAAGCGACAGAAAACAGTTGCTTACATACCTATCGCCTATTAGCAATACCCGCGAAGCGATAAAAAAACGCGCGCTAACCCCGATTAGCGCTTGTTTTTTAGAACTGATAAAAACATGACTTAGCAATGAAAGTCAATGGGAAGTGGATTGTAAGGTTAAGTCCCCAGAATTAGCGATAGGATTTTATCGCTGGATTTCTCGCGTTAAAGCTGGGTTTCGCCGCTATCGCTGGATATTTTATCGCAATGGAGATAAACCTTGCTAATAGCATGTTATTTCCGCGGTAATATCCAGCGATAGCCGGCGATAAAAAAAGGCGCGCTAAGCAAGGTTTGCGATATTTATTGCATGTTCTTGCTAATATGCCCCAACGTTTTTTTACTGTCTAGGGCGAGGGCGGGATACATTTTTAAACGTTTACGTTTTTCATTAGCATTAATTATGTGTTTAATGAGCTGTACTTTTTAACTGTGACATCTAGTTTGTATATATTTCACAGCTGTGTAAAACAAAGAATAAAAGGGTTTGATTATTATGTGAGCAGGTTCTCAAAATGAAGCAATTCCCTACCCTCTAATTCAGTCTCTGTTCTCACTCCGTGATTATCAGCGCATGATCTCTTCCCTTATTGATCACTGGACTATTGGCGTATGGATTTCTTGCCTGACATTTATTTTATGTATCTCATTTCTGATAATAACGTTCAATGATAAAATTGAAAAAAAAATATTGTGTTCAGCCAGCTATGTTTCTAAATTATGTAATTTGTCACACCACCTCTCTGGAGCCTTTTGCAGTAATCAGTAAGCAAAGGATGCTGAGGATGGGTAAAGTGATTCTGCCCTCCTCTGTCTCATCATCAGAAACAGTTTGTCAACCACTTCATTATGGCATTGTTCTACCCTGCAGGGTTTTATGAAGTCAGAGCAGCTTTAATACCCGTGATAAAAGAGACAGCAGAGTTTTATTAACAGTTTCTTCAGATATGTTTTTTTACAGTAAATGCAGTATTGACGCGTTAATACAAAAAAGCAAGTTCCAAAACTGACACAATCTAACCTCAAGTGGGCCTGCTGTCTGTTTGTTCTTCAGAAGAACACATTTTCTGAGAAAAAGCAAACAACTTTAGCAGCAGGTGGCTGAAACATCGCATCAGAAAGCTGTTAGGAGCCATTTTATTCTGAGAAATAAAACATGGTTGCAAGCTATGCTATTTGCACCTATTGATTTGGAGGAAGGAGCTGCATTATGTTTAATTCAAAGTGCAGCCCTGGCGCCGGCAACAACAGAACAATCGCTTTTTACAAGTCTATTTATTTGTGTTTTACTGGTGGGGATGGTTCCTGCTGCCTCCTGTTTGTGTTCTTATATTATCTCTCCTATCGGTACATGACATGGACAGAAAAGGCTCGGGTATAAAAAGGTTTGGGCCACTCTAGGTAAGATTCTGTGTGCGCAATCAATAGCCAGCCATAGAGGCCCAGGGGCAAGCAAGCTTGCAGTTCTACTTCTGTTTTCTCAAAGGGCATCCGGCTCTTTTTATTAGCTGCGACTACAATTACAGTTTGATTGGCACGATTTACGAGCAATCAATCGCTTTGGTGAGCAGATAGAGTGAAGACGCCAACGTTAGTTTGACGGTCTGCTAAGCCAAAATATATTTACTTGTTGTTTCTGGTCCAAACGGCCCTATTTCTGCGCGGGGATTTGAGGTGGCCAGCATCCTGCCACTGAGCATGCAATAGGCATCAGGAGATATTACTTAACATGCACAATAACAAAACATGATTTGAAAAAAAAGGTTCTTGTTTTTGCATCCTTGTTTTGCACTGGCGGTGTATATCAGAAAGGGTTTTGTGAACATCTTTTGATGTCGAATGCACCACAGTTCTTTTAGATGGGGGAATGACTTTGTGGGCATGGGCTATTTCCAATGGAAGTGAACAATCTCTGAATTTTCTAGTGCATGCAACATTGGTCGAGGCACATCAGGGCTTGGACATTTGATATCAACCCGAAGCTGGGCTACAATTTGCTGTAACCAAGGGTGTGTGGTAAAGGATCCTCAGGGTTTGATGAACCTTGTCGAAGGACAACACTGTTATGTTTGGGATTGTCCACAACCACCAAGGCAAGCCTGGTAAAGTCTGATGAAGACGCATACAGCTGCATCTTCGACACAAGATGTTCTTTGTGGGTCCTTATTACCTAGGCGGAGTACAAGAGTAAAGTTCCAACAAAGTTAAGTAGCCCAGTTGTTAGGAAGTAAAGAACAGCTTTCAATCAGAAATCCTAGGGCTAGCCCTGTAGACAGGGCTCTAGAAAAAAGCCATTTCTCAGAGAAAAATGTGACTAGAGTATTTGAGCAGCACCAACACAAAGTCAAGAATTGGTTGTGGAACAGTAAAATTCCCAAATCAATTTAGTAGAAAGCTCTGAGCATTATCAACATAAAACCTGTTGCCACTAATATCATTTGGCTGCCTTTTTGTGCTGACACTCACTATACAATTTAACATAGTCTTTTTTTGGGATCCAAAAGTCTTCCAGTGGGGGAAGGCGGGACACAGAGACGGAGTAGACTTCCACAAGTCCAGATAAGTTGGAGTCAAAATTACTCTGAAGACTTAGATATTGGCAGCAATAGCCGTGCATGGTGCAATCTTGAAAATCATAGCTCCTGAAGTCCTCTCGTTCCACGGGTCACCATACCACTTTTGTGCACTCTCTTTCTCTTTATTTAGATGTATTTTTTGGTGCTCAGAAATCTAAAGCAAGTTAATATTGCGAGTCCTGGGAGAAAGAGCAAAAGAAGGCCAGAGACCCTTTCTGCAAAGACCCACAGAAGCTTTCTTTCTTACAGTAAGAAGCTGCCAGCAGGAAAAAACTGGAAATCCTGTCTTTGTTCATGCCTTTCTCAGGCAGTCTCAGCATCTTATGCCTGTCTTCTGGAGGCTGAAACATATTCTCAATCCAAACTTCGAAGGGTGCTGAATATGGGCCTCCTGGATACACCTAAAGTTCAGAGGCTGCTGCAGGCAACCTCTAGGATACCAGGGCACAGGTAGCAAAGGTAGACAGATTCAACCACTCACTCCAGCAAGGGTTCAGCCAAAGACTAGTACCACCTACTAAACTGTCACCCAAATATACTCTCTGACTCCTGGGTCTACAGGACTTTAGCTCTCATCCCGTCCGCCCCTCTACCAGTTCAAACTTAAACCCCCAAAAATGTATCCCACAAATGTTTAATAAACCCTATACATGCAGCACTAAAAATCCCTTCCCTAGTCACTCTTCAGTGCCTCAACTGTCATCGTCCATCATTGTTGAGGTGGAGCCAAGGACTCCTACACTGCCTACCACTGACACAGCCTGGGCTACCGCTGACACCGACCTTGTTTTATTGAACAAGTTCATCCTCTCCAGCATTTGACCTGCACCCCTTAGGGAGGAGGGACTGGAGGGGTCGCTTGGTCTTACGGAAAAGGGGTTAGTGGTAGAGGTAGGGGAAGGAGCACCAGCTATTGCCAGGTGTGAGGTCTCCCAAGATGGGCCAGTCTCAAAGGACCATATTACATCCAGGATTATAACAGATCTGAGGGTCGAAGTCAACAGATTAAAAACAGCAGTCCTAGCCCTTACTGAACAGGTCAAACTCCTATGAGCTAAGGACATCCTGCAGTTCGATTCCCTAAACAGACACCTAGACAGCTTACGAATCCGACCTGCCACACTAGTAGTCTAGCCCCCTTAATGTCAGTACCCCTTTTGCATCCCTTAAACTCTGCTAGCAAGAACACCTTTGTACCATCAACTAGTTGTACAGCTCCTGGGGGAACGCATAACGCCAGGTCACATGCCATTATTGGGCGCTTTGAACAACTGGGCCCTCCTTCGACCCTTAACTCTGCTCTCTGATCCCCCGCGGCTGATGTTCAGTCATCTAACCGCATAGGACGGCACAAGCAGACCCAATTGCCCCCCAAGTGCATTTATATGACCAATGTGCCCAAGGTCCCTTCTCAAGTAAAATATGAAGGTGAAGATTCCTTAATCAACAAAATCAAATATTGGATCCGCACGTAAGGGGGTGCCGCTCAGTGATTAGGGAAGATATCTTGTGGGCGGAAAGGCTAACTCGCACTAACACCCAGTCAGATTGTATAGATTTGCATCTGGCTGATGGGAACGTGGCTCACAATCTGATAGCACTGGAGGCTAGGACGAGCTCACCTACCCCCTATGACATCCAACTTAAGTATAGACCCTTCACACTTCCATCGTTCCTCTACGCTGGAATCAACAAATCCCTGCTACGCAAATTCCAGACCATCCAGAACACCATAGCCAGACTCGTCCTCGGCATCCCACGACATGAGCACTTCACCCAACGCCTGCGAGACCTCCACTGGCTCCCCGTCGAGAAGAGAGTAACCTTCAAGCTACCCCTACAAATTCCTTCACAACATTGCACCCAAATACCTCAACGAAAGAATCTCCTTCCACGTACCCAAAAGGAACCTCCGCTCCACTGACCTCGCCCTAGCAGAAACCCCGCGCATCTGCAGAACCAGAGCGGGTGGAAGACCCTTCTCTTACATCGCGGCCAAAGCCTGGGACAAGCTCCCAGTCAACATCAGACGCTCCCCTACTCTGCACACCTTCTTGGACGAGCCTCAAGACCTGGATCTTCGGCTGAACCGGAGCTGCACCCCCTCCCCCCCATAGCGCCTTGAGACCCTCACGGGTGAGTAGCGGGCAATAAACCCCCTGATTGATTGATTGATTGATCATTGCTATCTGCCCACCATTTGGACACCCTCCTGGGCTCTGATTCACCCCTCGCTGCCAACGACTGACTCGCACATCAAGCTAACCTCCTATGCACCAAAACACATCTGGAAAGCTCGAGCAACACCCAGTATGTCATGAACAAAGCTAGCCACTCCATTGCAAAATACACACTAACCCCCTCACCCAATGGCCTTGGGATTCCCAAACAGCATTTGTCTCTTATCGAGAGACTCAACGAGGGGGCTTCACCCACAGTAGCACTCCAGCCAGAAGCACAAGCAGGGTATACTGCAGATGATAAACAACCTTCCCCTACTGCTAACCAAGCAAAGCCCACTAAGCTTAGTCTGGTAACATGGAACGTGGCAGGGGTGAGGTCAAAAGTGTCTCTTTTGCATTGGATCCAATATATCGAATGCTATGACATCTGTATTCTCAAGGAAACCTGGAGTACTACCCTGTTCACATACCTGGTTATATCACGTTCCATCGCCCAGCAACTAGCAACAAGCCAGGCCAACCCGCTGGGGGACTGTTGATTTGGGTAAAAATTGCACTCCAATGCGCTATCCGAGAGCTCCAGTCCAATAATGCTGACATCTTAGCGATCCAAATTAGGGGTGTGAATGGTACAGGAGAAGACATCTTCAATGTCTATGCCTGAGGAACTAGAGATGGAAGCAGATCGCCACTCTTCAAGAGTTGAAAGAACTTCTCGATGATAGGGCCACTCAGACCCCATTAATTGTAGCTAGTGACTTTAATGTCACCTTCGAACCCTTAGGAAAGGAGGGCATATGTGACAGTATGGAGGAAGATGAGTTTTGGCTCATCCCTCCCCTTGAGCTACCCCCATCAAAAAATGGTCCTAAGTGGAACTGCAGCTTAATGCCCTAACTCTTCAGTTTTGCCTGAGGGCGACAAACAGCTGCACTAGATTGGTTAAAACGGGGGGCAAAACCTATAACAGATCCATCAATATAAGCTGCATTGATTACTCCCTGCTAGATTTGAGATTGTGGCATGGAGTGGACGACATGCTAGTGGGGTCTACCACAAATAGTGATCACAACGCCCTTGAGCTCCACCTGGCATCGCCCTGGCCCAAACACCCGAGCCCCCTAATTCCATTCTTACGACTAGGAAGGTATTAACAACAAATGATAATAGACAACTTTAATGGGCACACATAGCCATGGACACAGGGAAACTTGAAGCAATCAATCTCAATCTGCTGGATAGCACTAGAGAGATACTCAGATTAGCCCAACTACAGGGAGGTCTGGACGAGATTACGGACTGTCACAGTTATCTTTTTAATCAGTTGGCCTCTTACTTTAGAGTATCATTACGCCCTCAGGGTACCACCCAGAAGACTAGGTCGCAGTTTGCCTGGTTCAACCAGGAGTGTAGGAGCCTCAGGATAAAGTTGGCCCTCGCCATTAGAGCAAACAATGTGGTTGAACTGAGAGAAGCAAGGAGGTCTTACAATTCAGCCCTGGCTAGAGCTAAAAAGGAATGGGAAGTGAGTTGATGGTTGTTAATTAATGAGGCCTGTTTTAGGAATGATTCCCAGCGATTCTGGCTTTTAGTTACTAGGGGAGACGCAGATAATCCCCCGCCACCCACCAACAACTTTGCTATCGCAGCCTGGTTTGACCATTTCTCCTCACTGTACTCTGGACCTTGCGAGCCAGATACTGATGCCTCTATCCCAGACCATGCTTACCCTCAGGCCAGTGAGCTTTTTTCCATAGCCGAAATCAGGTCCAGCATTAATTCCATCGTTAGGGCTAAAGCCCCTGGACCCAATGGCATTCTGGGTGATGTTTTTCTTAGTGATGTCGAGAAGTGGACAACATACTTTCTGGTACTAGCTAACATAATTTCTGCAGGTGCCCCAATACCACCCTCCGGTCTATAAGAAGGGTGACCGTTCATGTCCCTCCAATTATAGGCCTATCAGCCTAATTGACTGTGCCCAAAAGGTGTTTTCCCGAGCACTTCTTATGAAGAGTCAGATGTGGATGAGTGACTTTAGCATCTTGTCCCCTTTCCAAGCAGGGTTTAGACAGAAAATTAGTACTATCGATCAGGTCTTTCGCTTCCTCCTATTGGCCTGGAAGACGGTGGTTATCGGGCAGGGAAGCCTATATGTGGCTTTTATTGATCTACTGTCTGCATTTGACCTTATCCCTAGACATAAGCTTTGGCGCGTCTTAAACTTAAAGGAGATGGGCCTCCCCCTTGAGGTCCTAACGTTAGGTGTTCGCCTTCATGAGGCCAATTACTCAAGGGTTCGCTGGGGCAGTCAATGCCAACTGACAGATCTGATGAAAATCAATAAGGGGGTCCGACAGGGTTGTGTATTGGCTCCCACTCTTTTTTCGCTCTTTATAAACGAAGTAGTCTTGTATCTTACTGATATTCCTGCTGATGCCTCAACTCTGGGGGGAGCCAAGGTGACAACTTTGCTATTTGCTGATGACACGCTGCTAGTCTCCAAAACCACTAGAGGACTTCAGCTGCTCTTAGATCGCTTCAAGGCTTTCTTTGCAATGAGAGGCTTAGAGGTTAACACCTCGAAGACCAAACTCCTAATGTCGAATCTCCACAAATCATTTAAAGGCAAGCTAACACTGAGTGGGATTTCCTTGAAGAGAGTGAGCACCTTTGATTATCTGGGTATCACTCTCTCTGAGGATTTGTCCTGGAAGTCCCATGTATCTAAGCGGACTCTCCAGCACAGACAGATCACTGGGGCCTTGATTAAAGAGCATACTACCTCTCAGAGCAAACCAGTAGCAGCCCCACTTCACATATATGATCACAAGGCAGCGGGGTCTGCACTGTATGGTGCAGAACTCTGGGGTTTTTAAAAACTGGACAGTCTCCTTACTACAGAGAACACATTTTTGAGAGCCTTGTGCTCACTTCCTCAGAGTACCCCTCTTCACCCAATAAGGCTGGACATGGGCAGAACCTCTATTGTTGAGAAAGCCATGCTACGCCCCCTTTTGTTCTGGATATGTCCAAAATCAACCCCTGAGTTGCTCCCATACCCTGCTGCCCTTGCTGAAGTAAGTGCTCTTGCCTGCTTTAAGAAAATCAGTTGGCTCTCCAAAGTGAAGTCCCTGCTTACTACTATAGGGCTAGAGGGAGCGTGGGACACAAAGGACCCGGCTCTACTGCCTAGCAAACACCTGGTCAAGAAACAATATTGGAACTGGGTGGCCCTGTCCTCTATCTCCTATCCATTATGGGGCTGCCTCACAATGGATTTTATGGAATTTAAACTGTCAGGTGTTTACGAACAATATCTGGAGGCTATTATGATCCCGCAGGATAGGAAGCTCTATATGCAATTTAGATTTGGCTCCCTCCCGGTGAACGCTTTTATAGCCTCCTGGCGACAGTCTACACCACACTGCAGTCTTGCCCAGGTTGACCCCTTGCTGCTGAGTCAATTGGTCATATTTTCTTTGCTTGTCCCTTGTACTGTTCTCCGAGGGCCAAATGGCTTACTCCTGTCTGTAGGTGGCTTGGCACCCGTTGTCATCATGAAGCATTGCGCATTTTAAATCAGAATCCAGCTTCCTTGTTGCCTGCGCAATTGCCAAGTTCCTACGCAAAATGTGGGCTATTAGAAGGTCCGTGTTGAAAATGTGATTGCTTGTAGCTCCCTTCGGGAAATTACCTCTATTTTTTTTTTTTTTTTCTTGCTACACAGTTCTTGTATAAACTGATAATATGTATTTTAGCTCAGGCTATAGCGCCATTTTTAGCATCGAGACAGCATGGCGGGCCATGCTGCCCATTTCCATCGTGGCATAGGCTTTTGTTGACTCAGCTTTTAGGCGCTTCATATGTTAATTTTCCCTTTTAAAACAGTTTTTAGGCTAACTAATTAAGTTGAAACCTTTTAAATTGTTGATAACAAATCTTGGTATGCATTTTATTTTGTTCCCTTGTACTGTATGAATTTGTGCTTTTATGGTCGCAATGACCGAAATAAAGTTTTATGATGTATATCTCTCATTGGTATTGCTTTCTTTTCTTTCCTATATGCAGGTCTTAGCTTTTAACTCATGAACTATTTCCTCTCTTGATCTCTGCTGAGACTGTGGTTTGAATCATTGACCATGGTGCATTTTTTTGACAATGCTTTGTTATGGGTTCTATAGAAGGACATGCCTTGTGATTCCATGTTTTTTTACTGTAGGACATCATGACACAATCTCACTTAAATTGCCATTGCTAAAAATGCGGAAAAAATAAATAAATACAGGGGGGCAGATTTACATGCCCCTTGCGCCACTTTTGCGTCACTTTTCCCATGTTAAAAATGACGCAAAAGTGGCGCAAGGGCTTGTAAATAAGCCCCAGGATGTCAGTTAGTCTGCCCCCAGCACGTCTGAAGGTTAGGTGCAAAAAAAGCAGGATAAAAGGACTTAGCCCTTTTTCAGGAAGACATCAGCAGGTTTCACCTTTGTTTTACCTCTTTCTAAGCCCTCTGTGGTGGGAGTCTCCCTTTAACAGCAAGTGACTAGTGATTGGCATTCTCAAATAACCCTTTCTTAAGAAATTTCCAAAACGTTGTTAACATTTTTCTGCAGCACTTCCCATAACGTCACTACAAAACAATACATTTAAATCATTTCGGAATTGAACAAGGCATGAAAAAACCATAGGTTAAATAGAAAGAATGATTAAATATAGTCATATAGGACTGAAGTAAAACCAACATTAAAAAAAAGCATTTTTTGCACGTTATGCTATGTTATTTTATGTTATGTTACGTTATTTTATTTTACATTATGTTATGTTATTTAATGTTATGTTATGATATGTTGGGGCAGATTTACAAGCCCCTTGCGCCACTTTTGCGTCATTTTTAACATGGGAAAAATGATGCAAAAGTGGCGCAAGGGGCTTGTAAATCTGCCCCGTTATGTTTAAAGAGTGCGATTACCCGCAGGTTTTGTTGCGTTGTAAGAAACAGTAATTGATTTGGGAGCGGTTTACATGGTGAAGAGATGTGTTTTGAAGTATTTACGAAATAACATTTTTCGGCTGAGACCGTAGGTCGAGAGGAAGACTGTCCCCAAAGGAGGCAGTGATTATAAAAGACACCCTACCTCCAGTTCAGGATTTTTTTAAATGAGGAACAATAACTGAGATGGAATTGGAAGACCTAACATGATGAGTAGGTTTGTAGAAAATGAACAAAGTTATCATATAGGATTTGGGTTGAGTCGTGAACAAGGCCTTATGACAAACACAAAGAGCTTTGAAAGGGATTCATTCAGAAAATGGAAACCAGTGTGAAGACTGAAACAATGATGTTACATGAGACAATTCGATCAGACTGCCAGCAGCATTTTGTATAAGCAGAAGCTTCTTGACTGTAGTGGCAGGGAGGCCGGTCTATAGTGAGTTCAAATAATCAAGTCTACTGAGTATTGGAGACTGAACAAGAATGTTTCAAAAGTCAAATTGTAAAAAAGGGGTAACTTTCTTCAGTACTGTCAACATAAAAAACATGTTGATGATAGTTAAAAGATGTGAGCTATAAAGGAAAGTTTAGCGTTCAAAATTACTCCTGATAGCCAGCTGACTCAGTTGTAATAGGAAGTTTGGCGAAAGAACTCGGCCTCCAACTACAGGGCCAAACATCTGGTTTTCCATAAACTAATACTTCAATCTTTTTGGAAAGTTTGACCTTACACATGATGAGATATATGTCATCGGGATAGACAAAAAAACAACAGATCAATGAATGCCACAAGGTCCACCACAGGAGCGACAGAAAGAATTAAAAAGGTAGGAGTCAGTGCTTAATTTGTGGCAGTGGTATCCGGTGCTCAGCACCAGCACTTAATTGTCAGCACCGGCTCTAGTAACAGTCCACCACATGGTGGCGCTGTCTTTTTAATTTCGAGAGGAGCACAACAATCATATTTATTAAATCAATATGTATTGAAAATGATTACTATCAGACTCACATGACATTATTATAGCTTTGTGTGGCCTCAAATGGTCTGAATTGTCACACTTGTAGAAGTGCAATGGTTAGATGTTATGTTGGTGCGGTCATTTGCAGCGCTGGCAGGTGCAGGCTGCATTGGCCTTCCAGGAAGGGCCCCGGCACTTAATTATTTACAAATTAAGCACTGGGTAGGACTGATCAATAATAACTGGGGAGCACAACAAGTGAACGGTTTGAAGGTGGAACAAGGTGTGGTGAGCTAGGCTGCTTGTGATTGTCTGCAAAGGAAAGATCAAAACCAGTGTATCACAGCTTTGCCCATCTCCTTCGTGCTGGTAAGCAGTATGTCCTGTGAAACCGTGTTGAAAGCAGAAGAAATGTCTAGAAGGTCCAAGATAGCACTGTCCACATCGGCCAGTGTAAACCTCATGTCATTAGTAGCTGGGATTAACACGGTTTCTATGATTAAACCTGAGTGGTAACTTGGCAGTTGCAAATTTGGTAAGGCATGTGACTCATAAATTTGGGTCAGTTGTTGTTTACCACACCTCTGAGTAATTTCAGCAAAAAAAGATAAGAGTCAATTTGGCCGAATTAATAGAGGCTAATGAAGGGTCCACATTAGCTTTCTTCAAAAGAGGAACTATGACTGCCTGTTTCCAGAGGTCTGGAAAAAGTCTAGAAGACACAGATATGAAAAAGATTGCATGAATTTCCAGGAGAAAAATAGAAGAGTGATTTTTTTACCACCTTGGCTGAAATAACAGCTTGGCTGGGAGAACCAGAAGATGTGGCATTACTGTGGCGTTTAATGTCATTGTGGGTTATTTCCTCAAAATAATTCGAATTCTGTGGAGCAGTGGAATCTAATGTCACCATAAATGGAAAAGGATGCAAATGAAGATCAATTAAATTCATATTTCCTCATTTTAGAAGAAATCTGATGGAATGTTGCAAAAAAGAGACAGGAAGAGAATGTGAGGCATCAAGTACCTTGGGATGTGCAAGAACCTGAAAAAGTAAGATTACTTAAGCAGAAATGGCAGAATTTGATGTCTGTGTGTGGTAGCATTGTGTTCTCACTAGTCTGACTAGTCCTTTATACTTACATAAATATCTATAATCTTGTCTGGCCAATGGTTTTCAAAGATGTCCAATTTCTTGCAATATCTTTTAACTCTGTGAAAGTCCCCATTATACTAGGGAGCTGAGCATTGGCTTTTGTGAGGATGTACACTCTTAAGAGGAATGATAGTGTTGGGGGTATTTTTTTGCCCATGAATTGAATTGTTCTGTTATAGTTCTTGCATCACCAGAAAAAAAATGGCTTGGTAGATTCAAGATGATATGCACATTGCAAATCAGTATGTTTGCCCAGTTGTGGCTAAGGTGACTATTTGTGGGTCAGAAGAGATTTTGTTCATGAGTGACTAAATATTAAATAAAGACCCTTATTGTCAGACCACATGAGTACTAAAACTTGTATGAATAAGACCAAATCCTGTTGAGCAAACACATTGTCGAATGTATAGCCTTTTGCACGTGTGGATCAAAAAACAGCTTCTATCAGATCAATAGAATTACATAGATTAATGAAATCTTTGGTCTGACTATTGTTGATGTCATCAAGATAAAGCTTGAAATCGTCCAGAATCATTAAGCTGGAGGAGAATTAATAGTGTGCAGATGAAAACTCTTGGAAAGAGTGGAGAAAATTACTAATGTTACTGCCCAATAGGTGATATATTAATCAGGCATGATCAGCAAATCAAGAGTTTATATTACTTTTTATGGCAAGAGATTCCTAGTCTTAAATATGATTGATTTCCCATTCGGTCACTTGTAAGGAGGATTTAAACACCAAGGCAATTCTTCACCTGATAAATTAGAGTGGACAACATGGTATATGAAATATCCGAAGGGCAAAGCTAAAGCAATACGAGGAACAGAATGCTCATTAAACCAAGTCTCTGCATTTGCCACAATCTCGGGATTCAGTTGAGTAATTCATTAAAGTCTATTGCATGATTAGAAAGAACCTGACATTGTTCTACAATCCCATATGGTGCTGATGTAGTTTGCTTTTATTGTTTTTAGGGTTATGAGACAGTACAGGGGTATTATCCCGGGGAATAATACTATCGGAAGAGGACTGATCTTCAAGAGCTTTGCTATGAAATAAGTTAGTTGGGTTGTTCAGAAATATGATATCACTAAGATACTCTCTGGAGTGTAGATATTGATGGGAATCAAGACAGGCAGGATATGAGGTGACAAATGAAATATAGTGCAGCTCCAAATAATATTAGCTTTTTACCTCAGAGGTGAATTGAGCAAAATTCCTAACTCTAAATATGGCCAGGGCTCAGACAGGCACATTCTAGCTTGCCTTTTGCATGGATTTGGTGCACAAGCATCACTCCCACTGCAAATGACCGCTGTGCAGCCAGCCTAAATAATGAGTGGGAGTCCTGAACATGACATCAACAGTCAGGTACTAGATTGCGTAATGCCCCTGAAATGATGCTCAATGGAGCCCAATGTCTCAAGGATGAGCGCTATAAAGTACATTTGGACTTTTGTAATGAATATATATGTATAGATATAGATTATATTCTGGCGGTCACCAGCAGGTTGTTATATTTAGGATCTAGTTTCCATAGGAAAAGCATTTTTTATTTTGCTAATAACTTTGGCGCCATTTGACGAATCTTCAGGAATTTTTCAAAATTAGTGTGCCAGTCACTTCAGCTGCTATCTGAAAAGTTTTGAGGTGATTCGTCAAGTGGGGGCAGAGAAGGGGGGGGTCCAAAAACACATTTTTCCCTATGCAATTTCCCATAGGGATTTTAGACATGACTGCAGCTCGACCAGCTGACCAAAATTACACCAAATTTGGCAGAAAGCTAGATCTTGGTCCAGGAAGACTGCTTTTTGTAATTTGGTATAAATCTGTTCAGTAGTTTTAGAGTTATTAAAGAAAAAAGATGCATGTATAACTAGAGACATCGATCCACTGCGGTGGATCCGCAGATCCACTCGCCAACAGCAATGCTGAGATTGTCTGGCCACAACCTGACAAAAAAGTTGTGGCTGCCACTTTGTGAATCTGAACACATCTCCCTGGGGAAAAAAAGTAGAAATAGGATATAAGAGGTCAGGATAGAGGTATCCTGACCCAATGGCACTGATGGAGGGGTCTGTGAGGGACCCCTCATGGGCAATAAATTGTCCCAAACATTTTTTTGGGGTGTGAGAGGATCCGCGGATCCACTGCGATGCTCAGTGTGGCCCCCTGTGTGAAACCACACAGATTCAAGGATCCAGCCCCCAATTACAAATACTTATACACTCACTCATATACCCACTCACACACCCACTCACATATCCATACACCCTCTCACACACCCATACAGTCACTGGTACATCCACTCAGAGACCCATGAACTACTCACACACCCACATGCAGACCCACACAGGCACTCACACAGTCACTTACACACCCACACAACCACTCACACACCTGTACAGCTACTCACACACCCAGTCCAAGACCCAGAAACCACTCACACACCCATTTATACTCTCAAACAACCATTCACACACCCACTTACAGATCCAGAGAACAACTCACACATCCACTCACAGACCCACACAGGATTTCACACACCCACTCACACACCCAGCACATATTTGCACAGACCCTTACACACTTACACAACCACTCACATACCTATACAGCCAGTCACACATCTGTTCAGAGACCCAGAAAACCACTCACACACTCATTCACAGACCCACACAAGCATTAGCAAACCCCTCACACATCTAGTTACATACCTACACAGCCACTCAGACTCAAACTCACACACCCATACAGCCACTTATGCAGCCACTTACAGACCCCCCGAACCAGTCACACACCCACTCACAGACACACAGAACCACCTACATACCCACACAACCACTCACACACCCATACAGCCACTTGCACACCCACTCACATATCCAGAAAACTACTCTCACACCCACACAGGCATTAGAAAGCTACTCACACACCCACACAGTCACTCTCACACCTAGTTAGACACACACTCAGTCACAAACACAGCCACTCACACACCCATATAGCCTGTCATACACCCACTCAGTTACTTGCACAGCAACTCACACACCCACACACAGGCAGTGATACAGTTATACAAATTAGAATAGGATATGTTTGTATTAAATGTGTTGTTGTTTTGTATTGAATGCATGCTTATGGTTGGGAACGTATATGTGGATCAGTCATGAATCTGCCTGCAACATAGCCAGCAGACCCCTTATTTGGCTGAGGATCAACGGCAGATCTGCGGATCCAAGTGAACAATTTGAAAAAGGATATGGAAAAAAAAGAACCAGGTTTTGGAAAAAGGGTGCAGTCTTTCAAATTGTTGAGGAACACCCTGTTTCCTATGTCTGTGAAATGAACTCTATCTTTTTGATATATTCTGGCCATGCCAAAGTATAAGTTGTTATAGTATATAGAGCCTGTGTTGTGGTCTCAGAGAAATGCAGAAACAACTTTATTGACATGTTTCCTGGTTTTCTCTATCTACGGATAAAATTGGGTTGACTACTGCCACTTCTGTCTTTGACAAATGCTTGAGAACACAAAGGCAGTATTTAGGAAAAGTGACATAAATTTAGCAAAGGTATCCTTCATTAGGTTTTCCAGTCCTACCCCAGTAATCGTACCTAGGTCATTGCCACCACAGTGCACAATCATAAGGTATGAATGTTGGCAATCCTCAATGCTTTCAACCAAAGGCAGCAATTGATGCCACTTTAACCTTTTCAGGCCAACCCAAGTAATGTCTACATTAGGTAAACCTAGGTCCCTGTCAGTGCCACTCTTTCTAGCACTCTGTCTGGCCCAAAACATAAAACTATGCCCCGCAAGCCAGACTCTGACCATTTTGGAGACAATCAGGAGTAGCAAACACGAAAAGGCTGCAACAGAATGAGGCAGTTTTGCAGATTAAAGGCAGTTACAATGGAGGACAGCAAGTAAAACATAAAATAACACATTTGATTGGATGGTGGTGATGCCCAGGGAACTAAAATTAGGTAAGGACTTTAAGAAATAAAGTAACTACCTCTCTGATTGGCTTTGGAACAATAAAAAAAAGTTATGTTGCTTGGAATTGCAAACAGTCAACCACTCCTGCTACAGTTAATGTGAAGGAATTATGATGTTGAGAGAAAGTCTAGTGAACTTTTGTACTGGTCGGCAGAGACTATTGGAAACATGGTTTCTATGAAAACAGAGCTAAAAGGCTGTGGGGGAAGGGATCAAACGAGACTGCAGTGTGAAACTGAAAAGCTGACTGGTGTGCAAAAAGTGCTCAGTAGTCAGTGCATGTCTTGTAATTGACAATATTTTACAAAATAAAATATAAATGAAAAGTGTTAACAGCAGATTGTTTATAGCTTTTAAGGACTTTTGTATGTATTTGCGGATCTGCCGTGGATTCCCACGGGGGCTGCGCTGAGCCCCATGGTAGATGCGTGGATCCACAAAAAAACAACTAAATTGGGCTTATTTACAGTAAACATGGAAAGGGTTAAAAAATAGTGACCATTTAGAAGTGATATAACAAAAACAAAAGATGAAAAGGAGTCTGTGATTTGCTAAGAACAAGAGTGTGAGTGAAAGCACAGTGGGAAGTGTAGCTATTATTGGTACTTTTGTACTGCGATTGGAGGAAGATTGCCATATTTCTGACTTAAGATTTGCAGTGGAAAACAGATAGTAACAGATATTAAAATAAACGTTGGATAACAGCAAAGAGATTTTACGGGTATGTTTATTAGGTTGTACAATAAAAAGGTATATATTTTATTAAAAAACTATCTGTGTATATAAGCTGAAAGAAAATGTGTAACTTCTAGACACTACAGTAAAAGGTAAAATAAAAGGGAGGTTAGTTGAGATAATTAACAAAAAAAGTAGTGAGCTGCAAAGGAGGAAGAGGAATTGCAATACTGAAAATATAGTTATTTTATTAAGCCAGTATGAATGAATGTGTTTGAAATTAGACAAGGGTGGTTGCTTTTAGTATATCATTAAAATAGCATGTGAATTTGCACCCACTCAGACAGTCAGGTAGGCACTTACACACCAAGTTTCACTCGCACTTCAGCGCTAATGTATCCACCACTCATATAGCCAGAAAGTGACTGACACACTCAGTCACACGCCCATAAAACCATTCAAACACCCGTTTACTCATTTATACATACCCTTACGTAGTCAATCACATACCCATACAGGTGCTGTCACACCCACTCACACACCTATAAAGCCATTCATGTACCCAGCACTCAGACTGTCAGTTACACACACACTTACACACCGATACACCCGGTTATATACCCAGCCACCATCCATACTGTCACTCACATACCTATTAACAAACCCATACACCCACTAACACATCCAGTCAGACAGCAAGAGAGGCACTTACACATCCACTCAAGCACTTATGCATCCACCACAAACAGAGCCATTTTCAAACACTGTTACATTCCCAAACACCCACTAACACAACCAGTTACCAATCCATACAGCCACTTACATCCCCATTTAGATACCCATACAGTCACTAATACACTTGAGGCCAGATGTACGGCCTGCCAAATAGCGACTCGCAAATTGCATCGCTTTTGCGACTCGGCTATTTGGCATGTACAACACTGTCTTGGACACTGCTTGCGATTCCGAATGGGTCGCAAAATGTGAGGCTCATGAATATTAATGAGCCACTCGCATTTTGCGACCGAATTTTGAATGGCTGGCTCTCCCAGGGATGGTGGCCTGCTGGGCTCAGCAGACCACCATGTCTGGGACTTCTTTTAAATAAAGCAGCTTTTTTTTTAAAATGCAGCCCGTTTTCCTTAAAGGAAAACGGGATGCATTTTTTAAAAAAAATGAAACGTTTTTTTTTTTTTAAGGGCAAACAGTTGTCCCTGGGACCACTGCCTGCCCTTAAAAAATAATTTTGCATGCATTTGCAAAGGGGAAGGGGTCCCCTCGGGACCCCTTCTCATTTGTGAATGCATTACCACCTACTTGAAGTAGGTGGTAATTTGCGAGTGTTTTGCGACCGCAATTGTGGTCGTAAAACATTAGTACATGGCTATGGAGTCGCTGTTTGGAAGGGAACGCACCTTCCAAATATCAAGTCGCAAAACAGTATTTTGCGAGTCGCAATTTATTTGCTACTCGCAAAATACTGTTTGTACATGGGCCCATGGATTTTAGCGTGCGGAAACGGGTCTAAGACCCATTTGCGCACGCTAAAAACCATCGTACATCTGGCCCCAAGTCACACACCCACACAGCTACTTACACATCCAGTGTCATACTCACAGAGGCACTGATATACTCATTCACATATCCATTCAACCACTCACACACCCAGCCACCCATCCGTACAGCCACTCATATACCCATACTCAGACACTTACACAGCCTCTTACACACTGACATAACCACTTATTTAGGTACTCACTTGCTTATAGTATGTAATCTAATAGTATGTAATGTAAAGTTGAATGTATTTTATATTTGCTTTTCAGATATCTGCTTGTGTTTAATGAGTTATAAAAAAATAACCATTATGCTTGTTGACAGCATCCATAAACTGGGCAACAGATGACGTTTTTAGTGCAGCTGGCATATGACATCTGCCACAATGAGTCAATATGTCTTGCAATTTTGGTGAAATAGCAGCGATGGTAACCATCTGGTCAGGTGGTAAGAGCTATTTGAAGAGGGGCGACTTCTCGCCCCCGACCAGACGCACAGCTAAACGCCGCCTACTTTGGCGATCATGTGTACCTTATTATTTATCCATGTAATCAATTTTAAACCCATTATAATCTTCTTAAACCTCCATTTCTCTTCTTTTAATTTGAATCCACGCTCGGAAAATGTTGCCTTTTTTCAAGTTTCTAGTATTCAACCTGTGCCCATCCAGACCTCTTGACTGTCTTTCTTCCTCTCTCTTATCAACACTCTGACCCTCCCTCCTTTCTCCCGATTGGCCCAATATGCAACATCTCCCACCATTACACCTGCACGTTAATTTAAACAAACTACGTTGCTCCTGCATGTGAATCAAACAAACTATGTGTCCCATAATGCAATTCGCCGGTAATCCAATTAACCAATGCACTTTCCTTACAAGTATTTAAAATCGTGTACTAAGTGACCATGGTTTTTTGTAATCTTGAGTCATTACCGGAAGAAAGACAGTAGTGATTAACTACGGTTTTTTATGATGGCGAGAACGGAAGGCTTTTAACTTTCACGGCAGGTACGGGATGAGTTAGAATGTTTGTTGAAATGAGGATAATTAAGATTCAGGAAAAGGGAGTGAACGTAGGAGTCACAGTGATACGGGAGAAACGAGTGGAAAGGGTAAGGGTTAGAATGGAAAGAAAATGAAGGGTTCATGAGGTTTTGCGTTATTGCACAAAAAAATAGATGATGAGCTAAATGAGTCAGAAGGATTAGGTGGGGGTGAAGAGAGGAAAATATTAAGAAAGAAAAAGTGTAACAAGGGCATATTGGGAACGGAGTGGCATTCTCATACGAAGGGAGGGTGAATGATTGGTAAAGAGTTCGTCACATGGTGGGGTGGAGGAATTGACGCTTTATGTAAATAGCCTGTCTTGGGGATGGGTGCTGATAAAAGGTTGCACTGCGGGGGAATGAGGAATTTGATACTGTGTTTGTTGTTTAAAAAATTCTTTCACTTGTGTGATTAGACGAAGAAAAATGTATATTCGTGTTAAAAATATGAAGTGGTAATGACTTTTATTATTATTCATAGTGACCCCTGACGAAGGGCGCTTCGTGGCCCGAAATGCATTGGGACTTTTATTGAATAAAATACTGCTTGTGATGAACTTTGTACTATTCGTATTCTGTCAAGAGGTCTGGATGGGCACAGGTTGAATACTAGAAACTTGAAAAAAGGCAACATTTTCCGAGCGTGGATTCAAATTAAAAGAAGAGAAATGGAGGTTTAAGAAGATTATAATGGGTTTAAAATTGATTACATGGATAAATAATAAGGTACACATGTTCGCCAAAGAAGGCGGCGTTTAGCTGTGCGTCTGGTCGGGGGCGAGAAGTCGCCCCTCTTCAAATAGTTGTTAGTTTCAGTGGCATTTGGGCATGCCACATTACCATTCTGCACGCATTCTTGGAATACTTGGATAAATATTATAAAACCTTGAACATATGGTGTGCATCCCACCCCTGTGATTGAATGATTTATACTTTTCCCTACCAATGGGATTGCACCCGCTGTTAAAACATGGAAAACTGAGGAGAATAAGAGAGCAGCTTTAATAATCCACGAGGTCGGCGATACATCAAGTTCATCACACGCATCGAATTGGGAGCGTAAAAATGGATTGTTTTGGGATCGTCAGCGGTCAGATGACTCAAGATTACAAAAAACCATGGTCACTTAGTACACGATTTTAAATACTTGTAAGGAAAGTGCATTGGTTAATTGGATTACCGGCGAATTGCATTATGGGACACGTAGTTTGTTTGATTCACATGCAGGAGCAACGTAGTTTGTTTAAATTAACATGCAGGTGTAATGGTGGGAGATGTTGCATATTGGGCCAATCGGGAGAAAGGAGGGAGGGTCAGAGTGTTGATAAGAGGGAGGAAGAAAGACAGTAGTGATTAACTACGGTTTTTTATGATGGCGAGAACGGAAGGCTTTTAACTTTCACGGCAGGTACGGGATGAGTTAGAATGTTTGTTGAAATGAGGATAATTAAGATTCAGGAAAAGGGAGTGAACGTAGGAGTCACAGTGATACGGGAGAAACGAGTGGAAAGGGTAAGGGTTAGAATGGAAGGAAAATAAAGGGTTCATGAGGTTTTGCGTTATTGCACAAAAAAATAGATGATGAGCTAAATGAGTCAGAAGGATTAGGTGGGGGTGAAGAGAGGAAAACATTAAGAAAGAAAAAGGGTAACAAGGGCATATTGGGAACGGAGTGACATTCTCATACGAAGGGAGGGTGAATGATTGGTAAAGAGTTTGTCACATGGTGGGGTGGAGGAATTGACGCTTTATGTAAATAGCCTGTCTTGGGGATGGGTGCTGATAAAAGGTTGCACTGCGGGGGAATGAGGAATTTGATACTGTGTTTGTTGTTTAAAAAATTCTTTCACTTGTGTGATTAGACGAAGAAAAATGTATATTCGTGTTAAAAATATGAAGTGGTAATGACTTTTATTATTATTCATAGTGACCCCTGACGAAGGGCGCTTCGTGGCCCGAAATGCATTGGGACTTTTATTGAATAAAATACTGCTTGTGATGAACTTTGTACCATTCGTATTCTGTCAAGAGGTCTGGATGGGCACAGGTTGAATACTAGAAACCTGAAAAAAGGCAACATTTTCCGAGCGTGGATTCAAATTAAAAGAAGAGAAATGGAGGTTTAAGAAGATTATAATGGGTTTAAAATTGATTACATGGATAAATAATAAGGTACACATGATCGCCAAAGAAGGCGGCGTTTAGCTGTGCGTCTGGTCGGGGGCGAGAAGTCGCCCCTCTTCAAATAGTTGTTAGTCTCAGTGGCATTTGGGCATGCCACATTACCATTCTGCACGCATTCTTGGAATACTTGGATAAATATTATAAAACCTTGAACATATGGTGTGCATCCCACCCCCGTGATTGAATGATTTATCAGGTGGTAAGAGCCCCACAGATGCTCCAGCTGCTGATGATGCACAACCTTTCCTCTCTTTCATCATCCTGTCATGCGTCCTTGTATGTATTGTTTTTAGATGTTTCCACATAGAGGAAGTGCCTTGTGAATACTTCTTCCCTGTACCTCTTGACAGTTGAATTACACAATTAACATAATTAATTATTAATTAATTAATTATTATAATTAACAACTAATTATTAATAAATTAAAAATAAATTACTTCCCACCCTTTAACCATATAAATGCAGCAACCCTCAAAAAACATGTTAATTAAAAAAAATAATAGCACCATTAACAAAATTAAATATCAATTAAATACATAATAATTATTAAAAAATATTCATTAATTTATTATAATTAAATTACTTTCCACCCTTACCCCTATAAACCCACAAACCACTGCAGAACTAAAAAACACAAAATGTAATTAAATTACATTTCATAACTACTTAAAATGTAACTGATATAGTAAGAAACAAACAATAATTAAACAAAAAATGATGTCATACACATTTAAAATGTATACTAAAAAACATAACAATAATTAAAAAACGATATTTTAAACAACTATGGGGCACATTACGATACCCGGCGTAAATAACACCGCCAGGCATGGAAGCGGCAAAAATCCGCCCGCACACACCGCCTGAACACCGACCACGCCATTACGATTACACAAACCGAATACCGCCATCGGCGGAAAAAGCACACAAAATACCGCCCGCCAACGTCCGAGTCGGAGACAAACCGCCCGCCACGGACGGAAACACGCACGACAACACAAAACCGCCCGCCCTCACGGCCGACACACCGCACGTGAAATTACGATCGCACCGACATGAGCGCGGAAAAACAACAAATATACCGCCCGCCAGCGCAAACAACGCCGATGAGAATCGACACGGCAGAAGCCATGGCGCCCACGTACCTGCACAGAAACCATCCGCACACAAAACCAATAGCACACAACATGGCCAACAAGTCCACACAGCAAGGCACGCACAAATACACAAGCACATTACATATCCCGAAAACACCCCCCGGACAAACAAAAAATACAAAGGCCAGAACCCCAGACACAACACACCTGAAAACAACAGACCATGAGGACACACCCACATAGGTGTGTACAAAAGCAGCACTCCCACAGACCACAACCCCTTGCTACATTGCAAACCAGAGAGGAGAGGAGAGGACACAGTGACACAGCAAGGACAGCAGCACACCACAGAAACGCACACATCACAACCACCACCACCACCACCAAACACCGGCACCACAAACCCCCTGCACATTACACAACACACACCGCACCAGCACCACAAACACCATGGCACCACAAAGAATGCCCAAGTTCACGCCCATTGAGCTGACGGTCATGGTCGACGAGATCATCAAGGTGCACCCACAAATCTATGGGAACATGGTCCAACACACACCACTAGCCACCAGAAACAGAATGTGGAACCGGATCGTAGACCAGGTCAATGCAGTCGGGACCCTGCCCAGGAACAGAGTCGAAATTAACAAACGGTGGAATGACGTCAAGAGCCTGGTCAAGAAGAAGGAGGGCAAAAACAGAGAGCTGGCTGCCGTCACTGGCGGAGGGAATCCCGCGCTCTTCAAGACCTTCAAAGCGTGGGAGGAGAAGGTGCGAGTCATCATACATCCCGAGATCCTCGCCGGATTAGCAGGGGAGTGGAGGCTGGTAAGTACAAACTAATGTATACCAGCACACCGCTATGTACTCACATGCACTACCACCATGCCACAGCTCCCAGGGACAAACACCCCCATGTCCAGCACACAATACACGACACACACATGCAACAGACACCACCACACACAGCCCAAACAGAACAACTGTAAGATGCGTGGGGACATGTGTACATTCAGCCAGCCACGTAACCACCAACAGGTCCCCAAATATGCCAGAAGCGCCACAACGAGCACCCACCACACCCATGTGTCCGCCACAGCTGCACAAACCGACAAGTAACAGGTAAGTGGCAGGAACACAAAGTGCAGTGGGTGGGACGGTGGACAGCCCAAGTACAACACACACCAGGCCCCTAGTCCCACAGCACAGCAAGGAGGAGCATCCCCCACACCCCACAGCCACGTGTCAGCCACCGCAGTGCACAACGACAGCCGAAAGGCAGACATCACGGTCCACAGCAATCGGTGTCAGTGGGTGTCCAGCCACCCCCACGACCCACAACACCCCCCACCCCCACAGACCTGCAACATGGAGCACCCCCCGCTTAGAGCCATGTGGCATCCAGTACAGTGCAAGCACGAACAACCTGCAGGTGGGAAACTGGACAGGGCTGGATTACTGGAGGCATGAGGACCGGCACACGACCAACACATGGGACATGTCACGTAGCAGACGGAAACGCAGCACCGCCCACCGTCACGAACAAGTGAACAATGTGCACACGGACATGAACAACAGACTCACACCCCACATGACCCATCACAGACATAGCAACACCCAAGGAGCCACGTCTGCATACACAAGCCACACTGAAAATAGTACCACACGGCAGCCACTGTGCAACTCATCACACACAACCGAAACACCATTGAAGTCCTGTCCATGTAGCCCCTACTGCCTGTCAACCACACACCCCACAACTACGCCTATGTAAGACAAACAACACTAGACGCAACAGAGCGGAACAACAGAAATGCACACGAACACCACTGAACCCATCAAACACACAGACACACCATGCACATACAACATACCATCCATCCCATCCGTCAGCCCCAGTCTCATGAAAGGCATGTCATCCGCACAGCTGCCACACATACAGCAGTCACGCTAAGATACATGCCCATGACCAACCATGTGCCAGAAGTCAATGAAGCGCACGACACACTGTGAGCAACAACACACAACATGGGCCACACCCCCCCACGAGCACTGCAGTGATGCACATGGCACAGGGCAGCACGCACACCAAGGAGATGGGACAACTGCAATACATTGGCTTTCACACACAACCATCACTCACTCATAACGATGCGTCCAATGCCATGTCCAGTAATCACAACAGACAGCAAATATGCAGGCCATGTCAAGCATGCACACACCTCAAACCATGCACTGTCATGCTGCCACAACACATGTCACGTTCGGCACCCATGGCTCACAGCATGTACCCCAAAAGCATATTCCCTCCCAAATGCGAATCTGGGGCATGGCCCCCATGTTGCCATATGCGTTCCTAAGCGTTCCATTTGAACCCCAAAAGCATATTCCCTCCCAAATGCGAATCTGGGGCATGGCCCCCATGTTGCCATATGCGTTCCTAAGCGTTCCATTTGAACCCCAAAAGCATATCCCCTCCCAAATGCGAATCTGGGGCATGGCCCCCATGTTGCCAAATGCGTTCCTAAGCGTTCCATTTGAACCCCAAAAGCATATTCCCTCCCAAATGCGAATCTGGGGCATGGCCCCCATGTTGCCATATGCGTTCCTAAGCGTTCCATTTGAACCCCAAAAGCAAAGTACAAACCAGACCCAGGATGGGCCAGGAGCCCGCATACACCAGAGTCACAATGAGTAGGGGCACAGCAACACACCCATCGGCATGGCCAATCCGTCCCATGCCACATGTGCACAGCACACAGTCCCATTGCCAAGCACACACAACTACAAATGCCACAGCCACACACACGCCTCCGGGAAACCCATGTACGAGATTGCACGAACTGCCAATGTCAGACGACAAATACATACTTCGCCAGGTGCAACACAATAACAAATCTCATTCTCTCCACAGGTGACGAACTGCCGGATGCTGGGGATGGAGACAGCAGCCAGCACAGCCAGCCCACAAGCCCCCAACGAGGACACACGGATGTGGAGGATCTCACCTCCTCTTCGGACACGGACCACCAAGCAGGCCCATCTGGTGTGGCAGGGCCCAGCCGCTCCCCAGGACCCCTCCTACCCAGCAACCCATCATCCAGGGCTGCTGAACAGTCCCAGCCCCCTGCTGCCACTGTCGTTGCGGCCACACCCACGGTCATTGCGGCCACACCCACGGTCATTGCGGCCACTACCACTGCCGCAACCGCCACCATCGCAGCACCGACCACCACCGCCGCCACCACCACCACGTCTTCGCTGGCACCAGCCCCAGCGCAGGTGGTGGCCCGGCCGACTGGATCCACCCTGGGAGCCACAGCGAGGACCGTGGTGAGCAATGTGGCTAGTGGGCAGGCCGGTGGCAGCAGGACTGGTAGGAGGAGCAGGGTCAGGGAAACGCCAGCCTCCCTGGGAGCCATGCCCTGCCTCAAATGGCCAGAGTCCTTGGGGCCTATGAGGAGGCCCAAGAACAATGGGTCAGGTCTGCTTCAGACACGCGGGAGGTGCTGGGGGTGCTGAGGTCCATGGACGCCCGTATAGGTCAACTCGTGGACCTCATGGGCCAGCTGGTGGTGGCGGTGAGGACACGGCCAGGGATAGCAGCTCCCCTCCGCCACCACCTGCCGGGGCGCAGGGTCGAGCAGCAGTGTCCAGTTCCCCTGCGTCCACAGCCAGTGAGCACACCTCAACCACCAGCATGTCGCAAGCAGGCACCCCCCTCGCAAACGTGGAAGGGGCCGTCCGAAGAGGAAACAGATCTCCCGGGAGGACTTCGCACGCTCCAGTCGCAAGTGAGGCAGCCAGCCAGCCTTCCGCCAGCCTTCCTTGACCAGCCACTGCATTGACTTGGACTACGATCCCACTCCACACAGCCATCTGGATGGCATGTGTGTGTTGGACTATGGACATAGAACCAGTGGGTACACCCTGAGCATCACGCAGCCATGACTTTCAGCTCATTGTCACAGCACGCACCACTTTTGTCATCACCTTACACACAATCACATGTTACAGTTTGTAATAAATGCACCTTTTTCACTAACTGCTGTTTGTGCCCTGTGTTTTATTTGTACGGAATACAACGGCCACCTTGGGCGGAAAGGCACCTGATGCGTGGCATGGCAATGGAATCCGGAGGGCCTGTAGGGACCTAGGGGTGGGAGACAGAACAGGAGCACATTCAATGAGTGTGTCACACACCCATCACACAGTACATGTCAACAACTACAAGCAATGTACACACATCGCACAGAGCAATAGGGCACAATGCCACAGCCACCATCAGTGGTATACTAACCTGGGCATGGAGCGTTGACACACAGCACGCAGTGAACAAAAGGCCACCCGGACACAGCACACACACACCTGCACAAATACAGACACATCAGCCGTCGTACATGGACACTCACCGTCAAGTGAAGTAGCGGGCGATGAGCTGCTGCCGCACATTCCCAGCTTCCTCCTCTCCGCTGTCCTCCTCACTCGAGCTGTCCTGGTCTGCGGGCTGGGGCCCTGGTTGATCTCCGTCATGCACAATGAGGGGGATCTGCTTCCGAATGGCCAGATTGTGCAGCATGCAGCACGCCACCACTATCTGGCACACCTTCTGTGGGGAGTACGCCAGTGCACCCCCGGTGCGGTCCAGGCACCTGAACCTGGACTTGAGGAGGCCAAAGGTACGCTCGACCACACGTCTGGTCCTCCCATGTGCCTCATTGTATCGATCGTCTGCTGGGGTGCGAGGATTCCTCAATGGACTGAGCAGCCATGCCCCATTCGGGTACGCAGAGTCACCTGGGTGTGAGGGACACAGAGAACCGTTGCTATTCCAACTGGACAGGGGACAGCATCGCACAACCAGCACGCTACACCACTCCACATACTCACCGACAATACAGCCACGATCCTGTTGCAGATTGGCCATCAGCCGTGGCAAGATGCTGTTGCGCATTATGTGTGCGTCATGGGCCGAGCCTGGGAACTTTGCACACACGTGGGTGATCACCATGTCCGCAAGGCACACCACTTGCACATTCAGGGAGTGCGTGTGCTTCCTGTTGCGGTACAGGTGCTCAGTGGCCTGTGGTGGAACAAGGCCAACATGTGTGCAGTCAATGGCTCCAACGACGTGTGGGATTCTGCCAAGGGCATAGAATGCACCCTTCACTGCCGCCAATTCACGAGCCCTGGGGAAGCGGATGTACCTGTTTCGGTACAGCATCATGGCTGCCAGTACATCCCTCAGCACCTTGCTGAACATGGGCTGGGACATCCCTCCTCCACTGCCCACTGTGTGCTGGAATGACCCAGTGGCGAAGAAATGCAGGGCAGCCATCACCTTAGCCGTGGGGGTGAATGCTGTTGGATACACCCTGCGGGGACGGAGATGGGGTTCTAACATGGCACACAGTCGATGCAGGGTTGGCCTGTCCAGCTGAAACTTCCTGATAACCTCTGTATCGTCCATGTCCACCAGCAATTGGTATGGGCGGTCAATGTTCGGTCTCCGCCTAGGGAAATTGCAGAGGACACATGTCAAAGCAACACAACACATAGCAGTTTCGCATACACATCACTGACATGACTGAGCACGCACATGAGCCACAGCCCAGCTGTCAAGCTGGGACGGCACGGCCACAATACACTTACACAGGTCTCCCAACAATGGCAATGGCTAGTGAGACATACCACTGCCATGTGCATGCACATGGGGATCTAGGCCCCAATGACTTGCGGGGCGTGCTGATGGGGACTGACTGCATATTCGTCAAGCGGCAACGCCACGGCAACATGAGTGTCTGCTGAGCATGGAACTGCTTCCGAGGCTGGATGAGTATGGCACACGATGACGACGATGTGGGCACAGGCTGAGCGGCCAAAACAAGTGGGACCTGTGGCACGAGGGGATATGAGACAGTAGTAGGTGTCAGCACTGCACCCTATGTACAGCACTGTACGGATCACAGCTTCCGAAACATTGACAGGTGTCCACATTGACAGCCCCATGCCAAGACGGCTGTGTGCTTGCAGTCACACGTCACAGGTGAGAGGTTACATTGCACGTGCCAGGTGGCAGACGTACATAGTGGGAGCTGGCATGTGTGTGCATGTGTCTCCTGTTCAGGATCCACCAGATGGGCGCTGACTCTGTACTGACCATTGGACACAGCATGTTCCGTGGAAGGCTTGTGTGTGTGGGATGGTGGCACTGGATGTGCCTCCGTTGGGTGGGGGGCCATGCACAGGGCGGGTACGTCGATGATTGCGCATTGTTGGTCACGGTGGGTGCACCAACTAAGATGTGTTGCCCTGTGTTCAATTCCTATGTCCGCATGATGATGGACTGTGGATGTGGGCAGACTACACATTGGTCGATGTGCTGTCTATATGCATGTGCCTTCACACCAGGCACAGCTGCCCCTGCACATGTGACCCCTGCTGGACTCGCTGCTGGGTCTGTGGAGCTGATGCACCTTCTGTGCGTGGGGCGGACAGCTCTCCTCACTTCCCTCATTGCGCATGTCATGTCTTTGCCGCAGGTGACATGGATCATGGAGGGCCCACATGTACGCGTGGGTAGGCTACACATGATTGTTCACTGGTCGCCACCCCCAGTCAGTGTTTCGAATGGGAAGGTTGTCGTGCTGGTGGTATGTTCGATGTGGCGGATGGGCGGGCCTAGGTGCGGGCTTACATTCCGGACATGGGGGGTAGTTGGATTGGCGACTAGTTGCAGTACACACGGGACACGTCTCTTCCTTTCCACATCTGTGTCATCCCTTGTACTAACTGACAGTGATACAGTCATCTTCGCCCCAGCCCTCATGTCCTCCCCTCGCCCCCCAATATGCATGCTCACCTGTGAGGCTAGCGCTTGCACAGGCAGCCCCAAGCTCGCACCAGAGAGGGCAAGGAGTGTATGTGTGGGTCCAGTTGCACGAGTGGGCTGTCTCAGGGTATGATGTGTGGCGGGACGCCGTCCACCTGCGTGGTGCCCCAAATGGAGACCCGGCCTGCATGGACTATGCATCACAGTCTTCGCCTTCCGGATCCGCCACCTGCGACACCCAGTGGCTGTGGCTGCCCTTGCGGCCAGGCCGCGTCCGTCTGTGGCTGATGGCCCACACATTCACTCTTTGGCCTCTCTGGGGAGGGCTCAGGGGTGGTGGCGCACGCGCTTGCACTTAGTCGCAATGGCATGTGGCGTGGTTGGTATGATGGGCAATGGATGGGATGGTGCGAGCCACCTCCCGTGACGTCAGTGCTGCTCGTGCTGTGGTGCGTCCCCCTACACTTCCATTTGACTTTTTGCCATGCTAGACGTTGAGGTTCTATTGCCTGCGTGATATGACCAGGAGGAGCGCGAGGAGACCTCTCACACACCATGCTCCACTGCCATCCCGTGCCCTGTATCGCCTGTGCGGATTGACTATGTTGGGGTTACACCTGGTCGACTGGGGCTGTGTGTGCCTTGTCAAGGGGCATGGCGGGCGCACAACAGGATCCAGCTTGTCCACAGAGGGTGGGCTGAGGTGCGCCTGGTACCGCTTTGTACGTGTGCCCGGCTGCTGTGCACACACGTGTTCACTCCCCCCGACAGGTGTCCTCTCACAATGCCCAGGGAAGCGGTGGTGTACTGTTCATGAGCCCTCCCAACACGGCGTGCTCCAACTTGTCATGTGCGCATCTACCCGTCGCACCCACCCACCTGAGCACTGCGTCCATACGACTTCACACGACACATGTGTGTCTTCCACAGTAGTGCTACTCATTTGCGTTGACATCCAATACCAGTGGACTACATGGTCATGTCACGACTGCCGTGTACTTCACATACTCTCATCCTCTCTCATTCGTACTTGTGAAATGAGTCAGCGGAGACAGTTTTGGTTTCAAACATTATATTGAGTCTTCTGTCCTCTGTGATGCAGTATAGTGGACACTACTGGCAGCGGAATACATGTTGAGGATATACTGAGCATGATTGCAAATGGGATAGGGTGTGGGGTTACATGTGATTGGCTGTTGCATGTGGGATGTGGGCTTCAGAGTGACATCTGCTTGGCCAAGGCTGTGCTAATGTACATTTACGTATAGCTGCGGAGCTGCGGACTTTGACACAGACGGTATACATGTAGCCTACCAGACCGCTTGGCATCATGGGCACAGTCCATCTCAGTTCCATGTGACAGGTTTGCTGCGGTTGTTCCTCATGCACGCGTGCATGTGAGATGACATCAGGGCATGTGCTTGCGTGCATGCAGCGGCGTGCCACTTGTTGTTGCACTGTGGTGGTTACTGGACATGTCACAGTCACTGGGGTCGTGTTGTTGTTGTATGCACTTGTCGTCCATGCAAAGGTCCTGGTATGGGATTCCCGGGGCGGGGGTGGGAGGGGTGCAGCACCCACAGACTCCAGGCGACCTATTCATGTCCACTGAGCGGTGTGTGTGTCCATGGGCGCTGGATCCATGTCGTGTCCTGGTTGTTCGTGCAGTTCCGTCCATGTGGGTGCGATACACAGAGCCCATGCCCCTGCCTCCCACGATGCATGCGGTGTTCCTGGATGTGATGGGGAACAGTGTGCATGTCCCGGTCATATCCGATGTCATGGCGATGTCATTGATGGTGTGGTTACAGTTGCCGGTCGTTTGGTATGGCTGTTGTGGTGGTGACTGGCCAGTCCGTGCGGAAGCTAAGCATGGGTGCGGGGTTGGACATCATAGGTCACTCGGGGAACCTGCGTTGTGGTCCGACGTATTTACAGGTTGTCAGGTATGCGATGCCGTCCAGCAGGGCTTCCATGTCATTGGTGGTGTACATGTTTGCCAGCCAATGTAGCAGATGGTGGCTGTCAAGGTGTTGTTCGTAAGTTGTCCCTTGGAGGACCATGATGGGGCATGCTGGGTGACATTCGATGTAGCTGTTCTCGATGATCCGTCGTGTGGAGGCACAGTGGTCCCATTTCAGTGCGGGTGCGATGTTGGCCACATACGCCATGCCCCCATAGGCAGAGCAGGCCCTGTCGTGTGCGTCCAGAGGGAGGAGTAGTGGTAGCAGGTCCGCCTTCAGACATGCCGGGTTGGAGAGGCATATCTCGACGGGATGCTGGTAGGGACACCTCCGACAGTAGAAGACGGGCATGACGCAGCTGAACAATGTGATGCGGTAAGTCAGTCGGTAACTTACGTTCAGCAGGGACAGGAGATCGCATCCCAATGTATGGAACAGGTTGGTTTTGTACAGCTTGAGCTGTTCGGCGTAGTTGGGTAGGTGTGTTGCGGTTGCCATTTCGCAGCGGTTCGTTGAGGTGGCGTGCTCCGGCTGTGTGTGCAGTCTGCAATGTGCACGCTCCGGGGTTGCTGTGAGCTCTGTGTAGTCGTAGGGAGACAGGACTTGTGTTCTGTTTGCTTGTTTGGAGGACACGGGCCCTCTTCCCACATGCTTCTCAGACAGTTCAAGGTCAGTGATGTGTGACTCCTTCCAATTAACTTGCATGTGGCCGACATGGGGGAGTGTTTTCTTCTTTCTTCCCCGTCCGTTGTGTGCTTCTGTGATATGCGCTATCTGCCCTGTGGTCGGTCTCCTCGGCATGCCTGTGTTGGTCTATTCTTGGACAATGGCTGTATTCACCGGCTTCTGTCGTAGGGCTGTGGTTTCGGAGTTGGAATGGAAGGTCATTCAGTGCTGTCTGCTCTCCCTTGTGTGGGCGGCAGGCTGCCTTTCCGCTCTGCGTTGGGCCTTGTGAGTGAATGTTATTCTTGGGCCACCTGTTGTCGGTCCCCGGGCTCTTTGGTGTTCCGTTTCATATGTCTTGTTCATATGTGCAGGGTGGTATGGGTTTTTCAGTGTGGTACTGGCGTTCCTCTTCCCGAAGGGGCCCTGCTTCTCCTAGTTGGTGTTGCCGCCGCTGTGTGCTACGCCATGTTTGTTACACTGGGGTGTGTCCTGCTGTTGCGTGTCTTCACTGACATGTGTGCGTCGGTTGTGTGGCGTTGGGTGTTGTCCGTGAATTGGGCGTTGGGGACATGTCTGTGGCCGGCCTGTCACGTGTCATGTGCGTTCGGGGTGGGGCTGATGTGTGTGCTGCTTGGTTGTGTCCCTGTGTCTGTGTGCGACGCATGCATGGCGCTGCGGTTGGCCTCTGCGTTGTGCGCATGTGTGGCGGCGTCATCGGCGCTTTGGGGCCGTGACGGGGTGGTTGGTTCCTAGTCCCAGGTGGTGTGTACACATGTGTTCTGCGATGTTACGATTTGGCCTGTGTGTCATATGTGGATGCGATGGTGGATGTGTTGTGTACACGCGCTGGTGGGGGTTGTCCGCTTTTTCCGCCCTTGCACTGTGTGCGCTGTTTGCGTGCACTTGTTGTGTGTGTGCCTACCTGCGTCTCCGCGGTACGTTGCGTCCTTGGTGGTGCATCAGCAGAAGCATGGGGAGGGCCTGCAGTGCTGGATTCATGCTCGGGGAGCCGCTTCTTCGTTGTCCGTGCTCTGCGTCCGTGTTACCGCCTCTCTTTCACGTGCGGTGTCTCTTAGCCGTGGGAGCCGTTTGTTTGCGGCATCGTAATTTATACGCCGGGCGGGACGTGTTTCGTCGGACGGTGTGTGTCAATTGGGCTGCGCCGCTACGTGTGCGGACGCACTTTGATGGCGGACGGGGTTGCTGGCTTGCCGGCGGTGTTTGGCCTACTTTTCGCATCGTAATTGGGCGGGCGTGTGGACTGCTGCGTGCCGGCGGTAACTGGTGGTTTTTGCATCCGCCAGCACGGCGGTTGTGCTTCCGCCCGCCATCGTAATGGGCCCCTATATTTTTACAAACAATATTAATGACTTCTATATTTTTAAAATAAATATTACTTACCTTCAAATCGATATATATATTTTTTTAAATATATTTATTAACATTTTCTTAATTACATTACAGATACGGTGGCGATTTCTGAGAAGCAAAGTCATGTTCCACAGTGCAGTGGCATTTTTATACAATGGCAGTGACACATATGACAGTAGCCAATAATTTGTTGGAGCTGATAAGTCAATTCCCCATCTCTCAGGTCCCTCCCACCCACTCCCATCTCTTAGTCGTGAGGGGGCTATTATGAGTCCTCCATCTGGAGACCATAGTACTTTATCCATAGTTTCCATACTTTCTGAAATTTCTTGGGACAGCCACGAGCTGCGTAAGTAGTTTTCTCACCTGACATATACATGTCCATTCCCTTCCTCCACTCAGCTATGGAGGGGCTTTGTGCTGTTCCCCATTTGCGTGCCAGGTCTCATTTGGCTACCACTAGTCCTAGGTTAATCAGTGTTAGCTTTTTTTTGGGAAGATCAATGTCTGTGTGTATACCTAGTAAAACAAACTTGGGGTCGGGGGGTATTTTGTCCTCCAGTATGCCCTCTAGTTCCATCGACAGAGTTCCCCAGTATTCCTGAATGGGTTGGCATTCCCATATCGTTTGGAAGTAAGTACCATTAGCCATGTTGCATTTAAGGCAGTTGGGTGTATCCGTTTTCCCTATAAGATGCAGTCGAGCTCTATCGTAATAAATCCTATGCAAATATTTGAACTGAATTAGTCTAAGGCGGGATTTAATAGCTACCTCCTGGGGATGCAGTAGCGCGATTTCCCAGTCCAGATCTTCCATCTCGCCGAGTTCCGCCGCCCATTTCACCGTCAGTTTCACAAGGGAGTCCGGTTTGTTATTTATTATGGTGCGATATGTCCAGGAGACTGCCTTTTCCATGATTTCGCCCATTAAGACCCGTCCCTCTAAAGGGGCATATTCGGGGAGAGCTTCCATGTCTATACATTGCGCTCTCCAGGCATGTGCCAACTGTAAGTATTTATAGTATTGTGTCTGGTGCATATCAAATTCTTTGTGGAGAAAGGAGAATGGTGCGAGCTCGGTACCCTCTAGTATATCCTTGATTCGTGAGATCCCCAGCAGGTCCCATTTCCCAAACCCACTCAACTTCGCGAGTTCTTTCAATCTTCCCCCCACCCAGAGAGGGGTTTCCCTTGTGACTCTATTGTTTCACTTCATTAGTGCTTCTGCCTTTTTTCATGCTGTTATCACTACTCTAGTGGCCATTAAAAGTTGTGTAGCTCCCTTCCCACCATAAAGGTAGTGTGTGTGTGGATGTTTGTCGAATTGTGTACGTTCCAATGCGTATGTGGGGTGATCGCCTGGGATGTGTTCCCAATCGTTCACCACGATTAGGTGAGCCGCCCAGTAGTATGCCCTAATATCCGGTAGGGATATGCCTCCATTGTATTGATTGCGTTGCAATGTGGCAAGCGCAACTCTGGGGGGGTTTCCCAGCCCACAGAAACGTCTGCAGCACACCATCAATTTTAAGAAATGCCTCATCCGGGATCGGTTGATATGTGTTTTGAAGTATGTACAAAAGTTTTGGGAGTGTTATCATTTTATAAAGCACCGCTCTGCCCAGCAACGTCAGTGGCAATGATTTCCATCGTTCTACATCAGTGTTAAAGTCTCTAAGAACTCTATAGAGGTCGCGGTTTAGTGCTGCAATTGTATCTGTGGTAGCATAGATCCCAAGATATTTTATTCCAGTGGTTGCTATCTGAAGTTGACTGATCTGACTGACTATCTCTCCATCTTGTCCCACTGGATACAGGTAGGATTTTTCCCAGTTAAGTTTATTCAAATCGATATTTTTGGCAACGATATTCTTGCACTCTATATTTCCATTCCATGATATTTTCCACTCGATATTATGGTAGTTCAATTTTTTTTCCTTGATATTCTGTTTCATTACCACAGTTTCTATGGCTGTAGATCAATGTGTGATGGACTGTGTTATGCTCCTTTATTTACTGGTGGGTTTGTGCCTGTTTATGCCCCTACTTGGATGATATATTTGTTTTATTAGCCTTTTTACTCTTGTGTTCCACTGTGTTAGTCTATGTAAAAATAGTAAATCTCCTTGCATGGGCTTTGTTATGGATTTTCATGGAAACACCCACCTTACATACATACACTTAGCACAGCACAATGCAGAATTTGCAACCTACACAGGGTAAAAAAGATGCTAATCCAACACTGCGCAACTTAGTAAATACTACTTTGTGCTGGATTGAAAGACACAGTATGACATAAGTGCTAAGTAAAACTGGACCACAGAGTCAAAATATCCACATGGGAGTAGCTGACTCACTCAGTAACCCAGTCCAGCAAGCACAGTATTCAGCCAGATTTCCAGACTTGCCACGCCCTCTTGTCCATCAGTCTTAATTCTTGGCCCAACCCTGCTCTTTTGACTACCTGCACCCAACTCAATAATGTCCACTCGTCACATTCATGCACTGTCTTGGTCGATATCCCTGTCAGCTACCAGTGCTCCATGAGTGCTCACTGCTTGTTGACATCCAATTCCTGGAACAGGAATAACTGTCCCTGGATGTCAACAAGAACACTGGTAGTAGCTAAAGAAGACAGATGGGACAGCTACAGTAAAGTAAGGGAAACAAGCACACTACCCATATGCTGGAATTCCCCAATTATCTGCAAAAATGATAGTGAAATTAAAACGTATGACTAGTTTGTTGGCACATTGTGGAAATCTAGATATTATCCTAAGGAAGATGTCATTACCTAAAAACATTTTAGTATTAAGAGCATATGGGTCTAGGTATAAGCAACTGTGTCAACTGTGTTAAATACAATTAATTATTTTATACACACATAAACCCATTGGAATCGGATCTCATGGCTGCCTGGCCTTTCCTTGAAGAAATGATCAGGTATCAGGCACTTATAGGTTAAATGCCCACTCCAACAGGGGTCCACTTGTTGCATCTGAACAGCCTAATTACTAACATAAAAAGATAGAATTCAAAGAAAAAAAACATATTTAAAGTGAAGTTATATATACAAACAAAAATGCAAAAAACACTGAAATTCACCAGTTACCAGTAGGTAAACTAATCATAACATGATCCCCCATCATGCACTGCTTATGACTTTACACAATAAATCACTTATGCACCCAGGCCTCCTGTGTCCATGAAGCTTGCACGCAGTGGTGGAATCCCACATGGGGGGACTAGCCCCTCTGCAGCCAGGTCCCATGAGTCCATGAAGCCTACACCTGGTGATGGTGTGCAAGGTGGACAGTACCAGCCACTCTACCACTGGCCCCCCAGAGTCGCTGAAGGAAGCTCTGAGTGGCAGTCCAGAAAGCTGCTCCCACTGGGTGGGAGCACAAAAGTTTCTCCCTGCCTGCATTCTCACTGGCAGGGAATTGTTCCTGCCCAGTGGGAGGAAAAGAAAGGCCACACAGTGGGGTGAGAGCAATGCATCCCGCACTGCAGCCCCCAACGTGGGGAATGTTGTGTGGGGGTCCGGGTGGGCACCAGGCTACCCCACTAATAAAAAGTAAAGAAAAGAAAAATGCGGGCTCCTGTGGTAGCAGGGAGCTGGCAGGACCGAGATGGCCCTGGGGCTTCCCCCACATCATCCAACAAATACATTGGTGTGGTGTGTCCCGGGTAGGCACCAGGGCTCCCCAATTTAAACAAAAACTTTTAAAAGAAAAGGGCTGCTGGCTCCTGGGTTGGATTGCAGGGAGTTGGAGGGACCGCAGGGGCTTTCGGGATCCCAATTCGGCCCCCCCAAAAAAATAAAATGTGTGGGTGTCCTGAATGGGCACCGAGACACCCCATAACAATGTACAATACATGAATAATAAAGAAGCGGCAGGAGCTGCTCGTTTATTATTCACGGCTCCTTGCAGGGAGCTCCCCCTATAATGCCTTGCAAGGGATTTTGTGGAGCCTGGTGGTGTCCCTGGGAAAGGCAGGTGCACCACCAAGCATTTTATTGATGTAGTTGGGGGCTGCAGGGAGTGCAGCACCGCCCCCAGCAACATTAAAAATAAACCAGTAGGTCTCCTGGGTCATCAAATCCATGACCTCAGGAGAGCTTACCATATTTTTGAAGCGCTCTTTGCTGGAGCTCTTTGCTGCTCAGCTGGAGTGTAGAGCCCACTTGTGTTTGGGTCTGTGGCTGTGGTGTGTAGCTTGAAAACTGTTAATAAAAGACTCAAAGACATGTTGATATTTTATAAAACTTTATTACACTCTTTTTATAACGAACACTTTCATTAAACATATTAAACATTGCACTGTATGAATTAGTGAAATATACATTTGATCATAATTATTGGTGAAGTTTTGACAAAGACAGTAGGTCTGCTTTATATATGTTGATATGATGAGCCCTCCATTAACCCCTTTAGCGCGGCAAACATTCCACCGCGGTGCGGCGGTTTAAAGGAGTGGGCGGGGCCGCGTCGGTCAACGGACGTGCGCAGCACAACCGAGGTAGTGCTCGCGACGGCCGTTGGCCGACGAACGCAGCGAAGGGGTTAAACCAATAGGCCTACTTTTCATATTTTGATGTGTATCCTGATGTTATCTCAAGTAGCTATAACTTGCACCCTTGCCATGCACTGCTAATTACATGTTCTGTGATATCTTTTATATTATCATTACAATATCTGAAAGGACATCATTCAAGACAATGCTGTGCTTGGCGGGGCATGAGTTCTAATTACTTTAGGGCATGAGTTATAGTTATTTGAGATTACTATAACTGCTGAATTACAGTGGTTTTGCTTATTTGAAATAGTATGTCCTAACTAACATTTTCATCTAACTATAACATCCGTTCAACCTTTGGTTTTTATTAATTTAAAAAAAAAATATATATATATATAGCGTGTGTGTATATGTACGTATAGGGGTGTGTATATATCCATATATATACTTATATACACAAACACATATAAATATAATTATGTATCTGTGTATATATATATATATATATTCACTGAAAAAACCATAGGTTTTAGGGACAGTTATAGTTACTTGGACATTGCACTCGTACAAAACCCGTGAAATTCCCCGTTATAGTTAGTTCAGCTAACTATAACTCGCGCCCCGCAATGCACTGCTGATGACGTCACATATTACATCACTCATGACATGGTCAGTGACATCACTGATGACATCACTGATGACATCTCAAATGACATCACTGATGACATCATCCAGTGACTGTGTGTTTCTCTAAAGTTTAAATATTTTTAATATATATAGGAAAAGACGTATTGAAGAATGAGTGGGTGTGTAAGTGTCTGTATGGATGATTTAGTAGGTGCGTGACTGACTGTATAAGTGAGTGATTTAACGTATCTTACTGAATGCATGGGTTAGTGACTAAACTGGGTGAATGTCTGTATCCGTCTGTCTGTTGCTGTGTAAGTGGCTGCATGTGTTTGTGAATAGCTACATGAGTGTCTATTTGAGTTATTGAATGCTTGTGTGAGTATCTGTATGGGTGCCTGAGTGTTTGTGTGGGAGGGGTGTGTGCGACTCTGTGCATAGATGTGTGAGTGGGTGATTCACTGGGTGGATGGTTTCAAGAGTGCATCTGTGATAGACTTTATGGGTGGGTAAGTGTGTGTAAGAGTGTGTTAGTGAGTGAATGTATGTCCCAGTGGTACATGTGTGAGTAACTACATATGTGAAAGGCAGTATATATGTGTGTTGGAGTATATAAATAGCTATAAGCGAGAGTGACTGATTGTGATAGTGGCTGTATGGATGAGTGTGTGCTTGTATCAGTGATTGTATAAGAGCGTAAGAATGTGCTAGTATTTGTATGAGTAAGTGAGCTGGTGTGTGTATAACTGTATAGGTGAGTAAATGGTAGTGTGTTTAATTATTTGCATGACTGACTAGGTGTGTGAGTACCTCTATGGATGAGTGGCGGTGTTTGAGTGTCTATATAGGAGTATGAGTGCATATGATAGTCCTGTACTGAGTGACCGTAAGTATGAGTGACTGTACGGGTGAGTGAGTGGATGTGTGTGTGTAGACCTAAGAATCAGTGAGTGGGTATGTAGTTATTGGTGTTGGAGTGTCTATGGTTTTGCGAATGGCAGTCTGTAATTTAGAGTGGGTGTATCAAAGGTTATATTAGGGTGTGAGGAGGTGCATCGGATTATCACGTGGATGATGTCATCAGTGATGTCATTTGAGATGTCATCAGTGATGTCATCAGTGATGTCACTGACCATGTCATGAGTGATGTAATATGTGACGTCATCAGCAGTGCATTGCGGGGCGCGAGTTATAGTTAGCTGAACTAACTATAACGGGGGAATTTCACGGGTTTTGTACGAGTGCAATGTCCAAGTAACTATAACTGTCCCTAAAACCTATGGTTTTTCAGTGAATTTCAAAGGTTTTTTAAATGCTAATTTGTAACTATAACGTGTCTGAAACCTATGGTTTTTTCAGTGAATTTCAAAGGTTTTTTAAATGCTAATTTGTAACTATAACGTGTCTGAAACCTATGGTTTTTTTAGTGAATTTCAAAGGTTTTTTAAATGCTAATTTCTAACTATAACGTGCCTGAAACCTACGTTTTTTTAGTGAATTTCAAAGGTTTTGTAAATGACAATTTTTAAATGTATTAATTGTTATATTAATTTTTTTCATACTGATTTACTACATTTTTAGAAACAATTTTTTTTTACATATTTTATTTTTTAAATTACATTGTAATTACATTATACATTACATTACAAAAAATACTTTCTCTTAATGAATTACTTTAGTTTAAATACTTTGCAGATAGGCAATAGACTTTTAAGTACAGTAGTTACAGTTGTTGCAATGGGCAACACATTTTCAAACACAATGCAACATTCAGCTCAATGTGAATTTCTAGTTAAATGCAATTAGTTACTTTATGGATTACTTTTCTAACCACATGACTGGATCCTAGATTCAGTCCTGGTACATCTCCTGTAAACAGTTGAGTAAAAGCGTTTTGGTTACAGTCGTGATTTTTAAGGAATATTATTGTATTTTAAAAGTTGACACTTAGAAACTTTTTCTCATAGAATCACCAATGTTATCCTATGGAAGGAAATTCACTTAGCAGGTAAAAACTGTAATCGTTACTTTTTCTTACTCAGTGTTGGATCCTGGATCCAGCACTGGTGCATCTCCTGTAAACAGTTGAAAGTATGCGTTTAAGTCATACAGGCGATTTTTAAGGAATATTTGTAGTTTGTGAAAATCAACACTTTGAAACTTTTTGCTGAAAACCAGTCAATGTTAGCCTATGAAGGAAATTCAAGTTACCGGTAAGTACGGTTAAAATTACTTTTGAGGATCAGTACTGGGCTGAAACATGCAGCACTGAGGTCTCTCCTGATAACAGGTGAGTAAATCGGAATTCGTATTTCGGCTGATTTTAGAGGAATATTTTAAAGTTCCAAAACTCCACACTTAGAAGAATTTCCAAGTGAAACCAGTCAATGTTAGCCTATGGAAGGAAATTCAAGTTACTGGTAAGTACGGTTAAAATTACTTTTCAGGACCAGTACTGGGCTGAAAGATACAGCACTGAGGTCTCTCCTTATAACAGGTGAGTAAATCGGAATTCCTATTTCGGCTGATTTTAGAGGAATATTTGCACAATGGTGAAGGGAGGGGGCGGGGCCTGAGGTGACATCTGTGCAAACGCGCCCCGTGGCGCGTTAAAAGTTGGGGGATTAAGTCCCCTTGAATCCTGAGGGTCCCCGGAGTCCAACTAGCCCACCATATACCTCCAAAAGCACCACAGAGCTGCGTTGCAGAGAGGTGTAAAAGGGGTGTGGCCTCTCTACACGTCTCTGCAAGGCAGCCCTCTGGCGCATACTGGAGGTTCCTGGTGGGCTAGTTGGCCCCCAGGGACCCCCAGTATTCAAGGGGAATTTGTTCCCCCTCTCCAAACGCGCCAGGGGGTGCGTTTGCAGAGTGGTGAAGGAAGGGGGCGGGGCCTGCGGGCCCGATCGTTTTTTTTTAAATTTATTTTTTGGTCCCCTGAAGGGGGGCTGTGTGGCCCCCTTCCTTTTTTCTCTTTTGGGCCCTGGGGACCCCATCCCCCAGGGCCTTACCCCTTTTTAAAATTACCCAAAAAAAAAAACGGGAAGGGGGCCGCGTGGCCTCCCTTCACTGGGCCTGTATTGGCCCCGGGACCCCATCCCCGGGGCATGGCCTCTATATTTATTATTTTTAGGGGGCAGCGTGGCCCCCTCCTCTGGCCATTTTAAGGCCCCGGGGACCCCATCCCCCGGGGCCGGCCTTTCCATTTAAAAAAAAAAAATGTGTTTCTCTTTTTGGGGAGGGGGCCGCGTGGCCCCCTCCCGGGCCACTACTTGCCCCGGGGACCCCATCCCCGGGGCTGGCCTTCTCCGTTGGGGACTGTGGGGGTCCCCAATCCCCACAGTCCCGCCGGCTCCCCACGTCCCTTGGGAGCCGGCATTGCTGTTCCACATGGGGAGCAGCTGACATGCTGCTCCCCATGTGGAAAAGCAATCGCTTTCGATATTGGAAGAGAGAGCAGGTTTCCCTGCTCTCTCTTCCAATATCCAAAGCAGTTTGCTATGGCAGGACGGGAGCCGCGAGGCTCCCGTCCTGCCATAGCAAACTACAGTGTCCCGGGGTAGGCACCCGGGACACTGCAGGAGCCGGCCCTGGGGGTGGTGGTCCCCAGGGCCATCAAGGGCTCCAGGAGGGGGGCCGCGCGGCCCCCTCCCATTCAGTACACAGCCCCGGGAGGTGGTGGTCCCCGGGGCTCTGGGGTCCGTAACGGACCCCCATATTAAAATGTTTAGTGCCCCGGGGAGGTGGTGGTCCCGGGCGTGTGGGGGCTGGAGCCCCCCACACAGGTTTTAGAATGTATTAAAAAAAGCCCCGGGGAGGTGGTGGTCCCCGGGGCTGCGGGAGGGCTCAGAGCCCTCCCGCACCATTTTTAAAAAGCCCCGGGGGTGGCGGTCCCCGGGGCTTGGGAGGCCCTTGAGGCCCCCACACATTAAATTATCCCCCCACCATGCCCCCGGGACTTGGGCCACCCGGGGCCAATTAACTATCGAGCGCGGGAGACCGCGCTCGATTTTCTTTCGGCAGGATTCGCGCACCCTGAGCGCATCCTGCCGATTTTTAAAAAATGTTTTTTTATTTTGCCCAGGGGTCCTTGTGGGACCCCTGAGCAAACCTAGGGGTCAGGGTGTTTCTACCCTGCCCCCTTTGTGCGCTTGCACACTTGTTTCTGTCCCTCGGTTCTACCGAGGGACAAAATGGCTGCCAACATTTCCTGAATCGGAATGTTGACAGCCAGCTGACAGCCAATTAACATGCAGCTCGTGATCGGGACGGTGCGCGCAGGGTGCGCTGAGGGTACGCGGACCCTACTCGGCCATAGATATCACTAACTTTTTACTTTTCATTTTCTCAGCAACTACTGAACGGATTTACACCATTTAACAAAAGGGTTCTTTCTGAACCAAGAACTACCTCTTTGCCAAATTTGGTGTTATTCCGTTCAGCAGTTCGGGCTGTAGCCGTGTCTAAAGTTTCCTATGGAAAAGTGCATGGGGAAAACGCGTTTTGGGACCCCCTTTTTCTCGGCCCCGCTTGACGAATCCCCCGACACTTTCAGGGTAGGAGCGGACCGGAGCGGGCCACAAAGTTTGAAAATTTCGCGAAGATACGTCAACCGGCAAGAGAGTTATTTCAAATAGAATGTCGCGGATTTCCTATGGATAATAGGTTGTAACTATAACTATCTACTGGCGACCGCCAGTAGATAATATATATATATATATATATATATATATATATATATATATATATATATATATATTCACTGAAAAAACCATAGGTTTTAGGGACAGTTATAGTTAGTTGGACATTTCACTCGTACAAAACTATAGAAATTCCCCGTTATAGTTAGTTCAGCTAACTATAACTCGAGCCCCCGCAATGCACTGCTGATGACGTCACATATTACATCACTCATGACATGGTCAGTGACATCATTGATGACATCACTGATGACATCTCAAATGACATCACTGATGACATCACTGATGACATCATCCAGTGACTGTGTGTTTCTGTAAAGTTTAAATATGTTTAATATATATAGGGAAAGGCGTATTGAAGAATGAGTGGGTGTATAAGTGTCTGAATGGATGATTTAGTACGTGAGTGACTGACTACAAGTGAGTGATTAAACATATCTTACTGAATGCATGGGTTAGTGACTAAACTGTGTGAATGTCTGTATCCGTCTGTTTGTTGGTGTGTAAGTGGATGCATGGATTTGCGAATAGCTACATGAGTGTCTATATGGGTTATTGATTGGTTCTCTGAGTATCTGTATGGCTGCCTGAGTGTTTGTGTGGGTGGGGTGTGTGTGACTCTGTACATAGATGTGTGAGTGGGTGATTCACTGGGTGCATGATTTCAAGAGTGCATCTGTGATGGACTGCTTGGGTGGGTGAGTGTGTGTATGGGTGTGTTAGTGAGTGAATGTATATCTCAGTGGTACATGTGCGAGTAACTACATATGTAAAAGGCAGTATATATGTGTGTTAGAGTATTTAAATGGCTATAAGTGAGAGTATGTGATGGTGAGAGTGGCTGTATGGATGCGTGTGTGCTTGTATCAGTTATTGTATAAGAGCGTAAGAATGTGCTAGTATTTGTATGAGTAAGTGAGCTGGTGTGTGTATAACTGTATAGGTGAGTAAATGGGTGTGTGATTAATTTTTGCATGACTGACTAGGTGTGTGAGTACCTCTATGGATGAGTGGCGGTGTGTGAGTGTTTATATAGGTGTATGAGTGCATATGATAGTCCTGTACTGAGTGACTGTAAGTATGAGTGACTGTACGGGTGAGTGAATGGATGTGTGTGTAGACCTAAGAATCAGTGAGTGGGTATGTAGTTTTTGGTGTTGGAGTGTCTATGGTTTTGAGAATGGCAGTCTGTAATTTAGAGTGGGTGTATCAAAAGTTATATTAGGGTGTGAGAAGATGCATGAAATTATCACATGGATGATGTCATCAGTGATGTCATTTGAGATGTCATCAGTGATGTCATCAGTGATGTCATCAGTGATGTCACTGACCATGTCATGAGTGATGTAATATGTGACGTCATCAGCAGTGCATTGCGGGCGCGAGTTATAGTTAGCTGAACTAACTATAACGGGGGAATTTCTATGGTTTTGTACGAGTGAAATGTCCAACTAACTATAACTGTCCCTAAAACCTATGGTTTTTTCAGTGAATTTCAAAGGTTTTTTAAATGCTAATTTCTAACTATAACGTGTCTGAAACCTATGGTTTTTTCAGTGAATTTCAAAGGTTTTTTAAATGCTAATTTCTAACTATAACGTGCCTGAAACCTATGATTTTTTAAGTGAATTTCAAAGGTTTTTAAATGCTAGTTTCTAACTATGCCTACAGAGGTAGGACATGTGAAGAAAGAAAAAAACGGACAGAAAGAAGCAAAAGATGTGCAGAAAGAACCAACAGAGGAGCAGAAAGAGGCCTTGTTGCAAAATCATCCTGTGCCCACAACTTTTTCAGACGGGTACTGGTGGTAACTGACTCTGACTAACCAGAGCCAGTGCTATGCTAAAAGACACTTAGAATACAGTGAAAACACCTACATACACTAGGGAACACTATACGTTGGGGTACCCCTGTGATTAGCATGACCTCCTCTGCAAGTCCCTAGTACATAATACGGCAGGGGGATTAAAACTACCTCTTAAAACGCGCTACAGGGCGCGTTTGCACAGTGGTGAAGGGAGGGGGGCCTGAGGTGACTTGTGTGCAAACGCGCCCCGTGGCGCGTTTTAAGTTGCGGGATTAAGTCCCCTTGAATCCTGGGGGTCCCTGGGGCCCAACTAGCCCCCCAGGTACCTACAGTTAGGACCACAGAGCTGAGTTGCAGAGAGGCGTTCCGAGGCCACGCACCTTTTTCACCTCTCTGCAACGCAACTCTGTTGTGCTTACTGAAGGTACCTGGTGGGCTAGTTGGCCCCCAGGGTCCCTCAGGATTCAAAGGGAATTAATTCCCCAACTTAAAATGCACCATAGGGCGTGTTTGCGCACATGTCACCTGAGGCCCCGCCCCCTCCCTTCACCACTGTGCAAACGCGCCCCGTGGAGCGTCTTAAGTTGGGGGATTAGGTCACCTTGAATCCTGAGGGTCCCTGGGGCCCAACTAACCCACCAGGTGTAGGAAGGTGGAATCTGACTATATGGTTGCCCCCACTTTTTTATGGTGTTTTGCTGGTTTATGACTTAGTTGGACTGGGATCCTGCTATTCAGGGCCCCAGTCTATCTGCTTTCTCTGTAAAAAGGTTTCCATGTGCCTTAGGCACATCACTGATTGGAATCTGGAGTGCCCTTATAAGTCCCTAGTATATGGTATACTATGTACCAAGGGCATAGGTACCTCAGAGGCCTGCCAGGGGCTGCAGCATGTATTATGCCACCCCTGGAAGGCCATCCAAACTGACACCACAGGTCTGCTACTGCAGCCTGGGTAAGGTGGTGCATGCACCCCTTACTGTGATATAGGTTACCTATATCACTAAATACATACACACATATAAACCTATAAGTCACTCCTAAGGCAGGCCTTATCAATCCTAAAGGCAGAGTGCATGGTTCCTATGTGAGAGGGTGCCCCTGCATGAGCAGGGCCCCTCTGCAGCGTTCGGAGACCCTTCTCTGATGCTTTTTGTAGTGCAGCCTGACCATATACTCTTAAGCGCATTATAACCTCGCGTTAAATGCTAACTTTGGAATGGCTGCACCTAAACATGTTGTGTTTGGTGTCAAACATCTTGGAATACTACCCCCCCGCCAATTCTGGTGGCGGGGGTTGCATTCCACCCTTCTAGAGGGAGAGACATGTTAACCCTGGCCTAGCCGGTAACTTCTTTCTAAAGACCTGGCATCACAAAATGGATGCTGCTGCCACAGACACGAGTCTGGCCTCCTGCTGCTGGACGAAACTCCGGCAGGGGAGGCCTGGACAATAGGTTTCCTGTCCCAGGGAGGTGTGACCACCTCCCCAGACAGGATAATGTGTATTGGGGCTGGGCGGGAGCACTTTCGGGTGCTTTGAAGTCCTGCACTGGGGGCACACTTGGTGTCCCTGTGCATACCCCAGTTCAAACCGGATCAGGGGCTTGCAGCCCCTGCTTTGGCGCGAACTGGACAAAGAGAAAGGGGTGTAGCCACCCCTCTGCCCTGACCCACCCATAGGTGGGGCCACAGAGTAGTCCAACCCCTATCCTTAGTATAAGTATAGGAACCCAGTCCTTAGGACTTTAGATTATCCCTGGACGAAACTCTGAAACTGAATCCTGGACCTTCGACGCTCTACTCACGATTAGAGGACAGAAGAATCTCCCTTGGGGTCAAGGAGTGACTCCCCTGCTTGGCAGGCACCAAAGAAGCATCTGTCTGGTTCGCATTTCTGAAGCTCCCGTCAGACGCCGAAGTCATCGCATCACCAGACGTGGATTCTCAGACTTCCCCGAGGCTACCCTGAGTCCCCAGCAAAGCTGAGGCCCGTAGCTATCGTGGGTAACTTGAAACTGTGACCCCTGGACACCGAGCACATTTGCAAGTGCATCCTCTTCTGGGTCTCCCAAGAAGTCGTGCTTTGGGCTCCAAGTAGTCCTAGCCTCCAGCACCAACTGCACCGAAGATCACTGGCCTCCACTCTACGAGTGTCCTGTGAGCTAGATCCACGTGCGACGTCTCGAGGCTCCTTCGCGGTCGCTGGCCCGTTGGCTAGTAGCCCTTAACGAAGGCCAATCTTTTTTTAACTTGGCATCCTGGTTGCTCCAGGCCTGCCCTAACTTACCCTTGCTGGGTGAGTTCCCCAGACCTTGCTGGTCTGCACCATCGACGATCATCCTCTGCATTGAGACTTGCCGTTGCCAAGGCTTGTTGGGTCCAATCCGGTCGCCGGCACCTCAGCACTCGACAAACATCATGTACCAGCCGGAATCCTGCTCCTGGTCACCGACAACACCTCCTGGACCTCGTGGCTGAAGAGTCAAGATGACCGTCAACGCACCTGAAGCACTCGACATCGGTGGGCATCTGTCCATCGCCTTCCTGGTCACTGGCTAGTGACCCAGACTCTGTCTCCTCTGCTTTCAGGTTCTTCAGAACTCCGATCCACTCTTGGATCCACCCGGACACTTTCCACTTGGTCGCCAGCAGCACTTTGCAGCAGATCGCCATTCAAATCGACGACGAAACCCGACCCCGAAAGGCACCTATGCACCCGGCTTCCCTGGGTGAGGTAACACGAGTACTCCGGTGCTCCCATGGGTAGAGACTCTTCAAAGTCCTAGATCTCAAAGGGTTTGCTCCAAGTCCTCCTTTAAGTGTCCCTTTTCTTTAATTTCCCGATCACGACTTTCTCCATAGAAGTCAACAGCGTATCGCGGTTGTGTATTTACACTGCACGCGTCCCCCGTGGGTCCCCTGTGTCACTACCTTGGGTGGTTCCTTGTGGTCCAAGCACTTCTAGAGGCTCTAGGCCTGGTGTCTAGTTCAGTCGTGGTTCTTATACCACTTTATTGATATATGGTTTGGTACGCCCCTAGGGCCCAAATGTGTATTTGTGCTATTACTGTGTTTAAATAACTTCTAACTTATGTACTTCGAACTCTAGCCTCATAAAGAGACTAGAGGGGTGTGTTTAGCAATAAATACATATATTTTTAATATATACCTGGTGTGGTGCTCTTTCATTTGGTCACTCAAGAGATTATAGACTGGTAAAACAAGCTGCTTTACATTCCTTCAAGACTTAGCCTGAAGGCTGCTCTCCATAACTACCACTAGGATAGCTTTCAATAAGGTTGTCTTTAACCTATCTCCAATAAGGGGTTGTTTGGACTGGTGCAAGGTGCCCACTATAATTAGTGGACAGCATATACCAGGCCAACTTCTCACATTGGTGTGCAGCGTGTGGGATTCCAGCTTGCTATTGTTTTACCAGATAATCTCAATTGAATTGATCAACTGAAAACCACTAAAGGTACCTAAGGTACATATAATAAGCTTAGAATACAGTAAGTTCTACTGAACTTAGAGTTGTGTGTTAAGGGATAGCACAACCCTTTCTACAACTCAAGAGAGTTTAGTAGGCCACACTAGAGTAGGTAGTGCATACACCACACCACACTAGTAATGTCTTTAAGGGTAGGATCTAAAGAATCCTTGCAGGAAGCCACTGAGCTTCCACCCTCCAAGTATGATACACTCCCATTCTTGGAATTGAGAGCTTTATGCAACTTGAGAAAAATAAAGACAGGCCAAAGCCCCACCACCCAACACCTCAAGGAGTTATTGGTGGCTTATGACCTTAGTAAGCCCTTGGGGACTGAAGGGGTAGGAGCTGAGGGTGGGGCAGATGATGAGGATGGGACCAGGGGTACCAATACCCCCAGCCCCCCCTCTGAAACTGGCCAGGAGGGCGACAATGGCCCTGACCTGGATAATCCAATCTCTCCTGAGGAAGATGAAGAGGATGATCAGAATGATGCCCTCTTTGTCCCCCCAGGAAGGATTATGAGTGTGCCAGAAGGTCTAGGTCTCCTTCTCAGGAGTCTAACCACTCTGGCACCTCCATAGGGAGCTCTGTCTCATCTCATAGGAGGGAATCCTCTCATGAGAGAAGAAAGAGGCTGGTTCAATATGAGGAAGCTCAGCTTGAAATCAAAAAGAAGCAACTGGCTATAGACAGGGAGTCCCTAGATCTCTTTAGAGAGAGAATAAAGTTGGGACTAGAGTTCCATGGTGGCAGCAATATCCCTAGAGATAGGGAAAGGTCTTATGACCATAGAAACCTAAACAAGATTGTCCCTCCCTACCAGAGTGGGGATGACATCCACAAATGGATAACTGCACTGGAGAGGGCCTGTAAAGTTCAGAAGGTCCCCCAGAGGCAGTGGGCAGCAATCTTGTGGCTCTCCTTTGCAGACAAAGGTAGAGACAAGCTCCTCACTGTAAGAGAAGAGGATGCTGACAATTACACAGTCTTGAAGAGTGCTCTGATAGATGGGTTTGGCCTAACCACTGAACAGTATAGGTTGAAGTTCAGAGACACCCAAAAAGCTCAGACTCAAGACTGGGTTGATTTTGTAGATTGTGCTACAAAGGCTCTGGAAGGTTGGATACATGGCAACAAAGTGCATGACTTTTTAGGATTGTACAATTTGATTATGAGGGAGCAGATCCTTAATAATTGTCAAAACCAGCTTTTGCACCAGTATCTGGTGGACTCTGATCTGACCTCTCCCCAAGAATTGGGAAAGAAGGCAGACAAATGGGTCAGAACCAGAGTAAAAACTAGAAATCAGGGTGGTGACCAGAAGAAAGATTCTACTAAGTCCCAAGAGAAAGGTGGGGATAAATCTAAGGATAAGTCCCCTACAGGGCCCCAAAATTCCTCTTCTGGGGTGGGTCCCAAACTCCTTCCTCTCCTGAAAAGAAACCATATTGCCATGTCTGTAAAAAGCCTGGGCACTGGAAATCTGATCCCAGTTGCCCCAGGATTGGCAATAAAGAAAATGTTCCCCCAGCAACTACTACCCCCCTCCTGGTACTATCAGTAGTAATCCTCCAGTTGAGAGTAGTGCACCCAAAAAGTTAGGTGCTTTTGCAACAGGAACAGAGGTGGGCCCTGGTTCAGACAGGGACCCCTCAACAGACTCCTCTGACTCTAATGGTGGTGTAGGATTTGCCACCTTTACCATGGGTCCCACAGCAATGGGCAGGTACAGACTGGAGCCAATGATTAATGGTCAAAAAGCTGTGGCATTTAGGGACACAGGGGCTAGTGTCACCATGGTGGCAGGGAAACTAGTCCCCCCTCACCAGCTTTTACCTGAGTTTAAATACCAGGTGACCAACATTGATGGTGTCAGAACAGATCACCCCATGGCCATAGTCAATCTCAGCTGGGAGGGGGTCACAGGCCCAAAGAGAGTGGCAGTGTCCCCCACCTTACCTGTAGATTGCCTGATGGGCAATGATCTGGAGATTTCAGCCTGGGCTGAAGTTGAACACTAAACCCACCTTAGGATGTTGGGCGTCCCTGTAAAGGTTAGTGGGGCTGTGATGGCCACAGCCCCAGCCCAAGAATTTGGAGAGATGGAGCCTGAAAGAATGGCCCACTCTCCCCAAAAGAGAGCACAAGGGTTGAAGAAAAGTCTTCTTCCCTCCAGACAGTAGGTAAGGGTCAGCCTCCTCAGGGAACTGACCCTACTCCTAGTGAAGGAACTGCCCCAGAGGTAGTCAGGCCTGGCCTGGCCACACCCCTGATGACAGAGGACCCTTCCAAGGTGGTACCCAGTCTGGAGCAGGTAACCTGCCCCTCTCTACCCTGCCTCAGCCAGCCCAGGGCTGCAGAGGGCAGGGAGGTCAGTGGACCCCCAGGGCCCCCTGTCCAGAGGAACCCCCATCAGCAGATTAGGGGCACCCAGTCTAGTAGCCCTAGCCAGGTGAAAACTCCTCTACACACTGAGGGATCCCCCATGCCTTTATGTAGGGACCTCCCCCAGAAGGACTCTGGTAGGCAAGGGCAAACCTGGGACCTGAAGGTTCCAAACCTGCCATGTCCCTCCAGTAGTCCATCCAAAGGGACCCAACCCCCAGCTGTAGGCAGCCAAAGGTTGACCCTTAGAGCAAAGTGCAACTCAGTCATGGAAAGACAGGCATACATAGTGACCAGTGATCTGAGGAAGCTGAGGCCAACATTCCTAGGGTCTCCCTTCCCTACTCAGACACCTCACCAGCCTTGTACTTTACCTAAGCACACCACAGGTAGTGATTCCCCATGGTGGAGACCCTCTCATACCTTTAGGGTGAGGGATTGCTTAGTGGACCATAAGACAGGGGGCAACCATGCTAGTGCAGGTGCTTCCTTATATGACCACTTAGTCAATGAAGGCTCAACTGGCCAAGGTTAGCCTTATCTCCTTTCGTTTGGGGGGGTTATGTAGGAAGGTGGAATCTGACTATATGGTTGCCCCCACTTTTTTATGGTGTTTTGCTGGTTTATGACTTAGTTGGACTGGGATCCTGCTATTCAGGGCCCCAGTCTATCTGCTTTCTCTGTAAAAGGTTTCCATGTGCCTTAGGCACATCACTGATTGGAATCTGGAGTGCCCTTAGAAGTCCCTAGTATATGGTATACTATGTACCAAGGGCATAGGTACCTCAGAGGCCTGCCAGGGGCTGCAGCATGTATTATGCCACCCCTGGAAGGCCATCCAAACTGACACCACAGGTCTGCTACTGCAGCCTGGGTAAGGTGGTGCATGCACCCCTTACTGTGATATAGGTTACCTATATCACGAAATACATACACACGTATAAACCTATAAGTCACTCCTAAGGCAGGCCTTATCAATCCTAAAGGCAGAGTGCATGGTTCCTATGTGAGAGGGCGCCCCTGCATGAGCAGGGCCCCTATACAGCGTTCGGAGACCCTTCTCTGATGCTGTTTGTAGTGCAGCCTGACCATATACTCTTAAGCGCATTATAACCTCGCGTTAAATGCTAACTTTGGAATGGCTGCACCTAAACATGTCGTGTTTGGTGTCAAACATCTTGGAATACTACCCCCCGCCAATTCTGGCGGTGGGGGTAGCATTCCACCCTTCTAGAGGGAGAGACATGTTAACCCTGGCCTGGCCGGTAACTTCTTTCTAAAGCCCTGGCATCACAAAATGGATGCTGCTGTCACAGACACGAGTCTGGCCTCCTGCTGCTGGACGAAACTCCGGCAGGGGAGGCCTGGACAATAGGTTTCCTGTCACAGGGAGGTGTGACCACCTCCCTGTGACAGGATAATGTGTATTGGGGCTGGGCGGGAGCACTTTCGGGTGCTTTAAAGTCCTGCACTGGGGGCACACTTGGTGTCCCTGTGCATACTCCAGTTCAAACCGGATCAGGGGCTTGCAGCCCCTGCTTTGGCGCGAACTGGACAAAAGGAAAGGGGTGTAGCCACCCCTCTGCCCTGACCCACCCATAGGTGGGGCCACAGAGTAGTCCAACCCCTATCCTTAGTATAAGTATAGGAACCCAGTCCTTAGGACTTTAGATTATCCCTGGACGAAACTCTGAAACTGAATCCTGGACCTTCGACGCTCTACTCATGATTAGAGGACAGAAGAATCTCCCTTGGGGTCAAGGAGTGACTCCCCTGCTTGGCAGGCACCAAAGAAGCATCTGTCCGGTTCGCATTTCTGAAGCTCCCGTCGGACGCCGAAGTCATCGCATCACCAGATGTGGATTCTCAGACTTCCCCGAGGCTACCCTGAGTCCCCAGCAAAGCTGAGGCCCGTAGCTATCGTGGGTGACTTGAGACCGTGACCCCTGGACACCGAGCACATTTGCAAGTGCATCCTCTTCTGGGTCTCCCAAGAAGTCGTGCTTTGGGCTCCGAGTAGTCCTAGCCTCCAGCACCAACTGCACTGAAGATCACTGGCCTCCACTCCACGAGTGTCCTGTGAGCCAGATCCACGTGCGATGTCTCGAGGCTCCTTTGCGGTCGCTAGCCCATTGGGTAGTAGCCCTTAACGAAGGCCAATCTTTTTCTAACTTGGGATCCTGGTTGCTCCAGGCCTGCCCTCACTTACCTTCGCTGGGTGAGTTCCCCAGACCTTGCTGGTCTGCACCATTGACGATCTTCTTCTGCATCGAGACTTGCCGTTGCCAAGGCTTGTTGGGTCCAATCTGGTCGCCGACACCTCAGCACTCGACAGACATGGTGTACCAGCCTGAATCCTGCTCCTGGTCACCGACAACACCTCCTGGAACTCGTGGCTGAAGAGTCAAGACAACTGTCAACGCACCTGAAGCACTCGACATCGGTGGGCATCTGTCCATCGCCTTCCTGGTCACTGGCTAGTGACCCAGACTCTGTCCCCTCTGCTTTCAGGTTCTTCAGAACTCCGATCCACTCTTGGATCCACCCGGACACTTTCCACTTGGTCGCCAGCAGCACTTTGCAGCAGATCGCCATTCAAATCGACGACGAAACCCGACCCCGAAAGGCACCTATGCACCCGGCTTCCCTGGGTGAGGTAACACGAGTACTCCGGTGCTCCCGTGGGTAGAGACTCTTCAAAGTCCTAGATCTCAAAGGGTTTGCTCCAAGTCCTCCTTTAAGTGTCCCTTTTCTTTAATTTCCCGATCACGACTTTCTCCATAGAAGTCAACGGCGTATCGCGGTTGTGTATTTACACTGCACGCGTCCCCGTGGGTCCCCTGTGTCACTACCTTGGGTGGTTCCTTGTGGTCCAAGCACTTCTAGAGGCTCTAGGCCTAGTGTCTAGTTCAGTCGTGGTTCTTATACCACTTTATTGGTATATGGTTTGAGTACGCCCCTAGGGCCCAAACGTGTATTTGTGCTATTACTGTGTTTAAATAACTTCTAACTTATGTACTTCAAACTCTAGCCTCATAAAGAGACTAGAGGGGTGTGTTTAGCAATAAATACATATATTTTGAATATATACCTGGTGTGGTGCTCTTTCATTTGGTCACTCAAGAGATTATAGACTGGTAAAACAAGCTGCTTTACATTCCTTCAAGACTTAGCCTGAAGGCTGCTCTCCATAGCTACCACTAGGATAGCTTTCAATAAGGTTGTCTTTAACCTATCTCCAATAAGGGGTTGTTTGGACTGGTGCAAGGTGCCCACTATAATTAGTGGACAGCATATACCAGGCCAACTTCTCACACCAGGTACTTCCAGTAAGCACCACAGGCCTGCGTTGCAACGCCTGTAACAAATTGTGCAGTTGTGTTTAGGTAGTGAAGAGGGTCGTGCTGGGGGTAGTGTTTTAGGGTTTAGGGTAGTGCAGTGGTGTTTGTGTAGTGTAGGGGGTCATGCTGGGGGTAGATTTAGGGTTTAGGGTAGTGCAGTGGTGTTTGGGTAGTGTAGGGAGTCGTGCTGGGGGAGTGTTTTAGGGTAGTGCAGTGGTGTTTGGGTAGTGTAGGGGGTCGTGCTGGGGGTAGTGTTTTAGGGTTTAGGGTAGTGCAGTGGTGTTTGGGTAGTGTAGGGTGTCGTGATGGGGGTAGTGATTTAGGGTAGTGCAGTGGTGTTTGGGTAGTGTAGGGGGTACTGCTGGGGGTAGTGTTTTAGGGTTTAGGGTAGTGCAATGGTGTTTGGGTAGTGTAGGGGGTACTGCTGGGGGTAGTGTTTTAGGGTTTAGGGTAGTGCAGTGGTGTTTGGGTAGTGTAGGGGGTACTGCTGGGGTAGTGTTTTAGGGTTTAGGGTAGTGCAGTGGTGTTTGGGTAGTGTAGGGGTTCATGCTGGGGGTAGTTTTTAGGGTTTAGGGTAGTGCAGTGGTGTTTGTGTAGTGTAGGGGGTAGTGTTTTAGGGTTTAGGGTAGTGCAGTGGTGTTTGTGTAGTGTAGGAGGTCGTGTTTTAGGGTTTAGGGTAGTGCAGTGGTCTTTGGGTAGTGTAGGGAGTCGTGCGGGGGTAGTGTTTTAGGGTTTAGGGTAGTGCAGTGGTCTTTGGGTAGTGTAGGGGTCGTGCGGGGGTAGTGTTTTAGGGATTACGGTAGTGCATTGGTGTTTGGGTAGTGTAGGGGGTCATGCGGGGGTAGTGTTTTAGGGTGTAGGGCAGTGCAGTGGTATTTGGATAGTGTAGGGGGTCGTGCTGGGGGAGTGTTTTAGGGTTTAGGGCAGTGCAGTGGTGTTCGGGTAGTGTAGGGGTCGTGCTGGGGGGAGTGTTTTAGGGTTTAGGGCAGTGCAGTGGTGTTCGGGTAGTGTAGGGGGTCGTGCTGGGGGGAGTGTTTGAGGGTTTAGGGCAGTGCAGTCGTGTTCGGGTAGTGTAGGGGGTCGTGCTGGGGGAGTATTTTAGGGTTTAGGGTAGTGCAGTGGTGTTCGGGTAGTGTAGAGAGTCGTGCTGGGGGTAGTGTTCTAGGGTTTAGGGCAGTGCAGTGGTGTTCGGGCAGTGTAGGGGGTCGTGCTGGGGGTGGTGTTTTAGGGTTTAGGGCAGTGCAGTGGTGTTCGGGCAGTGTAGGGGGTCATGCTGGGGGTGGTGTTTCAGGGTTTAGGGCAGTGCAGTGGTGTTCGGGCAGTGTAGGGGGTCATGCTGGGGGTGGTGTTTCAGGGTTTAGGGCAGTGCAGTGGTGTTCGGGCAGTGTAGGGGGTCTTGCTGGGGGTGGTGTTTCAGGGTTTAGGGCAGTGCAGTGGTGTTCGGGCAGTGTAGGGGGTCATGCTGGGGCTGGTGTTTCAGGGTTTAGGGCAGTGCAGTGGTGTTCGGGCAGTGTAGGGGGTCTTGCTGGGGCTGGTGTTTCAGAGTCTAGGGCAGTGCAGTGATGTTTGGGCAGTGTAGGGGGTCTTGCTGGGGCTGGTGTTTCAGGGTTTAGGGCAGTGCAGTGGTGTTCGGGCAGTGTAGGGGGTCGTGCTGGAGGTGGTGTTTCAGGGTTTAGGACAGTGCAGTGGTGTTCGGGCAGTGTAGGGGGTCGTGCTGGGGCTAGTGTTTCACGGTTTAGGGCAGTGGTGTTCGGGAAGTGTAGGGGTCGTGCTGGGGGTGGTGTTTCAGGGTTTGGGGCAGTGCAGTGTTGTTTGAGCAGTAAAGGGGGTCGTGCTGGGGGTGGTGTTTCAGGGTCTAGGGCACGACCCCCTACACTACAGTGGTGTTCGGGCAGTGTAGGGGGTGGTGCAGGGGGTGGTGTTTCAGGGTTTAGGGCAGTGCAGTGGTGTTCGGGCAGTGTAGGGGGTCGTGCAGGGGCTGGTGTTTCAGGGTTTAGGGCAGTGCAGTGGTGTTCGGGCAGTGTAGGGGGTCTTGCTGGGGCTGGTGTTTCAGGGTTTAGGGCAGTGCAGTGGTCTTCGGGCAGTGTAGGGGGTCGTGCTGGGGGTGGTGTTTCAGGGTTTAGGGCAGTGCAGTGGTGTTCGGGCAGTGTAGGGGGTCGTGCTGGGGCTTGTGTTTCAGGGTTTAGGGCAGAGCAATGGTGTGCAGGCAGTGTAGGGGGTTGTGCTGGAGGTGGTGTTTAAGGGTTTAGGTCAGTGCAGTGGTGTTTGGGCAGTGTAGGGGGTCTTGCTGGGGGTGGTGTTTCAGGGTTTAAGGCAGTGGTGTTCAGGCAGTGTAGGGGGTCTTGCTGGGGGTGATGTTTCAGGGTTTAGGGCAGTGCAGTGTTGTTCGGGCAGTGTAGGGGTGGTGCAGGGGTGGTGTTTCAGGGTTTAGGGCAGTGCAGTGGTGTTCGGGCAGTGTAGGGGGTCGTGCTGGTGGTGGTGTTTCAGGGTTTAGGGCAGTGCAGTGGTGTTCGGGCAGTGTAGGGTGTCGTGCTGAGGGGTGGTGTTTCAGGGTTTAGGGCAGTGCAGTGGTGTTCGGGCAGTGTAGGGGGTCGTGCAGGGGTGGTGTTTCAGGGTTTAGGACAGTGCTGGGGTGTTTGGGCAGTGTAGGGGGTCATGCAGGGGTGGTGTTTCAGGGTTTAGGGCAGTGCAGTGGTGTTCGGCCAGTGTAGGTGGTCTTGCTGGGGGTGGTGTTTCAGGGTTTAGTGCAGTGGTGTTCGGGCAGTGTAGGGGGTCGTGCCGGGGGTGGTGTTTCAGGGTTTAGGGCAGTGCAGTGGTGTTCCAGCAGTGTAGGGGGTCGTGCAGGGGGTGGTGTTTCAGGGTTTTGTTCAGTGCAGTGGTGTTCGGGCAGTGTAGGGTGTCGTGCTGAGGGGTGGTGTTTCAGGGTTTAGGGCAGTGCAGTGGTGTTCGGGCAGTGTAGGGGGTCATGCAGGGGGTGGTGTTTAAGGGTTTAGGGCAGTGCAGTGGTGTTTGGGCAGTGTAGGGGGTCGTGCAGGGGGTGGTGTTTCAGGGTTTATGGCAGTGCAGTGGTGTTCGGCCAGTGTAGGTGGTCTTGCTGGGTGTGGTGTTTCAGGGTTTAGTGCAGTGGTGGTCGGGCAGTGTAGGGGGTCTTGCTGGGGGTGGTGTTTCAGGGTTTAGAGCAGTGCAGTGGTGTTCGGGCACTGTAGGGGGTCTTGCTGGGGCTGGTGTTTCAGGGTTAAGGGCAGTGCAGTGGTGTTCGGGCAGTGTAGGGGGTCATGCTGGGGCTGGTGTTTGAGGGTTTAGGGCAGTGAAGTGGTGTTCGGGCAGTGTAGGGGTCATGCTGGGGATGGTGTTTCAGGGTTTAGGGCAGTGCAGTAGTGTTCGGGCAGTGTAGGGGGTCGTGCAGGGGGTGGTGTTTCAGGGTTTAGGGCAGTGCAGTGGTGTTTGGGCAGTGTAGGGGGTCGTGCAGGGGGTGGTGTTTCAGGGTTTAGGGCAGTGCAGTGGTGTTTGGGCAGTGTAGGGGGTCGTGCTGGGGGTGGTGTTTCAGGGTTTAGGGCAGTGCAGTGGTGTTCAGGCAGTGAAGGGGGTCGTGCTGGGGGTGGTGTTTCAGGGTTTAGGGCAGTGCAGTGGTGTTCAGGCAGTGTAGGGGGTCGTGCTGATGCTGATGTTTCATGGTTTAGGGCAGTGCAGTGGTGTTCGGGCAGTGTAGGGGGTCGTGCTGGGGCTGGTGTTTCAGGGTTTAGGGCAGTGCAGTGGTATTCGGGCAGTGTAGGCGGTCATGCTGGGGCTGGTGTTTCAGGGTCGAGGGCAGTGGTGTTCGGGCAGTGTAGGGGGTTGTGCTGGGGCTGGTGTTTCAGGGTTTAGGGCAGTGCAGTGGTGCTCGGGCAGTGTAGGGGGTCGTGCTGGGGGTGGTGTTGCAGGGTTTAGGGTAGTGCAGTGGTGTTCAGGCAGTGTAGGGGGTCGTGCTGGGGCTGGTGTTTCAAGGTTTAGGGCAGTGCAGTGGTGTTCGGGCAGTGTAGGGGGTCGTACTGGGGGTGGTGTTTCAGGGTTTGGGGCAGTGCAGTGGTGTTCGAGCAGTAAAGGGGGTCGTGCTGGGGCTGGTGTTTCAGGGTTTAGGGCAGTGCAGTGGTGTTCGGGCAGTGTAGGGGGTCTTGCTGGGGGTGGTGTTTCAGGGTTTAGGGCAGTGCAGTGGTGTTCGGGCAGTGTAGGGGGTGGTGCAGAGGGTGGTGTTTCAGGGTTTAGGGCAGTGCAGTGGTGTTCGGGCAGTGTAGGGGGTCATGCAGGGGGTGGTGTTTCAGGGTTTAGGGCAGTGCAGTGGTGTTCGGGCAGTGTAGGGGGTCCTGCTGGGGCTGGTGTTTCAGGGTTTAGGGCAGTACAGTGGTGTTCGGGCAGTGTTGGGGGTCATGCTGGGGCTGGTGTTTCAGGGTTTAGGGCAGTGCAGTGGTGTTCGGGCAGTGTAGGGGGTCGTGCTGGGGCTGGTGTTTCAGGGTTTAGGGCAGTGCAGTGGTTTTCGGGCAGTGAAGGCGGTCGTGCTGGGGCTGGTGTTTCAGGAATTAGGGCAGTGCAGTGGTGTTCTGGCAGTGTACAGGGTTGTGATGGGGCTGGTGTTTCACGGTTTAGGGCAGTGCAGTGGTGTTCGGGCAGTGTAGGGGGTCGTGCTGGGGTTGGTGTTTCAGGGTTTAGGGCAGTGCAGTGGTGTTCGGGCAGTGTAGGGGGTCGTGCTGGGGCTGGTGTTTCAGGGTTTAGGGCAGTGCAGTGGTGTTTGGGCAGTGTAGGGGGTCATGCTGGGGCTGGTGTTTCAGGGTTTTGGGCAGAGGAGTGGTGTTCGGGCAGTGTAGGGGGTCGTGCTGGGGTTGGTGTTTCAGGGTTTAGGGCAGTGCAGTGGTGTTCGGGCAGTGTAGGGGGTCTTGCTGGGGGTGGTGTTTCAGGGTTTAGGGCAGTGGTGTTCGGGCAGTGTAGGGGGTCTTGCTGGGGGTGATGTTTCAGGGTTTAGGGCAGTGCAGTGGTGTTTGGGCAGTGTATGGGGTCTTGCTGGGGTAGTGTTTCAGGGTTCAGGGCAGTGCAGTGGTGTTCGGACAGTGTAGGGGGTCGTGCAGGGGGTGATGTTTCAGGGTTTAGAACAGTGCAGTGGTGTTCGGGCAGTGTAGGGGGTCGTGCTGGGGTGGTGTTTCAGGGTTTAGGGCAGTGCAGTGGTGTTCGGGCAGTGTAGGGGGTCGTGCAGGGGGTGGTGTTTCAGGGTTTAGGGCAGTGCAGTGGTGTTCGGGCAGTGTAGGGGGTCGTGCTAGGGCTGGTGTTTCAAGGTTTAGGGCAGTGCAGTGGTGTTCGGGCAGTGTAGGGGGTCATGCTGGGGGTGGTGTTTCAGGGTTTAGGGCAGTGCAGTGGTGTTCGGGCAGTGTAGGTGGTGGTGCTGGGGCTGGTGTTTCAGGGTTTAGGGCAGTGCAGTGGTGTTCTGGCAGTGTAGGTGGTGGTGCTGGGGCTGGTGTTTCAGGGTTTAGGGCAGTGCAGTGGTGTTCGGGCAGTGTAGGGGGTCGTGCTGGGGGTGGTGTTTCAGGGTTTAGGGCAGTGCAGTGGTGTTCGGGCAGTGTAGGGTGTCGTGCTGAGGGGTGGTGTTTCAGGGTTTAGGGCAGTGCAGTGGTGTTCGGGCAGTGTTATGGGTCGTGCAGGGGGTGGTGTTTCAGGGTTTAGGGCAGTGCAGCGGTGTTTGGGCAGTGTAGGGGGTCATGCAGGGGGTGGTGTTTCAGGGTTTAGGGCAGTGCAGTGGTGTTCGGCCAGTGTAGGTGGTCTTGCTGGGGGTGGTGTTTCAGGGTTTAGTGCAGTGGTGTCTGGGCAGTGTAGGGGGTCGTGCTGGGGGTGGTGTTTCAGGGTTTAGGGCAGTGCAGTGGTGTTCCAGCAGTGTAGGGGGTCGAGCAGGGGGTGGTGTTTCAGGGTTTAGGGCAGTGCAGTGGTGTCCGGGCAGTGTAGGGTGTCGTGCTGAGGGGTGGTGTTTCAGGGTTTAGGGCAGTGCAGTGGTGTTTGGGCAGTGTAGGGGTCGTGCAGGGGGTGGTGTTTCAGGGTTTATGGCAGTGCAGTGGTGTTCGGCCAGTGTAGGTGGTCTTGCTGGGCGTGGTGTTTCAGGGTTTAGTGCAGTGGTGTTCGGGCAGTGTAGGGGGTCTTGCTGGGGGTGGTGTTTCAGGGTTTAGGGCAGTGCAGTGGTGTTCGGGCACTGTAGGGGGTCTTGCTGGGGCTGGTGTTTCAGGGTTTAGGGCAGTGCAGTAGTGTTCGGGCAGTGTAGGGGGTCGTGCAGGGGTGGTGTTTCAGGGTTTAGGGCAGTGCAGTGGTGTTCGGGCAGTGTAGGGGGTCGTGCTGGGGGTGGTGTTTCAGGGTTTAGGGCAGTGCAGTGGTGTTCAGGCAGTGAAGGGGGTCGTGCTGGGGGTGGTGTTTCAGGGTTTAGGGCAGTGCAGTGGTGTTCAGGCAGTGTAGGGGGTCGTGCTGAGGCTGATGTTTCATGGTTTAGGGCAGTGCAGTGGTGTTCGAGCAGTGTAGGGGGTCTTGCTGGGGCTGGTGTTTCAGGGTTTAGGGCAGTGCAGTGGTATTCGGGCAGTGTAGGCGGTCGTGCTGGGGCTGGTGTTTCAGGGTCGAGGGCAGTGGTGTTCGGGCAGTGTAGGGGGTTGTGCTGGGGCTGGTGTTTCAGGGTTTAGGGCAGTGCAGTGGTGCTCGGGCAGTGTAGGGAGTCGTGCTGGGGGTGGTGTTTCAGGGTTTAGGTTAGTGCAGTGGTGTTCGGGCAGTGTAGGGGGTCGTGCAGGGGGTGGTGTTTCAGGGTTTAGAGCAGTGCAGTGGTGTTCGGGCAGTGTAGGGGGTCGTGCTGGGGGTGGTGTTTCAGGGTTTAGGGCAGTGCAGTGGTGTTCAGGCAGTGAAGGGGGTCGTGCTGGGGGTGGTGTTTCAGGGTTTAGGGCAGTGCAGTGGTGTTCAGGGAGTGTAGGGGGTCGTGCTGAGGATGATGTTTCATGGTTTAGGGCAGTGCAGTGGTGTTCGGGCAGTGTAGGGGGTCGTGCTGGGGCTGGTGTTTCAGGGTTTAGGGCAGTGCAGTGGTATTCGGGCAGTGTAGGCGGTCGTGCTGGGGCTGGTGTTTCAGGGTCGAGGGCAGTGGTGTTCGGGCAGTGTAGGGGGTTGTGCTGGGGCTGGTGTTTCAGGGTTTAGGGGAGTGCAGTGGTGTTCGAGCAGTAAAGGGGGTCGTGCTGGGGCTGGTGTTTCAGGGTTTAGGGCAGTGCAGTGGTGTTCGGGCAGTGTAGGGGGTCTTGCTGGGGGTGGTGTTTCAGGGTTTAGGGCAGTGCAGTGGTGTTCGGCAGTGTAGGGGGTGGTGCAGGGGGTGGTGTTTCAGGGTTTAGGGCAGTGCAGTGGTGTTCGGGCAGTGTAGGGGGTCATGCAGGGGGTGGTGTTTCAGGGTTTAGGGCAGTACAGTGGTGTTCGGGTAGTGTAGGGGGTCGTGCTGGGGCTGGTGTTTCAGGGTTTAAGGCAGTGCAGTGGTGTTCGGGCAGTGTAGGGGGTCGTGCTGGGGCTGGTGTTTCAGGGTTTAGGGCAGTGCAGTGGTGTTCTGGCAGTGTACGGGGTTGTGATGGGGCTGGTGTTTCACGGTTTAAGGCAGTGCAGTGGTGTTCGGGCAGTGTAGGGGGTCGTGCTGGGGGTGGTGTATCAGGGTTTAGGGCAGTGCAGTGGTTTTCAGGCAGTGAAGGCGGTCGTGCTGGGGCTGGTGTTTCAGGGATTAGGGCAGTGCAGTGGTGTTCTGGCAGTGTACGGGGTTGTGATGGGGCTGGTGTTTCACGGTTTAGGGCAGTGCAGTGGTGTTCGGGCAGTGTAGGGGGTCGTGCTGGGGGTGGTGTTTCAGGGTTTAGGGCAGTGCAGTGGTGTTCGGGCAGTGTAGGGGGTCGTGCTGGGGGTGGTGTTTCAGGGTTTAGTGCAGTGGTGTCCGGGCAGTGTAGGGGGTCGTGCTGGGGGTGGTGTTTCAGGGTTTAGGGCAGTGCAGTGGTGTTCCAGCAGTGTAGGAGGTCGCGCAGGGGGTGGTGTTTCAGGGTTTAGGGCAGTGCAGTGGTGTCGGGCAGTGTAGGGTGTCGTGCTGAGGGGTGGTGTTTCAGGGTTTAGGGCAGTGCAGTGGTGTTCGGGCAGTGTAGGGGGTCATGCAGGGGGTGGTGTTTAAGGGTTTAGGGCAGTGCAGTGGTGTTTGGGCAGTGTAGGGGGTCATGCAGGGGGTGGTGTTTAAGGGTTTAGGGCAGTGCAGTGGTGTTTGGGCAGTGTAGGGGGTCGTGCAGGGGGTGGTGTTTCAGGGTTTATGGCAGTGCAGTGGTGTTCGGCCAGTGTAGGTGGTCTTGCTGGGGGTGGTGTTTCAGGGTTTAGTGCAGTGGTGTTCGGGCAGTGTAGGGGGTCTTGCTGGGGGTGGTGTTTCAGGGTTTAGGGCAGTGCAGTTGTGTTCGGGCACTGTAGGGGGTCTTGCTGGGGCTGGTGTTTCAGGGTTTAGGGCAGTGCAGTAGTGTTCGGGCAGTGTAGGGGGTCGTGCAGGGGGTGGTGTTTCAGGGTTTAGGGCAGTGCAGTGGTGTTCGGGCAGTGTAGGGGGTCGTGCTGGGGGTGGTGTTTCAGGGTTTAGGGCAGTGCAGTGGTGTTCAGGCAGTGAAGGGGGTCGTGCTGGGGGTGGTGTTTCAGGGTTTAGGGCAGTGCAGTGGTGTTCGAGCAGTGTAGGGGGTCTTGCTGGGGCTGGTGTTTCAGGGTTTAGGGCAGTGCAGTGGTATTCGGGCAGTGTAGGCGGTCGTGCTGGGGCTGGTGTTTCAGGGTCGAGGGCAGTGGTGTTCGGGCAGTGTAGGGGGTTGTGCTGGGGCTGGTGTTTCAGGGTTTAGGGCAGTGCAGTGGTGCTCGGGCAGTGTAGGGAGTCGTGCTGGGGGTGGTGTTTCAGGGTTTAGGTTAGTGCAGTGGTGTTCGGGCAGTGTAGGGGGTCGTGCAGGGGGTGGTGTTTCAGGGTTTAGAGCAGTGCAGTGGTGTTCGGGCAGTGTAGGGGGTCGTGCTGGGGGTGGTGTTTCAGGGTTTAGGGCAGTGCAGTGGTGTTCAGGCAGTGAAGGGGGTCGTGCTGGGGGTGGTGTTTCAGGGTTTAGGGCAGTGCAGTGGTGTTCAGGCAGTGTAGGGGGTCGTGCTGAGGCTGATGTTTCATGGTTTAGGGCAGTGCAGTGGTGTTCGGGCAGTGTAGGGGGTCGTGCTGGGGCTGGTGTTTCAGGGTTTAGGGCAGTGCAGTGGTATTCGGGCAGTGTAGGCGGTCGTGCTGGGGCTGGTGTTTCAGGGTCGAGGGCAGTGGTGTTCGGGCAGTGTAGGGGGTTGTGCTGGGGCTGGTGTTTCAGGGTTTAGGGAGTGCAGTGGTGTTCGAGCAGTAAAGGGGTCGTGCTGGGGCTGGTGTTTCAGGGTTTAGGGCAGTGCAGTGGTGTTCGTGCAGTGTAGGGGTCTTGCTGGGGGTGGTGTTTCAGGGTTTAGGGCAGTGCAGTGGTGTTCGGGCAGTGTAGGGGGTGGTGCAGGGGGTGGTGTTTCAGGGTTTAGGGCAGTGCAGTGGTGTTCGGGCAATGTAGGGGGTCATGCAGGGGGTGGTGTTTCAGGGTTTAGAGCAGTGCAGTGGTGTTCGGGCAGTGTAGGGGGTCCTGCTGGGACTGGTGTTTCAGCGTTTAGGGCAGTACAGTGGTGTTCGGGTAGTGTAGGGGGTCGTGCTGGGGCTGGTGTTTCAGGGTTTAGGGCAGTGCAGTGGTGTTCGGGCAGTGTAGGGGGTCGTGCTGGGGCTGGTGTTTCAGGGTTTAGGGCAGTGCAGTGGTTTTCAGGCAGTGAAGGCGGTCGTGCTGGGGCTGGTGTTTCAGGGATTAGGGCAGTGCAGTGGTGTTCTGGCAGTGTACGGGGTTGTGATGGGGCTGGTGTTTCACGGTTTAGGGCAGTGCAGTGGTGTTCGGGCAGTGTAGGGGGTCGTGCTGGGGGTGGTGTTTCAGGGTTTAGGGCAGTGCAGTGGTGTTCGGGCAGTGTAGGGGGTCATGCTGGGGCTGGTGTTTCAGGGTTTAGGGCAGTGCACTGGTGTTTGGGCAGTGTAGGGGGTCGTGCTGGGGCTGGTGTTTCAGGGTTTAGGGCAGTGCAGTGGTGTTTGGGCAGTGTAGGGGGTCGTGCTGGGGGTGGTGTTTCAGGGTTTAGGGCAGTGCAGTGGTGTTCGGGCAGTGTAGGGGGTCTTGCTGGGGGTGGTGTTTCAGGGTTTAGGGCAGTGGTGTTCGGGCAGTGTAGGGGGTCTTGCTGGGGGTGATGTTTCAGGGTTTAGGGCAGTGCAGTGGTGTTCGGGCAGTGTAGGGGGTCTTGCTGGGGTAGTGTTTCAGGGTTTAGGGCAGTGCAGTGGTGTTCGGGCAGTGTAGGGGTAGTGCAGGGGGTGGTGTTTCAGGGTTTAGAACAGTGCAGTGGTGTTCGGGCAGTGTAGGGGGTCATGCTGGGGTGGTGTTTCAGGGTTTAGGGCAGTGCAGTGGTGTTCGGGCAGTGTAGGGGGTCGTGCTGGGGCTGGTGTTTCAAGGTTTAGGGCAGTGCAGTGGTGTTCGGGCAGTGTAGGGGTCGTGCTGGGGGTGGTGTTTCAGGGTTTAGGGCAGTGCAGTGGTGTTCGGGCAGTGTAGGTGGTTGTGCTGGGGCTGGTGTTTCAGGGTTTAGGGCAGTGCAGTGGTGTTCGGTGTAGGAAGGTGGAATCTGACTATATGGTTGCCCCCACTTTTTTTATGGTGTTTTGCTGGTTTATGACTTAGTTGGACTGGGATCCTGCTATTCAGGGCCCCAGTCTATCTGCTTTCTCTGTAAAAAGGTTTCCATGTGCCTTAGGCACATCTCTGATTGGGATCTGGAGTGCCCTTATAAGTCCCTAGTATATGGTATACTATGTACCAAGGGCATAGGTACCTCAGAGGCCTGCCAGGGGCTGCAGCATGTATTATGCCACCCCTGGAAGGCCATCCAAACTGACACCACAGGTCTGCTACTGCAGCCTGGGTAAGGTGGTGCATGCACCCCTTACTGTGATATAGGTTACCTATATCACGAAATACATACACACAAATAAACCTATAAGTCACTCCTAAGGCAGGCCTTATCAATCCTAAAGGCAGAGTGCGTGGTTCCTATGTGAGAGGGTGCCCCTGCATGAGCAGGGCCCCTCTGCAGCGTTCGGAGACCATCTCTGATGCTGTTTGTAGTGCAGCCTGACCATATACTCTTAAGCGCATTATATCCTCGCGGTAAAATGCTAACTTTGGAATGGCTGCACCTAAACATGTCGTGTTTGGTGTCAAACATCTTGGAATACTACCCCCCGCCAATCCTGGCGGCGGGGGTAGCATTCCACCCTTCTAGAGGGAAAGACATGTTAACTCTGACGAGTCCGGTAACTTCTTTCCAGAGCCCTGGCATCACAAAATGGATGCTGCTGCCACAGACACGAGTCTGGCCTCCTGCTGCTGGACGAAACTCCGGCAGGGGAGGCCTGGACAATAGGTTTCCTGTCCCAGGGAGGTGTGACCACCTCCCCAGACAGGATAATGTGTATTGGGGCTGGGCGGGAGCACTTTCGGGTGCTTTGAAGTCCTGCACTGGGGGCACATTTGGTGTCCCTGTGCATACCCCAGTTCAAACCGGATCAGGGGCTTGCAGCCCCTGCTTTGGCGCGAACTGGACAAAGGGAAAGGGGTGTAGCCACCCCTCTGCCCTGACCCACCCATAGGTGGGGCCACAGAGTAGTCCAACCCCTATTTTTAGAATAAAGGTAGGAACCCAGTCCTTAGGACTTTAGATTATACCTGGACGAAACTCTGAAACTGAATCCTGGACCTTCGACGCTCTACGACAAGATTAGAGGACTGAAGAATCTCCCTTGGGGTCAAGGAGTGACTCCCCTGCTTGGCAGGCACCAAAGAAGCATCTGTCCGGTTCGCATTTCTGAAGCTCCCGTCTGACGCCGAAGTTATCGCATCACCAGAGGTGGATTCTCAGACTTCCCCGAGGCTACCCTGAGTCCCCAGCAAAGCTGAGGCACATGGCTATCGTGGGTGACTTGAGACCGTGACCCCTGGACACCGAGCACATTTGCAAGTGCATCCTCTTCTGGGTCTCCCAAGAAGTCGTGCTTTGGGCTCCGAGTAGCCCTAGCCTCCAGCACCACCTGCACCAAAGATCACTGGCCCCCACACCACGAGTGTCCTGTAAGCCAGCTCCACGTGCGGCGTCATGAGGCTCCTTCACGGTCGCTAGCCCGTTGGCTAGTAGCCCTTAACGAAGACCAATCCTTTTCTAACTTGGCATCCTGGTTGCTCCAGGCCTGTCCTCACTTACCCTCGCTGGGTGAGTTCCACAGACCTTGCTGGTCTGCACCATCGACGATCTACATCTTCACCGAGACTTGCTGTTGCCAAGGCTTGTTGGGTCCAATCCGGTCGCCGATACCTCAGCACTCAACAAACATCGTGTACCAGCCCGAATCCTGCTCCTGGTTGCCGACAACGCCTCCTGGACCTCGTGGCTGAAGAGTCAAGACGATTGTCAATGCACCTGAAGCACTCGACATCGGTGGGCATCTGTCCATCGCCTTCCTGGTCACTGGCTAGTGACCCAGACTCTGTCCCCTCTGCTTTCAGGTTCTTCAGAACTCCGATCCACTCTTGGATCCACCCGGACACTTTTCTCTTGGCCGCCAGCAGCACTTTGCAGCAGATCGCTATTCGAATCGACGACGAAACCCGACCCCGAAAAGCACCTATGCACCCGGCTTCCCTGGGTGAGGTAACACGAGTACTCCGGTGCTCCCGTGGGTAGATACTCTTCAAAGTCCTAGATCTCAAAGGGTTTTGTCCTAGTCCTCTTTTAAGTGTCCCTTTTCTCTATTTTCCCGATCCCGACTTTCCCCATAGAAGTTAACGGCGTATCGAGGTTGTGTATTTACACTGCACGCGTCTCCCGTGGGTCCCCTGTGTCACTACCTTGGGTGGTTCCTTGTGGTCCAAGCACTTCTAGAGGCTCTAGGCCTAGTGTCTAGTTCAGTCGTGGTTCGCATACCACTTTATTGGTATATGGTTTGAGTACGCCCCTAGGGCCCAAACGTGTATTTGTGCTATTACTGTGATTTAATAACTTATGTACTTTGAACTCTAGCCTCATAAAGAGACTAGAGGGGTGTGTTTAGCAATAAATACATATATTTTGAATATATACCTGGTGTGGTGCTCTTTCATTTGGTCACTCAAGAGATTATAGACTGGTAAAACAAGCTGCTTTACATTCCTTCAAGACTTAGCCTGAAGGCTGCTCTCCATAGCTACCACTAGGATAGCTTTCAATAAGGTTGTCTTTAACCTATCTCCAATAAGGGGTTGTTTGGACTGGTGCAAGGTGCCCACTATAATTAGTGGACAGCATATACCAGGCCAACTTCTCACATTGGTGTGCAGCGTGTGGGATTCCAGCTTGCTATTGTTTTACCAGATAATCTCAATTGAATTGATCAACTGAAAACCACTAAAGGTACCTAAGGTACATATAATTTAAGCTTAGAATACAGTAAGTTCTACTGAACTTAGAGTTGTGTGTTAAGGGATAGCACAACCCTTTCTACAACTCAAGAGAGTTTAGTAGGCCACACTAGAGTAGGTAGTGCATACACCACACCACACTAGTAATGTCTTTAAGGGCAGGATCCAAAGAATCCTTGCAGGAAGCCATTGAGCTTCCACCCTCCAAGTATGATACACTCCCATTCTTGGAATTGAGAGCTTTATGTAACTTGAGAAAAATAAGGACAGGCCAAAGCCCCACCACCCAACACCTCAAGGAGTTGTTGGTGGCTTATGACCTTAGTAAGCCTGTAGGGACTGAAGGGGTAGGAGCTGAGGGTGGGGCAGACGAAGAGGACGAGGCCAGGGGTCCCAGTACCCCCAGCCCCCCCTCTGAAACTGGCCAGGAGGGTGACAATGACCCTGACCTGGAAAACCCAATCCCTCCTGTGGATGATGATGAGGATGAGCAAGATGATGCCCTCTTTGTCCCCCCAGGAAGGATTAAGAGTGTGCCCAGGAAGTCTAGATCTCCTTCTCAGGAGTCTAACCACTCTGGCACCTCTATAGGGAGCTCTGTCTCCTCTCACAGGAGGGAATCCTCTCATGAGAGGAGAGCCAGACTGGTCCAGTATGAGGAAACTCAGCTGGAAATCAGAAAAAAGCAATTGGCTTTAGATAGGGAATCCCTAGATCTCCTTAGAGAGAGAAGAAAGTTGGGACTAGAGTCCCATGGTGGCAGCAATATCCCTAGAGATAGGGAAAGGTCTTATGACCATAGAAACCTAAACAAGATTGTCCCTCTCTACCAGAGTGGGGATGACATCCACAAATGGATAACTGCACTGGAGAGGGCCTGGAAAGTTCAGAAGGTCCCCCAGAGGCAGTGGGCAGCAATCTTGTGGCTCTCCTTTGCAGACAAAGGTAGAGACAAGCTCCTCACTGTAAGAGAAGAGGATGCTGACAATTACACAGTCTTGAAGAGTGCTCTGATAGATGGGTTTGGCCTAACCACTGAACAGTATAGGTTGAAGTTCAGAGACACCCAAAAAGCTCAGACTCAAGACTGGGTTGATTTTGTAGATTGTGCTACAAAGGCTCTGGAAGGTTGGATAAATGGCAACAAAGTGCATGACTTTTTAGGATTATACAATTTGATTATGAGGGAGCAGATCCTTAATAATTGTCAAAACCAGCTTTTGCACCAGTATCTGGTGGACTCTGATCTGACCTCTCCCCAAGAATTGGGAAAGAAGGCAGACAAATGGGTCAGAACCAGAGTAAAAACTAGAAATCAGGGTGGTGACCAGAAGAAAGATTCTACTAAGTCCCAAGAGAAAGGTGGGGATAAATCTAAGGATAAGTCCCCTACAGGGCCCCAAAATTCCTCTTCTGGGGGTGGGTCCCAAACTCCTTCCTCTCCTGAAAAGAAACCCTATTGCCATGTCTGTAAAAAGCCTGGGCACTGGAAAACTGATCCCAGTTGCCCCAGGATTGGCAATAAAGAAAATGTTCCTCCCACAACTACTACCACCCCTCCTGGTACTACCAGTAGTAATCCTCCAGTTGGGAGTAGTGCACCCAAAAGTTAGGTGCTTTTGCAAGAGGAACAGAGGTGGGCCCTAGTTTAGACAGGGACCCCTCAACAGACTCCTCTGACTCTGATGGTGGTATATGATTTGCCACCTTTACCATGGGTCCCATAGCATTGGGCAGGTACAGATTGGAGCCAATAATTAATGGTCAGAAAGCTGTGGCATTTAGGGACACAGGGGCTAGTGTCACCATGGTGGCAGGGAAACTAGTCCCCCCTCACCAGCTTTTACCTGAGTTTAAATACCAGGTGACCAACATTGATGGTGTCAGAACAGATCACCCCATGGCCATAGTCAATCTCAGCTGGGAGGGGGTCACAGGCCCAAAGAGAGTGGCAGTGTCCCCAACCCTACCTGTAGATTGCCTGAAGGGCAATGATCTGGAAATTTCAGCCTGGGCTGAAGTTGAACACCAAACCCATCTTAGGATGCTGGGCGTCCCTGTAAAGGTTAGTGGGGCTGTAATGGCCACAGCCCCAGCCCAAGAATTTGGAGAGATGGAGCCTGAAAGAATGGCCCACTCTCCCCCAAAGAGAGCACAAGGGTTGAAGAAAAGTCTTCTTCCCTCCAGACAGTAGGTAAGGGTCAGCCTCCTCAGGGAACTGACCCTACCCCTAGTAAAGGAACTGCCCCAGAGGTAGTCAGGCCTGGCCTGGCCACACCCCTGATGGCAGGGGACCCTTCCAAGGTGGTACCCAGTCTGGAGCAGGTAACCTGCCCCTCTCTACCCTGCCTCAGTCAGCCCAGGGCTGCAGAGGTCAGGGAGGTCAGTGGAGCCCCCAGGGCCCCCTGTCCAGAGGAAGCCCCCCATCAGCAGATTAGGGGCACCCAGTCTAGTAGCCCTAGCCAGGTGAAAATTCCTCTACACACTGAGGGATCCCCCATACCTTTATGTAGGGACCTCCCCCAGAAGGACTCTGGTAGGCAAGGGCAAACCTGGGACCAGAAGGTTCCAAACCTGCCATGTCCCTCCAGTAGTCCATCCAAAGGGACCCAACCCCCAGCTGTAGGCAGCCAAAGGTTGACCCTTAGAGCAAAGTGCAACTCAGTCATGGAAAGACAGGCATACATGGTGACCAGTGATCTGAAGAAGCTGAGGCCAACATTCCTAGGGCCTCACTTCTCTACTCAGACACCTCACCAGCCTTGTACTTTACCTAAGCACACTACAGGTAGTGATTCCCCATGGTGGAGACCCTCTCATACCCTTAGGGTGAGGGATTGCTTAGTGGACCATAAGACAGGGGGCAACCATGCTAGTGCAGGTGCTTCCTTATATGACCACTTAGTCAATGAAGGCTCAACTGGCCAAGGTTAGCCTTATCTCCTTTCGTTTGGGGGGGGTTATGTAGGAAGGTGGAATCTGACTATATGGTTGCCCCCACTTTTTTTATGGTGTTTTGCTGGTTTAGGACTTAGTTGGATTGGGATCCTGCTATTCAGGGCCCCAGTATATCTGCTTTCTCTGTAAAATGGTTTCCATGTGCCTTAGGCACATCACTGATTGGGATCTGGAGTGCCCTTATAAGTCCCTAGTATATGGTATACTATGTACCAAGGGCATAGGTACCTCAGAGGCCTGCCAGGGGCTGCAGCATGTATTATGCCACCCCTGGAAGGCCATCCAAACTGACACCACAGGTCTGCTACTGCAGCCTGGGTAAGGTGGTGCATGCACCCCTTACTGTGATATAGGTTACCTATATCACGAAATACATACACACATATAAACCTATAAGTCACTCCTAAGGCAGGCCTTATCAATCCTAAAGGCAGAGTGCGTGGTTCCTATGTGAGAGGGTGCCCCTGCATGAGCAGGGCCCCTCTGCAGCGTTCGGAGACCATCTCTGATGCTGTTTGTAGTGCAGCCTGACCATATACTCTTAAGCGCATTATATCCTCGCGGTAAAATGCTAACTTTGGAATGGCTGCACCTAAACATGTCGTGTTTGGTGTCAAACATCTTAGAATACTACCCCCCGCCAATCCTGGCGGCGGGGGTAGCATTCCACCCTTCTAGAGGGAAAGACATGTTAACTCTGACGAGTCCGGTAACTTCTTTCCAGAGCCCTGGCATCACAAAATGGATGCTGCTGCCACAGACACGAGTCTGGCCTCCTGCTGCTGGACGAAACTCCGGCAGGGGAGGCCTGGACAATAGGTTTCCTGTCCCAGGGAGGTGTGACCACCTCCCCAGACAGGATAATGTGTATTGGGGCTGGGCGGGAGCACTTTCGGGTGCTTTGAAGTCCTGCACTGGGGGCACATTTGGTGTCCCTGTGCATACCCCAGTTCAAACCGGATCAGGGGCTTGCAGCCCCTGCTTTGGCGCGAACTGGACAAAGGGAAAGGGGTGTAGCCACCCCTCTGCCCTGACCCACCCATAGGTGGGGCCACAGAGTAGTCCAACCCCTATTTTTAGAATAAAGGTAGGAACCCAGTCCTTAGGACTTTAGATTATACCTGGACGAAACTCTGAAACTGAATCCTGGACCTTCGATGCTCTACGACAAGATTAGAGGACTGAAGAATCTCCCTTGGGGTCAAGGAGTGACTCCCCTGCTTGGCAGGCACCAAAGAAGCATCTGTCCGGTTCGCATTTCTGAAGCTCCTGTCGGACACCGAAGTCATCGCATCACCAGAGGTGGATTCTCAGACTTCCCCGAGGCTACCCTGAGTCCCCAGCAAAGCTGAGGCCCGTGGCTCTCGTGGGTGACTTGAGACCGTGACCCCTGGACACCAAGCACATTTGCAAGTGCATCCTCTTCTGGGTCTCCCAAGAAGTTGTGCTTTGGGGTTCCAGTAGCCCTAGCCTCCAGCACCACCTGCACTGAAGATCACTGGCCCCCACTCCACGAGTGTCCTGTAAGCCAGCTCCACGTGCGGTGTCACGAGGCTCCTTCGCGGTCGCTAGCCCATTGCCTAGTAGCCCTTAACAAAGACCAATCCTTTTCTAACTTGGCATCCTGGTTGCTCCAGGCCTGCCCTCACTTACCCTCGCTGGGTGAGTTCCACAGACCTTGCTGTTGTGCACCATCGACGATCTACATCTTCACCAAGACTTGCCGTTGCCAAGGCTTGTTGGGTCCAATCCGGTTGCCGACACCTCAGCACTCGACAGACATCGTGTACCAGCCCGAATCCTGCTCCTGGTCGCCGACAACACCTCCTGGACCTCGTGGCTGAAGAGTCAAGATGACTGTCAACGCACCTGAAGCACTCAACATCGGTGGGCATCTGTCCATCGCCTTCCTGGTCACTGGCTAGTGACCCAGACTCTGTCCCCTCTGCTTTCAGGTTCTTCAGAACTCCGATCCACTCTTGGATCCACCCGGACACTTTTCTCTTGGCCGCCAGCAGCACTTTGCAGCAGATCGCCATTCGAATCGATGACGAAACCCGACCCCGAAAGGCACCTATGCACCCGGCTTCCCTGGGTGAGGTAACACGAGTACTCCGGTGCTCCCGTGGGTAGAGACTCTTCAAAGTCCTAGATCTCAAAGGGTTTTGTCCTAGTCCTCTTTTAAGTGTCCCTTTTCTCTATTTTCCCGATCCCGACTTTCTCCATAGAAGTTAACGGCGTATCGCGGTTGTGTATTTACACTGCACGCGTCTCCCGTGGGTCCCCTGTGTCACTACCTTGGGTGGTTCCTTGTGGTCCAAGCACTTCTAGAGGCTCTAGGCCTAGTGTATAGTTCAGTCGTGGTTCGCATACCACTTTATTGGTATATGGTTTGGTACGCCCCTAGGGCCCAAACGTGTATTTGTGCTATTACTGTTATTTAATAACTTATGTACTTCGAACTCTAGCCTCATAAAGGGACTAGAGGGGTGTGTTTAGCAATAAATACATATATTTTGAATATATACCTGGTGTGGTGCTCTTTCATTTGGTCACTCAAGAGATTATAGACTGGTAAAACAAGCTGCTTTACATTCCTTCAAGACTTAGCCTGAAGGCTGCTCTCCATAGCTACCACTAGGATAGCTTTCAATAAGGTTGTCTTTAACCTATCTCCAATAAGGGGTTGTTTGGACTGGTGCAAGGTGCCCACTATAATTAGTGGACAGCATATACCAGGCCAACTTCTCACATTCGGGCAGTGTAGGGGGTGGTGCTGGGGCTGGTGTTTCAGGGTTTAGGGCAGTGCAGTGGTGTTCGGGCAGTGTAGGGGGTCGTGCTGGGGGTGGTGTTTCAGGGTTTAGGGCAGTGCAGTGGTGTTCGGGCAGTGTAGGGTGTCGTGCTGAGGGGTGGTGTTTCAGGGTTTAGGGCAGTGCAGTGGTGTTCGGGCAGTGTAGGGGGTCGTGCAGGGGTGGTGTTTCAGGGTTTAGGGCAGTGCAGCGGTGTTTGGGCAGTGTAGGGGGTCATGCAGGGGGTGGTGTTTCAGGGTTTAGGGCAGTGCAGTGGTGTTCGGCCAGTGTAGGTGGTCTTGCTGGGGGTGGTGTTTCAGGGTTAATGCAGTGGTGTTCGGGCAGTGTAGGGGGTCGTGCTGGGGGTGGTGTTTCAGGGTTTAGGGCAGTGCAGTGGTGTTCCAGCAGTGTAGGGGGTCGTGCAGGGGGTGGTGTTTCAAGGTTTAGGGCAGTGCAGTGGTGTTTGGGCAGTGTAGGGGGTCGTGCTGGGGGTGGTGTTTCAGGGTTTTGGGCAGTGCAGTGGTGTCCGGGTAGTGTAGGGGGTCATGCAGGGGGTGGTGTTTAAGGGTTTAGGGCAGTGCAGTGGTGTTTGGGCAGTGTAGGGGGTCGTGCAGGGGGTGGTGTTTCAGGGTTTATGGCAGTGCAGTGGTGTTCGGCCAGTGTAGGTGGTCTTGCTGGGGGTGGTGTTTCAGGGTTTAGTGCAGTGGTGTTCGCGCAGTGTAGGGGGTCTTGCTGGGGGTGGTGTTTCAGGGTTTAGGGCAGTGCAGTGGTGTTCGGGCACTGTAGGGGGTCTTGCTGGGGCTGGTGTTTCAGGGTTTAGGGCAGTGCAGTGGTGTTCGGGCAGTGTAGGGGGTCGTGCTGGGGCTGGTGTTTGAGGGTTTAGGGCAGTGAAGTGGTGTTCGGGCAGTGTAGGGGGTCATGCTGGGGATGGTGTTTCAGGGTTTAGGGCAGTGCAGTAGTGTTCGGGCAGTGTAGGGGGTCGTGCAGGGGGTGGTGTTTCAGGGTTTAGGGCAGGGGAGTGGTGTTCGGGCAGTGTAGGGGGTCGTGCTGGGGGTGGTGTTTCAGGGTTTAGGGCAGTGCAGTGGGGTTCAGGCAGTGAAGGGGGTCGTGCTGGGGGTGGTGTTTCAGGGTTTAGGGCAGTGCAGTGGTGTTCAGGCAGTGTAGGGGGTCGTGCTGAGGCTGATGTTTCATGGTTTAGGGCAGTGCAGTGGTGTTCGGGCAGTGTAGGGGGTCGTGCTGGGGCTGGTGTTTCAGGGTTTAGGGCAGTGCAGTGGTATTCGGGCAGTGTAGGCGGTCGTGCTGGGGCTGGTGTTTCAGGGTCGAGGGCAGTGGTGTTCGGGCAGTGTAGGGGGTTGTGCTGGGGGTGGTGTTTCAGGGTTTAGGGTAGTGCAGTGGTATTCGGGCAGTGTAGGGGGTCATGCTGGGGCTGGTGTTTCAAGGTTTAGGGCAGTGCAGTGGTGTTCGGGCAGTGTAGGGGGTCGTGCTGGGGGTGGTGTTTCAGGGTTTGGGGCAGTGCAGTGGTGTTCGAGCAGTAAAGGGGGTCGTGCTGGGGCTGGTGTTTCAGGGTTTAGGGCAGTGCAGTGGTGTTCGGGCAGTGTAGGGTGTCTTGCTGGGGGTGGTGTTTCAGGGTTTAGGGCAGTGCAGTGGTGTTCGGGCAGTGTAGGGGGTGGTGCAGGGGGTGGTGTTTCAGGGTTTAGGGCAGTGCAGTGGTGTTCGGGCAGTGTAGGGGGTCATGCAGGGGGTGGTGTTTCAGGGTTTAGGGCAGTGCAGTGGTGTTCGGGCAGTGTAGGGGTCCTGCTGGGGCTGGTGTTTCAGGGTTTAGGGCAGTACAGTGGTGTTCGGGCAGTGTAGGGGTCTTGCTGGGGCTGGTGTTTCAGGGTTTAGGGCAGTGCAGTGGTGTTCGGGCAGTGTAGGGGGTCGTGCTGGGGCTGGTGTTTCAGGGTTTAGGGCAGTGCAGTGGATTTCAGGCAGTGAAGGCGGTCGTGCTGGGGCTGGTGTTTCAGGGATTAGGGCAGTGCAGTGGTGTTCTGGCAGTGTACAGGGTTGTGATGGGGCTGGTGTTTCACGGTTTAGGGCAGTGCAGTGGTGTTTGGGTAGTGTAGGGGGTCGTGCTGGGGGTGGTGTATCAGGGTTTAGGGCAGTGCAGTGGTGTTCGGGCAGTGTAGGGGGTCGTGCTGGGGCTGGTGTTTCAGGGTTTAGGGCAGTGCAGTGGTGTTTGGGCAGTGTAGGGGGTCATGCTGGGGCTGGTGTTTCAGGGTTTAGGGCAGTTCAGTGGTGTTCGGGCAGTGTAGGGGGTCGTGCTGGGGCTGGTGTTTCAGGGATTAGGGCAGTGCAGTGGTGTTCTGGCAGTGTACGGGGTTGTGATGGGGCTGGTGTTTCACGGTTTAGGGCAGTGCAGTGGTGTTCGGGCAGTGTAGGGGGCAGTGCAGGAGGTGGTGATTCAGGGTTTAGGGCAGTGCAGTGGTTTTCGGGCAGTGTAGGGGGTGGTGCAGGGGGTGGTGTTTCAGGGTTTAGGGCAGTGCAGTGGTGTTCGGGCAGTGTAGGGGGTCGTGCAGGGGGTGGTGTTTCAGGGTTTAGGGCAGTGCCGTGGTGTTCGGGCAGTGTAGGGGGTCCTGCTGGGGCTGGTGTTTCAGGGTTTAGGGCAGTACAGTGGTGTTCGGGCAGTGTAGGGGATCGTGCTGGGGCTGGTGTTTCAGGGTTTAGGGCAGGGCAGTGGTGTTCGGGCAGTGTAGGGGGTCGTGCTGGGGCTGGTGTTTCAGGGTTTAGGGCAGTGCAGTGGTTTTCGGGCAGTGTAGGTGGTCGTGCTGGGGCTGGTGTTTTAGGGATTAGGGCAGTGCAGTGGTGTTCGGGCAGTGTAGGGGGTCGTGCTGGGGGTGGTGTTTCAGGGTTCTGGGCAGAGCAGTGGTGTTCGGGCAGTGTAGGGGGTCTTTCTGGGGGTGGTGTTTCAGGGTTTAGGGCAGTGGTGTTCGGGCAGTGTAGGGGGTCTTGCTGGGGGTGATGTTTCAGGGTTTAGGGCAGTGCAGTGGTGTTTGGGCAGTGTAGGGGGTCTTGCTGGGTTAGTGTTTCAGGGTTTAGGGCAGTGCAGTGGTGTTCGTGCAGTGTAGGGGGTCATGCTGGGGGTGTTGTTTCAGGGTTTAGGGCAGTGCAGTAGTGTTCGGGCAGTGTAGAGGGTCGTGCAGGGGGTGGTGTTTCAGGGTTTAGGGCAGTGCAGTGGTGTTTGGGCAGTGTAGGGGGTCGTGCTGGGGCTGGTGTTTCAGGGTTTAGGGCAGTGCAGTGGTGTTCGGGCAGTGTAGGGGGTCTTGCTGAGGGTGGTGTTTCAGGGTTTAGGGCAGTGGTGTTCGGGAAGTGTAGGGAGTCGTGCTGGGGATGGTGTTTCAGGGTTTAGGGCAGTGCAGTAGTGTTCGGGCAGTATAGGGGTCGTGCAGGGGGTGGTGTTTCAGGGTTTAGTGCAGTGGTGTTTGGGCAGTGTAGGGGGTCTTGCTGGGGGTGGTGTTTCAGGGTGTAGGGCAGTGCAGTGGTGTTCGGGCAGTGTAGGGGGTCTTGCTGGGGCTGGTGTTTCAGGGTTTAGGGCAGTGCAGTGGTGTTCGGGCAGTGTAGGGGATCGTGCTGGGGCTGGTGTTTGAGGGTTTAGGGCAGTGAAGTGGTGTTTGGGCAGTGTAGGGGGTCGTGCTGGGGCTGGTGTTTCAGGGTTTAGGGCAGTGCAGTGGTTTTCGGGCAGTGTAGGCGGTCGTGCTGGGGCTGGTGTTTCAGGGATTAGGGCAGTGCAGTGGTGTTCTGGCAGTGTACGGGGTTGTGCTGGGGCTGGTGTTTCATGGTTTAGGGCAGTGCAGTGGTGTTCGGGCAGTGTAGGGGGTCGTGCTGGGGGTGGTGTTTCAGGGTTTAGGGCAGTGCAGTGGTGTTCGGGCAGTGTAGGGGGTTGTGCTGGGGCTGGTGTTTCAGGGTTTAGGACAGTGCAGTGGTGTTCGGGCAGTGTAGGGGGTCATGCTGGGGCTGGTGTTTCAGGGTTTAGGGCAGTGCAGTGGTGTTCGGGCAGTGTAGGGGATCTTGCTGGGGGTGGTGTTTCAGGGTTTAGGGCAGTGGTGTTCGGGCAGTGTAGGGGGTCTTGCTGGGGGTGGTGTTTCAGGGTTTAGGGCAGTGCAGTGGTGTTCGGGCAGTGTAGGGAGTCGTGCTGGAGGTGGGGTTTCAGGGTTTAGGGCAGTGCAGTGGTGTTCAGGCAGTGTAGGGGGTCGTGCTGGGGGTGGTGTTTCAGGGTTTAGGGCAGTGAAGTGGTGTTCGGGCAGTGTAGGGGGTCGTGCTGGGGCTGGTGTTTCAGGGTTTAGGGCAGTGCAGTGGTGTTCGGGCAGTGTAGGGGGTCGTGCTGGGGCTGGTGTTTCAGGGTTTAGGGCAGTGCAGTGGTGTTTGGGCAGTGTAGGGGGTCATGCTGGGGCTGGTGTTTCAGGGTTTAGGGCAGTTCAGTGGTGTTTGGGCAGTGTAGGGGGTCGTGCTGGGGCTGGTGTTTCAGGGATTAGGGCAGTGCAGTGGTGTTCTGGCAGTGTACGGGGTTGTGATGGGGCTGGTGTTTCACGGTTTAGGGCAGTGCAGTGGTGTTCGGGCAGTGTAGGGGGCGGTGCAGGAGGTGGTGTTTCAGGGTTTAGGGCAGTGCAGTGGTTTTCGGGCAGTGTAGGGGGTGGTGCAGGGGGTGGTGTTTCAGGGTTTAGGGCAGTGCAGTGGTGTTCGGGCAGTGTAGGGGGTCGTGCTGGGGGTGGTGTTTCAGGGTTTAGGGCAGTGCAGTGGTGTTCGGGCAGTGTAGGGGGTCGTGCTGGGGCTGGTGTTTCAGGGTTTAGGGCAGTGCAGTGGTGTTCGGGCAGTGTAGGGGGTCCTGCAGGGGTGGTGTTTCAGGGTTTAGGGCAGTGCAGTGGTGTTCAGGCAGTGTAGGGGGTCCTGCTGGGGCTGGTGTTTCAGGGTTTAGGGCAGTACAGTGGTGTTCGGGCAGTGTAGGGGGTCGTGCTGGGGCTGGTGTTTCAGGGTTTAGGGCAGTGCAGTGGTGTTCGGGCAGTGTAGGGGGTCGTGCTGGGGCTGGTGTTTCAGGGTTTAGGGCAGTGCAGTGGATTTCAGGCAGTGAAGACGGTCGTGCTGGGGCTGGTGTTTCAGGGATTAGGGCAGTGCAGTGGTGTTCTGGCAGTGTACGGGGTTGTGATGGGGCTGGTGTTTCACGGTTTAGGGCAGTGCAGTGGTGTTTGGGTAGTGTAGGGGGTCGTGCTAATGTGGTGTATCAGGGTTTAGGGCAGTGCAGTGGTGTTCGGGCAGTGTAGGGGGTTGTGCTGGGGCTGGTGTTTCAGGGTTTAGGCCAGTGCAGTGGTGTTTGGGCAGTGTAGGGGGTCATGCTGGGGCTGGTGTTTCAGGGTTTAGGGCAGTGCCGTGGTGTTCGGGCAGTGTAGGGGGTCCTGCTGGGGCTGGTGTTTCAGGGTTTAGGGCAGTACAGTGGTGTTCGGGCAGTGTAGGGGATCGTGCTGGGGCTGGTGTTTCAGGGTTTAGGGCAGTGCAGTGGTTTTCGGGCAGTGTAGGTGGTCGTGCTGGGGCTGGTGTTTCAGGGATTAGGGCAGTGCAGTGGTGTTCGGGCAGTGTAGGGGGTCGTGCTGGGGGTGGTGTTTCAGGGTTTAGGGCAGTGCAGTGGTGTTCGGGCAGTGTAGGGGGTCGTGCTGGGGCTGGTGTTTCAGGGTTTAGGGCAGTGCAGTGGTGTTCGGGCAGTGTAGGGGGTCGTGCTGGGGGTGGTGTTTCAGGGTTTAGGGCAGTGCAGTGGTGTTCGGGCAGTGTAGGGGGTCGTGCTGGGGCTGGTGTTTCAGGGTTTAGGGCAGTGCAGTGATGTTTGGTCAGTGTAGGGGGTCATGCTGGGGCTGGTGTTTCAGGGTTCTGGGCAGAGCAGTGGTGTTCGGGCAGTGTAGGGGGTCTTTCTGGGGGTGGTGTTTCAGGGTTTAGGGCAGTGGTGTTCGGGCAGTGTAGGGGGTCTTGCTGGGGGTGATGTTTCAGGGTTTAGGGCAGTGCAGTGGTGTTCGGGCAGTATAGGGGTCTTGCTGGGGTAGTGTTTCAGGGTTTAGGGCAGTGCAGTGGTGTTCGTGCAGTGTAGGGGGTCATGCTGGGGGTGTTGTTTCAGGGTTTAGGGCAGTGCAGTAGTGTTCGGGCAGTGTAGAGGGTCGTGCAGGGGGTGGTGTTTCAGGGTTTAGGGCAGTGCAGTGGTGTTTGGGCAGTGTAGGGGGTCGTGCTGGGGCTGGTGTTTCAGGGTTTAGGGCAGTGCAGTGGTGTTCGGGCAGTGTAGGGGGTCTTGCTGAGGGTGGTGTTTCAGGGTTTAGGGCAGTGGTGTTCGGGCAGTGTAGGGAGTCGTGCTGGGGATGGTGTTTCAGGGTTTAGGGCAGTGCAGTAGTGTTCGGGCAGTGTAGGGGTCGTGCAGGGGGTGGTGTTTCAGGGTTTAGTGCAGTGGTGTTCGGGCAGTGTAGGGGGTCTTGCTGGGGGTGGTGTTTCAGGGTGTAGGGCAGTGCAGTGGTGTTCGGGCAGTGTAGGGGGTCTTGCTGGGGCTGGTGTTTCAGGGTTTAGGGCAGTGCAGTGGTGTTCGGGCAGTGTAGGGGATCGTGCTGGGGCTGGTGTTTGAGGGTTTAGGGCAGTGAAGTGGTGTTTGGGCAGTGTAGGGGGTCGTGCTGGGGCTGGTGTTTCAGGGTTTAGGGCAGTGCAGTGGTTTTCGGGCAGTGTAGGCGGTAGTGCTGGGGCTGGTGTTTCAGGGATTAGGGCAGTGCAGTGGTGTTCTGGCAGTGTACGGGGTTGTGCTGGGGCTGGTGTTTCATGGTTTAGGGCAGTGCAGTGGTGTTCGGGCAGTGTAGGGGGTCATGCTGGGGGTGGTGTTTCAGGGTTTAGGGGAGTGCAGTGGTGTTCAGGCAGTGTAGGGGGTTGTGCTGGGGCTGGTGTTTCAGGGTTTAGGGCAGTGCAGTGGTGTTCGGGCAGTGTAGGGGGTCATGCTGGGGCTGGTGTTTCAGGGTTTAGGGCAGTGCAGTGGTGTTCGGGCAGTGTAGGGGGTCTTGCTGGGGGTGGTGTTTCAGGGTTTAGGGCAGTGGTGTTCAGGCAGTGTAGGGGGTCTTGCTGGGGGTGGTGTTTCAGGGTTTAGGGCAGTGCAGTGGTGTTCGGGCAGTGTAGGGAGTCGTGCTGGGGGTGGGGTTTCAGGGTTTAGGGCAGTGCAGTGGTGTTCAGGCAGTGTAGGGGGTCGTGCTGGGGGTGGTGTTTCAGGGTTTAGGGCAGTGAAGTGGTGTTCGGGCAGTGTAGGGGGTCGTGCTGGGGCTGGTGTTTCAGGGTTTAGGGCAGTGCAGTGGTGTTCGGGCAGTGTAGGGAGTCGTGCTGGGGGTGGGGTTTCAGGGTTTAGGGCAGTGCAGTGGTGTTCAGGCAGTGTAGGGGGTCGTGCTGGGGGTGGTGTTTCAGGGTTTAGGGCAGTGAAGTGGTGTTCGGGCAGTGTAGGGGGTCGTGCTGGGGCTGGTGTTTCAGGGTTTAGGGCAGTGCAGTGGTGTTCGGGCAGTGTAGGGAGTCGTGCTGGGGGTGGGGTTTCAGGGTTTAGGGCAGTGCAGTGGTGTTCAGGCAGTGTAGGGGGTCGTGCTGGGGGTGGTGTTTCAGGGTTTAGGGCAGGGCAGTGGTGTTCAGGCAGTGTACGGGGTTGTGATGGGGCTGGTGTTTCACGGTTTAGGGCAGTGCAGTGGCGTTCGGGCAGTGTAGGGGGCGGTGCAGGAGGTGGTGTTTCAGGGTTTAGGGCAGTGCAGTGGCGTTCGGGCAGTGTAGGGGGTGGTGCAGGGGGTGGTGTTTCAGGGTTTAGGGCAGTGCAGTGGTGTTCGGGCAGTGTAGGGGGTCGTGCAGGGGCTGGTGTTTCAGGGTTTAGGGCAGTGCAGTGGTGTTCGGGCAGTGTAGGGGGTCTTGCTGAGGGTGGTGTTTCAGGGTTTAGGGCAGTGGTGTTCGGGCAGTGTAGGGAGTCGTGCTGTGGATGGTGTTTCAGGGTTTAGGGCAGTGCAGTAGTGTTCGGGCAGTGTAGGGGTCGTGCAGGGGTGGTGTTTCAGGGTTTAGTGCAGTGGTGTTCGGGCAGTTTAGGGGTCTTGCTGGGGGTGGTGTTTCAGGGTGTAGGGCAGTGCAGTGGTGTTCGGGCAGTGTAGGGGTCTTGCTGGGGCTGGTGTTTCAGGGTTTAGGGCAGTGCAGTGGTGTTCGGGCAGTGTAGGGGATCGTGCTGGGGCTGGTTTTTGAGGGTTTAGGGCAGTGAAGTGGTGTTTGGGCAGTGTAGGGGGTCGTGCTGGGGCTGGTGTTTCAGGGTTTAGGGCAGTGCAGTGGTTTTCGGGCAGTGTAGGCGGTCGTGCTGGGGCTGGTGTTTCAGGGATTAGGGCAGTGCAGTGGTGTTCTGGCAGTGTACGGGGTTGTGCTGGGGCTGGTGTTTCATGGTTTAGGGCAGTGCAGTGGTGTTCAGGCAGTGTAGGGGGTCGTGCTGGGGGTGGTGTTTCAGGGTTTAGGGCAGTGCAGTGGTGTTCGGGCAGTGTAGGGGGTCGTGCTGGGGCTGGTGTTTCAGGGTTTAGGGCAGTGCAGTGGTGTTCGGGCAGTGTAGGGGGTCATGCTGGGGCTGGTGTTTCAGGGTTTAGGGCAGTGCAGTGGTGTTCGGGCAGTGTAGGGGGTCTTGCTGGGGGTGGTGTTTCAGGGTTTAGGGCAGTGGTGTTCGGGCAGTGTAGGGGTCTTGCTGGGGGTGGTGTTTCAGGATTTAGGGCAGTGCAGTGGTGTTCGGGCAGTGTAGGGAGTCGTGCTGGGGGTGGGGTTTCAGGGTTTAGGGCAGTGCAGTGGTGTTCAGGCAGTGTATGGGGTCGTGCTGGGGTGGTGTTTCAGGGTTTAGGGCAGTGAAGTGGTGTTCGGGCAGTGTAGGGGGTCGTGCTGGGGCTGGTGTTTCAGGGTTTAGGGCAGTGCAGTGGTGTTCGGGCAGTGTAGGGAGTCGTGCTGGGGGTGGGGTTTCAGGGTTTAGGGCAGTGCAGTGGTGTTCAGGCAGTGTAGGGGGTCGTGCTGGGGGTGGTGTTTCAGGGTTTAGGGCAGGGCAGTGGTGTTCAGGCAGTGTAGGGGGTCGTGCTGAGGCTGGTGTTTCACGGTTTAGGGCAGTGCAGTGGTGTTCGGGCAGTGTAGGGGGTCGTGCTGGGGCTGGTGTTTCAGCGTCTAGGGCAGTGCAGTGGTATTCGGGCAGTGTAGGCGTTCGTGCTGGGGCTGGTGTTTCAGGGTCGAGGGCAGTGCAGTGGTGTTCGGGCAGTGTAGGGGGTTGTGCTGGGGCTGGTGTTTCAGGGTTTAGGGCAGTGCAGTGGTGCTCGGGCAGTGTAGGGGGTCTTGCTGGGGGTGGTGTTTCAGGGTTTAGGATAGTGCAGTGGTGTTCGGGCAGTGTAGGGGGTCGTGCTGGGGCTGGTGTTTCAAGGTTTAGGGCAGTGCAGTGGTGTTCGGGCAGTGTAGGGGGCCGTGCAGGGGGTGGTGTTTCAGGGTTTAGGGCAGTGCAGTGGTGTTCGGGCAGTGTAGGGGGTCGTGCTGGGGGTGGTGTTTCAGGGTTTAGGGCAGTGCAGTGGTGTTCGGGCAGTGTAGGGGGCCGTGCAGGGGGTGGTGTTTCAGGGTCTAGGGCAGTGCAGTGGTGTTCGGGCAGTGTAGGGGGCGGTGCAGGAGGTGGTGTTTCAGGGTTTAGGGCAGTGCAGTGGTGTTCGGGCACTGTAGGGGGTGGTGCAGGGGGTGGTGTTTCAGGGTTTAGGGCAGTGCAGTGGTGTTCGGGCAGTGTAGGGGGTCATGCTGAGGCTGGTGTTTCACGGTTTAGGGCAGTGCAGTGGTGTTCGGGCAGTGTAGGGGGTCGTGCTGGGGCTGGTGTTTCAGGGTTTAGGGCAGTGCAGTGGTATTCGGGCAGTGTAGGCGGTCGTGCTGGGGCTGGTGTTTCAGGGTCGAGGGCAGTGCAGTGGTGTTCGGGCAGTGTAGGGGTTTGTGCTGGGGCTGGTGTTTCAGGGTTTAGGGCAGTGCAGTGGTGCTCGGGCAGTGTAGGGGGTCGTGCTGGGGGTGGTGTTTCAGGGTTTAGGGTAGTGCAGTGGTGTTCGGGCAGTATAGGGGGTCATGCTGGGGCTGGTGTTTCAAGGTTTAGGGCAGTGCAGTGGTGTTCGGGCAGTGTAGGGGGTTGTGCTGGGGGTGGTGTTTCAGGGTTTGGGGCAGTGCAGTGGTGTTCGAGCAGTAAAGGGGGTCGTGCTGGGGGTGGTGTTTCAGGGTCTGGGGCAGTGCAGTGGTGTTCGGGCAGTGTAGGGGCGGTGCAGGAGGTGGTGTTTCAGTGTTTAGGGCAGTGCAGTGGTGTTCGGGCAGTGTAGGGGGTGGTGCAGGGGGTGGTGTTTCAGGGTTTAGGGCAGTGCAGTGGTGTTTGGGCAGTGTAGGGGGTCGTGCAGGGGGTGGTGTTTCAGGGTTTAGGGCAGTGCAGTGGTGTTCGGGCAGTGTAGGGGGTTGTGCTGGGGCTGGTGTTTCAGGGTTTAGGGCAGTGCAGTGGTGTTCGGGCAGTGTAGGTGGTGGTGCTGGGGCTGGTGTTTCAGGGTTTAGGGCAGAGCAAAGGTGTGCAGGCAGTGTAGGGGGTTGTGCTGGAGGTGGTGTTTCAGGGTTTAGGGCAGTGCAGTGGTGTTTGGGCAGTGTAGGGGGTCTTGCTGGGGGTGGTGTTTCAGGGTTTAGGGCAGTGTTCAGGCAGTGTAGAGGGTCTTGCTGGGGGTGATGTTTCAGGGTTTATGGCAGTGCAGTGGTGTTCGGGCAGTGTAGGGTGTCGTGCTGAGGGGTGGTGTTTCAGGGTTTAGGGCAGTGCAGTGGTGTTCGGGCAGTTTTGGGGGTCGTGCAGGGGGTGGTGTTTCAGGGTTTAGGGCAGTGCAGCAGTGATTGGGCAGTGTAGGGGGTCGTGCAGGGGGTGGTGTTTCAGGGTTTAGGGCAGTGCAACAGTGTTCGGGCAGTGTAGGGTGTCGTGCTGAGGGGTGGTGTTTCAGGGTTTAGGGCAGTGCAGTGGTGTTCGGGCAGTGTAGGGGGTCGTGCAGGGGGTGGTGTTTCAGGGTTTAGGGCAGTGCAGTGGTATTTGGGCAGTGTAGGGGGTCGTGCAGGGGGTGGTGTTTCAGGGTTTATGGCAGTGCAGTGGTGTTCGGCCAGTGTAGGTGGTCTTGCTGGGGGTGGTGTTTCAGGGTTTAGTGCAGTGGTGTTCGGGCAGTGTAGGGGGTCTTGCTGGGGGTGGTGTTTCAGGGTTTAGGGCAGTGCAGTGGTGTTCGGGCAGTGTAGGGGTCTTGCTGGGGCTGGTGTTTCAGGGTTTAGGGCAGTGCAGTGGTGTTTGGGCAGTGTAGGGGGTCGTGCTGGGGCTGGTGTTTGAGGGTTTAGGGCAGTGAAGTGGTGTTCGGGCAGTGTAGGGGGTCGTGCTGGGGCTGGTGTTTCAGGGTTTAGGTCAGTGCAGTGGTTTTCAGGCAGTGTAGGCAGTCGTGCTGGGGCTGGTGTTTCAGGGTTGAGGGCAGTGCAGTGGTGTTCGGGCAGTGTAGGGGGTCGTGCTGGGGCTGGTGTTTCAGGGTTTAGGGCAGTGCAGTGGTGCTCGGGCAGTGTAGGGGGTCATGCTGGGCGTGGTGTTTCAGGGTTTAGGGTAGTGCAGTGGTGTTCGGGCAGTGTAGGGGGTCATGCTGGGGCTGGTGTTTCAAGGTTTAGGGCAGTGCAGTGGTGTTCGGGCAGTGTAGGGGGTCATGCTGGGGCTGGTGTTTCAGGGTTTTGGACAGAGCAGTAGTGTTCGGGCAGTGTAGGGGGTCGTGCTGGGGGTGGTGTTTCAGGGTTTAGGGCAGTGCAGTGGTGTTCGGGCAGTGTAGGGGGTCATGCTGGGGTGGTGTTTCAGGGTTTAGGGCAGTGGTGTTCGGGCAGTGTAGGGGGTCTTGCTGGGGGTAATGTTTCAGGGTTTAGGGCAGTGCAGTGGTGTTCGGGCAGTGTAGGGGGTCTTGCTGGGGGTAGTGTTTCAGGGTTTAGGGCAGTGCAGTGGTGTTTGGGCAGTGTAGGGGGTCGTGCTGGGGGTGGTGTTTCAGGGTTTAGGGCAGTGAAGTGGTGTTCGGGCAGTGTAGGGGGTCGTGAAGGGGGTGGTGTTTCAGGGTTTAGGGCAGTGGTGTTCGGGCAGTGTACGGTGTCTTGCTGTGGGTGATGTTTCAGGGTTTAGGGCAGTGCAGTGTTGTTCGGGCAGTGTATTGGGTCTTGCTGGGGGTAGTGTTTCAGGGTTTAGGGCAGTGCAGTGGTGTTTGGGCAGTGTAGGGGGTCGTGCTGGGGGTGGTGTTTCCGGGTTTAGGGCAGTGCAGTGGTGTTCGGGCAGTGTAGGGGGTCGTGAAGGGGTGGTGTTTCAGGGTTTAGGGCAGTGCAGTGGTGTTCGGGCAGTGTAGGGGGTCATGCTAGGGGTGGTGTTTCAGGGTTTAGGGCAGTGCAGTGGTGTTCGGGCAGTGTAGGGGGTCGTGCAGGGGCTGGTGTTTCAGGGTTTAGGGCAGTGCAGTGGTGTTCGGGCAGTGTAGGGGTCGTGCTGGGGGTAGTGTTTTAGGGTTTAGGGTAGTGCAGTGGTGCTTGTGTAGTGTAGGGGTCGTGCTGGGGGTAGTGTTTTAGGGTTTAGGGTAGTGCAGTGGTGTTTGTGTAGTGTAGGGGGTCATGTTTTAGGGTAATGCAGTTGTGTTTGGGTAGTGTAGGGGTCGTGCTGGGGGTAGTGTTTTAGGATTTATGTTAGTGCAGTGGTGTTTGGGTAGTGTAGGGGGTCGTGCTGGGGGTAGTGTTTTAGGGTTTAGGGTAGTGCAGTGGTGTTTGTGTAGTGTAGGGGTCGTGCTGGGGTAGTGTTTTAGGGTTTAGGGTAGTGCAGTGGTGCTTGTGTAGTGTAGGGGGTCGTGCTGGGGGTAGTGTTTTAGGGTTTAGGGTAGTGCAGTGGTGTTTGTGTAGTGTAGGGGGTCATGTTTTAGGGTAGTGCAGTGGTGTTTGGTTAGTGTAGGGGTCGTGCAGGGGTAGTGTTTTAGGATTTAGGTTAGTGCAGTGGTGTTTGGGTAGTGTAGGGGTCGTGCTGGGGGTAGTGTTTTAGGGTTTAGGGTAGTACAGTGGTGTTTGTGTAGTGTAGGGGGTCATGCTGGGGGTAGTGTTTTAGGGTTTAGGATAGTGCAGTGGTGCTTGTGTAGTGTAGGGGGTCGTGCTGGGGGTAGTGTTTTAGGGTTTAGGGTAGTGCAGTAGTGTTTTTGTAGTGTAGGGGGGTCATGTTTTAAGATGCAACGCTCCAATACCTGACCAGTCTTCACTACATAAAACTGCAAAAAAACTAAAAATAAAAAGTGTTTTGCACACTTTTGTCATTGGGCTATATGTGGGCTACATCTGGGTAATATTTGTGCTAAATTTGGGCTCTTTTTTCACTGGTGGCCATCTTGGAAGACTTCTTTGTTATGAAGTTTCCTAATTTCCTCATTTACTGCAGTCTCCTCAGTAGGAAATGCTTTCAGTTTTTTACTTTGATTCCATCAAGAAGGCATTCAGATGTGTCTCACATTTGCCATAAATTCAGAATGTTAGCACTCTAGTTGCTCATTAGATCACTGTAGTAAAGCTACTGCTCACCAGGGAGTTAACTGGAAATCTGCTGCTGGTATTGAAAGTGATTGTTTCAGTCTGCATGTCAGAATTTTCTAATGAAATAGAAGAGGATTTGAGATCTCACTTAAAGCATGCCCTATTTTTTCTTTCTGCAGCACTAACCATAATTTCTATTTCAAAAAGAACCCCCTCATTTTGTTCCTTTTTAAATTAAATGTTTTAAGTGTTACCGGTTTATTCCAATCAAGATGGCTTCAGGTGTGCCATACTTTTGTCATAAGTAAGGCTGTTAGCGCTCTAGTTGTTCTTTAGAACACTCTGGGAAGCTGCAGTAGAACACAAAGGCATCAACTGGCAGGCTGCTCCTGTTGAAATATAACCGGAAGATATTTGAGATCACACTTGAAACATGTCCTAATTTTTCTTTCTACAGCACTAACCATAATTTCTATGACAAAATGAACCCCATCATTTTGTTCCTTTTTAAATTAAATGTTTTAAGTGTTACCAGTTTATTCCAATCAAGATGGCTTCAGGTGTGCCATACTTTTGTCATAAGTAAGGCTGTTAGCACTCTAGTTGTTCTTTAGAACACTCTGGGAAGCTGCAGTAGAACACAAAGGAATCAACTGACAGTCTCTGCCCTTGTTGGATGTACATGTTTTACTGAGAATGTCAGACTTCATTCTCACATGACTGAGAAAGATAATGTGAATTTACAGAAAATATGCTCTCATTTTAGCTTCTGGAGCACCTTCCAAAACTGTATGGGACAAGCATGTGAAAATAGTTTTCTCTCAAACATGATTCATGATATCCCAGCAGAAGGTTTTTCACAGGGTAAAATCACCTTAGAACACACCATAATTCCTGAAATTAGTATGGTACCATCAACAAATGAATTCTAATGTAACTAAAGTCTGTTATCACCCTTTATAGTTCTCCTTTTGGTAACCCTCAAAATCTCTGATTCACTACAATGCATTTCATTGGGGTACTATCATTTATATTGGTCCCAAGATGGCTGCCAGCAATTCCAGGATGAAGTGCTGACAGCCAATCAGATCTCACGATGACATGTGTGGTTAGGCTCCGCCCAGATATATATGTGATTTTACTTTTGATTTTCTCAGGAACTACTTAACGGATTTACACCATTTAAGCAAAAGGCACGACACTGAACCAAGGGCTACCTCTTTGCCAAATTTGGTGTAATTCCGTTCAGCAGTTCGGGCTGTAGCTGCGACTAAAGGTTCCTATGGAAAAATGAATGGGGAAAACACGTTTTGGGACCCCCTTTTTCTCGGCCCCGCTGACGAATCACCCCGAGACTTTCAGGATAGGAGCGGACCGGAGCGCCTCAACAAGTTGGAAACTTTCGCGAAGATTCGTCAACCGGCGCCAACGTTATTTCAAATAGAATGTTGCAGATTTCCTATGGAAAATAGGTCCTAACTATAACTATCTACTGGCGACCGCCAGTAGATAATATATATATATATATATATATATATATATACACACTTTTGCAATTGTATTCATAAGCATTTATGAAAAAAACAATGTGAAGACATAAAAGAAAGATACATGCAGAACCAAAATGTTTTCAGTGCCTGATAGTCAAGCTTATTAAAGTACATTAAGTATTGAGTAAGACTGTCTCCAAAGCAATATATTGTATGCATAACTCTACATCTACGCTATGTCAACCCTTCCCACAAGTTGCACTCAAAAAATGGTGAGGGGGTATCTATTGTGTTAAGGATTCATTATCCTAGTACTTATCTCTCACCACGCTATGAAGTCCCCTGTGACTTTGCCATCTCTTCGGTGTGACTAATGGGTTGTTTATCTGGAAGCACAATTCCAGCATATCCTTCTTTCAATCCCTCACTGCTGGGGCCCAGGATGCAGTCCAATGTAAAGCTATTGGGTGTCTTCTTAGGACTACCGCCAGTGTAATCATTCGGGACTCAATGTTTTGTTTTTCCTGTCTCGGTAATATTCCTATTAGGGGCATCAGTATGGTCCCCTCCAGGCATACCCCCACAGTATACGTTATACCTTAAATCACTTCCCCCCTGAAGTTCATGAGCAGCTGGCAGGACCATGTCACATGTAAGAAGTCCACTGAGATCATCCCTCATTTAGTGCAGGCAGTGGAGCTCGCAGGATTCATCTGAGTGAGTTTTTTGGGTGTCATATACCTTCTATGTTAAAATTGGAACTGAATTTAGTTAAATCTGGCTTTTGGGGACACCTGCTAAACCCTCTTGCATGCAACTGTCCTTTGTCTTGTGGTTAATTCTCATGAACCATTAGCGATCCATCGGTCTATAGTGCAGCACATATCACCACCCCCATCCTTCACTAGGGCCACATACAGCAGAGTTATCAATCGCCTGCTACCTGCAAAGTCCAGCAGTTGATGCACCATTGCAAGTTCTTTCAGTTTGGCAGGAAACCTTGACCAAATACCACAAGCAGTGTGGGCAAATCAAGCATATTGTAAACATTGTACCAGTCCCACCTGATCTGCTCCTGTGCCTATGCTATTTAGATGAATCTGTCATTTAAAATGTGGTTGCCTGCCCATTCTCATCCAACCTCCCACCATCTAACAAAGGACATGCCTCTTAGCATGTTAGAGAACAGCTTCAGGATCCACAGAGGCATATCTTCCATGAAAGTTTTTTTTTTAAATAAACATCACAGACTACTCTATTCCAAACCTCCACCTTCTGTTGTAGCTAGTACAGAAGATCACGGTGGATACTCATCTCCATCATAGATACCTCAGGAAGTGTGTATGGGCCACATGAACCCACCAATAATGCTGTCTTCCTATTTAAATCCACATCAAACCAGCGCACTGCATGCTGGAGCTGTATTGCATCATAATAGGGGACATATATAGCAGCCCAGTCCACCTTCTCGCCACAGGAGTTTTAGGGCCTGATCCACAAATGAAAACTTAAACTTTAGTCTAATTTTCCTACTTTTTGGTATTCACAAAGGCACTTACGAGTAGTACCTTTACAAACGCAGTCTCTGCACTCAGGGCGGACTCTCCAAACTCAGGGCGGAGGCTCCCACTTGGGGTGGTGCACCCCATAATGAGTTAATAGGACAGATGGAGATGCAGGCCTCTGCACATAGGCCCTGAATCAGATACCACATAATGTAGTACTTTTTTTAGTACTACAGACAGTAGTACAAAATGCCAATCACCCAAAAATTGCAGTCTCAAGCCTCATCCAGTCCCAGATGTATATGTATGTAGGTCATGTAGGAAACTGCAGAGTGTGGCAACATGTAACTAAGCATTGAAGTACACAATCAGCGAAGGATGCATGTAACTCAGGGAACAAAAGCTGACATCTGTGGATTAAATGCGAGGCCACTACCGAGGAGCAATTAGCTATTTTGGGAGTGTCTTTGAGAAGTTATTGAGATGGGCAACACCCACCACCAGTTTTTTAAACATTTCACACATGCCTGTGAATGTGTTTACCACCCTCCCACCCATCTCCACCAGAATGTTATTAGCCCAACAGCCACTCACAGCCAGGCTGAATCCTTAAAAAAGAGCATGCAGGATCAAACTCTTTCAGACCTTTCAACACGTCACTGAATGATTTTGTGAGTTTGCACCTTATCAAGTGACTGAAAGATCTGAGGAGGAAGCTGAGGAGAAGAGTTGAGAGGATTTTCAGGCAAAGGATTCAGATCTTTGGGATGAGCAGCCAAGATGTGATTTCCAGATTCCGTTTCCCACCTGATGTCATTTTGAGTGGGAGCAAGATCTTGACTCTGATACAAGCCACTCCCAGGCTATCCTAGTCTGTATGAAGATCTTATCAGCTCTATATTTCCTTGCCCCTGGATCCTTTCAGAAGTTGTCCAGTGACATTGTTGGCATTTCACAGCCAAGCCAATCCCGATACTTGAATCAGGTTTTGAGATGCATCTCTTCATAGGCATTGCACATACACTCGCAGGAAGGCAAAGTGTTGCTAATGATTTTTATCTCATTTTCCACTTCCCACATACCCTAGGTGCAATTGATTTCACTCATGTAGCACTTTAGCCACCTCACCACACAGCACACATTTTCCACTTTTCCGCAACAGACACCGTTGGCACTCCATCAATATTCAGGCTGTGTGTGATGTTAGTGGCTGCTTTACTGATGTGTATGCTGTGGTCCCAGGCAGTACACACAACAGCTTCATTTTCAGCAGATCACCTATTGCATGCCACATGGTGGCGGGAGAATTTGGGAACATGTGGCTCTGGGTAAGTACTCACTCACCATAATGACCTAACATGCATGAATGTTGGTTACTTTTCCACAATCATACCAAATGACAAGTACCCGAACCTCACATACAACCCTACCAGACAGTGCATGTACCAGTCCAAACTTAGGGCCTCATTAGGATGTCGGTGGGGCTGCCACCAACAGGCCGTCGTTGGCGGTCCCACCGATATCCAGGATAGCGGTCAAACCGCTGCATTACGATGTGGCAGGTCGGACCATATCAGTCGGAGGGACAGATCACCACCCCCCTACAGGCTCAATGAGCCTGTCGGAATCCTAATCCCTACAATGGGCTGGTGCTTGCACAAGCACCACCATAGGGATTAGGATATCCCTTTCTGACTGCCTGTTTATGGAAGTCCTCAAGTGGGCCACTGGTATGTGGCTTGGGGGGCACATGTGGTGTCTCCCCAAACATCCATGCACTGTGTGCCAGGCACCACATTGTGCCTGGCACAAGGTGCATGGATGTTTGTGAACTGCCCTTTTCCACTGCAGCTTTCCTAGGGCAGCAGCACAAGCCGCAATGGAAAAGAGCAGTTTTCTCTCCGCCTGCATGGCGGTCGCATATAGTCGGTCGGACAACTTCCCAATGTGATGGCGGTCGGACGCTCATCTGACCACCATCCTAATGAGGGCCATAATGTCAGATACAGAAAAGAGAGGACCATTTACAATGTTTCATTGTTTTCCCCTTCAGGTGATGCAGCACATGTACTCTTTCCTCATCTGCTCGCACTGTACACACATGTGACCACAGTATCTTAGTTGAGGTACAAAGGGCCAACATTTGTTTATGAACTATCATAGAGTGTGTTTTTTGTCTCCTAAAGTTGTGATTCAGATGTCTTGACTGTACAGGGGGGAAGTGCTGTATTCCCTTGAAGTTGTGTGTGAGATAATAGTAGCCTGTTGTGTCTTGTACGACATTGCATTACGTCAAGGCTTAAACATACCTCTGAACCCTCATCAACATCAAAATCCAGGGAACCGGTGTGGTGTCCCAAACAGAGAGCCGGGTATGCAGGGACTTGACCAACTGGTCGACACTTTTTCTCTTGATCTACCAGTTGGGCAATGCCCTTTTATGTGGTTTCACAGTCTGTTGTCAATCATGATTGGTGGACATTTAACACTCTGTCCATAAATTCTCCCCAGAGACAACTCTCTAAGCCTTTCATAATGAATGTAATTAAAAGATGTTATCAAGAGTTAAAAGATAGGCCAAGCAAACATTTGTTGGACTGGTGAAGCTATGGATGAGCAAACATGAGGGGGCATGTGCCTCTGCTTTTTTGGACAGGGTAGTAAGACACGTAGTATAACACAGTTGTCACAAACTACCCTCTGTGTCAAACTCTAAGGGTCATTTGTAATATACCCTGACAGAACTGAATGCAGCAAGAAAACTTGCTGTGCTGAGTTGCATGAAAGGAACAGAACCAAAAGACACATTTTTGTGCAGGGTAGGTAACAGATATGCTATCTCTGTGTGCTGTTGCTCTCGTGGTAGTGTCGCTACACTGCTGGCAACCTTGTACATAGAGCAAGAGTTCCTGTGTGATGACCAGCATTTGAGTCTGAACAGAAAGGCGCTCCTTCCTACACCCAACAAAAAAGTAGCAGGATGATAGGATTTGTAAGTGGGATGCTGAATGCATCACACATACAAATAATAAGTATTGTGCAAAAATAAATATATACCACTTCTTCCTTGGTAGCGTGGGGATGATTAACAATTTGCTGACAAATCAGATGGACTCATATGTGCTATTCTGGGACTGTGGCAAAATCCATGGGAAGATGCATGCCAGCAGCCCTGGTCCGCCCATGGAAGGGCTGCATGATGTAAGGCATGGCAAGGCAGTTGTTAGAAAGAAATTGAGTTCTTGGTTGATTGGGGTGTGAGCCCTGGTCAAGCAACAGCCCCAATCCCTTTCAGGGTGAACCACAAAAAGTCACTAAATTAACCTGTGCTTAAGCCTGGGTAGCTTGGCACAAAAAGCAGTCAGGCTTAACTTAGAGGGAATGTGTAAATTATTTATGCAGCACATTAACAGTAATAGCATGAAAACACTACACAAGAAAAACATCAATTTAGAAAAATAGAGTAAATTTTAATATATCATTTGACATCAAAACAGCAAAAATCCAATCAGTAGAACTGGAGATATGAATTTTTTAAATCTTTAGTAAAAATAGTGCCTAAAAGATGAAAGTGCCAACTGCAGATATCTAGTCACATGAGACCAGTTCAAAGTTGAAAAATATGTCCGACTGCGATGAAGCACAGTTTGGATAGAAGAAGTGGATTGAGCCCAGTCAGCGATTACCTTTGGACTTAGAAGACATTTTAAGAAATATGTTCTGAGAAGGTAAAGTTCAGCTGGGAAATGTTGCAGGCAGTGTCCGAGGAGGGAGCGTAATTGTCGGGGTGTCTTGAGTCAAAGTCGCGGTGAAATTTTTATGTTCAAATGTAGTCTCTTTTTTGGAAGTCAAAAATCTCCAGTGGGACAAAGCAGAGGGCTGTAGCTGAAGACAGTATCACAAGGACAGTAAATCTGACCAGCGATGCACCTCGGGCAGATAGGCAAGCAGGTTTCCCCCATCTCCTCTTGGTTCTCAGAGCAGTTTATAGCCAAAAATGTTTTAAGTCCTCACTTTTGTGATTTGGCCATCTGAGCACATTTAGCACCACAACCAAGGGTCCAAGACTTCTGGCACACCACTTGGGGTTCAGGACTCACTCAGGCCAGGTCCAGGTGGTGGGCACCTTTTATGTCGCTGTGGCTTTGAACAGGACATCAGCAATGTTGCCGTTGCAGTCACTCTGGTAGTCCTGGGATCAGGTGACGATGCAGGGCTCAACAGCAGGTCTGGCCTCTGAGGGTTCCGAACAGGCTCTGTGCAGCAAAGCAGTCCTTCGATGTACAGCAAAGCAGTTTTGTAGAATTGCACAGCAAGGAACAGCAGCAGGTAGTTCTCAATTAGTCTTTTGGCAGGTCCAGAATAGAACTGAAGACTTGGTGTCTGAGGTCCTATTTTTATACCCTGGTGCCCACCTTATGAAAGGTGGGAGAGGTTTTTAGACAGTGTCTTTGAAGTGCATGGAATTTCATGACTCCCCTGCCCTGGATCCAAGCTAGCTGCAGTGACAATGTAGAGGTTATAGGGCCTTTGTGTGTATTCAGTTGCAAGTGGGGCTATGCTCAGCTCCGCCCGCCATCCTGCCAACAGATGGCCCATTCAGACACACTTAATAACTCTATCTTGTCACTGTGTGGGAGGAATTCACAAAGTGTAACTATCAGTTACACCTAGGCAGGGGACCGAAGATAGACTGCAGGCACAAAAGGGCTAGGGGAAGGAAAACGCCAACTTTCTAAAAGTGGAATTTTCAAAATTGTTATAAAAAAATAACTTTACCGTTGAATAGGGATTTTCATTACAGTTCAAAGGACACCAAACATGGCATAGCTTCCTGCTCCCAATTGGAAATTACAGCTTATTACATGTAATAGGGAATCTCCAATGTTATCCTATGGGCGGTTTTAGACCTCACACTAGTGAAAAACAAATGTAGAAGTTTTTCACTACTATGGCATGTAAAACTAACAAGTGCATGTCCAACCTTTTTAATTACATGGCACCCTGCCCAATGGGCTAACCAGGGCCTACCTTAGGGGTGACATATGTAATAAAAGGGGAGTTTAGGGCGTGGCAAGGGATTTTATTGGCACAACGACATGGCAGAGTAAAACTGCATTGAGGCTTCTGTGGCAGGCCTAGTACATGTTTTAAGGTGCTAGCTAAGTTGGTGGCACAATAAGTGCTGCTGGACCACTGGTAGCATTTAATTTACAGGCCCTGGTATATGGTATACCACTCTACAAGGGACTTATAAGTAAATTAAATATGCCACTTGAGAATAAACCAATTTAACCATGTGTTAGGGGAGTGAGCATAAGCACTTTAGCATTAGTACACAGCGTCCAAAGGCCAACAAACATAAGTCCATCAAAATGGAGGAAGAGAGTCAAAAAGTTTGAGGGAAGACCACCACAATGCTGACAGGTCTAACAGCAGTGCTATGTGCTGTCTTTGTCAAATAATGTTTTGTCACATTTGTAGACAAGGCAATGCAAATAGCTCCATGTGGCGTTGTAACTAGAAGTTAAGGCTTTGTGTTGCCTTGCATTTCCAATACAAGGTCAACACATATAACTAGAGGTGGGAGGAACTCGCTGAGTTTCATTCTGCCTGATTCCATGGAGTTACATGAAAACTCAGTGAGATTCCAAGAAGTTGTGCGAGCGGGTGGAATTGGCACATTGCGCTGCTCAGCTGATTTTTAGCACTGGGAGCCTGTACTGTGCTGCAAAATCAGCATAACTGCACCACGCAGCATGCCAGAGGGCAATGCTTTTTTGCTTCCACTCAAGTAGATTTTCAACTTGAGCATCAGCTTTCCCACTACAAATGGTCACAACCGCCCGCGTTGAAAAAATCTCACTGGGTCCGTCCTAGCACCAGAAAATCTCGCTAGGGGATGCAAATTCTCCCTCACGCTCACCAACTTACCGTTGGCGAGCCACGTGAGACAAACAACTCCACTGCACGGCAGTTGGTGGAGTTTTGCCGGAACTACGCATTTCAAGCGTAACACAAAGTGGGCAAAATTCCACAAACTGCACTGTCAGAGAGGAATTTATCACCCACCCCTACATATAACTAGTAAATGTGAGTATGAATTGGTTTCCAGAACAATTTCTGTCCTCACATGACACATGGGGCCTGATTCACAAAGGTAAACTTACACATTTGTGTAAGTTTACGCTTTTTCTGTAGTCACACAACTGCAAGTTAATAGTAAGTTTCTGACTATGGAGACTTCGCAGTCGGTGCGTAGAACTCCACACATAAAATGATAGGACTGTCCTATCTCTTTCTGTGTGGAGTTCTCCGCCCGACCTACAAATGTGTATGTTTACCTTGGTGAATCAGACCCAAAGGGCCTGATCTCTAGATATTTATGGAATGGGATACTCTGTCACAAATGTGAATGATATCGGGTCTGTCATAATGGAAGTGCATTATATCCAATGGCACCTGTAATATGAAGGACAGGATACCTGACACATTTGTAATAGAGTATCCCATCCGCAACATTATTAATCAGTCCCATAGTTTTCAAGCAACACAAGAATTAACTGTTGCAGTTTATTTAGCATAAATAATCATCCTACATGAGGTAAGTACTATGCAATGTAAACCTTCAACGTTTTAGGTAAGAAAATGTAAACTTTTTGGCTATGAACAACCTTTACCTGTCATAAGAGGAGCAGGCGTCCTGCCAGATTGGCACACACAGGGCATTGCTCCACCAGGTTTGCTGGCCCCCATATTGCTGATGGTACATTGTAAGCACCCCCTCACTTATAAAGCTCAATTCACTCTTGGTGAAGTGGGATGCCTTCTCATCTAGACCGTCAGCCATGTTGGGATGAAGAGGGATGTACAGAGCAGCAGGATCTAGGAGGATGCTAATCCGAGGAGAGAATAACACAGAATATTATTAAAATGGCTGACTTCATCTTCCTGTGTGTTATTTCCTGTATGTCATTGTCTCTGTCATTGTCGCCATGTAATTTCCTGTTTGTCATTCCCTGTCTATTTGTGCTGTTCTCCACCCCGTGTACGTAGTCTCTGCCCATGTATGGAGCGGAGACTTCACAGCTGGGGCGGAGATCACCACAAATACACAGGAAATTACATACACAAAATGAAATACAGAAAGAGGAAGCCAACCACTTTGAGTTAATTCTGTTTCATCCTCTCCTTAGAGAAGCATCCTCCTTCATCCTACTGCACTGTGCATCTATCCTGCCCCCAGCATGGCTGAGGGCGTAGATGAGAGGGCACCCCCATTCATTGAGAGCAAATTAAACATGATTGCAGAGGGGATGCCTGCTAAGTACCCTCAGCTTTATCGGGCCTTGAAAATCAGTTGTGCAATGCAGTGCTTGCTCAAATCTGGGGGGACATAGACATGCAATGTAGTGAGGTGGGCATGTTCAACTGGCAGGCCAAAATGTGCAGGAAATACTGAGAGGACCTGCTGTGCTGGGCCATGATAAAGGTCCAGGCCATATTGGGTGTGTCCTCCCAACCCCATTCACAGCGGCCCCACATGAGCCCACTGTACCAGAGGTTCCTACAGGAAACCTGGCTGACCCTCCATGCTCAGCTAGAGGAGTTTGAGTAGCAGAGAGACAGTAAGTGCATGGACTGTATTATTTGTCATAAAGTTTGATGTGGGTTGTGTGGAGAGATGTCCTTTCATGTGTTATTTGTGACCTTTGACTTCACCTGAGTCATGACTTCAAAATGTATAAGGTCTATGAATCTGTAGTCAATTAGGGTTCACTTTTCTTCAAGGGATTCTGGGACTTATATTTTTCAGTACATAAATGGGTAGATTTGCATCACAAATGCCTTTCTGGGCTAGACCTAACTTAGACTTTCATAACTAGTGAATCAAGCACCTTATAAAAGTTGAATGCTATAGTGATTTATGGACTTCACACTGTTTATTGTAAGTATGACAGTTTGTGATGATAATATGTTATATCAAGCATGCTTTTCTTCGTGTTGTTTCTCATAACTACTGTTCAAGGCTGACATTGTGTACCTTTTATTACTTCATATGATACATACATATCCAATGTTTACTATATGCACACATTTTCCTAACAATGTCATGTAAGTTATTTAACAAAGGATTTACAGTACTATTAAGCAAGCATATATGAGCTGCAGTGGGTTGCACAAACAAAGCATTGTTATAATGGAAACAGTCGCTTTACCCATGTATAGATTTAGATGTTTCCATAGGTAAAATAATTTAGAAAAAAGGCATATTTTTGGAATATCTCCAAGGGCCTGATTAACATAGGTAAACTTACACTTTAGTTTAAGGTGAGGGTTTTTTGCTATTCCAAATATAAGTTTATGTAGTAAGTTTATGACTGTGGAGACTGCGCGGTTGGGGCAGAGATATCTGCACATAAATGATAGACCTCGATGCATCTTTATGTGTGGAGATCTCCACCCCCACTGTGGGGTCTCTGCACATGTAAAATTACTAGTTAGTAGCAGTTTGTGAATAATGATAACCTCAATTTACACTAAATTGAAGTTTACCTTTAGTAAATACTGCAGTGTATTTTGTGAATTATTGATTCACATTGCAGCCAAATGTATAGGTTGGGGTAGTGGTGACTGTGCAGACAGGTGTGGTGGTGGCTGTACAGGTTGATGTGCAGGTGGCTGTGCAGGTTAGGGTGCAGGTGGCTGTGTGAATTCTTCTCCAAGTGTTGACTGTGAAGGTAGATTTTTGAACATCTTTAACATTTCATCTATCTTCCTCTTTATAGCCAAGGCATGGTGTCTTGCACTCTCTCCCCTATACATTTTAATTTGATCTTATTGCATCTTTAACATCTCTTGGCAACATTTCACAACATTTTCCAAGGCACAGGTTTTAGTTTCAAACATCTGAGGGAGTCCTTGTAGTGAGTCTGAAATGTCAGACAGTGTAACCCTTAGTGCACGAATATCCTGCTGGAAAAGTTATTCCTCCCACTGTCCAACATGAGTATGTGCCACCCCCCTCCACAAGGGCCACCCTCATATATGGCTATCAAGTCAACCAGTACAGAGAGGGGTGGCACGTGGGAGGTTGTGGAGGGAGATTAATGCATAGGGGATACGTTTTCCTCACCAGGAGTGTCCTCTCCTTCAGATGTTTGAGAGTAGGCCTGAGATGCACCTTCATGGGAGGTGTGTGTAGGAGAATCTACTCATCGACCTAGGATGTGAGCGCACTGTAGCTGGTTGGCTGACTGCTAGGGACTTGCAATCCTCAGAATAGAAGTAGGAGGTACAATGTCAGACAGACATGAAGTGGCCTTCCGTCTTTTAGGCACTGAGCCAACAAACCTCTCCTCTTCGACCTGCTCCTGCTCATCTTCTTCCTCCTCATCCTTTTCTTGTTGAGCAGTGCTTGCCATAGACATTGCTGCTAGGAGGAGGATTGAATCCTCTCCTTGGATTGCCCGCCGCCCTCCACTGGAAGGTGGTTTGGGTTCATCAAGTGACTCATTGTCCTCAGTACCTGAAAAAAGAAGATTGCAACAGATGAAGTATGTGACATACTAATTTAAGTGCTACAACACTATAGATTAATTATATACATCTTCTGGTCTGTTTTCAGTTATGCATGATGATTAGTTTGTGAACACCAACATATGATAGCGCAAAGATTAGCAGTGATGTGATAAACAAACTTGTGGGGGCAGATTTACTATTTTTGCACGTAGCGCACTTCAGCAGCCGCAAATGCTGCACTTCACTACGTGAAAAGGAGAGAGGAGGAGAGTGCCCTAGTTACTAAAGTAAGGCACTCTCCTCCCCTCTCACTAGTGCCAGCGCTTAAATCAGCTGCCATGCGCCACAGTGACACCTTTGCGCCATGGTTCAAGGTTGTCTCCGTGAGTCTAGCATAGGTTTTGCACTGGAAGGAACTCTTCTAGGCAAAATACTATGTACAGACTCACTTTAACCATTTTCGCACTTTGTATGTGTGTTGTAAAGTGCAGCACACATGCAAAGTTGGAAAAAGGAGGAGAAATGAAAGCATTTCTCCTTCCTTGCGCCTATTTGAAAAGGGCGTACTTTTCTCATGCTAAACCAATCTACTTTACTCAGTAAATTGGGTTTAGCGTGAGAAACCTTGGGTGGTTGCATGGGAACGCCCACGCACCACCCTTGGTAGGCCCCCATGGCACACAGTAAGGCAAAGCAGTGCTATGCACTGCTTCGCAGCGCTAAACAAGTTTAGCGCTGGAAAGTAAATTGGGAAAAATGATTTTGCGCTGATTCGCGTCACATATGTGACGCAAACACGGCGCAAAATCTTAGTAAATCACTCCCTTGAAATCCAAACTTAAATTTACCAACTCAGCCCGTGAAGTCAGCTGCTGAATCTGGCTCCTTGAGTCTTTAATGGATAAAGAGCTCCTTGATCAGCAACTTCAAAAATAAGTTTCAACTTCATTAATTTTCAGCCTTATTAAGTGAACATGAACACCAAAGCACGGACAATACTGAAAATATAGTGGAAATTACACACCACCATTACATACTTTGGAAATGCTGCATCATCTGTCATGCTCATTTATACAAGAGTTAGTTATTGTGAACATTATGCAAATTATTATTTACTTAAAAATGTGTCAGACTCACCTGTATCAGTATGTCCCCTGATCCCCAAGATGTAGTAATTTCACTGCTCATGATGACCGATATGGACAGCAGTAATGAAGCCAGCACATACATTGTCAAAACCCCTTTCAGAAGGTCATGGGGCATGCAGTGGTTACTGGGCCCAACTGTAGTGGTTGAGGCCTTTTACTCCTGATGTCCCGGGGCCCGACCTTCTATGGATCCCACACAACTGGGCCAAGCACCCCTTCTGCACTTGACTCTCAGTGGTAGCTGTGGTCGAGCAGCCAAGGATCCCTCGGGGAATGTAGATACGGGTCATTGAACATGACTTATAAATCAAAGAGCAAAGTGTACAAACAATAAATCAATTTCCAGTCAAGTACTTGGTTTTATTAGAAAAAGTTGTATTTTATTTCTAACTCTACACATGCAAAGAAATGCAACAATCAAATTCAACAACACAATCTCCCATGAGGTTGGCGCTCTATTAGTTGTCAGGGAAATCCCTATCTCATCCTCCTTCGTGTAACATGTTTAGGGTTATTCCCCATTTACTGGTGGCCGCATCCAGGTAATGCACACTATTAGGCCGTCGTCAAGCGTTCCCTTTGACAGGATTTTAGTAAAAAGTGTCTTTGGTGCCGCAATAGCTATAGCAGTGAATTCCCAGGGGCCCACCGGCCTAGTTCTGTCTTACCCACTCCTGCAGCACAGAAGCATTTGGCATTACAGCGGGTGCCCACTCACAAGATCAGATCTTGCTTGGCGAGTCAGGCTGTTTGTGGTGCACGCAGAAGTGTCAGCCAGGCACAGGCTCAATCTCCGGAGCGGCGAGGCTGGCTCTCCCAGCAATTGAAGCAGAATCCAGCATCAGTAAGTCAAGTTCTCCCCAGTGAGGGCAATTCAATACTGAGGCTCCCGACTGGAGTCCCACAAGGGCCCGTCATCCTCCTCGGCATCCTCATGGTCCTCAGGGGTCAGTCAGGGCAGATTCCTCAGTGTGGCTAGACCCGCTGGTCACAGCCTTACTCCAGTCCTGGTCACAGCCTCCCTCCAGGCCTGGGTAACAGCCTGAAGTCTTTGATGATTTGGTCACTGCAACCCCTCCTAGCACATGGAGTTGCTTTGGAACCTTCTAGACACAATGTAGTCTCCTCACGTGGAATCGCCCGCACCACTGCAGCACCTCCTGGCATACGAGGTTGCTGCTCAGGAGTTCACAAGTCCTGGCACACTGGTCACACATCTACTTCAACGGTAGCCCCCTCTGGCACATTAGGTCACCGGAATGAGGTGGCAGAGCACTCAATACTTGACTCAGTCTACAATGGCCCTCTCCCGGCATAAAGGGGTCATGGAAAACAGTTCTGCACACATGCTTTGGCCAGATCGGTGAACAGCCAAATTCTCACACCTGGCACAAGGAGTCTTCATGGTAGGGCTCCCCACTGTTCCTCGCTCCCTCCAATGCTCTCCTCTTTCTCACAGGACACACTGGTCTTGGTAAGCAGGCAGGCACTGGTGCTCCATGCTCCAAAGGCAGGTGTTCTTGGTTTTCCTGGGTGATATCTCCTCACCTAGCAGCATGCCTTGGCCCCCAGTCCTGCTCAAAGGCAGAAGTCTTACAGAGCTTCCCCCTTCTCACACTGCCTGTCTGGCTGCTTGGCAGATAACACATTTTTGGAGACTCTGTCTCCCTCCTTTATAGTCCTTTTCCAGACATCACATGTGATTTTGGTTCCGAGTCTTTCAACTTTTATGTTGGAGTTCTGCTTCTTTTGAAGTGGACACTTCTCCCTTTACTCATGAAAGATGTCCGTCTCAGCAGGCATGACTCTGAAGCTGATTGTCCCACAACACATCTAATGGGAGTGATCAGAGTTCACACCTGGATGTCAGCAACTGTGATTTGTACATCAAAAGGATTATCACAGTCCTCCAGCCCTACTCTTTATGATTCCCTTATAAGCCCCATCTCTCTTCCTGAGATGAGCCCAGGCCCCTTACTTGTGATCTATCACTGGATCAAAGAGCAGTCTTTTGTGTGAAAGAAGTCCCTTCCTTTTACCTCCAGTGTGTGTCCCACCCAGCTCACAGCGATGGAGCAATATACAAATCTGTCTGGGGCGTTGGGTCCTCTCCTCCTCCTTTCTTCACCAGGCAGGCCTGGACTTTTCAAAATGGAACCCAGGATCCTCCAATATATAGGAGATATAATGTTCCATTGCAGCCACGCTTATACATTCACAGCACACTTAGGACCTGATTGCAAGTTTGGCTGTGCGGGAGCAGACTGCCACGCCGGCGGCCCGCTCCCACACCACAAATTCCATGTGTGCTCCTCCTGCCAGATTACAGGCTCTTTTTGGAAGTCCCACAGTGGTACCTCTGAGAATGGGCACCGCAATGGGAACGTCAAAAACAGTTCCTAAACGGCATGGACTAAAAAGTCGATGTTGTGCAGGAACTGGGGTGCATGCACACAGGGGGGCACATATATGGGAAACAGTGTGCACATGGGAAACAGGGTTTCAGGACCGCCAGCCTTTTCTTGAAGTAAAGACCTCCATGACACTGCTGGCAGTTCTGAAACTCGTAATATGCATGGTGGTGCCGCAGCAGCACCACCAGCATATTGCTGAGCCCCTGACCACCGTACCACCACCAGGGAACGGCGATTCCCTGGCAGTTGTGGTGGTGCAATGGCGGTCTGACAGCCAAAGTTGTAATAGGGCGGTCAAACCACTGGTGCAGTGGTGGCTGGACCACCACCACCACGACCCAGCGAGTCTGGTGGTCCTTAAACCACCAGACTCGTAAGTAGGCCCTTACTGTCAAGCGCTAGTACCTCTATACATTGTACCATTACATAAACACTTCCTTTCAGTACACACACTCTGTCTGCATGCTCTGCTCAGCATTGAAGTTTTTCTATCTTAACCCAGGGTGTGTTATTTACAAACACACACACTGTCAGTACACACACTCACCATGTGCGCCCTGCACAACACTTTACCCTTCATGTATTGTACTTCAGGCAAGTACATATACACCCAGCACAGGCTCTCATTGCCCTTGCACTGAACAGCACTACATCCTTCATGTCATGTATGCCTCACAGGCTGTGGCATCCTTTTCCAGGCACATTACATGGGCCATGGAATGGGTGGTTGTAATATAGAATTGTGAATGTTCTACTTACCTGTGGAGCTGGGCAGTGGTTGTTCAGGCAGTTACCCCAAGTTCTCGATGGGTGAGGTGCTTTAATAAACACCTCTTGGTCTTACATACTTTCAATGAAGTTCTGTGTCCTTCTTGCTTCATTATACAGACATACATACTCTCAGCACATACACTAATCTCACATGTACTACACAGCACTGTTCTATCCATGTACTGTACCCTTCCCAGGCACACAAACAACCAGGGCAGAGTCACTACTTCTGCACTAGGCAGCACTTCAGATCTATCTGATGTAGGTCAATGGTGAGTTAAGCACACAGCAGCAACACTCTTAAAAAGGTAAATGAGCCCATAAGCCACACTCTAGCGACACAGGGTGAAAGGTCCTGTTCACTACTACTGATCATTACACAGTATTCTGCCACCACCAAGCTTGTGCAGCTTAACTCCTGGTGAAGGTTGTAACCTTCCACCACTAAAAGGGTTGTGCTATGGGCACCCTTCCCGGCCCAACAGGACCCCAATCCATGAGACATGTCTAGATCATGGCGCACACACATGATCTGGTTTTGCCAATGAAAAGTTAAAAATTTGCATTTGGGAACCATCCAACAGTAAAGTTGGGAACTCAGGGCAGGGGTACACATCTTTACCATGCAAAGGGCTTTTCTGTCCCAACAAATATTTTTGAGAAAATATGCTTAAGAGTAAAAATAGATGTATGTGTTATTCGAATATACTTTCTAAACAGTTAGAGCTAATCCCCTTTAGAAGAGACAATATAATTTATTTTGAGAACATTTTAATTGAATAGAAATGTCCATTCATACACTCACATTACATAACATATTATGAAGGCTTCTAATCTTATAAACCATATTTGTGCATATTAAGCTAGGTGACAACAGGGATGTTTGACAAAACATATACTGCTAACATGTCATACATTACTTCAGAAAATTTGTATTTTGTGAGAGCATATTTAAGTGAACGTACCAGTGCCTACCACCCGCCTTCAGTGTGGTGCATAATTAGCTGTGAAATCAGTGCGAGGAGCAGAAGTCACTCTTGCCTGAAATGGGTGCTGAGCCAGCATCACAGGGCCCCTAAGAATATAAGTACATTTCTAATGAAATACAACATTTAACATGTCAAACAAACATATATTTTATATGTGGAAAACCAAGTTATGGGCTTGACAAAACATACTGTATGATTGCATAACATTTCAGAACAACATGGAACACACTTCTTGTTAGCATATTTAGTTACCAGTTCTTACCAGTTCATGCAGGTGGTTGTGGTCGACCTGGCCCGTGATGTTGACCACCTGCCAGTGCATGGACCTCTGCCTGAGTGGAAGGATTCACTCTGGCTGAATGTTGAAAATAAATATAGCATGCTACAGACAACTACAATAATTGATGCTTATTTTCATATCCGAGGATATCTATCTAGTACCATATACAATGCAGGTTTGATGGAAACACAAACAAGGTAAATTGCATGAGCCAGTAATTATTCATATATCAAGTCACAGGTAGAGGATTGACAACTTTTACTCAAGGTGATAATGGAACTTTGATTTTGTTTTATATAGGATTTTGGGACTTGTAGTGTGATAGAGAAAATGAAACACATAAAAGTATAAATCACTATAAGTTATAGAGCAAGCATGGTGTGCATTCCAATGTCACAATTGCTACTAAGAAAATACTTAATTACATATGGAATGGATATTTGTGCTTAATGTAATACCTGGCACCACAATACGGTTGGTTGTCACAGGCAGCCCATGCAGCAGGTGGGTGTGCCTAGTGGAGAGGATATCCTTCTCAAGTGGGGTGATATAGAGGTAGGTTCCAGTTTGTTCATAAGATGGAGCTCCAGTCACCTCTATCCTTCACCTGTCTCCTCTCATTCTGACACTTTTTTTATGTCGCACATGCTCCGGACGTCCTCCCCCAATGCAATGACTCTATCTGCCAATTGCTGTAATAATGCTGCCTTCTGTGTCACACAAATTAAATATGGGGGCAGGCCATGTAATGTTTTGTAGTTTTGCACTACAAATATCACTATTATTTCAGTCTCCTCCTCAGTAAAATTGTGCTTCCTCCTCAAGACAGGCAATATCTTGGGTGGGAAATTTTAAGGGGGCAGGCAGTGCAAAGAGTAGCCAGGTAACCAAGGGAGCAGCCAGGTAGTTGAATGAGGTTGGAAGCAAGAGTGTGGGCTGTTTTATGTGGCTTGAATGTAATGGGTTTCACATGTAATTAATTAATTTTAGGAGTATGTACTTAATAGTAAGTCTGACGTATAGTTCTCACCTTCTCTGCCCCAAGTGTAGAGCCTCCGCCTCGAGTGCAGAGACTCCACTCGAGTGCAGAGACTCTGAAGTCGTGAAGATACTACTTGCAAGTTTCTTTGTGAATTCCAAAAAGTAGTAAATTTAGACTAAAATCCAAGTTTACCTTTGTGAATTGTCCCTTACATGTCTCCAGCCACACTTAGTCCATACACCCACCCACACCAATGCACATAAACTATATAGCCAGGCAAATGTAGAAGCAGGGATTGGACACATAAAAGTGCACAGTACATACAGGCAGCACAGCAGGAACATCATCTTAGCTAGGGATATGTGTTTCATCACGGATAGCAGCAGCGTATTCCAGAAATCAACTGAATTAGACAGGCCCTCCATCACCTTGCCCATCTTAAGCTCATATGGCTCCCTGGGGCAATACACCATCCTGATCTCTAAATATCAGAATCTATCTTTATCCCATTGCAACTCCAGTTTCGGGGGTAGAGTCACATCTGCACGTCACAGTCTGCCCAGTGGGAATAATTTACACTTAATTCTATTTGTATGCAGACCAGAAACCACAGCAAATCTCTGTAGTTCCTCCAACAGTAGTGGCCCGACGTCTCTGGGTTTCACAGATATACCACGGTGCCATCAGCATACATAAACACCACATGGGAGACATCAGCAAGCTGTATCCCCAGGGGCTCAATTTGGAGCACAGACAGCATGCAGGCCAATGGTTCAACTGCAAGTGGAAATAGTACCAGGGACAAGGGGCGCTCCTGCCTCGTTCCTCTTCCTAGGTTCCTGGGGTCAGACACAACCTCCTGTGCGCATTCTTGCCACATAGTTAATATATAAAAGTTGCACCCAGGTTATATAATTATAACCAAAGCCCATGTGTTGCAGGACTGCCCATATAGACTGTCACCTGACATTGTCAAAGGGGGGTTCAAAATCCAAAGCAGTGACAGTGAAATCTTTCTCTGAGACAGCAAGCATGTGCAAGATGTAACTAATGCATCTGATGTTATATATTATGCTCCTCCCTGAGATGAAACCCATCCGATCCGGGTGTACCAGCATCATTATTACCCATAAAAGTCTATTAGCTAAAACCTTACACAACAATTTGACAACTTGACATCTGTGTTCAACAACGAAAATAGAGAGTAGTTGGGTTCCATTCTTCTTTAGGAATCAGGACCATCACTGCTTCCCACACATTCTCCCCTTACAGTCTCCTTAGTACCCCTTTCCCCTTCACTTCCAGGAAAACTCCTTACATTTTCACAAGGAACAATGGGGCACCGCTTAATATATTTTAACAGGAGAACCATTATTTCCTAGGATCCTACCCCAGGTCATCTCAGCCAGTGCATCTGTCTGTACTTGCAGTGCAAGCAGACTGTCCAGAGTATGTTGCTGGACTCTACAGAGCTTAGGCAAATCAATCATCTGAAGGTATTCATTCAGGAGATCTTTGGAGACTGGGTCAGACTGGGCAAACTCCTTCTGCAGATACTCTGTGCATGCAGAATTTATATGATTGTTACCTACAATGTCGGCCCTCCCTCCCTATACAGTGTTAGTATGTCTGTATGCGGTCGCTCCCTTCTTGGTAACCAAGACAACATTCTCTCTGACTTGTCCTCTTCTCTAAAAAAAGTATTTGCCAATATTGCGTGCAGGTATAGTTTTCCAGTCTAGTTTAAGTCTCCTCAATTTGCCTCTTCACATCATCCAGTTGTTGACATTCATCAGGAGTCTTATCAGTGTGTTTGTCTAGTTGTGCTTTTGTGTGTTCAAATTCAGTCAACGTCTGCTCTAATTGCATGAGCACCCCACAAGATTGAGCTAGACACTTTCTCCTCAGGGCTACTTTTTAAGCCTCCCATCCTCTGAAATCTGTGGAACCCTGGTTTTGTTGAAAAAATGATGAAGTGAATTCTTTAACATGCCCCAGAAATGCAGCATCTTGCAATGCTTCTATCTGCAATTATCTCAGCAGGATTTGTACATAAGCAATCAAGGTTCTGATATAATGAGCTATGGTGCATGGTCAGAGATATACTGGTTAAGATAAGCTAAGTGTTGAAAAATGTCAAGGCTCTTCCTTTGGCTGAACATCTAGTCCAATCAACTGTTTACATCATGCACATGTGAGTAGCAAGAAAATATTTTATTTGTTGGGTGCTGATGTCGCCGGACTTTCAATAAGTTCAAGTTCTCCATCACTCTTTTCCATGTGCCCTCCATGTTAGGCTTTAGGCCCTGTCTCAGAGGTTGTTTGTCTGCTGTCCAGACCAAGACACAAATAAAATCCCCACCCATATTAATCATGCATGCATGTACAGGGCAATCGGATTCATCACTTTGGGGAAAACATTGGGCCCGTTAGTGCTCACCAAGCAAGTGACAAACCCATCCATCATGCCCACGACAATAAAATATCTACCCATGTCATTAGTAATCACTACCCTTTCCAAAAAGAGGACCCCAGCTGCTATCCACGTTACCACCCCTCTAGCGTTGTTCTAGTATGTGGCCGCAAACATGTGTCACCTCCACCTTTTAGCTAACTTCTTAACTTCCGTTTGAAGACAGTGGGTCTCTTGGAGGAGTGCCAAATGAACCTTGTATCTCCTGAGGTATGAGTATACCCAATATCTCCTGGGACAGTTGTTAAGCCCTTGGACATTCCAAGTAATCAATATTCTATTTATTCTCCATCACAAAGAACTGAGAGAGCCATATGGTTGATCAAGTATATGTCTTTGAACAAGTCTTGCATTCAAACAGTCAGTATTTGCACTTCCCAGTAAGGTCCTCCAATTACAGAGTGGTTGTGTCCTCAAACTAATAATATCCAGTCTCTTCCCTACCTCTAGGGTGTCCCCTTCACAATCCAGTCCGCATGGGCATATACTGAACCCCCAACTTGAAATCGGTCCAGGTGTAACATCAAACTGCCCAGTCTTGGACAACCATGTACTACTCCCTTTCACTAACAACTAACCGACTATCCTACTGTAGTAGAAAAATACTGACAAGAAAAAAGACAAACCTTGCAGTCAGCAATCAACAAACCCAGTAAAGCACAAGAAGGACTCACCAAATCAGTACAAGTCTGCCAGCATCAGTCTCTTGCCCCTGTGGGACAGTAGGGGCATGCAGGTATCCTTTCTATATTCCCCTCGATCGGCAGTGGATGTACCTCACTCCAAAAGGCAGTTCCCTAGACTCTAGATCTGTGCAACCAGAAATCACTTAGCTCCACATATTCCTTGCCCGATCAAACTCAAAACAGAAACCTGGAGATCTGTACTATATACACCATTACCCAAACAAAGCAAAATTAAACCATTGAATTAATACCAACATATCAGATCGGGCGTTTGCAGGCAATTGCTGCGGTATAATATCCGTGTCCATCATCTTTTTCACCCCCCTGGCACAGATTCAGAGCAGTCAGGGAGTGTTTCTGGTTCCTCCTAAGAGAAGGAAGTGTCTGTTTGATCCATTGCGCCATCCTCACGGATTGTGATTAAGGGAGGTCACTGAGATCCCAACACCCAGAGTCTCGATCTGCGTCTTTTTCTCAGACGTACCGCATCCATTGTGAGCCTGAATCCTGAGAGCAATGTTGTCCCTCCAGCTGGGAACCAGCTGCGTCCCAAACCTCCAGCCAGGCACACAGCTTCTCTGGTCTCTCCAAAAAATGACTTTTGTCCTGGACCAACACTTTTAGGCGGCGGGAAAGAGCAAAATGTACTGGAGGCCCATGGATCAAAGTTTCTGCTTTACTTCCATGCAAGATTTTCTCTACATCTGCACCTTTCTGGTATAATCAAGATACATTGTAATTGAGTGATTCTCCAAATAAAGATCGCCTCCCCATTGCAGTCCTTAGGATATAGTCTCGTTCCCTATGTTCTGGTGGGAACAATTTCCAGAGTCTTCTGCTTAATTGTGCGGGATCCGTGTTGCAATCGTCAGTTTGGCGATTTGATCCTTTAAAGTTTTTACTTCAGTTTGAAGTTCCGAAACTGAGCCCTCCACCGCATGGACTCTTTCCTCAACATTTTGAAAATCAGCCTGCACAAAGTTTACATCTACAGAACCACCAAAATCTTCCCTTCCAGCATTGTCTGGAAACCCTGAATAGCCTCCAGCAGTCCGCCCTTGAGGGTTCCATAGTGTTGGCCCCCTGGTCTTATGATTTCTGCAATCCTGTCAGATGCCTAACTCTCTGTGGGGCTGCTTGCATTATGGCATATTGCATTCTAGTGTGATCTTGTTGTGATTTGGGTGCTTTATCTTTAACCATGGTGACACTTGTGGCAGCCGCTCTGTGTAGGCCAGTATAATGCAGTCCCTGGTCCCAACTTTACGTTCTCAGTATCCTCCAGTGGAGCCACTCAGCTGCTTTCGAAAGCAAGTCCAAGCTCATTTAGGATGCCGCAGAGGGATCACAAGGTCTGTGCCAGAAGAACACCACTAACACCAAGCCCCCCACAGCCACATCACTCTCCAAGTGGTCTATGCATTCCCAACGTGCCCCATGACAGTTATTTCATCTGTTGCATCTAGTCACCAACCTTCTCCCAGGTGTGACCCATGGGCTACAGCAGCCAGTTCTCTCTGTTTCCGACTCACCTTCTTGTGCAGCCGGGTAGACAATAATTCTTTGGCCCTCAGTGCACTCAGTTCCGTTGTATTGCCCCATCAAATGAGGCACAGGATATCTGCACCCCAGGCTCCTACTCGTCCAAACAGTGCACAAATCTGTTGTGATTGGAGCCCCTGATGTCATCAAGGCCATCAACATCCAGCTCCTGTGACAGCAGGAATTCCTCCCAAGTGTCAGGCCTCTATTAGCTCTCAGGGCCACTCGCAGTTTTGTCAGGCCATGCCGGGCTGCGCCGCCTCCCCCCTTAGGGCTCTAAAAACTCTCCTGGAACTGCATTGCCCATACGGCAGTACTTTCTGTCTCGTGCACCTCTGGCAGGGCCAAGCGCCTGGTGTGCAATCACCCTCCGATCCAACAATATAGGCTGCCATTTCAAGTTGGCCGATGGGTCAGTCTCTGCTGAAGACCTCAGATTAGTCCTGACTCCACAGCTACAGGCAGGGGTCTGGTTCCGGCAGGATCAAATCAGCGGGGTGGAAGAAGCAAACTGATAGATGTTTTGGTCTGAATTGCAGAAGTTTGCATGGCTGATCAAGCAGGTTGTCTTCTGAGGCTGCTGACCCAGCACATTAAGCAATAAGGGCAGAAATTCCTCTATAGTCTGCAGATTTCTACCTGAGTCCACAGATTATTTTCAAGTTAAAGAGCATTCTAAACTTTTCATTGGATGAGAGTTCAGGTAACTTTCAACTACATTAAAAAATTGCCTGCCTCATGGTAACAGGATGTATATTCACTATTTTGGGAAAAACAGGAGATTTGCTGTGGTTGGATATTTCCAGCGCTGAGGTTTGGGAGACAATGCACACCAAGAAAATGCAGGGTCATCTTCCACATTTGTTTATGCACCTGCACAGGAAGAGGCCATCTGCACTAGGGAGAAGAAACCCAGTAATCCAACAGATTTCTAGTTCTTCAGCTATCCCCCAGGCAAGAAGAAGCTGAATGCCAAGACGATCAGCTGCAAGCTTTGTGACCAGAAGTTGAGCAGTAGGCATAGAGTCACGTCGACAATAAGTAGACATCTCAAATGGATTATGGGAGGGAATACTTGTGGTGCCAGCAGGAGAGTACGACTTCTGAACGAGAGGAAGTCAAAACACTGCCAAGCGTTTCTGGAGACATGATGCAGCAAGAAGAGCAAAAAAATAATCTATACCTCAAAATATTCGCACTGTACTGCATCAGGTGCAAAACCAATGTATGATGCAGTGAACAGAACCCAGGATTTGGGGCAGAAAAGATAGAGAAACATTATAAAAAATTCCATGGTTGGCCACTGTATCATTAGAATAGGAAAACATCAAAAAATACAAAAACACAAAATCCTCTCTAAAGTCAGGACATGATGCAATCACACATGTTGGGTTGGGTGCAGGATTTCCCTGAAGGCTTGAAACAGTGGCCAACACCTACTGCACACTACCGAAGGCCATGGACAGCAAGGGTTGCCCCCCTCAAGGTGGGATTGCTGGAGGGACATATAACCCAAATCTACTGTCGTTGTAAAAAGTGCAGTCGAAAGGATACATGCGGATACAGTTTGGTACGGAAAGATGTGTTCATTGAATATGATCCATGAAGACTTGACTAATGCATTTCCATCATGCCATGGGACTTTTTATCTGACTGGTTTGAAACTAATAGACTGAAGTTAGGCAACTCTCTGCAGGCGCTCAATATGACTTATTTCAGGTTGGATGACATCATAAAAAACTGAACAAACATCTGAGGTGACCAGTTTGAACCATTGCTGGTGTTGTAAATAAACTTCAGGCAATGGTTTAAGGAATGTCTCCAGTGGCAAGTTAGTTTAATGGATCTATTTTTGACTTTAATAGTATTTAATTAGCACTGTGTGTCTTGTAAAGCTTATATCATTAACAATATTGATTCTAGCAATGCAAAGCTATTTTCACCAAGGACATTCTCAAGATGGCTTAAAGCTCCCATGTCAAGTTGGCCCCACCTTCCTAAGTGCTTTGTAATTTAGGGGCATATCAACAACGAGGCGATAGACAATTATCGCCGCTTTAGCATCCGTTTTCGGACGGAAAGCGGCGATAATTCTATCGCCTAATCAGCAAGGTCACGCTATCGCGTGAATCCCTGCACTATCGCCCTTTCCCCCAACGCCCATCCTTGCATCTCTAATGAGATGCAAAGTGGGCGTTACTGGCGTACCCCAGATGGGCTACGTTGTAAATATCGCCGATGTGCACATCGCGATATTTACAAGGCGGCTCACAGGATTATAGCAGACGTTAGATTTTGGCGAAAACGGCCGTTTTCGCCAAAATCTAACGTCTGCTATAATCCCGACTTACCTATGTTAGCCATAGGAGGTGGATTCTGCTGATACGACCCTGTGGGTCGTATCAGCAAGGTTATCGCCCTTTTGCAGGGAACATCGCTGGAAAACCAGCGATGTTCCCTGCAAAGGGCGATAATATCGCTATCTCTGGTATTTTTATCGCCCTGGAGTAACGCGTTGTTAATAACGCGCTACCAGGGCGATAAATGCCAGAGATAGCCTGCGATAATATAATTATCGCTACGCACGGCCAGCGATAATTATCGCTGGCCGTTGTTAATATGCCCCTTAGTTAGGCTATTTCCCTCTTTGTCTTTAGGAAAAGTGAGACTTTCAGACACAATAATTGGAGAAATCTTTAAGTTGCCTTTCAGAACATTCTTTTACTGCTCTCTATTTAAAGTGTGCATAACTGTTCTTTTACAGAAATCCTGGCTGAACATGTTATTAGAGGAGTGATCACCTAAAACACCACACTACATGACAGGGAAAGCCTCTTAATTAGGATGGTTTTAAGACTCTTCTTTTGTTGGTGATTGCTGGGGACCTCTAAGAAGGACGTTCGCAACTTTTTTAAGCATCTCATTGTATTTGAAATACTAGAACATGATAACTATAAAAAGCTCACAGCAAATAAGCAAAATGCCAAAGATCTCTCAACTATAAGGAATCCACTGCGAGTATTTTATGCACAACAGTGATGTATCTTTGTATTACACTTACACAATACAATTCTGTATCAATAACATCGCACCACAGGAAACAAATGATCAAACCACAGCAGAAATGAACGTCTTGGAAACTTGCCTATATACCTTTTCCAAACAAATGGAAGCCTAAGTGAGGCTTCAGTGGTTTCAGGATGTTATGCTCACACTTTCCTGCTGTTACATGCCTTGGTAAGCTATGCTGTAAAGATATGTTACATTTCAGTAACAATCGTTTTTATTCAGGCGTTTCCGAAATTTCGATGTTTTCTTGCAAACTTTTGTGACATTTTCCTAAAATAACGTGAAAATCACTTGCTAATATTTCACGTGAAAATTGAACTTAAGGGAAGACCTTCTGTTCAAAGGTCATGCAAAATAGTGGCTGGAGACTACAAGCTCCTAGCGCTGCCAGTGCGTCACTTTTAACATGGGAAAAAGTGATGTACAGGAGGTGCAAGGGGCTTGTAAATAAGCCCCCTAGGTTGTAGAGCAAATGTCCCGAGCAAGGCTCAGCCAACTGCAATTTGTAGTGCATTTGGTGGTAATACAATAGTTCTACTCACTTACTATAAAATGCTATTCACAGACCAACGTGCAGTGAACTCCGCCTCCGCCTCACCTGTCTTTTCTGTGGAGAGATCACTGCTTGTGTGTGAAAATATCTGCATCCATACATATACATTTTGGTAGTAAATGTGGGAGGGACACAGGGAGGGATTGTAAAATAGGGGTTACTTACTCCTAAAAAGTTAAGGAGGGGTTGAGGAGGAGCTTGGGCGACATGCAAATAATAAAACACATTCAAAAAAGAGTAAGAGTTGCTATTCACAAACTGCACTTCTAACATCATTACAGCCCGAAAGGACACAAAACTATAGTAAATGTACTCCAGCCAAGCCTTGGAGTAAGTCCAGCACCACATATGGCCACTCATGGGTACTGAGGCACACTCCCATGGAAATTAATGGAGGCACTAAATAACAGTAAAAACATATAGGAAAATAAAAGGATTTTTTCTTATTTCCAATAAATATGTATTATTTAATATATATGTTAGATTTTATAACAAGGTTTATAAAACTGAAAAGACTCCTGCTAGCACAAGTAGCGATGATTCTGGATTTCCCACCTGTCTGCAGGAGAAACACATTACCACATCAGTCAATCACATACAGGCTGACCTCATAAGAAATGACTCGCACATGCAAACACTTTCTCTGCCTTCACTATTTTGATGAAGTGAAGGTGAGAGAAGGTTTACAGGAAAAGGGTTAACACCTTTGCATGTGCAAGGAACCAATCACTGGCGGATATTGCTTCTTACCTGAAGTGACCCTTGACATGGTTGCAGACTGGGAGCAGGAGCTTGATTCACCTAGAAACCTCTACCAAGCTATCCCTGCCTATGTACAAATTCTGGCTGCACTCTATTACCTGGCCACTGTATCGCTCCAGTAGGTCAGCTCTGACACATAAGCCTCTCACAGACAAGCTAATCTTGATGTTTGCATCAGGTACTGAAACGTAGTAACGGAATATTGCTTATTGCCATGCCGGAAAGAGTGGCAAGGGAATGTTATGCCTCTTCCTTCATCCCTCATGAGGTTGGTGTCATTAATTTCACCCTTGTGGCATGTCAGGCACTTCACCGCACAGCATCCTTTTTCAGCAACAGACATTGTGGACAATCCTTCAAAATGCAAGTTGTCTGTGATGCAAGGGGCAGTTTCACTAATTTGCATGTAGACTTTCCTGGAAGCACACACAACAGCTCCATCTTTTGTCAGTCACTTCCTGCATGTCTGTTTGTTGCTGGGGATTTCAGTGTCATGTGACTCACTGGTACATAACAGCATCTCACACTGGGGCTACATGTGAATCTGAGGGTGGCATCCGATATATACTCACTCATTATTCACTACAACACAATAGACACATATTACCCTGACAATCACTGCAGGTTTGGAGACATTTAGACTAGAACCACTTTTTAAGAAATATCACATCGTTGTTGCAGGAGATGCCAGGTATGCTTTCTCTCTCCCCATCTCCTAACACCCTACAGACGGTCAACCACACAACTACAAAAGAGATACAGTAGGCACACAAAGTACATGACCCATTATTGAATGCACTTTTGCTATCCTTAAGTTGTGATTCAGATGTGTCAACCATACAGGGGGTACTGTTGTACTCCCCAAAAGTTGTGTGCAAGATTGTTGAAGCCTGTTGTATGTGGCCCAACATCACCATGTAACTGGGCTTACACATAGACATAGCCCATATATACACCCACAACCAGTTACCCGGCATGGGGTACAGAATCGAGGTCAGGGTATACTGGTTCAAGGTCCACTAGATAACTCATATTTTACTCGAGCTGCTAGTTTGGTTGCTGCATTTCTGTGTTTGAACAGTGTCCTGTTAATGATGAATAGTTCTATCACACTGTCCATATATACCATCTTGCAATGACACTGTTAAGTTAACATAATGTCACAAACATACATGAAATGCTTTATTTATTCGAGCACTTACACTTCACTTTCACTATCTTCTAATACTTTTCCCGTACAGCACTTACCTACACTCACTCATATAGTACAGTCAATGATTAACACATACTTAGATTAAGAGATTGCAACTTCAATCATGTACACAACCACTCACTGTAACAGACTTTGTGTTCATCAAATGCTTTTGCTCCCTCCCACATGCAAAAGTTTCTTCCCCACAAGTGGAGGTGACCCCATCTGCATGATAGTCCTCATCTGCATGCAGGGCAGAGGCTCCAAAGTCAGGGTGATATCACCGCCTACCACAACAAAAAGGAATGTACATTTAAGAACAAAAGTCAGTCAATTTCTGTTCATTCAGAGGCATCCTTTCACCAAAACAACATTCTCCTTCACAGTGCTGCTCCTTTACAAATCCAAACTTCCAATGTTGCTGATACATCAGATGACAGGGCCGCCAAATTTACTGATGAAGAACTGCAAGTGATTTGCGATAGGACCCTCCATAATTATCCTCAACTTTATGGGGGTTCAGATAGCCAGCTCAGAATTGTGACACGGGCCCACTTTTGGAGGACCTTCCAAACATGCTGCAGTGCTGTGGGTGTCAACACCCGGCAGGAGAAGGAGTGACGCTAGTACTGGTAAGACCTTAGTTGCTGGGCCAGGATTAAGGCCCAGGACATTGTTTATGTTTCCTCCCAGTGACATTCTCAACACTCCCAGTTAAAACAATTGTACAGGAAGGTCCTGAGAGCAACCTGGTTGGTTATTATATTATTATTTAATGTTAATATTAGCAAATGATTTGTCAAAGATTTGATCAGTTATGTGTCCAGTCTGAAGTTTGTTCTAATAATAAATGTTGCCTCTAACTTATGTTATTTAAAGTCTGAATGGAATGAACAGTTTCCTTTGCTTATATGTTTTTAACTTTTGAATATTTTTGTGTAAACTCATCATCTTAAAAGTGACATAATGGAGATAATTTTCTAAAACAAAAAATGTTTCACTAACATATTTCTGTCACAAATGTAACCCTTATCGGTTTATGTAACATTTCTATTGTGTGAAAGTTTGTTTATGGAAGCCTGACATGAATATATTTAACTTTATTTAAACCAGACTCTAACACTTTCTAGAACCCATTCCAAAAACCCCTGTTTTTTAGTAGTGAGGAAAAAATGTATGATTATAATTATATCATATTTCCAATAACCCTAATAATAATGAATTTTATAACACACATTTATTAGGTAAGCATAATAAAGATAATTTCAAAATGTTTTGCTCATGATTTTATTATCAATAAATGTCTCTGAAACAAATGTGTCATGCAGTTAAGATTGGATCTTATTTATTACTCTTTTTAAAACTAAATTGATTGACTGATTTTTAATAAATGTATTATAAACAAATCAAAATTTTTGAAGTTAGTATTCACAATGTGATAATTTATTGTATTTAGCAATAAAACATTCCTCAGAAATAGAATCTGGAATAGATTTGAATTATTGGAGATATGTATTCATAGTTTTTTGTACTCATTTCGTTTTAGCAGACAGAGCTGGCAAATGAACATTGCAGTAGGACCCGGGGCAGAAATCAAGATTCTTGACTACAAGTTGGGCACAAAAGCTATCCACAACCAGTGGGGGCAAGAAATCTAATACTAGCGTGGAGAATGTGCCCACCTAGAGGAAAACACACTGCTTGACAAAGGACTCATGGCACAGGCTGTCGAGCCAACTGTGGGGGTGGAAGATGTGGACACCGCAAGGCAGTAGAAGGCTGCTATTGGACCTCCTACTGGCCTTGAGGAAGAAGAGCAAGTGGTGTCTGAAGAGCAGGCCCAACCACCATTTGGGCCTGTGCCCTCCTACCTACTTAACTTTAGATGCCCGCATACTATTGAGCCCTCCAGCTGCACTTCCTGCTCCCCTGTCTTCTTCTCCTGTAAGTGCCTACTCAGAACAAGACCAGTAGTTGAGGGACATTTTTACCCCTGACATTATGAAGCCCTTACATGTTGGCCACTCCAGATTATGTCTCACTGATTGCTCTCAAGGAGGCCTTAATGGCAATAAAAGATATCCAGGACTCAGTAGGAGAAGTTCAGATACTACTAGAATTAGTAACAATTCAAACTTTATGGACTCTTGAGGCCTACTTAATAATATCCTGTCTGCTTCTGCAACCCACCGCATCTGCTGTTGTACCTTCTCCTAGTTTGTCTCTCTTACTTGTTTCCCGTCTACCCCCATGTATAGACTTTCTCATGGGGTGTCTGATCTGCAATGACCAACCATATTATGTCCACGTCAGAGTGTACCACTGAACGTTTGCTCCCAAGAGAGGATCTTGAATCTGACACTTGCTTTGGCTTAGATCAATTATTTTACCACTACTTAGGAATTGGAATTTTGTTTGTCTATGAATCATTTTACAATTTTTCATATTTTCATTACTCTAGATAAAACATGAAAAAGTTCTAAAAGATTAAGGGGCCGATTCCGATCTCGGCCGGAAGCGCACCTAACAGTATTCGCCCGGAAAAAAAACCAGCCGAGTGCGTGTTTCCCGACCGATTCGAACACTCGTCCGGACGAACAAGTACGAAGCGTATAACAACCCAGATTCTGAGCGAGCCGTACTTACCCAATCCAGCTCCTGTTCCCCACCCGAGCCGGATCCGTAAACGCCGAATCGAGTCGTACGGAAGCAAATACACAGCCCCTTCCGGCCGGACGAGTACGATGCGCACTCCGTATGCGCCAAACCCGTCGCTACATCCGGGACGTTTGAGCATCCGGGCGAGCCGTACATAAGCTCCGTTTCGCGCCACAAGACGATCCACGGCTACGAGACGAACAAGCCTGCTACGAGTACGAGTCGAAGACACGAGAAACCCGAACAAGACGAACAAACCATGAATCCCATCGCGCAGGTCCTACCTATACTCTACATCTATTACCGGGACCGGCACGGACACGTACGGCGCAGACGGTAAGTCAAACACCAACAACACAAACAAACGACATGTACCCGAAATATGTCACACACACATAGGGATGCACAAATGACGTACACTAGCAACAGCAGAACCATAGGGGTGGGATGGCCATCACCAATGCCATACACACCCTACCACCACCCCTACTCAGGGGGGGCTGGATGCCTACCACTACCACCACCCCTACTCAGGGGGGCCTGGATGCCTGTCACTACCACCACCCCTACTCAGGGGGAGCTGGATGCCTGCCACTACTACCATCCCTACCCTTAGGGGGATGGATGCCTACCACTACCACCACCCCTACTCAGGGGGGGCTGGATGCCTGCCACTACCACCACCCCTACTCAGGGGGGGCTGGATGCCTGCCACTACCACCACCCCTACTCATGGGGGCCTGGATGCCTGTCACTACTACCATCCCCACCCTTAGGGGGCTGGATGCCTGCCACTACCACCACCCCTACTCAGGGGGGCTGGATGCCTGCCACTACCACCACCCCTACTCAGGGGGTCTGGATGCCTGTCACTACTACCATCCCCACCCTTAGGGGGATGGATGCCTACCACTACCAGTACCCCCTACTCATAGGGGGCTGGATGCCCATCACTAACAGTACCACCTACTCATAGGGGGCTGGATGCCCATCACTACCAGTACCCCTACTCATAGGGGGCTGGATGCCCATCACTACTACCATCCCCACTCATAGGGGGCTGGATACCCATCACTACTACCATCCCCACTCATAGGGGGCTGGATGCCTGTCACTACTACCATCCCCACCCTTAGGGGGATGGATGCCTACCACTACCACCACCCCTAGTCAGGGGGGGCTGGATGCCTGCCACTACCACCACCCCTACTCAGGGGAGGCTGGATGCCTGTCACTACTACCATCCCCACCCTTAGGGGGCTGGATGCCTGCCACTACCACCACCCCTACTCAGGGGGCTGGATGCCTGCCACTACCACCACCCCTACTCAGGGGGCTGGATGCCTGTCACTACTACCATCCCCACCCTTAGGGGGCTGGATGCCTGCCACTACCACCACCCCTACTCAGGGGGGCTGGATGCCTGCCACTACCACCACCCCTACTCATGGGGGCCTGGATGCCTGTCACTACTACCATCCCCACCCTTAGGGGGATGGATGCCTACCACTACCACCACCCCTACTCAGGGGGGCCTGGATGCCTACCACTACCACCACCCCTACTCAGGAGGGCCTGGATACCTGTCACTACCACCACCCCTACTCAGGGGGGGCTGGATGCCTGCCACTACCACCACCCCTACTCATGGGGGCCTGGATGCCTGTCACTACTACCATCCCCACCCTTAGGGGGCTGGATACCCATCACTACTACCATCCCCACTCATAGGGGGCTGGATGCCTGTCACTACTACCATCCCCACCCTTAGGGGGATGGATGCCTACCACTACCACCACCCCTAGTCAGGGGGGGCTGGATGCCTGCCACTACCACCACCCCTACTCAGGGGAGGCTGGATGCCTGTCACTACTACCATCCCCACCCTTAGGGGGCTGGATGCCTGCCACTACCACCACCCCATCTCAGGGGGGGCTGGATGCCTGCCACTACCACCACCCCTACTCAGGGGGGCTGGATGCCTGTCACTACTACCATCCCCACCCTTAGGGGGCTGGATGCCTGCCACTACCACCACCCCTACTCAGGGGGGGCTGGATGCCTGCCACTACCACCGCCCCCACTCAGGGGGGGCTGGATGCCTGTCACTACTACCTTCCCCACCCTTAGGGGGCTGGATGCCTACGACTACCACCACCTCTACTCAGGGGGGGCTGGATGCCTGCCACTACCACCACCCAACTCAGGGGGGGCTGGATGCCTGTCACTACTACCATCCCCACCCTTAGGGGGATGGATGCCTACCACTACCACCACCCCTACTCAGGGGGGCCTGGATGCCTACCACTACCACCACCCCTACTCAGGGGGGCCTGGATGCCTGTCACTACTACCATCCCCACCCTTAGGGGGATGGATGCCTGCCACTACCTCCACCCCTATTCATAGGACAGGTAATGCATGACACAACCAGCATACTCCCACATAAGGAATGTCTGAAAATTACATCCCCCCAACACCATGACAAGCGTGTGTAGTCTGTGTCAAATGCCTACAACACTGAACATGACATTGAACATACAATGTGACCCCCTAGCACATGTGTCACACATAAATGTGTGTGGCCTCCACAATGCAAGCCGACCATGGCCACTGTGGCAATGGGGTTGAACACCCCATCACCACAGCAACCAAAAGGTAAGTGTGGGGTCCATAGCTGATTCACATTTTGAACAGTGTGGCAATGGGGCCCAAAGCCCCATCACCACAGTGACCAAAAGGTAGGTGTGGGGTCCATTGCTGATGCACATTTTGAACAGTGTGGCAATGGGGCCCAAAGCCCCATCACCACAGTGACCACAAGGTAGGTGTGGGGTCCATAGCTGATGGACATTTTGAACAGTGTGGCAATGGGGCCCAAAGCCCCATCACCACAGTGACCAAAAGGTAGGTGTGGGGTCCATAGCTGATGCACCTTTTGAACAGTGTGGCAATGGGGCCCAAAGCCCCATCACCACAGTGACCAAAAGGTAGGTGTGGGGTCCATTGCTGATGCACATTTTGAACAGAGTGGCAATGGGGCCCAAAGCCCCATCACCACAGTGACCACAAGGTAGGTGTGGGGTCCATAGCTGATGCACATTTTGAACAGTGTGGCAATGGGGCCCAAAGCCCTATCACCACAGTGACCAAAAGGGAAGTGTGGGGTCCATAGCTGATGCACCTTTTGAACAGTGTGGCAATGGGGCCCAAAGCCCCAACACCACAGTGACCAAAAGGTAGGTGTGGGGTCCATAGCTGATGCACCTTTTGAACAGTGTGGCAATGGGGCCCAAAGCCCCATCACCACAGTGACCAAAAGGGAAGTGTGGGGTCCATAGCTGATGCACATTTTGAACAGTGTGGCAATGGGGCCCAAAGCCCCATCACCACAGTGACCAAAAGGGAAGTGTAATCAGGGTAAAAGCAGCCAAAGCCAAACTGCAAGGATGATTCCTGGTCACACAACAACAAACACATCAGTGGCATAGTAGTGCTTGTGTCCCATAGCAACATAGATTGGGTGAGGCAAACAGTGCAGTGGCAATAAAACATCATTTTGGCCATGTGCATACAAACATCTCCCATGGGGGCTCACATTGTCAACATTCACAAATAACACAATGACAGAAGTGACCATCATAATGCAGACCCACATATCTGCACCAATGGACACACAAATGTAGATATCCTGTGGAGACTGTAGATGTCAGGTGAACAAATACCATACCATGGCAGCAATGGGACATACAAACCATGATTATTGTGATGACTGATGAACTAGGAGTCCCAGGAACAGCAGGGGAAAGCCACCAAACAACATACAGCCAATGGCACACTCAAGATATGCCAATGCAGTGGTGCAAATGCACAAACACAAACAGGCAGACTCACACTGCATATCAAACACAACAGGTGATGGGGGTGTGTGCCAGTGTCCCCAGGCAACCACACAACACATGAGGAGGCCTGAATTCCAATTACACAGATGTGTATACAGTGCCATACAAAAGTTACTCATGGATCGGATTCCCCTATGTGGGCAAAGAGGCATTGTTAGATGAGAGGGAGCCCAAATTACACATGTCACACAAGCTTGTAGGAACAGCAACTAACACAGCAAGAGACAGATCCACCACAGCACTACCCCCAGGGACCCCACATTGTGGTGACACTAGCCTGCATGATAATCCCACTGTGATGACAAAGGTAGATGTCATTCACACTGTGAACCACAGCCATGTGTCCTGAGCAACAAACTACCATCACACCTACACAAGCACAAATCAATCAGCACGGCCTGCCAGCCATGGCCAATATGGAGGTAGGGGTCTAGCCGTGCAACAACTCACATTTGCACACACTCAACACCACAACACCTTGATCTCCACCAATGTGCAGCAGTGAAGCTCACATGGACTGGTGACATTGCACATGCACCCATGACAATCCCAGGGGTGGTGGTGGGAACTAAGGTGCAGAAACCCATCACACATGGCCAGTCAACAAGATTCGTGAATGTCTGACACACTGCACACTACGCGGTACATGGGCATGACGTGAAATCCACCACAATCGATGGGATCCCGGCCATAGTCACACACCAATGAAGAAGACAAGGTGACACACAAAGAACACACGTACACAACTTCCAACATTGCAGCTCTGACCCTGAGGAGTGGCAGCAGTCATACACACAACGTGTCACAATCACTGAAAGCTACCACAGACTGTAAATTACATGACATGTGTAACCAACAAGTGCCAAGGGGAATCCTGAATGTGTCCCATCTGCGTTTGCCCACATCCCCAGCCCTGACAACAAAGACAACCTGGGATGACAACCTGATGAACCTTAGTTTGCCATGCACCCACATCCCGGAGTAACCAGGTCCAAGATGCTGGATGAACACAGAACAACTCAGCAAGCATCAGAAACAGGAACATCCATAGGGACACAGCCTGTGTAGGAAAAGGGAAGGGTACACGCACAGATATGCTTACACAACACAAAACACGGGCCCAGGCAATGTCACGGGATTACACACTGCCATGAGGGCACTCCACTGCTGTGGAAGGTCCGCTGTGCCAAACCTTGTCTGTGCACGACTCAAACATGTCGGCAGAACACTCGGTCAGTGAGTCAACAACTACAACACACTGAAGGCTCTGCTCACATCAGCCTGGGTACGGGAGTGTCACGTCAGTCATCTGCATACACCCAAAACACGTGTCAAGCAAGGTGCACTGTATACACCGATGAGTCCTTCAACATTGGTGTGCTAAACTGCATGTCCAGTGGAGATGGGCACACAGTCAGGGAAATAGAAACATTGAACAGTGGTAAGCCCACCAGATGTGCATCAATGTAAGACAAAGATGTTAATTTACAAATGCAAAACGTACATCCCTGTGTCATATGCTGAACATCACACCCTCAGACTGCAGCAGAGGATGCCATAGATCCAGACTACAACAGGACACATATCCCATGGACCACATGGAGTCCATCACTGCAACACTTCATTTTCCTGATCTGAACACTATTACAACTGCAAATGCATGATGATACTCATCTACATCATGTACATCAAAAGAAAAACCACAAGTAAACAAAAAGAGGCTTTATTCAGCAAATGTCAATAAAAAATCAGAAGTCCAAATTAAACTAAGGCCAATGGCCAGTCCAAATACACAGTCCCAACAGGGTGATATGTGACAACTTGTCCCCCATTGCTTGCCTGCACTGGTAGGGACAGGGGACATCTCCCTTGGAGGGGCATACAAGGGGCAGGCCAGGCACCGCAGGGACAGGATCAGGGGATGCCAGAGTGAGGCAGTGAAGGGGTGGTGGGTGCAGGAGTGTCACCGGCAACTGCAGTGGAGGTGTCTGACTCAGGGGGCCGGCACCACTGTAGGGCACAAGTCAGATGGTGTTGGTGCTGCAACCACTGCAGTGGGCTGGTCTGATGGAGTGGACTGGGTCCCCACTGCAGTGCCCGAGTCAGACGGGGTGGTTGTGGACTCCACTGCAGTGCATGCCTCCAAGGGAGTGGAAGGGGGGCAGATGAGGTGGGCAGGACAGAGGGGGGACCCGGTCTCCACACCAGTGGCACAAACAGGCTGAGCGTCTGGGTTGGGGGTGGAAGAGCAAGTGGCAGGGGGAGGGCCTAAGCAGTTTGGGGATGCGGTATTGGTGTGTGGGGGAACCTGTGGAGTGGTGGCCTGGGGGATGGAGGAGAGAGACTGGGTGGTGGAGCTGCGTGGTGGTGGTGGTGGGGTCTTGCCCTTCCTGGTCCGGGGGGACTTCCGAATGGGGTCCTCAGTCTGCCTGCACCTGGGGGAGGGTGTCCGGGGGTGAGGGGCACTCCCCTCTGTGTGGGTGGACTTCCTCTTCCCCCGGTATGCCGGATCTGCAGGATCGGAGGGGAAGAGGCCGAGGTCACAGAGGAAGACCTGCTGTGTAGGTGGGGTTGCAGGTGAGGCAAGCCCAGGGGTCTTGGAGGGAGAGGATTTGGAGGACTACGGAGTGACTGTGGATGCCTGTGTGTGTGTCTGTTCCCCATCCTCTGTGTGTGTGGTATCTGTCCCCTGAGGATGCTTGTGTGCACGTCTTGCCTTTCTTTTGGGTGTGTCTGTGCTGCTCGTGTCTGTGTGTTTGGGTGATTGTGCAGGTGTGCATGTGCTTTGGACAGGTAGGGTGCCAGGAAGTGTGGATGGGGCAGAGGTAGGAGGTGGGAGGGACTGTTGGAGGAGGGAAACTGCTGCCGTCAGGGAGGAGTCCATGGACTTATTGCTCCTCTGTAGGGCAGACATACATATCGAGATGTCCTCCATGAATGACACCAGCTGTGTCAACAGAGTGGTGTGTGCATGGAGGACACTCAGCATTGCTGTCTGCCCTACATGGAGCTGCCGAAGTAGGTACACAGACTCCTCACTCAGGGCAGCAGGGGACACAGGGGCAGGGGGTGCGGTGCCTGGCACGAAGGAGACACGCTCCCGAACACGGGAGCCTCCACGGACCTCTGGAATTGGAGCCAATGGGAGGGCGGGGCTGGTGGTGGTGGTGGCGGGGCCAGACAGACTAGCGGGGGTGTGGTGGCTGCTGACACCCGCCTCCACAAGGGAGTCATCCTCCGAGCTGCTGTGGTCCTCAGCTGAGGTGGATGGTGCTGAGGACTCCTCGGTGTGGCTCCCCTCGCCCTCCGTGCCACTGGGTCCCTCTGACCACTCGTCGGATGCTGACCCAGTCTGGCTCCGCTGCTCCTCCTGGTCCGTGGAGCTGTCCCCTCCTGTGGCCGTGGATGTATCTGCAAACAATTAGGGAAACAGACAAACATCAGTCACCTGCACTGACCGCACACACCACAGTAAGTACAGCACTTACAGAGCCAGCCCTGGCATCCTTAGTAGAACATTGCCAAAACTCCTCACACAGATTTGGAGAAGCCAATTGTCAGTCTGATGGTCAACCATGGGACTCACACCCCGCCTGCCCTTGCACCCATCTGTCTGGTGCCTGTCTGATGGTAAGACCCCAGTGTGGACACATGCACCACCTACACAGTTGTTGGACATTGCAGGGAACACAGTGAAGTATGTGAACATGCACACATCACATCTCCTGCCACTGAGTCAGTGCAGGTGTCCGGATAAAGGGATGGCCAGAGTCTAAATAGAAATGCATGTGATGCATCCCAGCACCAGACACCATGATGCACCCATGTCTGGATAGTCCATGCCACAATGGGGTGCATGTTGCACATGTCACTCCCCTGCAGGATCACTCTTAGGAAGTTTAATGCCATGACACAGGCATGCGTGCAAAGTCATACATCACTGTCTCCAGTCACATGGCCATGGCAGCCAGCCAACAACAGTCTGCACTGTGTCACAATCCTAGGACATGGGGAATGCAAGTTATGTAACTGACAAGTGCACATGTCCATCCCCCACACACCACATCATCTGAACTAGTATTTGTCCACGTCATACAATTGGACATATGGGGGACATGAAACACAACTCTCAGAAACTGAGCACCTCACAGTGTGCTGTGAATGAATAACAGCTGCCTGAAAGTCACAGTCGCATACACCTGTGTGCACAGTCAAGTGATCAAACATCTATAAGTCACAGAAGTATCGTCTCTCATGGTCACATCTCAGATGGCATGCTGAACCCTAACCGACAAACATACCAGTAGTCCTGACAACGAAGCCACAACACAATGACACAGAGGCAGACACCTGAGGGAACATGTCACTGATCACAACATGTCAGATGATCCACGGGAGTGGGAGTACAGAGTCTATTGTATGCCCTGGAGTAGGCATGACTGTCCAGCTCCACCTGTAAGAGGGATGAGTCCTGGACAGTAGGCAGGTGTCTAAGCATGTGTGACACACTTGATATACATACTCCTGAGGCCCAAACATTCTTCCCACCCGCAGCATGGGGGTGTGCCAAATACCCCAGGGACATGTGGTGAATCAGATCAGCAAGTGGACCACATATCAAAGTTACACCCAGATTACATGTCAGAACTGTAAGCAATTGACCCACCCATGAATCCCACAACATAGTCACCGGAACAAATGCTGTCCCCCACCTTGAGCAAAGCAAAATGCAATGACACAGTCCCCAAGTGACACAATTTCCTGACTGTAAGGGCCACACATATGCATATCAGATGAGGAGTGGGCATGTCACAATAGAGGGACATTTGTTCCTGGACCACAAGACTGATGTACTGTGGAAGTTTAACCAGGCCAGAGGAGGGCACATAGCATGTCAGACAAAGTGCACAGTGCTGTCATGGACTCACCCCCTCCTTGCTGCTGTCTGGCCTTCAGCTGCCCATCCAGGTCAGGGAAGACCACCGCCAGGATCCTGAGCATGTGGGGGGTCAGGGTCCGGTGTCCGCCCCTCCTGCGAGGAGGCGACAGCTTCAGCTGGACCCTTGCGATCCTCCGGGTCCAGCCTCGAAGGTCCTGCCACCTCTTCTGGCAGTTGCGGATCCGGCGCTTGTAGTCCCCCACGGATCTTACTGCCCGGGCGATGGTCAGCCAGATTTCCTGCTTCTGGTGGGCATCAACCTGTGAGGATGACAAAGTGAAAATGCCATTACTACACATGCAACATATACGTGCATCACACAGTTGGATATACATGTCTCAATCAAATGGGGAATTGGCATTTGCTCTTATGCGGACGATACCCAACTGATGGTGGCTCTTGAGGAAAATTCTGAACTCACCAAAACTAACCTGCATTCCTGCCTCTCAGAGATGGCAGAGTGGATGTCTGAGCATTATTTAAAACTAAATGCAGGAAAATCAGAAATCTTGCTCTTTGGGGGCGCCAATTTAATTTGGGACGCCTCTTGGTGGCCACAAACTCTTGGTGCTGTTCCAACCCCCAAACAGAGCGCAAGAAACCTGGGCATCATTATTGACACCTCTTTATCCGTGAAGGACCATGTGCGGGCCCTTTGTGGGAAAGGCTTTGCGACTCTGAAATTATTAACCAGACTTTTCCCTTGGATTCCACTTGAATGCAGAAAAACGGTCACACAGGCACTAATTATAAGTCAGCTTGACTATGGAAATGCCCTGTTCGTGAGGCATGACCGAGCTCCTTTCACGCGGCTGCAGGTGCTCCAAAATGCTGCAGCCAAATTAGTATGCAATAAAAACAGACTAAGTTCCGCATCAGCATGCATGAAAAAATTGCATTGGCTTCCAATGCGACAAAGAGCAGTTTTTAAGCTGCTCTGTCATGCACACAAAGTATTATATCTAAGTGGACCCAAAATTCTCCAGGGAAGAATTGAGTTCTATGTCCCTTCAAGGAGCCTTCGGTCACTCCATCAAGCATTAGCCAGAACTAAACGCATCAAGAAAGTGAGGACCGGGGGACGGTCTTTCTCATACTTAGCAGCTCAGAGATGGAATGGACTCCCCTTGGACCTACGTCTCACGACTGATTACCTGACGTTCCGAAAAAAGCTTAAAACTCATTTGTTTCCGAAAAATTAATCAACTATCTATTCTCTTATACCAGCAGCCAAGCATTTTTGCGATTAGCGCCTTGATATCCCTTGGGATGAATGATGCGCTCTACAAATAAATAAATAAATAAATAAATCACTGGGGCACATGATGTACACAGGCAGTGCAACGATGGCTATGAACAGTTTGCCAGCAGTTACTACATGGTATCATTGCATGGGAAGTAAACCTTGTTGGAATGCACTGTTACTGCACTGTACCTGTTCAGTGCATGTAACTACACACTTTGGGGGGGGGGTCAGAACTACTCAGTGAGCATGCTAGCCAGTGGTGTGCACACTGTAAGTCCTGCTAGTCAGACAACATGCAAAATTAGTAAGGCAGTGGACAGCACACTCACCTGCTCCCCTGGTTTCCCATACAGCTTGCTGTACTGTGGAAGGAGGCTGTCCAGCAGGGCCTGGTTCTCCTCAAGGCTGAAGGCTGGGGCTCTCTCCACAGTACGTGCCATTGCAGTAGCCAGAGGATGCAGTGACAGCAGCAGTGTTGGTGGCAGATGTCGTCCTGGAGCATGTAGTGCAGGCAAGTGAGCTCTCAGGGGAACAGCCAGCATTATATGTGTGCTGCAGAGGCAGATACTGTCCCATGTGTCCAAAGTGATAGGTCCAAGTCGTTTGCATCTTCTGAATCTGACCAATCCATGGAATAGCAGCACTAATACACGCCCACAGCATCCTTCAAAAATCCAAGTTCATGACACCCATGATTTTGCAACATTGTTGTGGCTGGCCAACTGAATTCACTGTATCAGACTCGTTGAAGCTTCGAATACGCGTCCGTTGCCATGCCAGGCCCCAGCCAACGCGTGCGCACTGTTCGGTCCATTGCTGTACAACGCGTATGTCGGGATACAACGCGTACCCGCTCCCAACAGATGCAATGGGCCGGCTGGGCACACCGATCGGTCCATTGCTGTACAACGCGTACCCGCTCACAACCCCCAGGGTCCCATGGGGGAAGGCATGTACGTCACAGGGTGACCCATTGCCACAATAGTGATGTCCCTCCACAGTCTGTGTGCATGTTGTGTTTCCGATGTCTCTGATTCCATGTGCATGATGGGAGACAGTCTCCACATCAACGTTGTTTGTGCATGGACTTTGATGTTGTGCGTCACTGGCGTCCATGTCTGTCCTGCGGAGGCGACAGGGGCCACTACCTGTGGGAGTCATGTTTGTTTTTCTGACGTGTACATGATACGCCATGTCATGCCAGTGTCCATGTGGCAAGACAGGGTCACTGGGAATCTACCTGTCAATGAGCTGTGATGCCTGTGGCGCATCTGTCCAGACATGTCACTGTGGTGTGTGTGTGGAACGTGACAGCAGTAAATGGGTACTGTGACACAGCCTAATGGTTTCCCATAGCACAACCTGGAACCTGTTGTCCACACATGTTGTACTGAGAAGTTAGATGATGGCCATGTAGGTGCGAGTTATGTCCGAACAGAACGGCACACACATCAAGTACTTGTGTTTTGTAATGATGTATCATGTGAAATTGAGTATGGTGAATGGCACATATGTGGGGTGACTGACAATCTTTCTTTCTCCAACCTATGCACTGCAGGGCTCCAGCTGTCCATAGACCATTCCCTGACCTGGCAACGATGGTGGAACGTGACAGCATCCGACGGTACCGCTTCACCAGGCAGCTGATTGAGGATTTGGCAGTGCGCTTGGCACCACATTTGCAACCTGGCCGGCCGTACCCTACGGCGCTGACCCCCAAGGTGAAGGTAATGGCAGCCCTACACTTCTTTGCCACCGGTACCTTTCAACACACTGTGGCGACTGCCGGTGGGATGTCACAGACTATGTTCAGCCGTGTGCTACGCGATGTTTTGGAGGCAATGTTGAGATGCCTGAACCAGTACATCTATTTCCCTACACGTCAACAACTCACTGACGTCAAGAGTGACTTCTATGCCCTGGGGAGGATGCCACATGTCATTGGCTCCATTGATGGGACACATGTGGCTTTGGTACCACCACAGGCACATGAGCAGGCATACCGGAACCGGAAACATTACCATTCGATCAATGCTCTGGTGGTATGTCTTGCAGATATGAGCATCACACATGTGTGTGCCCGTTTCCCTGATTCAGCACACAATGCCTACGTGATGAGGAGTAGTCGCATCCCAAGGATGATGGCACAGATGCAGAACCAGCGTGCCTGGCTTGTCGGTGTGTACTGACTTTGTACCATTGTGTGTGTTCTGCTCTGTAGTATTCCGCCCACTTTTCCAACTCAGCTAATGTGCACTTGTCTGTCCGTAGGTGACTCCGGATACCCCAACATGCCGTGGTTGCTGACACCCCTCAGGAACCCTGTGACATCAGCCCAGATGCGCTACAATGAGGCACATGGTCGGACCAGGAGAGTGATCGAGCGGACATTTGGTCTCCTGAAGAGCCACTTCCGCTGCCTGGACAAGACAGGAGGGGCCCTCCCATATGCCCCAGCAAAGGTGTGCAAGATTGTCATCGTCTGCTGCATGCTACACAACCTGGCAGTGCGGAAGGAGTTGCCTCTCATCCTGGATGACGATGACCAACGTCCGCCACCTGTGGAGGATCCTGGCCTGGACCACGATGTCAGTGATGATGATGATTATGATGGTGATGTCCACACACAGCTCATCACCAACTTCTTCAGCTGAATGTGAGTATCCAGGGAGATGTAATGTGAATGATGTGAGTTTGCATGATATGTGTGGGTGGTGCTCTGGTGCTGTTTGAGTGTGGCCATGTGCTACTTGACTGGATGCATGCAGCAATGTGTCCTTACAGGAAGTCTGTACTCCCCAACAGTTTTGACATGCTAACTTGGTTTTGTGTAGTTGTCTTGTGACATGTATTGGGCATGAGTATTGCAGTTCTGTCCTGTTCTTCAGTGGTTTTAACTGTGTGTCATGTCTGTCCTTCACAGGGTGCTTACTGAGTACTTTGGTCAACTTGGATCCCCCGACACCATGATTCAGCTTTGAGGGTGGCAGCAGTAGTTTCCCTACAGGTGATGTGCCACACACCCCTGGACTTCATGTCTTCTGCACTTGTTGACTGTGTGGCCACTGCCACGTGGGATTACCTTGCATTTGTAGTGGAAACAACATGTTGCAAATGTGTAATAAACCTGTGCTTCACTTTGGGATGTGCGTTGTCTGTGGTCACACATCTGACTGACATTTGCTTACTGCACCTGTGGGCTAGTTGACACAGACTCTGAATAGGTGTGGTGTCTATGCATTCCACAGTATTTCCTGGCAACCTCACTGTAGGCGATGAGTCCGATGGCCCTGGTGTCTCTGTGTTGTGTAGCCCTAGTGGTGTGTCTCCCTCATATGTGTCACGTCACCATGACTCACATGATGGTGTTGTACTTGCTGTAGCAGTTAGCATACACAGTGTAATTTAGCAGATCATCATCACCATAACAGTATCCACATTTGAATAACAACAGAGGCAAGTATGGTGTACTAGTGATTTTATTTACAGAAATGTGTGTGTGTATAGTGCACAGGATGGTGGGTGCTGTACATTGGGATTGTGATCCACAGTTCCCAAATGAGTTGCAAGTCTTGGTAGAAGAAATGTCCTGAATGAAGTCCACAGTCATATGATACATTAGTCCAACTTGGACTCCCCATGTCATGTGGGAGAGTTGTGTTGCATTCGACAGGGTGAAAAGTTTGCACACAAAGGAGAATTTCTGGAACAGGTGTTGGCTTCCTGGGGGATGTACGTGGCCATCAGCCTCTCAGTTATCCTTCCTCGGACGACCCCTCTTCTTTGGGGGGACCCTCACGTGCAGGCTGCTGCGGTGCAGGGGACTCTCCGCCAGAGTCCTCCTCCCTCCCTGTGGCAGTGTCAGTTGTTGCAGCACCAGATGTTGTGGGCACACAGGGAGGTGTGGCCATGTTGGTGCTAATCTGGCGGAGGCATGTCAATATGTCCCTATGCACCGCTGTGAGTTCTTGCAATGTGTCCCACTTGGGCTCCATGCGAGACATGTGTGTCTCCACACGGGACATGTGGGAGTCCAAGCGGGCATGATGGGCAGCCTGCTGCTGTTGTATGTCCTTGAGGATCCCCACTACCTGTCTGACCTCTCCGGTGCTATTCTGGTACGCATCAGTGATGCATGCCAGTTGTGGGTCATCATGCAGTCCAGACCCCTCTGCAAGCAGCGACCTATGTCTACCACCCCTCCCACCACCACATGCGACATGTGCAGGACCTGCGGTGGCACGCACAGGTGACCCGAGGCCCCCTTGGGGGTTGTTAGTGGTGTTGTTGTCCGTTGCTCCACGGTGGGCCTGGGGCCCTGTGCTGTTGTCATCGGTGGTCCTTGGTCTGTCCGTGTCGGCGGGGGTGGTCTGTGTGTTGGCAGTTGTTGGAGGGGTGGGTGCAGGGGCTGCAGATGTTGGTCCTGCTGGTGCTGCATGATGACTCACACCGGAAGTGCCAGGTAGGTCTTCGCCATCCGAGGAGGGCAGAGGCTGTTCCACACCAGTGAGCTCAGTGTCCCCCGGAGCCTGGGACAGGGACTCCTCCTCGCCTGCTGCTGTGTCACCATCATCATCACCTGTATTTGGAAGAGACACACATTGTATGTTATGTTTCTACAGGCATCAATGGTTCACACACCTGACAGTTGTGACTGTACCTCTGGATGCGGGCATGTACATTGCATTGTCCTAAGTTGTCACAGTAAGAGGTTGATATTGGTGTAGCACATTGTCCTGCATACCTGGGGCATTTCAATGTGAATGTTGAGGTGTGTGCATGGCCAGCATTGGTTGTATTTGGTGGACATCCGGCCATCCTTCTCCACCTAGCCCAGTTATCCCACCATGAAGCATGCCACCCTTGCAGTGGGTTCAGGTTGACTCTCAGGATGTCATTCAGTGGTGTCTTGCTGTTCGTTGTTGCACAGTTCCCAGCAGGGCCTTGTGCTCCCCACAGCAGTACCCAGTGTCAGCCATCTTGTCAGTCCTTATCCACTACCTGTGATGTGAGCATGGTTCAGAGTGGTGTTGATGGGCCAATTGTGAGGGTGAGCAATTTCTGTGACTCCAACTCCCATCATGCTATTGCCTACACCCCCCTTCCGAGCATGCCCGTACTTCCTTCCTTTTGACTCTGCTTCTCTGTGGGGTAGTGTGCCTGTGCTGACAGGAAGGCTGACAGTGTTGTCCTGGCGTTTGTTTGGCTACAAGTCCCAAGAGTGTCCCTGGGCTTCACACAGCATTACCCAGGGTGGTGGTTCTTTGTGGGATCTTCATTTGGTGTGTGAGGCATTGCATTCTCCCAGGTGGGTTATGTGGAGTTTGTGTTGAGGGGGTGTGTGAGGAGAGCTGCTTGTAACTATGGTCAGTGCTGTCAGTCCTCCTTCCCACCCAGCCAGATATCCCACCATGCAACGTGCTTGCATTGCAGGGAGTGCAAGTTGGATTTCAGGATGTCAGGCAGTGGTGTTCTGCTGTTTGTTGGTGCACAGTTCCCAGCAGGGCCTTGTGCTCCCCACAGCAGTACCCAGTGTCAGCCATCTTGTCAGTCCTTATCCACTACCTGTGATGTGAGCATGGTTCAGAGTGGTGTTGATGGGCCAATTGTGAGGGTGAGCAATTTCTGTGACTACAACTCCCATCATGCTATTGCCTACACCCCCCTTCCAAACATGCCCGTACTTCCTTCCTTTTGACTCTGCTTCCCTGTGGGGTAGTGTGCCTGTGCTGACAGGAAGGCTGACAGTGTTGTCCTGGCGTTTGTTTGGCTACAAGTCCCAAGAGTGTCCCTGTGCTTCACACAGCATTACCCAGGGTGGTGGTTCTTTGTGGGATCTTCATTTGGTGTGTGAGGCATTGCATTCTCCCAGGTGGGTTATGTGGAGTTTGTCTTGAGGGGGTGTGTGAGGAGAGCTGCTTGTAACTATGGGCAGTGCTGTCAGTCCTCCTGCCCACCCAGCCAGATATCCCACCATGCAACGTGCTTGCATTGCAGGGAGTGCAAGTTGGCTTTCAGGATGTCAGGCAGTGGTGTTCTGCTGTTTGTTGGTGCACAGTTCCCAGCAGGGCCTTGTGCTCCCACAGCAGTACCCAGTGTCAGCCATCTTGTCAGTCCTTATCCACTACCTGTGATGTGAGCATGGTTCAGAGTGGTGTTGATGGGCCAATTGTGAGGGTGAGCAATTTCTGTGACTACAACTCCCATCATGCTATTGCCTACACCCCCTTCCCAGCATGCCCGTACTTCCTTCCTTTTGACTCTGCTTCCCTGTGGGGTAGAGTGCCTGTGCTGACAGGAAGGCTGACAGTGTTGTCCTGGCGTTTGTTTGGCTACAAGTCCCAAGAGTGTCCCTGTGCTTCACACAGCATTACCCAGGGTGGTGGTTCTTTGTGGGATCTTCATTTGGTGTGTGAGGCATTGCATTCTCCCAGGTGGGTTATGTGGAGTTTGTGTTGAGGGGGTGTGTGAGGAGAGCTGCTTGTAACTATGGTCAGTGCTGTCAGTCCTCCTTCCCACCCAGCCAGATATCCCACCATGCAACGTGCTTGCATTGCAGGGAGTGCAAGTTGGCTTTCAGGATGTCAGGCAGTGGTGTTCTGCTGTTTGTTGGTGCACAGTTCCCAGCAGGGCCTTGTGCTCCCCACAGCAGTACCCAGTGTCAGCCATCTTGTCAGTCCTTATCCACTCCCTGTGATGTGAGCATGGTTCAGAGTGGTGTTGATGGGCCAATTGTGTGGGTGAGCAATATCTGTGACTACAACTCCCATCATGCTATTGCCTACACCCCCTTCCCAGCATGCCCATACTTCCTTCCTTTTGAGTGGACTTCACTGTGTGTGAGTGTGACAGCAATGGCAAGATGGCTGACAGTGTGGTCCTGTTGTTTGTTGGTGCACAGTTCTCAGCAGGGCCTTGTGCTCCCCACAGCAGTACCCAGTGTCAGCCATATTGTCAGTCATTTTCCTCTCCCTGTGTTGTGAGCATGGTTCAGAGTGGTGTTGATGGTCCAAATGTGAGGCTGCCCATTATCTGTTACTACGAGTCCCATCATGCTCTTGGCTATACTGACTTCACCAGCATACACAGGATTCCTTCCTTTCAGTGAGCTTCCCTGTGAGGTGGTGTTCTAGTGGTGGCTAAATATCTGACAGTGTTTGTTGGTTAGATTTGTGCCACTGCCTAGCTCTATTTGTTATTGGGTTTGTACATGTGATGTCAAAGTTACATATCACTATGAGATGGCATGTATTGTGTTTATCTGACTAACATACACATCTTGGGATGATTATCTTTTGGTTGCTGTGGATTTGCTAGGGGTGCATGGTTTGACTATCCCCTTGACAGTGATGTGTGTGTATTGTCACACAATATTGTGTATATTAGTTGTGTACTCACCAGGCTCTGGGATGTTTGATAGTCCATATACGCTCACTGGTGGTAGGATGGCCCGCACCTTCTCCTCCCAGGGCCTGAGGTATACTGGTTTGGCAGGAGGGCCACTGCCGGTGTGCTGGCTCAAAAGGTAGTCCTTCTTCAGTAGGTCCCTGACCCTCCTGCGCACATTATACCACCTGTTCTGGATGTCTTCCTTTGTGTGCAAACATGGTGATTGTGCGTTGACCCTGTCGACGATCCTCGCCCACATCTTGGTTTTCTGCGCCATGGGGGTCTGTTGGACCAATGTGCCAAACAACTGTGGCTCTACCCTCAGGATCTCGTCTACCATGACTTCCAATTCACTATCTAGGAACTTTGGATTCTTCTTTAGGGGCATGGTGATGGGTGGTGGTGGTGTTTGATGTGTGTGTGTGTGCGCAAGTGAGGGTGTGTGAGTGTAGGTTTTGCTGGGTGTGTGTGAGGGTGCTATTTGTTGAGGTGCTAATGGTGTGTGGCTTTTGTGTTGGATGAGCTGTGTGTGTGTCTGTGTTTGCTGTCTGATGGTGTTCTGTGCTGGCAGGTCAGTGGAATTTGCAAAGGATCATGGTAGGGATTTGTGGCCTTTATGTAGGTGGAGTTGGGGGTGTGTTCTTGTTCCATTCCCCCCCCCTGTATTTATTGGCTTTGTCATTGCTTGTTTGGCCCTCTTTTTTTGTATTTTTTCATTTGTAATTGTTGTGCATGTAGGAGACGTTCTTCTGACTGAGTAGGACGTTGCAGTTGTCTCGTGCGCGCCTCTCCGAGTCGTTCCCGTTGTGTTTCAGCTAAGTTTCATATGCGGCGTACGCGTCAGTCGCAGAGTATTGTGTTTGTTCGGCTGGCTTTTGTATGCGTGTCGGTCGTACGGCTTGGGCTCCGTGCGAATCGGTCTGATTTTGCACCCATTGCATCGTACTGCGCGGGTCGGAGTTCGCGGGTACGTTTCGTTCAGGTTGATTCCTGGTGCGTGTCGGTCGGTTCTATTCGCGTGGTTTCCCAACCGGATAGCTTGTTTCCGTCCGGGTCGGTCGTTCGGCTTGAGTTCCGTACGAGTCGGTAATGATTCACATGCATTTCATCGTACTTCCCAGGTCGGGCAACGCCGGTACGTGTCGGTCGGACTATATTCCCGTACCGAGTCGGTCGGGTGGTTTTCCGGCCCGAATCGGAATCGACCCCTAAATGTTTCATATTTTTACAGAAACAATACATAGTAATTATTTTTTAGCATGAAAATGATAAGTATATGTATATAGATAATGTTTACAATTGTTTTAACCAAATCTTAAAACCATAATGCTTACAATGTCAACAAAGAAGAGAACAGTAAAGTTTAATCTATAAACTTTACTGTCTACTTCAATTAAATTGAAATATTGGACATAGATGACATTTACACACAGGAATTTTCACAAATTATGCATAAATCATTATAAAAAATCTCTAGGTTTAAGTTTGTCTGTTCGGGCAAGAGTAGCAAATATTTACAAATGTTAATTTAAGTTTGGGGTTCTTGTGGGACTCCGCCTGTGCAATGCTGGTGGTGAGCGTTTTTGTGAGTTTGCTTGTCTTGGTAGTGGTTGATTTGGCCATGCATGAGTTAAAGGTTGTAGAGGTGAAGGTGGTGGGGGGGTGTGGGTTGAACTGGTAGTGTTGGAGCAAGTACAGGTGTTTTAGGGAAGAGGTGGTTTGCTTACAGGTGTTGCAAGGGGCAGAGAACTAGGTTTGTGGGTGGTCTATCTATCAATGGTGGTGGAGCCTCTGAAAAATCTTGTACATGTGTTCACTATGAAGACTGCCTTTGTTATTTGTTTGTTATTGCTTCTATCATATTTGTGATAAGAGCATGTTGCCTTGCACTCTCTTCCCTCAAGCTACGAAAATATTCGCAGTGCATCTGTGCCATGTCTTGGTAACATGTCACAATGTTAGCCAAGGTAGAGATCTGCTTGTAAATTAAATCCTTTAAGGGAGTCGAATATCTCACATAAACCTGCCCCATTAGATGAATATCCACTGGGACAGTGGCCTGCTGCTAAAAAAATTGATCTCCCAAACTAAAGAGTTACACCATGACAGCTCGCCCACCATCTGATATGGCCTGCAGGGTGACCATCACATACTGGATTGCCATATTTTAGGCTTTAGGAGAGAGATTGATGAAGGGGGTGAAGCTGTTCCTCACCATGGGTGTCATCTCTCTCAGATGACTGAGAGATTACCAGAGATGTATCTGAATGGGAGGAGTATGTAGGAGACTCTACAGAGGTACATGTAAGGTGATGGCTGTGTGGAGGTGAGTCTTGTGCAGATGGAACTAGCGATGTTGCTGCTTAGGTAGGGGGTGGGGACAGACAATTCTCATAAGTGATCTTGGAGAAAGACTGCTACCCTGGCATGATGAGGTTTTGTTTGCTATTTTCTGTGTGGGAAATAATGTCCTTCTTCTCATTTCCTTCCTCTTCATCCTTGACCAGCTTTTGCTGCTCCTCTTCTTCTTGGGCAGTGCTGGCCACTTCGATAGCTGCTTGGAGGTGAATTAGATTTTTTCCTTGGATTAGCCACTGTCCTCCGGTTCTCATTATCATCATTATCTCATTATCTCATTATCATCAGGTGCAACCTCCCCTATTCCTTTAAGTACAAGTAGAACAAAGTTGAAAAATATCAAATACATTTTAGTGGCAATAATTCTAGAAACTAGTTTAACAAACGTTTTTAATCAAAATGAATCAGCATAGCAGCATGTGTACTTAAATAAACATGTGATAGTAAGGGTTGATCTTCAAATTGAATTATTACAATTCTACAACACCAGCTCACCAGCTCCAACCGTAGATGTTCTCTTTCTGGATGACCCCTTGATATCAGCTGCTGAGGCAGTGTCTTAGTTAATGTTGAAACAGGCACTCAATCAATTATAGAAGAAGAATGAAAAATGATAAATACATTTCAATGTCAATCTAAAAAGGTTTTTTTCCCACAGAAGCTTACAAATAAAAGAAAAAATATATGAATCAATAGCAATGAACATCAATGAAAACATTTTTGCATCTATCGAAAAACATAAAATTAACATACAGAAAATGCTGTTAAATGATATTCATGAGATATAAAAATATAAATCAAATGCTCCCCGATTTACCTATCAGATGAATGCTAGAGGGTCCAGTTGCTGTTGCCAGGATGTTCCCTGACATCATCAGTGTTTTAGTTTGCAAGATGCAGACCAGGTGCTATTATATGACAGATGCTGACAGGAGAGAGAGACATATATAGAGGATTAAGTCATCCTATTTCATACTCAATGAGGATAGTTTTAGGGTTTTTATATAAAAATTGAGACTCGCATGGATTCCTCTCCTGCAAGTTAAGAGAAGGTGCATATGATATAATTCTGCCCTTTCGATGCCAAGTCTAGGAGAAATTTAAATTGTCAACGTATAACTTAATTAACAAAAATCTTAAATATTTGCCAGGGTGTAAATAGGGATGTATGGCATTGTATATACACACCCTACTCTATCACTTACAAATAATTTGACTTAAACTCAGAACAGCAGACACTATACTTACCAGTCTCTACCATTGGTGAGATCTCTGATACCACTCTGGATTTTATTGGAGTATCTGGAGCAGAAGTAGAGGTTGTTGCAGGTGTTAGAAGAACAACAAGTCGGAGCCTTAAAAGTGAGAAAAGAAAGTATATGAGTATATTTTGAAAAAAACAAATTGTAAGTTTGACGTAGAGGATCCACCATGTTGACTTAGCTTAATGCGCATGTGACAGCGGTTTCTGTTAATGCTTGAAATGTCCACTGTGCCAGCGGACATTTCTAAATTTGACAGACATCACCTCCATCAGAGCAACAGAGTAATTTTCTCTGTCGTCCTAGTGGAGAAATGGGCCGTCTGCCAGAATAAAAATCAGGCCCTAAGTCTCCAAGTCATATTTGAGTACAGTAATTAGTCAATTAAAAACATTCCAAAAGTAGAGTTAGGGTCTTGGAAGAAAAGTTCTAGAAATCCCCATGAGCGTGGAAGTGAGATTGTGGTGTGGTGCTGAGTGACATGCAATGTTCGTAGGGCTCCTGCATGAGTAATTATTCCTGACCCAATTGAAGCAACCAACGTTCTCAGAAAAAATTACTGCATGAAATGAATGAAAATGAAAAGTAGATTCACATAAATATTAACCCATTTGGGTATATGTTAGAGGCTGTCTTTGAAGTGTTTGAGGGGTATGTATGTGATGTTAGATAGATAGATAGATAGATTGATAGATTGATAGATAGATAGATAGATAGATAGATAGATAGATAGATAGATTGATAGATGGATTATTGATAGATAACTCATAGCAGGTTAATGTCTAACCTACTCCCATCAACAGGTTAAGGTGACATTGTAAACCACTAGACCAAAGGCCGAGTGGCTTATGAATGTTAGCAGAATCCAAAGATGGCAGTATAGGAATATAATATACATGGTACCCATAATGTAATTTTTATGATGCATGTTTATTTTGGGGCAGCTAGTTTGAAAAAGATGTTTTCGAAAAAAAGTACAGTTGACAATGTGTACTGATCGGAATTTAGAGTGTTTAGGGTTGATCTACCTTTCTTGTACAAATTATTTATAAAACAGTGGCTAATGATGAGAGTCAGATGATGTAGGTGATTCTGTGGTTGTTGAATTTACCACATAATTATCGATTACCAGCATTTGCCACCTACTTTGCAGATTTCACCAAAATGATCCCTCGGTCTCAAATGGATAAAAATCTACTGACAGAAAATGTGCCGCTAATTTGCATTTTTTGATGCATAAATTAGATAATCTTGCCACATAACTGGATCCTCCGTGCTGCATAATACCAGTAGACCTTACAATGTTAAAGCTCTGCGGAGCTGCAAACGGGTTTTGAGAAAGGCATTAATGCCAAAACATATCACTCCATTTCGGAGTGTCTTCAATTTTCTTAATTGCAAGGAGTTTCCCCCCACTTTTTTCCCAATTTGGACTATAAGCTACTGGTTTTTCGACTTTGATCGTGCACTGAGGCCTGGTATCCGGCCTCAGTGCCAATCTTCTGACCTATTACAAAAGGTATGTTTAATTGGCTACACCCAATTGGCAAGGATTGACTTACTTATAAGTCCCTAGTATGTGGCACCCAGGGTACCAAGGGCATGTAAGGCAGCGTGTTCACCCAGGGCTGAAGCACTATTTGTGCCACCCTGTATGTGACAGAGACAACATGGACCCCAGCCTGCACACTGTAGACTGATAGGACAGTGTGTGACACTGCTAGTTCAACTTTGCCATTTCACCTAATGGCAATTCCACCACTTTCCTTAAGGATATATGTAAATCTCCCCTAAGGAAGGCCTATGAAACCCTATGACAGGGAGCTTAAGTAAGACATATAATTTTTAGTATACTTTAGCAGCAATACTTCTAAATTGTTGTTTTGTAGTGGAAAGTTTAGGAGCCCCATTGGCTAACACAGGGTTAAATGGTTGCCACCCCAACTCGTCTAAGTAATAAATGGAAACACCTAACAGGGTCAAGTAAGGTATCAAATTATTTGGCACATTAAATCCGACCTGATGCCCAGGCCAGATTTAAAGTCACTATTAAAGTTAAGCACCTTTTAGAAAGTTGCCACCCTGCACTCCAGCTAGTCCAGTAGCCTCACAAAGGCACTGACACATATACAGGTTTCTGGCCACTTGGAGAGATGTGGGAACGACTCCCAGGAACAAAGGCAGTTGCCGCAGAGCGAGGTGTCACCTCCTCTCCCAGGATGGCCACTCAGGGTGTTAGCCCAAAAGGCAAGTTTCAAAGGCGAAGCCACTGTAGAAGGGCACTTGTGACAATATCCCTGAGCAGGATACCTTTTGTTCCTGCATACAGTTAGGAGGCAGAACTAAGTGAGGGAAACCTGTGTCCAAACCAGTTTTCCTGTGGCTGGGTAGCCCACTGGTTGCCATACCTCTAGGGCTGCTCCCAACGACCAAGGAAGGGTCATGCCACAGTTAAGGGGACAAGAATAGGATACTCTGGGATAGCTGGATGCCACACATCACAGGAACGTGGTCACTAGAGAGGAGGGGACCAAGTAGCCCATTGGCTAGTACCGCGTGCTCCCCTGGGGACACTTTCCTGGGATAAGCAGGGCACCCCTGGCACCTTGCCCCTCAGTACTCGCTGGCCTTGGAAGGAGGAAGAGAAGAAGATCACTTTGCACCTGTTGGAAGTGCACAAAGAGAGGCAGAGACGCCGGAGCAATTGCACCTGCTGCACTTTGGGCTAGTGAAGTTAGGACCCTGTTCTGCATGCCTGACTTGGGAAAAAGCTGATTTCTAGCCCCAGTCCAAAGCAGAGACTCCAAGGGCCAGTTGGCTGACCTCCCTGAAAGGCACTGGGGACATTAAAGCTGAAAGAGCCCAAGTCGCATCTCTGGTAGTCCCCGCAGAAGTGTTGCTGCTACTGAACACCAGACACCCCAAGGGACAATTCAGAGGTAGCCAAAAGATGCACCCATGCTTGCTGGACCTGTGGGTGTTGGTTGTGACCAGATTCATCACCGAAGAGAGACACAAGCCCCTACCAAAAATTTGCACTGTAACCGCTGTGTTGCAAAAGTAAAAGGTCTGCATCGACAGCCCCTGGAACCCTGCAAAGAGGACTTTGTGGAGCACCAAAATCTGTGGACAGAGTCAACCCCACTCACCTGTAGACCAAAACCCTGCTCCCCTAGGCCCTGTTGGGTGCTCCCAGAGCCCCACCCCCAAACTTTATATATAAGTATTTGTTTAAAAAATACTGGGGGAATCCTGCTGGACTTTTGCGGGATAGCCACACTTAAAAATATGATATGGTGTCTTGGGGCCTCTCTGAAAAAGACAGGGAGGCATGGCTCCCTCCGTTGGATGATTACAGCCACAGGGACCCCATTCGGTCGGGTCACTTCATTATAAAAAAAGGGGAGAAGTATTAAGGCCCCGGAAACCCCACACCCACACCCAGGGTCAAAATATTTATTTGGGTAGAGGGTGGCTGCCCCCCTCCCTAAGGGCCCGATTCACAGAACTAACTTAAGACAAAATCCTAAACTTACTACCATTTTGGTATTCACAGAAGGCACTTACTCATTTTGGTATTCACAGAAGGAACTTACTTACTCATTTTGAGTAACTTACTCATTTTATGTAACTTACTCATTTTGGTATTCACAGAAGGCACTTACTCATCAATGAGTAAGTGCCTTCTAGAATACCAAAATGAGTAACTTACTCATTTTGAGTAACTTACTCATTTTGTGTAACTTACTCATTTTGGTATTCACAGAAGGCACTTACTCATTAAGTGCCTTCTGTGAATACCAAAATGAGTAAGTTACACAAAATAAGTAAGTTACTCAAAATGAGTAAGTAAGTGCCTTCTGTGAATACCAAAATGAGTAAGTGCCTTCTGTGAATACCAAAATGGTAGTAAGTTTAGGATTTTGTCTTAAGTTAGTTCTGTGAACCGGGCCCTAAGTCACTAATGGGCCTCAGGGACCCCATACCTTGAGGCCATCAAGTAACTATAGGGTAAGGGGTTGTGGCCCCCTTCTTCACATTTGAAAAGGCCCTGGGGACCCCATCCCCCAGAGCTGGCAAATATACTGTGTCCCACAGCTCCACCCCGGGGCACAGTAGATTCCTGCCCACAGGAACACTGACAGCTAAAGCAATTCTGCTCCAACCAGGTGGGAGCTTTGAAAATGCTCTCACTAAGTGGGAGAAGACTTATTTTTTCCCTGCCCGTGCTTTTGTGTGCAGGGAAACTCAGATTGCTTCTGCCTGGCAGGAGCAAACAGATGCTGGTGCTCCCACAGGGCAGGAGCTATTTCCTGCTCCCTCAGCACCCAGGATTGCCCCCAATGTAGTGTTTAGTGAGTGCCCCAGGTGGGAACAGGAGCATCCCAAAGAAGCACCTGAGGCCCCTCATAATGGACTCCCTGGGACCACTTTAGGCACGGGGAAGGAGGCCCACAACCTCTATCTTTATAATATATGGTTTGGCCCTGCCAGATATGGTTCCTGGGGCCAGTATTGGTTCAGGGAGGGGGGCAGTCACCCCCTCTCCTTAAAGGCCCTGCAGAATTTGGGCCCTCGGTCCCCTTGTGGCTCAGTGAAGGGGGCTGATGCCCCACCCTCCCTTTACAAATTTGTTTTGGTCCCATGGGATCAGCACATGGCTCCCTCCCAGAGCCTCAGTGAGTCCCCGAGAACCCCACCCAACTGGGCTGAATTTTATAAATAAGGGAGGGGGCACACAGTCCCATTTACAAGGCCAATTACAGCCCCAGGGACTCCATGCTCTGGGGCACTTCATTATAAAAAGGGGAGGGAGCGTCTGGCCCCTCCTTCAGCCCATGCCCTTAATTGTAAAAAAAAAGGTTTGGGGGATGAATTCCCCGGGGCCCAAAGTGGCTTGAGGAGGCTGACCCTGCACCCCTCTCCCATTAATAAAAAATATAAAGGCCTCAGGGATGGGGTCTCTGGTGGCCAAAGTGGCTTGGGGAAGGGAGCTGCACCAATTGGTTGGCGTGGGGCTGGCTGCCCATCGGGATTGGATGCACTAACCCCCACCTTGCGCACAACCAAAGGCTATGCAAGGCATGGGGTTGGCTGCCTATGGGGGGTTGACCACAACCCTAACCCTGCGGCCAACCCCCGTGTGTACGTTTGGTTAAAAAAACCTAGAAATTTACTGGAAAAAAAGGTTAAAGTGGCGTTATAGTTAGGTTAAAATTTCAGTAACAACATAACTAAAAAAGCACTGAAATTCATCAATTATTGTTAACTCAAGTAACTTTAACTCATGCCCCAAGGTATCTATAACTCGCGCCCTTGCCATGCACTGCTAATTACCCCACATATTGCATCACTCATGACATGTTGTATGACATCATTGATAACATCACTGCAACATTTGAAATGACATCATTGATGACAAGGCTGTGGATAGGGGCATGAGTTATAGTTATCTACTTTTTGATGATTCTTCCTTGCATTCAAGGAGTGCAGACGTTTCATGGCTAACAAAATGCATGAGTTGAAAAGGTGAAGGAAAGCATATGTCTTCATTTCATCCTTATGTAACAGCTGCAGACGTAATAGAAGTGGTCGGATTAGAGGCACTTTTTACTAGCTGTAAACATATTTAAGTGCTCATTGAAGAGATGGACATGTGGACACGTTCCCAAAGTAAATTAAAACAGGCTTTTCGTGCTCCATTCCTAATGAAGGCAAAAAAAAAGTAAACATCTCCAGAACTCGTAATGCTGTTGAAAAAAGTCAATGTAATCAGACCCAAGGTGAGATATTGGTTTTGAACACAATATTGACTGATTTCAGTGGCGTTGCTGTGATCGGCAGGAAGTCACGATCCAAATCTACCATACATCTATCTAACTCATTCTCTGAGATGCTGACATTATTATGTAGGTATGAGTTTCAGTGATGGAGTTACATGACAGCCCAGCATTCATTTTAACAACCTTTGGCTCTTCAGGATAAAACAGATTTCTGTAATCATAAACCCCCGAGGTGTGTTGACGCATTTCATGGCCACACAAACGTGGCTAAGAGAGGCTTTGTCATTACATTTCTAAGTTCCCACTGCATCAGCACTAACACACATTTAACTGGTGTGGACAATCACAACATTTTCATTGGTATCGAACACCAAGTAATAGCTTCCTTGTTGGACGGTTCTTCGAAATGACGAGACCCCAGGACGTAAACAAAGGGCCTGGCCTTTTAGTTCTACGTGTCTATGCTTGCCTGCATTTGATAACTGTAGGATAACTGTAAAAAAAAGGCTATTTTAGAAGGCAGATTGACATGACACCGTTTACTGGGAAATGTGGCAAATACAACAACACGTTTTGGGCATGCTCGGTGCAAAATATTAATATACGAAGGGTTTTGTTATCTGCAGCCTATTGCATTTATTGAAAAGTAAACTTCAAAATAAAAACATCTAAAAAATAGTCATGTGTACAGGGTGATAAAAAGAACAATTTGGTTAGCGTTTGATAGTGAATCTACACAATGTTCCCATTATCTGGGTAGATTTTCAATTATTAAAATAGCATTTTTTTTCAACTATGGACTCCTACCATGCCGCAAACTATTATAGTCTAAAATTATCAAATTAATCAGTTCTCACTCCAATACGTTATAACACACGAGACAGAGATTCTAGATTTTATTTTTTTTAAATGAAAACATATGATTCATTGCCTTATTGACTGACTTCTAACATGGACTGCAATAAAGAAATCCAATATACACATCTTTAGTGACTGACTCAAAGATGGCGCAGAAAGCCCTCTGATTTACAGAGGCAGAACTACAGCAGGAGAAGAATCTGCAGCCTCCTGGTTTAGGAAATCCCGCTGAAGAAATCACCTTCAGATTTAGCTCTCCCTGCTCACTCACACCTGGGTTTTTTCAGTTACCACCTAATTCTAAAGCAGGCCACTCTGTAGTTCGAAGGGGTTATCTCTGCAGACATTCCTATATGAATTAAGTACTGTAACTTAAATTTGTTCATGAAGCACTAAGGGTAAGCCTGAGAACAGGTGCAAAGCCAATGCGAATGTTTGTAATAGTTCATAATGAATTAAAATGAACTTGAAGTGGGCTGTTTGATCCAGGTTAATATTTTACGCAGTGTGATGCAGGCCCCAGACAATTTAATGTTCAAAGCATCACCTGCCTTGACAACCCTGGGTTCTGTACATTTCACCAATCAATCCCTCCTGGTTTTACCATGTCCCTTGACTAGACACAAGTTTCTTTAGGGAATCCAGGGGAATATGTACAAGGAAGTGGCGGGGTGAGGCGTTAGCCGTCATGGCTTAACGCCTCACTCCGCCACTTCTGCAACGCAAGGCTGCACCATATTTACAAGGATATGGTGCAGCCTTGCGTTTCCCCCTGCGCTGGCGCTACACTTAGCAGTGTAGCGCCAATGCAGGCACCCTTGCACCATAATGCAAGGGTGTCCCTTCCTGCACATAAACAATCCTAAAATTCCATTTTGTCACTTTTATGTGTGCTGCTTCATGCAGAATACATGAAAGTTACAAAATGGCATTTTTTTCACAGATTGTTTATGTACAAGAAGGGACACCTTCCTGTACATAAACAATCCATGGTAGTTTGCTTTTTCCATGTGTGCTGCACAATGCAGCACACATGGAAAAATCAAAAACAAGGAGAAATAATGCATTTTTCCTCATTTCTCCAAGTTAAGACCAGGGAAAAGTTAAGACCAGGTTTTCCCTGGTCTTAATTTTGGCGCTGCCTCCTATGTACGCTGCCCTTGTACCTAGGGGGCAGCATTAAAAGCAATGGGTGTTGTTGTGGAACGCCCACCACAACACCCACTGCCCACCCCTTTCACGCAAACCATAGCGTGAAAGGGGGCCTTATTTACAAGGCAGCATTAAGCCACGTTAAGTGGCTTAACGCTGCCTTGTAAATAAGGCTAAGCCTTGTAAATAAGGCTAAGCCCTATCGCCACCACAACGTCGTAAACAGTGACGTTGTGGTGGCGATAGGGGCTTGTACATATACCCCCCAGTTTCCTCCCAGACTCCACTATCTCCTTCTTCCACTATTTGTGTAGGGTCATAGGAGAGAGCACTATGAATGATAAGCCTGATGGACTTTCAGCTCTTCAAAAAGAGACACTCCCAATGAGGAATGAAGAATATTTTGATAAGACTGACAATAGACTGAATAGCATTCAAGAATCGAACAACATATGCCACATCCCACCTAAAAACACTGATCAACTTCTCTGTCAGCTAGCTAAGCTGGCCCATTTCCCGAGGAGGACAGAAATTGCTCTTCTTCTGTACAATAACAGACTCACTCAAAAAAATATTGCTTCTCCTTGGATACTCATTAAACTTTGTGAACTTAACTGCTTGTGAAACCCTTCTAGAGAAGCATTGTAATTTAGACAACTCAATACAATATTCACATCTTGGTGACACTAACATGTAATGTCAACCTATATGGTCTGCTAATCAATTAACATAATAGCAAACCTGAGATCCTCAGTCAAAATATCTCAAACATAATTTCAAACACTTTCCCATGTCTCCTTAAGTTGTGACCTCGGGTTCTTCAGAAGGGTCCTAGACTACAAAATGTTATCACTCATTATACACACAATGCAACCTATTGTTTTATCGACTACATGCTAAACCATTAGGATTCACCAGCACAAATTCCACTATCTTCTTTTATTAAGAGTCATGCCCATATGTCCCCCATGCATCATTTCAACAAACCAGCTCCTGAATACAGCAGGTATAATACCGGTTTCCTCTGAACAACACTTCATTATCAAATGATTTCTTTAATGCCAAATTCATACACTGTTATAACAAAATTAAGATATCATCTTTAAAAAATAGGTGCATTATTCATTTGGGAGACAGTGGCCCTACTAAATAAATAAAATGTAATCTTGTTAGGTTATAAAACAGTTCACTGGCAGCAAAGGCACAATCAGTAGGCTTTTCCCTGGAGAAAAGTGTGATCAGTTCAAGTAAAACCAAACTACATTGAAGTCAAGAACACATGCACTCAAAATCCCAAACTAACTTTGATCAATTTAGAAATATTTTATGAACAAAATGTTAAAAGAATGATCAAACAGTAAATTTGACAAAATTCCCCATAGGATCAATCCATACACTAACTTCAAGACTCAAAATATTCCAAACTTGTTACGCATTTATCTTACATTCAAAAACCACTTGTTCACCATAAACGGGTATCACAAAAGATAGTGAAAAAAAAGTACACACAATTTTAATAATACACATATATTAACAATAAACATATATCTCACCTTTTCTGTACATGTTCAGCATTTGAATCACATAAATAAGTTAAAAACATATATCCCACATCTCAACTGCTCATGGAGAGTTTCCCAGTGTACAGCAGATCCTGCACGGTGAGCAGTCTCAAGGTGGTGGGAGGTTCAACGCGTTTGGAGAACTGGAACTCTTGCATCCATATATTAGCATTGGATCTGTAGGCTTATGTGCCAAAAAAGATGCCTGAAAAAAGGAAAAGAGAATAAGATATTGAGTATTCGGTTTTGAGGCCAGTCCTGTTTTCAATATTAGAAAACTCTTAACAAACCTACAGGTTGAATGATATTACTACCAGTGGATGATGTGAATGCACATTCTCTGGAAGGTTGCCATATACCAAAGACATTTGTCGAAGCAGTTATAGTCAGCTTTTTAAAAAGGGGAAGGCCCCGGATATACCTGGATCTTATCGGCCTATTAGTTAATTAAACAATGATTATAAATTATTCACGAAAATCATGGCAACGAGAATTACCCCAGTCGCTATTAGTTTGGTCCATGAGGACCAATGTGGCTTTTTACCAGAAAGATCTATCACTAATAATACAAACTTTCTGGTTCAGGCAATGACTTTTTCTCAAATAGTAACACACGAGCAGCAATTTTCATGATTGACGCAGAAAAAGCTTTCGATTTGGTTAATTGGAATATTCTCTTTGCTATATTGAAATAATTCGATTTTCCTCTAGATCTCGTAGGGTTACTCAAGAAATTATATGATAAAGCCCAGGCCAAAATAATAATTAACTCCAACACTGCGGGTATAGTCGAGATCCAAAGAGGAACTCGACAGGGTTTTCCGATGTCACCCGTTTTATTTGCTCTATACATGGAGCCATTGGTGAACTTGATACGCCAAAACCATTCCATTAAGCCACCAATAGCAGGGGCCCCCAAATTGAAATTATTTGCAGATGATCTAATCCTTTATCTCAAAGTGGAAAAAACAAATATTAAACAAACATTTGACACAATAAAAACATTTTCCAACCTAGGCGGACAGTAAATACAAGATCCTATTATTCAATTGTCATGACCAGATTCTACCTCAAACTCTCCAGATTCGAGTGGCAAAAAACAATCCGGTTCGATACCTAGGCGTTTGGGTTACACACGATTTTTAACAGCTCTTCACTCTAAATTATATTACAACGCCCAATAAGGTAAAAAATATGCTAAATAGTTGGCAGAACCTCCCGCTATCGATAATTGGAAGAGTAGCACGAATAAAAATGATGGTACTTCCGCTATTTATTTTTATCTTTTCTAATATTCTTATCAAGATCCCACACAATTTCTTCCTAGAAATAGACCAACTAGTGCGAAAATTCATCTGGGCAGGGAAGAAACCACGCACAAAATTGATAATATTACAATTGAGCCGTGAAGAAGGTGGCTTAGGGCTTCCCCACATTCAAAAATATTTCCAAGCCGCTCTTCTAGATTGGTGTGGACGTGCAATATCAGCCCACGATCATGGGCCCAATCTCTACCTTCATCAAATGCTTTTGGAAAAAATATAGTTCTAAAACCTTTTATAAAAATCCCCAAGCTACCCAAACGCTATAGATATAAGACACCACGTATAATTCATGATAGACTCAAACAACTAAAGGAAGAATATCGATTTACACCTTTACATTTAGAAACTCCATTAATGCACTGTAGGGAACTAGGAGCTACAATCGATACACCAACTCTAAAAAGATGGGAAAGGCTGGGAATCTATCAAATAAAAGATCTAGTAATACAGGGGGAGATGAAGTCATGGGAACAAATCAGAGAAGACAAAACAGAAGCTGTCTCAACCCTAGTATTTTCCTACCTCCAAATTTCGAGTCTAATCCAAAAACTACGACTTCCGGAGGGCTTACTTCCCACAATCGTTACCCATGCACCATATATCAAACAAACGACAGGAATCGGGAACTGGTATCACATTCTCCAGCAATAAATCTGCAACTAAATAGTCCCGAGAGCTCTGTTAAAAATTCAGGCAACCACAGGCTGTCAAACAGAAGCAGCTCAATGGAAGGAATATAACAAATGGTCTAATAAAGCCATATGTGCAGCAAATTTTCAATGTATGTCACTCTTCTCCAAATGGCAACTATATCACACTCCTGAGAAACTCCACAAAATATTCCCAGAAATATGACCAGGCTGCCCTAGATGTAATCATCAAGAAGGAGACTGGCTCCATATGTGCTTTTCTTGCCCTAAACTAACTGACTATTGGATTAGGGTCTTTCAGTCGACCCTAACCCTATAACTATCCTATTCGGGATCCTGACTCAAACTTTAACATTGCGACAAAAACAATTTGTTTTTAATGCATCCCTAATAGCTTGATCTTTAATCTTACCAAATTGGAAATCACCAGATCCACCGAAATTTACACGATGGGTAGCTAAAATGAGATGTACAAAAGAAAGGGAAAAACTATATTCGCTTAGAGTAGGGGCTATCCAAAAATGTATACAAATATGGGGGATGGTTTAAATTTGTATATTTTACAGACACTATAATACAAGTATAAGGTGAAGATATGGTCCTGGATAGTTGGCAATAACTACAACTTTTCGAAAGATATGTCAATAAACTGAAGAATGCATTTGTAAACTAAAAAAAAAAAAAAGAGTGAATGCACTTTCCACGTATCCAATGGAGGCATCCTTTATTCAAGTAGGCGGCATTCACAGTTTTCTTTAAGAATAGATGAGTTCTCTCCCACATCCATCCTCATGAAATGAGGAATGTCTTCCTCTTACTGATCCAGGGCAGGTTTCTTTCCAGCTGTGAGCAGAGACAAATTTCTGACAGGACTCTCTGGAGCCTATAATTTCAAAAGTTGAGGCTTTGCTTTGATCCTTTTCCATAAAGGACCATCTGTTCTTGGTCACTCCCAAACAGAAAATCTCAGAAAATTGAATAGTATTTGCCTCACTCAGTTTTCCTGTTGCTAGGTATTGGTCTATTATATTACGGTAAAGCACTTTTTGGCACCTAAACAACTGTTAATTAGTGACACTTGAGAGAAGTTACTGGTACTAGTTTAGTACTGCTAGGATTGTAACAACATTGAGTATGATTTTTAAAGCACACCTTTCCACTATAGGTTTGAAATATACTTTCATGACCGAACTAGATTTTTGATAACGAGTAAAAGGCCGGTTAGTCAAGTTTCTATTATTTTACGGACTGAAGTTATGAATATATTTTTTTATTGTAGAATATTTTTATTGATCTATCAGAACAATGGTCAATACACACGGAATTAGAACACAAGCATATACAATGCCCCATATCTGTGTACTCAGCCACCCTCTCGAGTGGCATCCAGCACCATAATAAACACCCCTGGCATAAACATAGACGTGGCAGGCTGGATGGCGCTGCCAAACAGAGGACTTTTTAGCGCTGGGATGTATATTTCGTGAACACAAATTTTTGACTGCATTGATCTCAAAACATCCTATCTGAAAATTGTGGCGAACTTCCCTAATTATACAGTTGGTAGTTAATATACTGGAACCTTGTTAGGACTCGCGCTATGCAGTTACAGCTTTATTTCAACATTTGAATTCTGAAAGACCTGAAGAAGCCCTTGGCATCTTTCTTGGTGTGGTCCAAGTGATTGCCCCCATTGTGAGTGATGTCCCTATAGAGGGATCTCTCCTCCTGGAGGGTCAGGGAAATCATTGGTCAGTCCGTCATAGGCCCTCCATCTCCCTCATACTTTTCCGAATTTCCAGGGCAGCCGCAGCATTAATAGACTGCCCTCTCTGCCTCCATACATTGATTCATTCCCTCCCACCACATGGCTCTCATGGGTGTACCATTCCCACCCAGAGTTTGGCCAGGTCTCTTTTGGCTACGATAAAAGCCTAGCATACAGAACAGTAATTGAGTCCATGGGGCGTCCATATTGTTGGGTATGCCTTGAATAATTAGTTGTGGTGTTTTTTCCGAGAGGCAGTCTCCACTACTGCTTCCAGCTCATTGACAATGACTTCCCAATATTCAGCCACCCTCCAGCAGCCCCAAATCATGTAAAGGAAAGTGCCTTCATATGTGTTGCGGCAGAGGCAGGTTGGACTCTCCACTCTTTCCATTTAATAGAGACAGGATCTGTTATAGTATGACCTGTAGAGGACATTGAACTGGATCAGGCATAGCATGGCTTCAATGCTTCCTTCCCTAGGATGCTCCCCAGTCAACACCCTCCATGATTACCACATCAGCCTCCCATTTCTCCCGTAGTTTCCCTAGGTTGTCTGGTATATTATTCAGCATAGTGCAGTGTAGAGGGGAGACCGCCTTGTGTGTAATCACTTCACCCAAGAGCCACCTCTAACGAGGTGTGCTCCGGGAGATCCAGTTCCAGGATCGGGTCTCTCGTCAGGGCATGTGTCTGTTGCAAGTATCTAAACCGTTGAGTTTTGACCAGGGAAAATTCATGTTGTAGTGTCTTAAACGATTTTAAATTTCCTCTCAACTACATCACAAAATGTTTCAATCACAATTGCTCCCATCTAAGGAAGCCTGCAAGCTTTCCAGTTTCAGTCAGTATGCTACCCTTCCACAATGGGGTGGCCAGGGTGATCTTTCCTTTCCAGTCTGTAGCACCTGTAGCTTTGTCCCCAGGCTTTTAATGTTGTCCTGGTCGGTTCGGGCAAGTGCTTCCTGTCCTTTTTCCTGTAGTCATAATGGACATGCGTCAATGCCCCCATACCGCTCTTTTTATCCAATAGGCTGATTTGCTGTGTGGACTGTGGCCCCAGTCATTAATTATATGGAGTTGAATGGCTCTGTGGTAGGCTCTGATGTCCTGAAGCTCAAGGCTTCTGTTATATATGGAGCTGTCTAAGGTCTTCAAAGCTATCCTTGGAGTGCCTCCGTCCCAGAGCAGTGTGCAGAGTGTCTTATCTAGTTTGTCATTGTAGTTATTTAAATATGAAATAAGGTGATCTGCAATATGCAAAGCAGGTTGGGCAAAGTGATAATTTTATACAGAGCAGCGTCCATAATCATCAGGCATAGTTTTAGCCACCATTCTGCATCATTGTGAAACTCTGTCAGAATTCTGTCAATGTTCAAATATAGAAACCGTGTTCAGTACATTGTATTGTCGATTCCAAAATATTTGAAGCCTATCTTCATCAGTAAGACATCCCCCACCACATACTCTCGGCCCTCCCAGTGTCCCATTTGGAAATGAAGGATTTTTCCCAGTTAAATCAGAACCCTCAGTAGGTCTTGAATGCCCGGAGCACCAACAGTATTTCTGTGATCGATAACTCTGGGTACATTAGGTAGACCTAGCCAAAACATTTTCTGGGTCATCTGAAATCTGGTAAAAGCCCACTTTTTTTCTGCCCTGCAGCGCTCCCAACATGCCAATGGTTCCACGCACATGGAAAATGGGGTGGGGGTGACAGGGGGCATCTTAATCTTGTTCCTCTCCCCAAGGCACTTAACAACGCAGTGGGTGCTTTATACAGGAGAGCCACCCAGCTACAGAGCATGGGTTCAAAACCAAACCACTTAAGGGTCTCGAATAGGTAGTGTCAATCTATGGAGTTGAAAACTTTTTCAGCGTCTAGCGACATTATCGCCCTATGTGTATCAGTCATCTTAAGTTCATGTAGCCAAAGATGCAGACTACTAAGTTTTTGCGTCGTGACCCACTGCGGCATAAAGGCGGTTTGGTTGGCATGTACTGAATCTGAGATCACCCCTGTCAGTCTGTTTGCTAGGGTTTTAGCTAGGATCTTGCTTTCTGCATTCAGCAGAGAGCTCACTCTATAGGAGAAGACTAGGTTGGGTGGTTTACCTTTCTTAGGGATAACAACGATAATGGCATATTTGCGGTCCAGAGGCAGGTTTCCATCCTTTTTCACAGCCATAAACAGGCTTATCAGGGGCGGGTGGAGAAGCATCGCAAAGTGCTTATATAGCTCTATTGGGATGCCTTTGGCCCCCGGTGTCCTTCCCAATTGCATACATTGTATTGCTTCTCCTGTCTCCTCCGTCATCAAGTCAGCATCAAGGGCATCGCTATGTGCAGTGTCTAAGACAGGGATAGGTACTTCTGCAGTAATTCTGTTATTTTGTGATCTGCGCAGTCCCTTCGGGCCCCATAGAGCCCGTGATAGAGCCTCACTAACATCCAGGCAAAGTCCTTGTCGGAGCAAGCGAGTCCCACATTGTCAATCACTACTTCTGCCACCCATCTCACCTACTCCTCTCTCCAGCTGAATCGCACGAGGAGACGGCCCGCCTTCTCTCCTGTATCATAAAGGCATTGCTGAACCCCTATGTAGTGTTGTCGGGCTGCTTGTGTCACTTGATTGTGGTTCTGATCCGTTGTCACCCCCAGGAGCAGGAGGGAAGTTTCATCTCCCAGGTCCGTCCAAGACTGCTCCAACTACAAGAGCCGGCATTCCAGCTGGTAAGTCCTCTCTTCCCTATGGTGCTTCTTAATGGCAATTATGGTTTGGGCTTTATCTCAGAGTACCGCTTTATATGCCTCCCAGAGGGTAACCGGGGAGGACACTGATCCCTTGTTTTCATCAAAGTAAAATTTAGTGTCAATTCTTAGGGTTTACCCTATGTCTGCTTCTTTCAGAGCCTAAGCATCTAACCTCCAGGACTACTTATTATGTGGCTGTTTGGTACCCAATCTGATCAGTAGGGGGAGTGATCAGATATCCCCTTAGCCAAATATTGAGCCTATTTCACCCAGGTGATCTCTGTTGTTGGGATAAAAACATAGTCTAGTTGTGACAGGGACCCATGGGTCCCAGAAAAAAACAAGTCTTACTTCTCGTGCATGAGAAGACTCTGCCAGACACCTCTAAGCCCCAGTGAAGCTCGCAAGCTCCGTGGACGGTCTAGCTTTTACTGTTCAGCGTGTACTTCTATCTAGCTGCCAATCAAGGACCTCATTAAAATTCCCTCCCATTAATGAAGGTCACTGGGTGTGTCTATAAGAAAAGGGTCCAAGCACTCCAGTGTTCTCCTCTGATGTCTCGGGGGATACACATTTATATTCAAGGTATCCCTCTTGTGCCACCTTCCTTTTATAGCCATGTAGCAGCCCTCAGGATCTACCAATGTTTTCACCACCTGAAAAGGGAGGCTCTTCTTGACTAGGATTGCTGTGCCTCAGGAACCCTTTCTATATCCGGTGTGGGCCACAACAATATATCTGCCTCTTTGCAGACACTTGCAGGGGCGCCCCAGCAGGTGTATCTCCTGCAGGAGCACCAGGTCTAGGGAGTGCCCATGGATGCACTGTGTGACATCTCCTCTCTTGATTTTACAGCCCATTCCATTCACATTCCATGAGAGTATTGTCAGTGGCTCAATGTGCAGCATTGTCATATGCGCTGTTGTCATAGTTCCCACTGTTGGTCCCATCGGTACGTCTGTCATTCTCCCTTTCTCGTGCCAAGCTGTGTCTGTGTGGTCGTGCGTTTTGCTCCACCCAACCATAAACAACTGAATGTAAACCCCCCAACTGGACTCTCCAATCCCCATTTTCCTGGCATGAGCTTTGAACTACCCACCTTTCCAAACCCGGAAATGATTATTGCCCACCCCTCCCCTTTACCAGCACTTGAAGCACTTCCCTCCCATAACTGAATGCGAGTTCTGTCTCCCTCTACCCTTTGGCAATCACTCACTACCTGTGCACCGCATGGAGCAAGTTATTGTATGGCACTGCTGAGCTTGAGTCCCCCTAGCTGGGTCACAGTTGACATTGGGCTGGTTCTTCTCTGATGTCAGCTTCCAAGGCGGGATGCATCGGATGACTTTCCCTGTTGTTTGGGACTATTCATCCTGGACCATGACCCTCCGACCCTCTCCGGCATTCTCTCAGGGCGCAACATCAGGTTGTCCCCTACCTCCTATCTCCGTCTGTGTGCACTGCTGCCCATGGAGGGGCAATTAGCCCCTCGAACCACTTCAGTGGTCCTTCCTCCAGCCACTCCCATGCCCGATATGGGTGGGCAAATAAGATAACTTTGCCCTGGAAAATTATTTCACATATGGCCGGATAGAACATTGTGCATTTAATATTCATGGCCTGAAGTTTCTGCTTCACCAAGTCGAGTGTCTTTCTTTGTTGTTGTGAAGTCTGGGAATATGAGAAACTGCCTAGATTCATGCTTCACCTTCCCCAATATTCTAACCATGGGGATCACCAAGTCTTTAGCTCTGTAGCTTAGAAAATGCACAATCAGTTGCCCCGGGATGGCCCCCAGTGGTGGCTTCCTTACCAGGGCTCTCTCGATGAGGAAACACTGGGAGGGTTGATCTAACGGGAGGAAGGATTGCAGCCAGTCCTTCCAGGAACCCCGGAAATTGAAGTTTGTTGTGCCTTGATCATTCCTTGGAGTCTTCAACATGGGCTGCCAGCTTCTGGACTATCTGGTTTAAGACCTGCACTGTGCCCCTTAGTGTCACCCGATGTGTCTCGGCTCCACCACCTGCCCTGTAATCTTCCTCAGGTCTTGTGAGAGTAGTTCCACATCTGCCTCAACTTCCCCAATTTTCATCTCCAACAATGGCTAGTACTATAGCATAATTTCCTGGTTGCATGGTTGGTGGCGCAGGCCTGGCAGCCTCTTCCCTCTGCAGCAGTTGCAACAATAGCTTGGCAAATTTATCTAGTTTCCCTTGTTTTGGCTGGGGTTTCTCTTTGGCCATGTTGGCAGGTGTCTCTACCAGCGAGTAGATTTCTGGTGGATGGCTGGCCAGACTCCTGTCTCTCACGTGGGCAGGTGGCATGATTAGCCTTAGTTGTAGGAAGTCCAAGGCATCTGGCCTCACTACTGCCCAGGTGCCCTCCAAGTCACTGGCAAAAGCTAGGTCAAACCCACCCTTGCTCCGCAGGGACAGATGTCTCTCCTAGGGGGCCCGCAGTGGCTCCGGCACCAGGATTCCTCAGTCTCCACAAGTGAGTAGATTCATGCTGGATGGCCTGTCAGACTCCTGTCCTTCGTGCAGGGAGGCAGCATGAGCAGCCATTATTGCAGCAATCTCAGGGCATCTGCCCTCGCTGCCGCCCAGGTGCATCTGAAGCTATGGGCAGTAGGTTGGGTCAAACCTGCCCTCTCTCCGCTGGGCCACCTGCCTTTGACAGGGCCCCTGTGATGGTCCTCACCTGAGATCCCTACTATACCTCCCTCATTGGGGTCAATTGCAGGAGTGCCCTCAGGAGGGACTGGGATCTGTCACCCCCTCCCTCTTATTTCTTGGTTCTCCTGGCTCTGGTGCCTCAGGAAGGCATCAGTGTTCCCCGTGGGGCGGGGGGCTTACAGATTGAGGCCTGAGGGGGCAACTTGCCTCCACTTGATGTCTTCTTGTCTTGGCCATCACCGAACCTAACTATAACATCCTTTTTTCATGCTATTTCCTAATTATAAAGTCCATGTAACCTTTGTTTTTTCCAGTCAATTTCTAAGTTTTTACTTTTTTTCCTAACTGTAACCTGTAACCTGAGAGTAGGTGTGTGATTGGCTGTATAGGTTGGTGAGTGGGTGTGTGAGCGGCTGTATGGGTCTGTGAGTAGGTAGGTGAGTGGCTGTATGGGGTGTGTGTGGGTGTATGAGTGGTTGTGTGGGTCTGTGATTGATTTTGTGGGTGTGAGTAGGTGTGCGGCTGTATAGGTCGGAGAGTGGGTCTATGAGTGGGTTTGTGAGTGGTTGTATGGGTCTGTAAGTGGGTGTGTGAGTGGCTGTATGGGTCAGTGAATTGGTGTGTGGGTGGTTTTGTGAGTGGCTGTATGGGTTTCTGAGTGGCTATGTGGGTGTGCTAGTGGGTGTGTGAGTGGCTGCATGGGTCTGGGTGTGTGCATGGCTGTATAGGTCTGTGAGTGGGTTTGTGGGTATCTGTATGGGTCTTTGAGTGACTGTGTGAATAGTTTTGAGGGTGTGTGAGTGGGTTTGTAGGTCAGTGAGTAGATGTGTGAGCAGCTGTACGGGTCTGTGAGTGGGTGTGTGAATAGCTGCATGGGTCTGCAAGTGGGTGAGTGAGTGGCTGTATGGTTGAGTGAATGGGTATATGAGTGGTTTTATGGATGTGTGAGTGGGTGTATGAGTAGCTGTGTGGGTCTGTGATTGGGTGTGTGAGTGGTTATGTGGGTGTGTAAGAGTGTTTGTGAGTAGCTGTATGGGTCTGTGAGTGGGAGAGTGACTGGTTTGTGGGTGTGTGAATGAATGTGTCAGTATGGGTATGTCAGTAGCTATGTGAGTGACTGGGCCAGAACAGAACCTCACCTACCTGTTTATCCAACAAGAAACCACAGTTTTCACAAAATGTCTACCCAACTGGAGTACTTTCTACTGATTAATTAGTAAGTGCTTCCTCATTGTGTAAATGTCTAGTGCATATTTTACACTACAGATGCCTAATGGGCCAAGAGGAAATGTCTCTAGTGACCTTGTGTGCATTTAATTCCTGCAATGTAATTATTCCTCTAGCGTCTTCTTCCAGAAATCTGTGATAACATGAATCCTCATATAGAGAAAATGACGAGACTACAAAGAGAAGTATTTCCACCAAACAAGGGTACTTCCTCAACTATATGAAGTAAGTGCTTCTTTGTTTGTTGGGGATATCCTCATATTCCTCTGCATCGAGAAAGTGTCACCAAAATAGGTGGAAAATGTGCTTGGGGGCCTTTTGGTAAGCTGTCCATTAACATGGGAATTGGTGGAAAGACCTTTGCCTGCTACTAAGGTGTATGGGGTGGGTCAAATGGGCAGAGCTTGCAAGTGATTTTGCGCATTTGCATCTCTGTAGTAATACAAAGCGAAAGCCATGCACTCTGCTCTCACCAAGAGATGGCAAGAAGGAACCTACTCATCACAGTCACTACAGAAGAGATTGCGCTCTGACAGATCAACTATGCATTCACCTGCATTTAAGGATTTCAAATCGTTTTTTAAAAGTGGAATTGTTGAGAAAACACTCTTGCTTTGCCTTCGCCAAGCCCAAGAAGTTAGGCAGATATGCCAACTCACACGGTGCCACAGTGTGTGACAAAATATCTGCTCACTTCACACGGTCTCCCGGTAGAGATGCGATATCACACAGTAATTCCATGCCCTGGTAAGTGTTGCCAGATTGGGTGATTTTCCCACACAAATGGGTGACATTTTTCTCTTTTGTGCGGGAAAAAGTATCACTGGCAGCTGCGGGTCACTGATTGGGCTGGATTAGTTCTTAACACATAGGGGTCGATTCCGATCTCGGCCGGAAGCGCACCTAACAGTATTCGTCCGGATAAAATACAAGCCGAACGCGTGTTTCCCGACCGATTCGAACACTCGTCCGAACGAACAAGTACGATGCGCACAACAGCCCAGATTCCGAGCGAGCCGTACTTACCCATTTCAGCTCCTGTTCCCCGCCCGAGCCGGATCCGTAAACGCCGATTCGAGTCGCACGGAAGCAAATACACAGCACATTCCGGCCGGACTAGTACGATGCGCCTTCCGTATGCGCCGAACCCGTCACTACGTCCGGCACGTTTGAGCATCCGGGAGAGCTGTACATAAGCTCCGATTCGCGCCACAAGACGATCCACGGCGACGAGACGGACAAGCCAGCGACGAGTACAAGTCGAAGCCACGAGAAACCCGAATGAGACGACCCAACCATGAATCCCATCGCACAGGTCCTACCAATACTCTACATCTATTACCGGGACCGGTACGGACGCGTACGGCGCAGACGGTAAGTCAAACACCCACAACACAAACAAACGACACGTACCCGAAATATGTCACACACACATAGGGATGCACAAATGACGTACACTAGCAACAGCAGAACCATAGGGGCGGGATGGCTATCACCAATGCCATACACACCCATAGGGGGATGGATGCCTACCACTATCACCACCCATACTCAGGGGGGCCTGGATGCCTGTCACTACTACCCTCCCCACTCATAGGGGGATGGATGCCTACCACTAATACCATCCCCACTCATAGGGGGATGGATGCCTGCCACTACTACCATCCCCACTCATAGGGGGATGGATGCCTACCACTACCACCACCCCTACTCATGGGGGCCTGGATGCCTGTCACTACTACCCTCCCCACTCATAGGGGGATGGATGCCTACCACTAATACCATCCCCACTCATAGGGGGATGGATGCCTGCCACTACTACCATCCCCACTTATAGGGGGATGGATGCCTACCACTACCACCACCCCTACTCAGGGGGGCCTGGATGCCTGTCACTACTAACCTCCCCACTCATAGGGGGATGGATGCCTGTCACTACTACCCTCCCCACTCATAGGGGGATGGATCCCTGCCACTACTACCATCCCCACTCATAGGGGGATGGATGCCTACCACTACCACCACCCCTACTCATGGGGGCCTGGATGCCTGTCACCACTACCATCCCCACTCATAGGGGGATGGATGCCTATCACTAATACCATCCCCACTCATAGGGGGATGGATGCCTACCACTACCACCACCCCTACTCATGGGGGCCTGGATGCCTGTCACTACTACCATCCCCACTCATAGGGGGATGGATGCCTACCACTACCACCACCCCTACTCATGGGCGCCTGGATGCCTGTCACTACTACCATCCCCACTCATAGGGGGATGGATGCCTACCACTACCACCACCCCTACTCATGGGGGCCTGGATGACTGTCACCACTACCATCCCCACTCATAGGGGGATGGATGCCTACCATTACCACCACCCCTACTCAGGGGGCCTGGATGCCTGTCACTACTACCATCCCCACTCATAGGGGGATGGATGCCTACCACTACCACCACCCCTACTCAGGGGGCCTGGATGCCTGTCACTACTACCCTCCCCACTCATAGGGGGATGGATGCCTGCCACTACTACCATCCCCACTCATATGGGGATGGATGCCTACCACTACCACCACCCCTACTCAGGGGGCCTGGATGCCTGTCACTACTACCCTCCCCACTCATAGGGGGATGGATGCCTGCCACTACTACCATCCCCACTCATATGGGGATAGATGCCTACCACTACCACCACCCCTACTCATGGGGGCCTGGATGCCTGTCACTACTACCATCCCCACTCATAGGGGGATGGATGCCTACCACTACCACCACCCCTACTCAGGGGGGCCTGGATGCCTGTCACCACTACCATCCCCACTCATAGGGGGTGGATGCCTACCACTACCACCACCCCTACTCAGGGGGACCTGGATGCCTGTCACTACTACCCTCCCCACTCATAGGGGGATGGATGCCTGTCACTACTACCCTCCCCACTCATAGGGGGATGGATGCCTGCCACTACTACCGTCCCCACCTATAGGGGGATGGATGCCTACCACTACCACCACCTCTACTCATGGGGGCCTGGATGCCTGTCACCACTACCATCCCCACTCATAGGGGGATGGATGCCTACCACTACCACCACCCCTACTCAGGGGGGCCTGGATGCCTGTCACTACTACCATCCCCACTCATAGGGGGATGGATGCCTACCACTACCACCACCCCTACTCAGGGGGGCCTGGATGCCTGTCACTACTACCCTCCCCACTCATAGGGGGATGGATACCTACCTCTAATACCATCCCCACTCATAGGGGGATGGATGCCTGCCACTACTACCATCCCCACTCATAGGGGGATGGATGCCTACCACTACCACCACCCCTACTCATGGGGGCCTGGATGCCTGTCACTACTACCATCCCCACTCATAGGGGGATGGATGCCTACCACTACCACCACCCCTACTCAGGGGGGCCTGGATGCCTGTCACTACTACCCTCCCCACTCATAGGGGGATGGATGCCTGTCACTACTACCCTCCCCACTCATAGGGGGATGGATGCCTGCCACTACCACCATCCCCACTCATAGGGGGATGGATGCCTACCACTACCACCACCCCTACTCATGGGGGCCTGGATGCCTGTCACCACTACCATGCCCACTCATAGGGGGATGGATGCCTACCACTACCACCACCCCTACTCAGGGGGCCTGGATGCCTGTCACTACTACCATCCCCACTCATAGGGGGATGGATGCCTACCACTACCACCACCCCTACTCAGGGGGGCCTGGATGCCTGTCACTACTACCCTCCCCACTCATAGGGGGATGGATGCCTACCACTTATACCATCCCCACTCATAGGGGGATGGATGCCTGCCACTACTACCATCCCCACTCATAGGGGGATGGATGCCTACCACTACCACCACCCCTACTCATGAGGGCTTGGATGCCTGTCACTACTACCATCCCCACTCATAGGGGGATGGATGCCTACCACTACCACCACCCCTACTCAGGGGGGCCAGGATGCCTATCACTTCTACCCTCCCCACCCATAGGGGGATGGATGCCTGCCACTACTACCTATGGATGCCTACCACTACCACCACCCCTACTCAGGGGGGCCTGGAGGCCTGTCACTACTACCCTCCCCACTCAAAGGAGGATGGATGCCTGTCACTACTACCCTCCCCACTCATAGGGGGATGGATGCCTACCACTAATACCATCCCCACTCATAGGGGGATGGATGCCTACCACTACCACCACCCCTACTCATGGGGGCCTGGATGCCTACCACCCACACAACCCCTACTCATAGGACGGGTAATGCATGACACAACCAGCATACTCCAACATAAGGAATGTCTGAAAAATACATTCCCCCAACACCATGACAAGCGTGTGTAGTCTGTGTCAAATGCCTACAACACTGAACATGACATTGAACATACAATGTGACCCCTTATCACATGTGTCACACATAAATGTGTGTGGCCTCCACAATGCAAGCAGACTATGACCACTGTGGCAATGGGGTCTAAAGCCCCATCACCACAGTGACCAAAAGGTAAGTGTGGGGTCCATAGCTGAAGCACATTTTGAACATTGTGGCAATGGGGTCTAAAGCCACATCACCACAGTGACCAAAATGTAAGTGTTGTCATGTGAAAAGCTGAAAATGCCAAACTGCATGGATGATTCCTGGTCACACAACAACAAACACATCAGTGGCATAGTAGTGCTTGTGTCCCATAGCAACATAGATTGGGTGAGGCAAACAGTGCAGTGGCAATGAAACATCGCTTTGGCCATGTGCAGACAAACATCACCCATGGGGGCTCACATTGTCAACATTCACGAATAACACAATGACAGAAGTGACCATCATAATGCAGACCCACACATCAGCACCAATGGACACACAAATGTAGATATCCTGTGGAGACTGTAGATGTCAGTTGAACAAATACCATTCCATGGCAGCAATAGGACATACAAATCATGATCATTGTCCTGACTGATGACCTAGGAGTCCCAGGGACAGCAGGGGAAACCCACCAAACAACATACAGCCAATGGCACACTAAAGAAATGCCAATGCAGTGGTGCAAATGCACAAACACAAACAGGCAGACTCACACTGCATATCAAACACAACAGGTGATGGGGGTGTGCCAGTGTCCCCAGGCAACCACACAACACATGAGGAGGCCTGAATCACTATTACACAGATGTCAATACAGTGCCACACAAAAGTAACTCATGGATCGGATTCCCTATGTGGGCAAACAGGCATTGTTAGATGAGAGGGAGCCCAAATTACAAATGTCACACAAGCTTGTAGGAACAGCAACTAACACAGCAAGAGACAGACCCACCACAGCACTACCCCCAGGGACCCCACATTGTGGTGACACTGGCCTGCATGATAATCCCACTGTGATGACAAAGGTAGATGTCGTTCACACTGTGAACCACAGTCATGTGTCCTGAGCAACTACTACCATCACACCTACACAAGCACAAATCAATCAGCACGACCTGTCAGCCAAGGCCAACATGGAGGTAGGGGTCTAGCCGTGCAACAACTCTCATTTGCACACACTCAACACCACACACCTTGACCTCCACCAATGTGCAGCAGTGAAGCTCACATGGACTGGTGACATTGCACATGCACCCATGACAATCCCAGGGGTGGTGGGGGAACTAAGGTGGAGATACCCATCACACATGGCCAGTCAACAAGACTTGTGAATGTCTGACACACTGCACAGTACGCTGTACATGGGCATGACGTCAAATCCACACCAACCAATGGGATCCCGGCCACAGTCACACACCAATGAAGAAGCCAAGGTCACCCACCAAGAACACACATAGACAACTTCCAACATTGCAGCTCTGACCCTGAGGAGTGGCAGCAGTCACACACACAACGTGTCACAATCACTGAAAGCTAACACAAATTGTAAATTACATGACTTGTGTAACCAACAAGTGCCAAGGGGAATCCTGACTGTGTCTCATCTGCGTTTGCCCACAAACTCAGCCCTGACAGCAAACACACCTATGGATGACACCCTGATCACCAGTAATGTGCCATGCACCCACATCACAGAGAACCCAGGGCGAAGATTTGGGGGGAACATTGCTCAACTCAGCAAGCATCACAAACAGGAACATCACTAGGGACCCCAGCCTGCGTATCAAAATGGAAGTGAACACACACAGACATGCTCAGACAACACACACCTTGGGCTCAGGCAATGTCACGGAATTACACACTGCCATGAGGGGACTCCACTCCTGTGTAAGGAAAGCTGTGCCATACGTTGTCTCTGCAGGGCTCAATCATGTCAGCAGAACACTTAGTCACTCAGGCAACAATTAGCACAAAATGAAGGCTCTCGTCACATCAGCCTGGTCATGGCAGTGTCACCAAAATCATCTGCACCGATCAAATTCACATGTATAGCAAGTTGCACTGATACCACAGATGAGTCCTTCCCCATTGATGCCCAAACTTGCATGTTCAGTGGAGATGGTCACACGGTCAGGGAAATAGACAAATTGAACAATGGCAAGCACATCTGATGTGCAGGGGTGTAAGCCACAGATGTGATATTGCAAAAACATGTAGGGAATCCCATTGGCAAATATGAAAAACATGACACCCTCATACTGCTGCAAAGGATGACATGGCTACACCCCAGGATAGGACACATTCACCCTGGACCACATGGGGTCCTGCACAGTAACACTTAATTTACCTGATAGCAAAAATCACCATCACTGCAGCAAGGGCATGTTTAGCATCCTCAACATCATGTACATCTGAAGCAAAACCACTGGAGATCTGAAAGGAGCTTTATTCAGCATATGTCATATTAAAAAAGAAAGTCCAGACAAAACCCAAAGGCCAATGGCCAGTCCATGACTGAAGTCCAAACAGGGTGACAGTGGCAGATGTCACCCTTTGCTTTCCTGCACTGCTAATAACCAGGGACACTCCCTCGGAGGGGCATACGGGGGTCAGGCCAGGCACCGCAGGGACAGGATCAGGGCTCACCAGAAGGAGGCAGGGAAGGGGTGGCTGGTGGTGGAGAGTCACTGACAACTGCAGTGGAGGTGTCTGACATGGTGTGTGCCGGCACAACTGGGGGCATGAGTCAGATGGTGTGGGTGCCGGCACAACTCCAGTGGGCTGGCCAGATGGAGTGGACAGGTTCTCCACTGCAGTGCCCAAGTCAGACGGGGTGGTAGTGGACTCCACTGCAGTGCCCATCTCCGGGGGAGTAGAATGGGGTTCAGGTAAGGTGGGCAGGACAGAGGGGGAGATCACGGTCTCCACACCAGTGGCACAAACATGTGCAGCGGGGGGGGGGCTGGAAGAGCAAGTGGTAGGGGGAGAAGGCTGCATCATTTTGGGGATGGTGTATCTGTGGGTGGGGGAACCTGGGGCAGGGTGCGGTGGGGGAACCTGTGTTGTGGGTGACTGAGGTATGGAGGAAGGAGACTGTGTGGTTGACCTGCAGGGCAGTGGCGGGGTCTTGCTCTTCCGGGACCGGGGGGACTTGTGGGTGGGGGCCTCAGGCTGTCTGCGCCTGGGGGAGGGTGTCTGGGGGCGAGGGGCACTCCCCTCTGTGTGGGTGGACTTCTTCTTCCCCCTGTATGCTGGATCAGCGGGATCGGAGAGGAAGAGGCCGAGGTCACAGAGGAAGAGCTGCTTTGTAGGTGGGGTTGCAGGTGAGGCAAGGGAAGGGGTCTTGGAGGGAGAGGATTTTGAGGACTGCGGAGTGACTGTGGATGCCTGTATGTGTGTCTGTTCCATCCCCTGTGGGTGTGGTATCAGTCCCCTGAGGATGCTTGTGTGCACGTTTTGCCCTTGTTTTGTGTGTTTCTGTGCTGCTCGTGTCTGTGTGTTTGGGTGATTGTGCAGGTGTGCATGTGCTTGGGACAGGTAGGGTGCCAGAAAGTGTGGATGGGGCAGAGGTAGGAGGGGTGATGGACTGTTGGAGGAGGGATACTGCTGCCGTCAGGGAGGAGTCCATGGACCTATTGCTCCTCTGTAGGGCAGACATGCCCGTCGAGATGCCCTCCATGAACGACACCAGCTGTGTCAACAGAGTGGTGTGTGCATGGAGGACACTCAGCATTGCTGTGTGCCCTACATGGAGCTGGCAAAGTAGGTACACAGACTCCTCACTCAGGGCAGCAGGGGACACAGGGGCAGGGGGTGCGGTGCCTGGCACAAAGGATACACGCTCCCGAACACGGGAGCCTCCACGGACCTCTGGAATGGGAGCCAATGGGAGGGCGGTTGTGGTGGTGGTGGCGGGGCCAGACATACTAGCTGGGGTGTGGTGGCTGCTGACACCCGCCTCCACAAGGGAGTCATCCTCCGAGCTGCTGTGGTCCTCAGCTGAGGTGGATGGTGCTGAGGACTCCTCGGTGTGGCTCCCCTCGCCCTCCGTGCCACTGGGTCCCTCCGACCACTCATCGCCTACTGACCCAGTCTGGCTCTGCAGCTCCTCCTGGTCCGTGGAGCTGTCCCCTCCTGTGGCCGTGGATGTATCTGCAAACAATTAGGGAAACAGACAAACATCAGTCACCTGCACTGACCGCACACACCACAGTAAGTACAGCACATTACAGAGCAAGCCCTGGCATCCTCAGTTGAACATTGCCAAAAGTCCTCACACAGATTAGGAGAAGCCAATTGTCAGTCTGATGGTCAACCATGGCACTCACACCCCTCCTGCCCTTGCACCCATCTGTCTGGTGCCTGTTGGATGTTAATACCCCAGTGTGGACACATGCACCACGTACACAGTTGTTGGACATTGCAGAGAACACGGTGAAGTATGTGAACATGCACACATCACATCTCTTGCCACTGAGTTAGTACAGGTGTCCGGGTAAAGGGATGGCCAGAGTCTAATTAGAAATGCATGTGATGCATACCAGCACCAGACACCATGATGCACCCATGTCCGGATAGTCAATGCCACAATGGGGTGCATGTTGCACATGTCATTCCCCTGCAGGATCACTCTTAGGAAGTTAAATGCCATGGCACAGGCATGCCTGCAAAGTCATACATCACTGTCTCCAGTCACATGGGCATGGCAGCCAGCCAACAACAGTCTGCACTGTGTCACAATCCTAGGAAATGGGGAATGCAAGTTATGTAGCTGACAAGTGCACATGTCCATCCCCCACAAACCACATCATCTGAACTCTTATTTGGCCACGTCATGCCAATTGGACATATGGGAGACATGAAACACAACTCTATGAACCTGAGCACCTCACAGTCTGCTGTGAATGTAAAACAGCTGCCTGAAGTTCACAGTCGCATACACCTGTGTGCACAGTCAAGTGATAAAACACCTATGAGTCACAGAAGTATCGTCTCTCATGGTCACATCTCAGATGGCATGCTGAGCCCTAAACGATAAACATCCCAGTAGTCCTGACAACGAAGCCACAGCACAATGACACAGAGGCAGACACCTGAGGGAACATTTCACTGATCACAACATGTCAGCTGATACACGGGAGTGGGAGTACAGAGTGTATTGTATGCCCAGGAGTAGGCATGACTGTCCTGCTCCACCTGAAAGAGGGATGAGCCCTGGACAGTAGGCAGGTGGCTAAGCATGTGTGACACACTTGATATTCATACTCCTGAGGCCCAAACATTGTTCCCACCCGCAGCATGGGTGTGTGCCAAATACCCCAGGGACATGTGGTGATTCAGATCAGCAAGTGGACCACATATCAAAGTTACACCCAGATTACATGTCAGAACTTAGGCATTGTGTAAGCAATTGACCCAGACATGAATCCCACAACAAAGTCACGGGAACAAATGCTGTCCCCCACCTTGAGCGAAGCAAAATGCAAGGACACAGTACCCAAGTGACACAATTTCCTGACTGTAAGGGCCACACATATGCGTATCAGATGAGGAGTGGGCATGTCACAACTGAGGGACATGGGTCCTGGACCACAAGACTGATGTACTGTGGAAGTTTAACCAGGCCAGAGGAGGGCACATAGCATGTCAGACAAAGTGCACAGTGCAGTCATGGACTCACCCCCTCCTTGCTGCTGTGTGGCCTTCAGCTGCCCATCCAGGTCAGGGAAGACCACCGCCAGGATCCTGAGCATGTGGGGGGTCAGGGTCCGGTGTCCGCCCCTCCTGCGAGGAGGCGACAGCTTCAGCTGGACCCTTGCGATCCTCCGGGTCCAGCCCCGAAGGTCCTGCCACCTCTTCTGGCAGTTGCGGATCCGGCGCTTGTAGACCCCCACGGATCTTACTGCCCGGGTGATGGTCAGCCAGATTTCCTGCTTCTGGTGGGCATCAACCTGTGAGGATGACAATGTGAAAATGCCATTACTACACATGCAACATATACGTGCATCACACAGTTGGGTATACATGTCTCAATCACAGGGGCATATGATGTACACAGGCAGTCCAACAATGGTTATGAACAGTTTGCCAGCAGTTACTACATGGTATCATTGCATGGGAAGTAAACCTTGTTGGAATGCACTGTTACTGCACTGTACCTGTTCAGTGCCTGTAACTACACACTTTGGGGGGTGAGAACTACTCAGTGAGCATGCTAGCCAGTGGTGTGCACACTGTAAGTCTTGCTAGTCAGAGAACATGCACAATTAGTAAGGCAGTGGACAGCACACTCACCTGCTCCCCTGGTTTCCCATACAGCTTGCTGTACTGTGGAAGGAGGCTGTCCAGCAGGGCCTGGTTCTCCTCAAGGCTGAAGGCTGGGGCTCTCTCCACAGTACGTGCCATTGCAGTAGCCAGAGGATGCAGAGACAGCAGCAGTGTTGGTGGCAGATGTCGTCCTGGAGCATGTAGTGCAGGCAAGTGAGCTCTCAGGGGAACAGCCAGCATTATATGTGTGCTGCAGAGGCAGATACTGTCCCATGTGTCCAAGGTGATAGGTCCAAGTCGTTTGCATCTTCTGAATCTGGCCAATCCATGGAATAGCACCACTTATACACGCCCACAGCATCCTTCAAAAGTTAAACTTCATGACACCCATGTATTTGCAACATTGTTGTGGCTGGCCAACTGAATTCACTGCATCAGACTCGTTACAGCTTCGAAAACGCGTCCGTTGCCATGCCAGGCCCTAGCCAATGCATGCGCACCGTCCGGACCATTGCTGTACATCGCGTATTTCAAAAAACAACGCGTACACGCTCACATCACATGCAATGTCCAATGCGTGCGCACCGATCGGTCCCTTGCTGTACAACGCGTACCCGCTCACAACAGATGCAAAGGCCAGTGCGTGCACATCGATCGGTCCATTGCTGTACAACGCGTATTCCGGGAAACAACACGTACCCGCTCACATCACATGCAATGTCCAATGCGTGCGCACCGATCGGTCCCTTGCTGTACAACGCGTACCCGCTCACAACAGATGCAATGGCCAGTGCGTGCACACCGATCGGTCCATTGCTGTACAACGCGTATTCCGGGAAACAACGCGTACCCGCTCACAACAGATGCAATGGCCAGTGCATGCACACCGATCGGTCCATTGCTGTACAACGCGTCCCTGTACAGGTCACTCGCATATGTCACCATGCTTGTCACTGGTGAACGTATGCCAGCCACATATACTTGCCAGGGACTCAGGGGCACACCTACAACACCACACCCAGTCCACACTGTATCCTAAGGCATGTAAGGCTGCATTACCTTTTCTGTGTATGGGGGTAAACATGTGGTTTTTGGGGTGGCACTTGGGGGCAGCCACTCCCAGGCTGTGCACGTGTTCATGGGGACAGGATCCTTTGTGTGTTGTGTACATGACCACTGTGATGTGCAACTGTTCATTTCGGAGCATGTGGCATGGTCACATTTCCAGGTTGTGTATGTGTATGACATGTCACATACCCCCAGAGTCCCATGTGGGAAGGTATGTACGTCACAGGGTGACCCATTGCCACAATAGTGATGGCCCTCCACAGTCTGTGTGCATGTTGTGTTTCCGATGTCTCTGATTCCATGTGCACAATGGGAGACAGTCTCCACATCCACGTTGTTTGTGCATGGACTTTGATGTTGTGCGTGTGTGTGTCACAGACGTCCATGTCTGATCCTGCGGAGGCAACAGGGGCCACTACCTGTGGGAGTCATGTTTGTTTTCCTGACGTGTACATGATACGCCATGTCATGCCAGTGTCCATGTGGCAAGACAGGGTCCCTGGGAATCTACCTGTCAATGAGCTGTGATGCCTGTGGCGCATCTGTCCAGACATGTCACTGTGGTGTGTGTTTGGAACGTGACAGCAGTAAATGGGTACTGTGACACAGCCTAATGGTTTCCCATAGCACAACCTGGAACCTGTTGTCAACACATGTTGAACTGAGATGTTAGATGATGTCCATGTAGGTGCCATATATGTCCATACAGAATGGCACACACATCAAGTACTTGTGTCTCGTAATGATGTATCATGTGATATTAAGTATGGTGAATGGCACATATGTGGGGTGACTGACAATCTTTCTTTCTTCACCTATGCACTGCAGGGCACCAGCTGTCCATAGACCATTCCCTGACCTAGCAACGATGGTGGAACGTGACAGCATCCGACGGTACCGCTTCACCAGGCAGCTGATTGAGGATTTGGCAGTGCTCTTGGCCCCACATTTGCAACCTGGCCGGCCGTACCCTACAGCCCTGACCCCCAAGGTGAAGGTGATGGCAGCCTACACTTCTTTGCCACCGGTACCTTTCAACACACTGTGGCGACTGCTGGTGGGATGTCACAGACTATGTTCAGCCGTGTGCTACGCGATGTTTTGGAGGCAATGTTGAGATGCCTGAACCAGTACATCTATTTCCCTACACGTCAACAACTCACTGACGTCAAGAGTGACTTCTATGCCCTGGGGAGGATGCCACATGTCATTGGCTCCATTGATGGGACACATGTGGCTTTGGTACCACCACAGGCACATGAGCAGGCATACAGGAACAGGAAACATTATCATTCGATCAATGCTCTGGTGGTATGACTTGCAGATATGAGCATCTCACATGTGTGTGCCCGTTTCCCTGGTTCGGCACACAATGCCTACGTGATGAGGAGTAGTCGCATCCCGAGGATGATGTCACAGATGCAGAACCAGCGTGCCTGGCTTGTCGGTGTGTACTGACTTTGTACCATTGTGTGTGTTCTGCTATGTTGTATCACGCCCTCTTTTCCAACTCTGCTAATGTGCAATTGTCTGTCTGTAGGTGACTCCGGATACCCCAACATGCTGTGGTTGCTGACACCCCTCAGGAATCCTGTGACACCAGCCCAGATGCGCTACAATGAGGCACATGGTCGGACCAGGAGAGTGATCGAGCGGACATTTGGTCTCCTGAAGAGCCGCTTCCGCTGCCTGGACAAGACAGGAGGGGCCCTCCCATATGCCCCAGCAAAGGTGTGCAAGATTGTCATCGTCTGCTGCATGCTACACAACCTGGCAGTGCGGAAGGAGTTGCCTCTCATCCTGGATGACGATGACCAACATCCGCCACCTGTGGAGGATCCTGGCCTGGGCCACGATGCCAGTGATGATGATGATGATGATGATGGTGGTGATGTCCGCACACAGCTCATCACCAACTTCTTCAGCTGAATGTGAGTATCCAGAGATGTCATGTCAATGATGTGAGTTTGCATGATATGTGTTGGTGGTGCTCTGGTGCTGTTTGAGTGTGGCCATGTGCTACTTGACTGGAAGCGTGCAGCGATGTGTCCTCCCCAACAGTGTTGACATGCTAACTTGGTTTTCTGTGAGTATCTTGTGACATGTATTGGCCATGAGTATTGCAGTTCTGTCCTGTTCTTCAGTGCTTTTGACTGTGTGTCATGTCTGTCCTTCACAGGGTACTGTCAGAGTTGTTTGGTGAACTGTGATCCCCCGACACCATGATTCAACTTCCACGGTGGAAGCAGTTGTTTCCCTACAGGTGATGTGCCACACACCCCTGGACTTTATTTCTTCTACACTTGTTGACTGTGTGGCCACTGCCACGTAGGATTACCTTGCATCTGTAGTGGAAACAACATGTTGCAAATGTGTAATAAACCTGTGCTTCACTTTGGGATGTGCGTTGTCTGTGGTCACACATCTGACTGACATGTGCTTACTGCACCTGTGGGCTAGTTAACACAGACTGTGAATAGGTGTAGTGTCTGTGCATTCCACTGTATTTCCTGGCAACATCAGTGTAGGCAATGAGTCTGATGGCCCTGGTGTGTATGTGTTGTGTAGCCCCAGTGGTGTGTCTCCCTCATATGTGTCACGTTGCCATGACTCACATGACGGTGTTGAACTTGCTGTAGCAGTTAGCATGCACAGTGTCATTTAGCAGATCACCATCTCCATGACAGAAACCACGTTGGAATAACAACAGAGGCAAGTATGGTGTATTAGTGAGTTTATTTCCATACATGTGTGAGGATAGTGCACAGGATGGTGGGTGCTGTACATTGGGATTGGAATCCAAAGTTCCCAGATGAGTTGGAAGTCTTGGTAGCAGAAATGTCCTGAGTAAAGTCCACAGTCATCTGATACATTGGGCCAACTTAAGCTCCCCATGTCATGTGGGAGAGTTGTGTTGCATTCGACAGGGTGAACAGTTTGCACACAAAGGAGAATTTCCAGAACAGGTGTTGGGTTCCTGGGGGATGTACATGGCCATCGGCCTCTCAGTTTGCCTTCCTCGGACGACCCCTCTTCTTCTGGGGGGGACCCTCACGTGCAGGCTGCTGCGGTGCAGAGGACTCTCCGTCAGAGTCATCCTCCCTCCCTGTGGCAGTTGCAGTTGTTGCAGCACCAGATGTTGTGGGCACACAGGGAGGTGTGGCCATGTTGGTGCTAATCTGGCGGAGGCATGTCAATATGTCCCTATGCACCGCTGTCAGTTCTTCCAATGTGTCCCACTTGGACTCCATGCCAGACATGTGTGTCTCCACACGGGACATGTGTGTCTCCACACGGGACATGTGTGAGTCCAAGCAGGCATGATGGGCAGCCTGCTGCTGTTGAATGTCCTTGAGGATCCCCACTACCTGGCTGACCTCTCCGGTGCTATTCTGGTACGCCTCAGCAATGCGTGCCAGTTGTGGGTCATCATGCAGTCCAGACCCTCTGCAAACAGCGACCTATGTCTACCACCCCTCCCACCACCCCTGGCGACACGTGCGGGACCTGTGGTGGCACGCACAGGTGACCGTAGGCCCACTTGGGGGTTGTTACTGGGGTCGTTGTCCATTGCTCCACGTTGGGCCGGGGTCCCTGTGCTGTTGTCATCGGTGGTCCTTGGTCTGTCTGTGTTGGCAGGGGTGGTCTGTGTGTTGGCAGTTGTTGGAGGGGTGGGTGCAGATGTTGGTCCTGCTGGTGCTGCATGATGACTCGCACCGGAGGGGCCAGGTAGGTCTTCGGCATCCGAGGAGTGCAGAGGCTGTTCCACACCAGTGAGCTCAGTGTCCCCCAGAGCCTGGGACAGGGACTCCTCATCGTCTGATGCTGTGTCCCCATCATCACCTGTTTTTGGAAGAGACACACAATGTATGTTATGTTTCTACGGGCATCAATGGTTCACACACCTGACAGTTGTGACTGTACCTCTGGATGCGGGCCTGTACATTGCATTGTCCTATGTTGTCACAGTCAGAGGTTGATATTGGTGTAGCACATTGTCCTGCCAACCTGAAGCTTTTCAATGTGAATGTTGAGGTGTGTGCATGGCCAGCATTGGTGGTATTTGGTGGACATCCGGCCCTCCTTCTCCCCCAGCCCAGTTATCCCACCATGAAGCATGCCACCCTTGCAGTGTGTGCAGGTTGACTCTCAGGATGTCAGTCAGTGGTGTCCTGCTGTTGGTTGTTGCACAGTTCCCAGCAGGGCCTTGTGCTCCCCACAGCTGAGGCCACTGTCAGACATCTTTGAAGTGGCTTTTCACTGGCTGTGAGGTGTGCATGCTTCAGTGTGAGCTTGCTGGGCCATGTGGGTGGGGGATGTTGAGCTGTGACTACCACTCCCATCATGCTATTGCCTACACCCCCCTTCCCAGCATGCCCATACTTCCTTCCTTTTGACTCTGCTTCCCTGTGGGGTAGTGTGCCTGTGCTGACAGGATGGCTGACAGTGTTGTCCTAGCGGTTGTTTGGCTACAAGTCCCAATAGTGTCCCTGTGCTTCACACAGCATAACCCAGGGTGGTGGTTCTTTGTGGGATATTTAATTGGAGTGTGAGGCATTGCATTCTCCCAGGTGAGTTGTGTGGAGTTTGTGTTAAGGGGGTGTGTGAGGAAAGCTGCTTGTAACTATGGTCAGAGCTGTCAGTCCTCCTTCCCACCCAGCCAGATATCCCACCATGGAACGTGCTTCCATTGCAGGGAGTGCAAGTTGGCTTTCAGGATGTCAGTCAGTGGTGTCCTGCTGTTGGTTGGTGCCCAGTTCCCAGCAGGGGCTTGTGCTCCCCGAAGCAGTACCCAGTGTCAGCCATCTTGTCAGTTGTTTTCCACTCCCTGTGATGTGAGCATGGTTCAGAGTGGTGTTGATGGGCCAATTGTGAGGGTGACCAATATCTGTGACTACAACTCCCATCATGCTATAGCCTACACCCCCCTTCCCAGCATGCCCATACTTCCTTCCTTTTGAGTGGACTTCACTGTGTGTGAGTGTGACAGCAATAGCAAGATGGCTGACAGTGGTGTCCTGCTGTTGGTTGGTGCCCAGTTCCCAACAGGGGCTTGTGCTCCCCACAGCAGTACCCAGTGTGAGCCATCTTGTCAGTTGTTTTCCACTCCCTGTGATGTGAGCATGGTTCAGAGTGGTGTTGATGGGCCAATTGTGAGGGTGACCAATATCTGTGACTACAACTCCCATCATGCTATTGCCTACACCCCCTTCCCAGCATGCCCATACTTCCTTCCTTTTGAGTGGACTTCACTGTGTGTGAGTGTGACAGCAATGGCAAGATGGCTGACAGTGGTGTCCTGCTGTTGGTTGGTGCCCAGGTCCCAGCAGGGCCTTGTGCTCCCCACAGCTGAGGCCAGTGTCAGACATCTTTGAAGTGGCTTTTCATTGGCTGTGAGGTGTGCATGCTTCAGTGTGAGCTTGCTGGGCCATGTGGGTGGGGGATGTTGAGCTGTGACTACCACTCCCATCATGCTATTGCCTACACCCCCCTTCCCAGCATGCCCATACTTCCTTCCTTTTGACTCTGCTTCCCTGTGGGGTAGTGTGCCTGTGCTGACAGGATGGCTGACAGTGTTGTCCTGGCGTTTGTTTGGCTACAAGTCCCAAGAGTGTCCCTGTGCTTCACACAGCATAACCCAGTGTGGTTGTTCTTTGTGGGATATTTAATTAGAGTGTGAGGCAATGCATTCTCCCAGGTGAGTTGTGTGGAGTTTGTGTTAAGGGGTGTGTGAGAAAAGCTGCTGGTAACTATGGTCAGAGCTGTCAGTCCTCCTTCCCACCCAGCCAGATATACCACCATGGAACGTGCTTCCATTGCAGGGAGTGCAAGTTGGCTTTCAGGATGTCAGTCAGTGGTGTCCTGCTGTTGGTTGGTGCCCAGTTCCCAGCAGGGGCTTGTGCTCCCCACAGCAGTACCCAGTGTCAGCCATCTTGTCAGTTGTTTTCCACTCCCTGTGATGTGAGCATGGTTCAGAGTGGTGTTGATGGGCCAATTGTGAGGGTGACCAATATCTGTGACTACAACTCCCATCATGCTATCGGCTACACTGACTTCACCAGCATACACAGAATTCCTTCCTTTCAGTGAGCTTCCCTGTGAGGTGGTGTTCTAGTGGTGGCAAAATGTCTAACTGTGTTTGTTGGTTACATTTGTGCCACTCCCTTGCTGTATTTGTAGTTAGGTTTGTACATATCATGACACAGTTACATATCACTATGAGATGGCATGTATTGTGTTTATCTGACTGACAGACAAATCTCGGGGTGATTATCTTTTGATTGCTGTGGATTTGCTAAGGGTGCATGGTTTGACTATCCCCTTGACAGTGATGTGTGTGTATTGTCACACAATATTGTGTATATTTGTTGTGTACTCACCAGGCTCTGGGATGTTTGATAGTCCATATACGCTCACTGGTGGTAGGATGGCCCGCACCTTCTCCTCCCAAGGCCTGAGGTATAGTGGTTTGGCAGGAGGGCCACTGCCGGTGCGCTGATTCACGATGTAATCCTTCTTTAGTAGGTCCCTGACCCTCCTGCGCACATCATACCACCTGTTCTGGATGTCTTCCTTTGTGCACAAACATGGTGATTGTGCGTTGACCCTGTCGAAGATCCTCTGCCACATCTTGGTTTTCTGCGACATGGGGGTCTGTTGTACCAATGTACCAAACAACTGTGGCTCTACCCTGAGGATCTCATCTACCAGGACTTCCAATTCACTGTCTAGGAACTTTGGATTCTTCTTTGGGGGCATGGTGATGGGTGGTGGTGGTGATTGATGTGTGTGTGTGTGTGTGCAGGTGAGGGTGTGTGAGTGTAGGTTTTGCTGGGTGTATGTGAGGGTGCTATTTGTTGAGGTGCTAATGGTGTGTGGCTTGTGTGATGGATGAGCTGTGAGTGTGTCTGTAGTTGCTGTGTGATGGTGTTCTGTGCTGGCAGGTCAGTTGAATTTGCAAAGGATCATGGTAGGGATTTGTGGCCTTTATATAGGTGGAGTTGGGGGTGTGTCCTTGTTCCATGTTTTTTTTCCCTGTATTTATTGGCTTTGTAATTGCTTGTTTGGCCCTTTTTTTTGTATTTTTTCCTTTGTATTTTTTGTGCATGTAGGAGACGTTCTTCTGACCGAGTAGGACACTGCAGTTGTCTCGTGCGAGCTTCTCCGAGTCGTTCACGGTGTTTCTGCTAGGTTTCTTGTGCGGCGTACGCGTCGGTCGCCAAGTATTGGCTTCCTTCGGCTGGCTTTTGTATGCGTGTCGGTCGTTCGGCTTGAGCTCCGTGCGACTCGGTCTGGTTTTCCACGCATTGCATCGTACTGCGCGGGTCGGAGTTCGCGGGTACGTTTCTTTCGGGTTGATTCCTGTTGCGTGTTGGTCGGTTCTTTTTGCGTGGTTTCCCGGCCGGATAGCTTGTTTCCGTTCGGTTCGGTCGTTCAGCTTGTGTTCCGTACGAGTCGGTCGTGATTCACATGCATTTCATCGTACTACCCAGGTCGGGCAACGCTGGTACGTGTCGGTCGGACTATATTCCCGTACCGAGTCGGTCGGTGAGATTTCCGGCCCGAATCGGAATCGGCCCCTTAATTGGGTGCCCGCCGCCCATCTTATCAGGAGGCGCAGACCGGGTCCCTGCCTCAGCATCAGTTCCATAAGTGCTACCAATGACAGTGTGAGGATGGCTTGGAAATAAATTTGCCCATATCTCCACGGCCGTGTTAAATCGTCCTGTGTCCCAAGTCAGACCAATAGATATGTGTTGTCCCCAGGTCCTCGCCAGATCCCTTAACTCATAGAAAAGGGAGCTTATAAGTCTGATCCCATGTTATTGAATGCCCTGAGTAAACCTGTTGGACTGTAATGAGTAGTACAGAAATAGTTCCACTAACACCCCCTACAAAATGAACTATTTCAACCCCTCTCTGTGTACCCTTCCTCTCATCAAGGGTGTCTACAGTTCTCCCTTTAGTGCCCACAGACCTACGCTGTGCACACAAACCTCTCTGACTCCTACCGGAGAGGCATACACTGTGGCTAGGGCTGGGTGAGGGACCCTCAGCGTTATGTAGTGTTCATTTTACCAGCACCAGACGGCAGCCCTTGGTAACTCTGCTTCCCAGAACTCCCAGAATCTGGAGCAGGCATTACATGCCCCTCTGAGAATATTGTGGGGCCCACAGAGTGTGTCTTCAAGAGTTTCACTCTTCCGCTCTCAAGTAGTTCGTCTTTCCTCATCTCAGATGACAAGGCAGCCCATTGGGTGAACAGTCTGCTATGAATGTCTGTGTAACCCATAAGTCACAAGTAATGGGATATAATGCCCCTAAAATAACTCCAGAGATGAAGCCATCAGCCGCAGTGATTATTTGGTACCTGCATCACAGACGATCTAATCCTAGTTAGAATTCTCAAGCATCTCCCACTTACTACATCACCTCCTTACATTAATTTGATTTAGTTTTTAACACTTTGGGGCCGATTCCGATCTCGGCCGGTAGGGCTCCGAATTGGATTCGGCTTTACCGGATCCGATTCAAAGCCCTGTTTCCCGACCGATTCGTACGTGCGTCCGGGCGAGCGAGTACGATGCGAAATCTCCGACCAACTCGTTCGCGAGACCCAACCGCACCGACCGACTCGTTCGCGAAAGCCGACCGCTCCGACCGACTCGCACGGACACGACTCGCACCGCGCAATGGAGACGTTCCCCGGCCGGGTAAGTACGATGCGCGCCTCGAGCAGTCCGACCGACTCGCGCCGTCTGGCTCAAAAGAGCAGTCGGAGCCGCACTTTGGGGGTCCGTGTCAAACCCCCCTGTACGCGTAGCCGCGCGAGTCGCACACAAGGGGGACCCATGGGTCCCCCCTACCTGTGCATGTATGGCGCGACCCGCTTCGACGCGTACCCGCTGTAGGGGGCGCCCTTGTTCGCCTCGCACCCATTGAGTCAATGGGAGCCCGCGTACGTGTTGTACGACCGGCTGCCATTGACTTCAATGGGAGTCCAACCGAATCGAGTCCGATAGCACGCGGGCGCATCGTACTCGTTCGGTCGGACTGCTAGGGTCCGATTCGGTCGGAAATCTCTCCGGGTCCGGCTCGGTCGGAGAGATTTCCGGCCCGAATCGGAATCGGCCCCTATATATATAAAACATTTTTCTGTTTAGCTGCAATGATACTGAGTGTGTGCATGTGTAATCACCATGTAGCCTCTCCTTAAGCAGTGCATTCTGAAGTGAATGACAGCAACATGACACACTTAAAAAAACCTAGAATAGATCAATTTTACGTCATCACAGAAGAAATATGTGCAACTCGTTCTTCTCAGCCTGTCTACCATTGTCTATATAATTGAGCAGCAGCATGACTCACTGCAGGCTTGGCACTAGAGGCCTCTGAAGCTTTTTAGCTTAAGCAATGGAAGAAACGTCCAAATGTACAAGCAGGACTCAGATAAGAGGCTGACAGTAACAGTGTCAGGCACGACCTGTCCCTGAAACAAGAAGTGATATTGAGTTTGCTACTTTTCATTTGTCCTTTACAGAAGTGGAGCTTCAACGGGGGCACCTGTTATATTTATATTTGTAAGAGCTTCCCTTTGAGGTTTAATTTCTGCGAAATGAGCGTCAGGACCAGAATGAAACCTCACCTGCCCATTTCTCCAACAAGAGTCTGCAGTTTTGCACAAAATGTTTACCCAACTGGAGTACTTTCTACTGGTTAATTAGTGAGTGCTACCTCGTTGGGTAAATGCCCAGTGCATATTCTACACTACAGCTGCATAATAGACCATGAGGAAATGTTTCCAGTGACCTTGTGTGCATTTATTTCGGCAATGTTATTGTTCCTTGGGCCGTGGGGGGAGCCCCATTCCCCCGCAGTCCCTGCCAGCTCATTACCTAAACCAGAAGACAACTTTGCTCCCACACGCAGGGAGCAGCTATAAATACTGCTCTCTATGTCAGGAGCAATTTTTCATCTGTTTCCCTGCCCGCTTGAGAGTGGGAAGGCAAGCAGGTGAAAAGTCTGCTCACAGCAGGCAGGTGCATTTTTTCTGCTCCTGCACACTGGGAAGGATCTTACTGTTTCCTCTCCTTAGCTTGAGCTTTAAATTGCTCCAGCCAAGCGAGAGCAAACAGAGGTTTCCATGGCTGCACTAGTGCAGGCAGGAAAACTGCTATGTCCCCGGGGGTGGGCACCGTGGGGCATAGCTGAGCCTGGTCCTGGGGGATGGGGTCCCCATGGCCATTAATGACTCCAGGAGGGGGGGGGCGTGTGGCCCCTCTCCTTTTTGATTGCACGGCCAGGCCCCGGGGAGTTGGGGTCACCAGGACCAAAAATGGTTGAGGGTAGGGGTCGTGAGGCCACTTTACCCTAATTATGCATGGCTGAGCATGAATCACTGACAAAATATCGACCTCAAAAATATCGAGGTACAAAAATATCGTGACAAAAATATCGAAGTCAAGAATATCGACATCCTATCTACATCATGGTAAGTACAAAAATATCGAAAATTAAATATCGATGTCAAAAATATCGTTGTAAAAAATATCAGTTTTTTTAAATGTTAAATAAATAATCTAAAATAAAGTAAATAATACATATAATTAAAAGAAACATAGTTAAAATTATTTAAAAATGTTTAAACATAAAAACTGATACATATATTGTTAAAATAAATTAAAAATATACATATAAAATATCATATATATACTTACTTAATAATATTCATAAATAATTATTTTAATAACTTATAAATTGTTAAAAATATTTTATAAATTATAAATACAGACACACACATACAAATATAATATTATTGAAAATTTTAAAAATATATTTAACAAATTAAAAAAATTACAATATTTTTAATTTTTGTAAAATAAATTATACACAACATTAAGGGGCCGATTCCGATCTCGGTCGGAGGCGCACCCAATACCATTCGGTCGGGAAAAAAGCCATGCGAATGCCTGTTTCCCGACCGATCCGTACATCATTCCGAACGAGTAAGTACGATGCGCACAACAGCATAGAATCCGGCCGAGTCGTACTCCCCCAATCCAGGTCCTGTTCTCCGACCGAGGCGAATCCGGAAACGCAGAATCGAGTCGCACGGAAGGGAAAATGCAGCCCCGTCCGGCCGAACAAGTACGATGCGCTTTCCGTACGCGCCGAACCCGTCGCTACGTCCGGCACGTCAAAGCTTCCGGGAGAGGCGCACATAAGCTCCGATTGGCGCCACAACACGATCCACGGCTACGAGGCGACCACGCCAGCGACGAGGACGACGCGAAGCAACGAGAAAGACGAACGAGACGAACCAACCATGAATCCCTTCGTCCCGATCCTACCAATATTCTACATTTACTACCGGAACAGGCACGGACGCGTACGGCGCAGAAGGTAAGTCAGACACCAACCACAAAAACATAGAACACGTACACGACACATCACACACACACAGAGGGATGCAGAATTTACTTACACCAGCAACAGCAGCACCATAGGGGCGGGATGCCCATCACCAATGCCACATATGCACACAGGGGCCTGGATGCGCACCACCACTACCACCCCTACCCAGGGGGGGCTGGATGCCAACCACTACTACCACCCTTAGCCATGGGGGTGCCAGATGCCCACCACTACTACCACCCTTACCCAGGGGGGGCTGGATGCCTACCACTACTACCACCCTTAGCCATGGGGGTGCCAGATGCCCACCACTACTACCACCCTTACCCAGGGGGGCTGGATGCCTACCACTACTACCACCCTTAGCCAGGGGGTGCCAGATGCCTACCACTACTACCACCCTTACCCAGGGGGCTGGATGCCTACCACTACTACCACCCTTAGCCAGGGGGTGCCAGATGCCCACCACCACTACCACCCTTACCCAGGGGGCTGGATGCCTACCACTACTATCACCCTAAGCCAGGGGGCTGGATGCCTACCACTACTACCACCCTTAGCCATGGGGGTGCCAGATGCCCACCACTACTACCACCCTTACCCAGGGGGCTGGATGCCTACCACTACTACCACCCTTAGCCAGGGGGTGCCAGATGCCTACCACTACTACCACCCTTACCCAGGGGGGCTGGATGCCTACCACTACTACCACCCTTAGCCAGGGGGTGCCAGATGCCCACCACTACTACCACCCTTACCCAGGGGGCTGGATGCCTACCACAACTACCACCCTTACCCAGGGGGGGCTGGAAGCCTACCACTACTACCACCCTTAGCCAGGTGGGTGCCAGATGCCCACCACCACTACCACCCTTACCCAGGGGGGGCTGGATGCCTACCACTACTATCACCCTAAGCCAGGGGGGCTGGATGCCTACCACTACTACCACCCTTAGCCATGGGGGTGCCAGATGCCCACCACTACTACCACCCTTACCCAGGGGGGGCTGGATGCCTACCACTACTACCACCCTTAGCCAGGGGGTGCCAGATGCCTACCACTACTACCACCCTTACCCAGGGGGGCTGGATGCCTACCACTACTACCACCCTTAGCCAGGGGGGTGCCAGATGCCCACCACTACTACCACCCTTACCCAGGGGGGTTGGATGCCTACCACTACTACCACCTCTACCCATGGGGGGCTGGATGCCTACCACCACTACCACCCTTACCCGGGGGGGCTGGATGCCTGTCACTACTACCACCTCTACCCATGGGGGGCTTGATGCCTACCACCAACACCACCCCCACTCATAGGATGGACAATGCATGACACAACCAGCACACCACAACCTAGGGAATGCAAGAAAAAGACATCCCCCCAACACCATGACAAGGGTGTGTAGACTGTGTCAAATGCCTACAACACTGAACATGACTTTGAACATACAATGTGACCCCCTATCACATGTGCCACACATTTATGTGTGTGGCCCCCACAATGCAAGCAGGCCATGACCATTGTGGCAATGGGGTCCAAACCCCCATCATCACAGTGACCAAAATGTAAGTGTGGGGTCCATAGCTGAAGCACATTTTGAACATTGTGGCAATGGGGTCCAAACCCCCATCATCACAGTGACCAAAATGTAAGTGTGGGGTCCATAGCTGAAGCACATTTTGAACATTGTGGCAATGGGGTCCAAACCCCCATCATCACAGTGACCAAAAGGTAAGTGTGGGGTCCATAGCTGAAGCACATTTTGAACATTGTGGCAATGGGGTCCAAACCCCCATCATCACAGTGACCAAAATGTAAGTGTTGACAAAGAAAAAGCTGCAACTGCCAAACTGCATGGATGATTCCTGGTCACAGAACATAAAACACATCAGTGGCAAAGTAGTGCATGTGTCCCATTGCAACATAGATTGGGGGAGGCAAATACTGCAGTGCAAATAAGACATACCTTTGGCCATGTGCAGACAAACAACACCCATGTGGGCTGACACAGTCAACATTCATCAATGACACAATGACAGAAGTGACCATCAGAATGCAGACCCACATATTTGCACCAATGGGCACACAAATGCAGATACCCTGTGGAGACTGTAGATGTGAGGTGAACAGATACCATACCATGGCAGCAATGGGACACACAAACCATGATCATTGTGCTGACTGATGACCTAGGAGTCCCAGGGACAGCAGGGGAAACCCACCAAACAACATACAGCCAATGGCACACCTAAGATATGCCAATGCAGTGGTGCAGATGCACAAACACAAACAGGCAGACCCACACTGCACATCAAACACAACAGGTGACGGGGGTGCCAGTGTCCCCAGGCAACCACACAACACATGAGGAGGCCTGAATACCAATTATACAGATGTGCATACAGTGCCACACAAAGGTAACTCATGGATCCAAATCCCCTATGTGGGCAATCAGGCATTGTCAGATGAGAGGGAGCACAAATCACACATGTCACACAGGCACGTAGGAACAGCAACTGACACAGCAAGACACAGACACACCACAGCACTACCCCCAGGGCCCCCACAATGTGGTGACCCTGGGCTGCATTACAATACCACTGTGATGACAAAGCTAAATGTCGTTCACACTGTGAACCACAGTCATGTGTCCTGAGCAACAAACTACCATCACACCTACACAAGCACAAATCAATCAGCACGGCCAGTAAGCCAAGGCCAACATGGAGGCAGGGGTCTAGCCGGGCAACAACTCTCATCTGCACACACTCAACACCACACACCTCGACCTCCAACAATGTGCAGCAGTGAAGCACACATGCACTGGTGACATTGCACATGCACCCATGACAATCCCAGGGTGGTGGGTGGGAACCAAGGTGCAGAAACACATCACACATGGCCACTCAACAAGACTCCTGAATGTCTGACACACTGCACACTACGCTGTACATGTACATGACGGCAATACCACACCAACCAATGGGATCCCAGCCACAGTCACACACCAATGAAGAAGCCAAGGTCACCCACAAAGAACACACATAGACAACAACCAACATTGCAGCCCGGACCCTGAGGAGTGCCAGCAGTCACACACACAACGTGTCACAATCACTGAAAGATAACACAAACTGGAAATCACATGACAGGTGTAAACAACAAGTGCCAAGGGGAAACCTGACTGTGACCCATCTGCGTCTGCACGCAAACTCAGCCCTGACAGCAAACACACCTATGGGTGACACCCTGATGACCAGTAATGTGCCATGCACCCACATCACAGAGAACCCAGGGAGAAGACTTTGGGGGAACATAGGTCAACTCAGCAAGCATCACAAACAGGTACAACACTAGGGATCACAGCATGCACAGCAAAACGGAAGTGAACACACAGACATGCTCATACAACACACACCTTGGGCGCAGGCAATGTCACAGGAGTACACACTGCCATGAGGGGACTCCACTCCTGTGTGAGGAAAGCTGTGCCATATGTTGCCTCAGTAGGGCTCCATCATGTCAGCTGAGCACTTGGTCACACAATCAACAATTAGCATCAAATGAAGGCTCCCGTCACATCAGCCTGGTCATGGGAGTGCCAACGAAATCATCAGCACAGATCCAACACACTTGTATAGCAATGTTGCACTGACAACACAGATGAGTCCTTCCCCATTGATGCCCAAACCTGCATGTCCAGTGGAGATGGCCACACGGTCAGGGAAGTAGACGAATTGAACAATGGCAGGCACAACAGATGTGCAGGGGTGGAAGCCACAGATGTGAAATTGCTAATGTAAGTAGGAAATCCCATTGCCAAATACTGAACACATGACACCCTCAGATGCTGCTATGGATTACATGGATACACCACAGGATAGGACACATTCCCCTGGACCACATGTGTTCCTGCACAGTAATACTTCATTATCATGAGACCAAATATCACCATCACTGCAGCAAGGGCATGGTTAGCATCATCAACAACATGTACATCAGAAGCATAAGCACTAGAGAACAGAAAGTTGCTTTATTCAGCATATGTGTGTCCAAAAACTCAGAGAACAGTAATGCTCCAACAAAGGCCAATGACCAGTCCATCAGGTAAGTCAATACAGGGTGACAGTGGCAGATGTCACCCTACGCATGCCTGCACTGCACAAAACCAGGGACAATCCACTAGGAGGGGCAACCGGGGGGCAGGCCAGGCACCGCAGGGACAGGATCAGGGCTCACCAGGAGGAGGCAGGGAAGGGGTGGTGGGTGCTGGAGAGCCACTGACAACTGCAGTGGAGGTGTCTGACATGGTGTGTGCCGGCACAACTGGGGGGCATGACTCAGATGTTGTGGGTGCCGGCACGACTGCAGTGGACCCTGCAGATGGAGTGGACAGGTCCGCCACTGCAGTGCCCAAGTCAGACAGGGTGGTACTGGACTCCACTGCAGTGCCTACCACCAGGGGAGGAGAATGGGGAACAGGCAAGGTGGGCTGGACAGATGGGGAGAACACCCTCACCACATCAGTGGCACAGACAAGCGCAGTGGGGGGTGTGGTGCCGGGAGAGCAAGTGGCAGGGGGAGAAGGCCGGATCCTCTTGGGGATGGTATATCTGTGGGTGGGGGAACCTGGGGCAGGGTGTGGTGGGGGCACCTGTGGAGTGGGGGCCTGAGGGATGGAGGAAGGAGACCTGGTGCCTGAGCTGCAGGGCGGCGGCGGGGTCTTGCTCTTACGACTCCGGGGGGACTTGCGGGTGGGGGCCTCAGTCTGTCTGTGCCTGGGGGAGGGTGTCCGGGGGCAAGGGGCACTCTGCTCCATGTGGGTGGGCTTCCTCTTCCCCCTGAATGCTGTATCAGCTGGATCGGAGGGGAAGAGGCCGAGGTCACTGAGGAAGAGCCGCTGGGTCTTTGGGGTTGCAGGTGAGGCAAGGGAGGGTGCTTTGGAGGAAGAGGCAACTGAGGACTGCGCAGTGCTTGTGGATGCGTGTGTGTGTTCCAGGGCCCCATCCCCTGTGAGTCTGGTTTCAGTCCCCTGACTGTGCGTGCGTGTGTGTTTTGTTTGTGGCATGTGTGTCTGTGTGCTGGACGTGTGTGTGCTGGTGTGTGCCTGTGCCGGTGTGTATGTGCTTGGGACGGGTAAGGTGCTGGGGAGTGTGGATGGAGCAGAGGCAGGAGGGGTGAGGGACTGTCTGAGGACGGACACTGCTGCCGTCAGGGAGGAGTCCATGGACCTATTGCCCCTCTGTAGGTCAGACATGCCCGATGAGATGCCCTCCATGAACGACACCAGCTGAGTCAACAGAGCGGTGTGCGCATGGAGGACACTCAGCATGGCTGTCTGCCCTACATGGAGCTGGCGAAGGAGGTACACAGACTCCTCACTCAGGGCAGCAGGGGACACAGGGGCAGGGGGTGCGGTGCCTGGCCCAAAGGAGACACGCTCCCGAACATGGGAGCCTCCACGGACCTGGGGAATGGGAGCCGATGGGAGGGCGGTGGTGGTGCTGGTGGTGGCAGGGACAGCAACACTAGCTGGGGTGTGGTGGCTGCTGACACCCGCCTCCATAAGGGAGTCATCCTCCGAGCCGCTGTGGTCCTCAGCTGAGGTGGATGCTGCTGAGGACTCCTCGGTGTGGCTCCCCTCGCCCTCCGTGCCACTGGGTCCCTCCGACCACTCCTCGGCTGCTGACCCAGTCTGGCTCTCCGGCTCCTCCTGGTCCGTGGAGCTGTCCCCTTCCGTGGCCGTGGATGTATCTGCAAACAATGGGGAAACAGACAGACATCAGTCACCTGCACCAAACGCACACACCACTGTGAGCACAGCACATTACAGAGCAAGCCCTGGCATCATTAGTTGAACATTGCTAAAAGTGCCCTAACTGAACAGGAGAAGCCAATTGTCAGTCTGATGCCAACCATGGCACTCACATCCCACATGGCCTTGCACCCATCTGTCTGGTGTCTGTTGGATAGCAACACCCCAGTGTGGACACATGCACCACCTACACAGTAGTTGGACAGTGCAGAGGACACGGTGTAGCATGTGGACATGCACACATCACAACTCTTGCCACTGAGTCAGTACAGGTTTCCGGATGAAAGGGATGCCCAGAGTCAAATAGGAAATGCATGTGATGCATACCAGCGACAGACACCATGATGCACCCATGTCCTGATAGCCATCGCCACAATGGTGTGCATGTAGCACATGTCACTCCCCTGCAGGATCACCAATAAGTAGACACATGCCATGGCGGAGGCATGACTGCTAAGTCATACATCACTGTCTCAGTGATGTATGACTTGGCAGCCAGACAACAACACTCTGCACTGTGTCACAATAGTAGGTCATGGGGAATGCAAGTCCTGGAGCTGCACAAGTGCACATGTACATCCCCCACACAACACATCATCTTAACCCTCATCTGTCCAGGTCATACCGATTGGACATATGGGAGACCTGTGACACTACCCTCTGAACCTGAGCCCCTCACAATCTGCTGTGAATGGGAAACAGCTGCCTGAACTTCACATTCGCATACCCCAGTCTGCACGGGCAGCTGATCAAACACCTATGTGACACACAAGTATCGTCTCCTATGGTCACATCTCCAGTGGCATGCTGAGCCCCTACCGAGAAACACCCCAGCAGTCCTGGCAACAAATCCACAGCACACTGACACAGAGGCAGACACCTGAGGGGTCAAATCACTGCGCACAACGTGTCAGCTGATACACAGGAGTGGGAGTACAGGTGTATTGGATGGGCTGGAGTAGGCATGACTGTCCTGCCCCACATGAATGAGGGATGAGCCCTGGACAGTGGATAGCTGGCTATGTATGTGTGACACACGTAATCTGCACACTCCTGGGGCCCAAACATTGTTCCCACCCGCTGCATGGGTGTGTGCCAGATACCCCAGGCACATGTGGTGGCTCAGCTCAGCAAGTGGACCGCATATCAAAGCAACACGCAGATTACATGTCCGAACACAGGCATTGTGTGAACAATGGACCCACCCATGATGCCCACAACAGAGTTAGGGAAACAGATGCTGTCCCCCACCTTGAGTGAAGCAAACTGCAAGGACACAGTCCCAAGTGACACAATTCCCTGAATGTAAGGGCCACACCTGGGTATCAGATGAGGAGTGGGCAGTGCACAATAGAGGGACATGGCTCCTGGACAACATGACTGCTGTACTGTGGCAGTTTAACCAGGCCAGAGGAGGGCACATAGCATGTAATACAGAGTTCACAGTGCAGTCTTTGACTCACCCCGTCCTTGCTGCTGTCTGGCCTTCAGCTGCCCATCCAGGTCTGGAAACACCACCGCCAGGATCTGGAGCATGTGGGGGTCAGGGTCCGTGTTCCGCCCCTCCTGCGAGGAGGCGACAGCTTCAGCTGGACCCGTGCAATCCTCCGGGTCCAGCCCCGAAGGTCCTGCCACCTCTTCTGGCAGTTGCGGATCCGGCGCTTGTAGACCCCCACGGACCGGACAGCCCGGACGATGTCCTTCCAGATCTCCTGCTTCCGATGGGCATTAACCTGTCAGGATGACAAAGTGAAAAGGCCATTACTACACATGCAACATATCCGTGCATGACACAGTTGTATATACATGTCTCAATCACAGGGGCACATGATGTACACAGGCAGTGCAACGCTGCCCATGGACAGTTTGCCAGAAGTCACTACATGGTATCATTGCATGGGAAGTAAAACCTTGTTCAAATGCACTGTCACTGCACCATACCTGTCCAGTGCATGTCACTACACACTATGGGGGGTGACAACTACTCAGTGAGCCTGCTAGCCAGTGGCGTGCAGACTTTCAGCCTTGCTAGTCAGACAAAATGCACATTCAGAAAGGCAGTGCACAGAACACTCACCTGCTCCCCTGGTGTCCCATACAGCTTGCTGTACTGTGGAAGTAGGCTGTCCAGCAGGGCCTGGTTCTCCTCAAGGCTGAAGGCTGGGGCTCTCTCCACAGTACGTGCCATTGCAGGGTCCAGAGGGGGCAGAGACAGCAGCAGTGCAGTGGCAGATGTCGTCCTGGAGCATGTAGTGCAGGCAAGTGAGCTCTCAGGGGAACAGCCAGCAATATATATGTGCTGCAGAGGCAGATACTGTCCCATGTGTCCAAAGTGATAGGTCCAAGTCGTTTGCATCTTCTGAATCTGGCCAATCCATGGAATAGCAGCACCAATACACGCCCACAGCATCCTTCAAATCTTCAACTTCATGACATACATGATTTTGCAACATTGTTGTGGGTGACCAACTGAATTTCCAGCAACCGACTCATTCGAATTTCGAAAACGCGTCGGTTGCCAGGCTAGGCCATTGACAATGGGTGTGCACAGATTGGTCCATTGCGGTACAACACGTACAGGGGTACAACGCGTACCCGCACACATTGAATGCAATGGGCCGGCCGGGTGCACCGATCGGTCCATTGCTGTTCAACGCGTACAGGGGTACAACGCGTACCCGCACACATTGAATGCAATGGGCCGGCCGGGTGCACCGATCGGTCCATTGCTGTTCAACGCGTACAGGGGTACAACGCGTACCCGCACACATTGAATGCAATGGGCCGGCCGGGTGCACCGATCGGTCCATTGCTGTTCAACGCGTACAGGGGTACAACGCGTACCCGCACACATTGAATGCAATGGGCCGGCCGGGTGCACCGATCGGTCCATTGCTGTTCAACGCGTACAGGGGTACAATGCGTACCCGCACATATTGAATGCAATGGGCCGGCCGGGCACACCGATCGGTCCATTGCGGTACAACGCGTACAGGGGTACAACGCGTACCCGCACACATTGAATGCAATGGGCCGGCCGGGTGCACCGATCGGTCCATTGCTGTACAACGCGTACAGGGGTACAACGCGTACCCGCACACATTGAATGCAATGGGCCGGCCGGGCACACCGATCGGTCCATTGCGGTACAACGCGTACAGGGGTACAACGCGTACCTGCACACATTGAATGCAATGGGCCGGACGGGCGCACCGCTCGGTCCATTGCGGTACAACGCGTACAGGGGTACAACGCGTACCCGCACACATTGAATGCAATGGGCCGGCCGGGTGCACCGATCGGTCCATTGCTGTTCAACGCGTACAGAGGTACAACGCGTACCCGCACACATTGAATGCAATGGGCCGGCCGGGTGCACCGATCGGTCCATTGCTGTTCAACGCGTACAGGGGTACAACGCGTACCCGCACACATTGAATGCAATGGGCTGGCCGGGCACACCGATCGGTCCATTGCTGTTCAACGCATCCCTGTACAAGTGACTGGCATATGTCACCATGCCTGTCTCAGATGAGCATATGCCAGCCACAGATAGCTCCCAGGGAGTGAGGGGCACACCTACAACACCTCAGCCTGTCCAAACTGTATCATAAGGCATGTAAGGCTGCATTTCCTATTGTGTGTATGTTGGTGTACATGTTGTCCTGTGGGTGTCACCTGGGGGCAGCCACCCCCAGGCTGTGCACGTGTTCATGGGGACAGGATCCTGGGTGTTACGTGTACATGACCACTGTGATGTGCAACTGTTCATATCTGTGCATGTGCCATGGTCACATTTCACGGTGGTGTATGTGTATGTCATGTCACATACCCCGTGAGTCCCATGTGGGACGGTATGTTTGAGCCAGGGTGTCCCAGTGGCACAATAGTGATGGTCCTCCACAGTCTGTGTGCATGTAGTGTTTACAATGTCTCTGATTTCATGTGCACAATGGGAGACAGTCTCCACATCCACGTTGTGTGTGCATGGACTTTGATGTTGTGCGTGTGTGTGTCACAGACGTCCATGTCTGTCCTGCAGAGGCAAGTGGAACCACTACCTGTGGGGGTCATGGTTGTTTTGCTGTGGTGTATACATGATACTCCATGTAATGCCAGTGTCCATGTGGCAATACAGGGTCCCTGGGAATGTACCTGTCGTTGAGCTGTGATGCCTGGGGCACATCTGTCCTCACATGTCACTGTGGGGGGTGATTGTGACATGGCAGCAGGAGATGGGAACTGTGACACGGCCTCATGATATCCAATGGGCCAACCTGGGACTTATTGATGCCACTTGTTGAACCGTGATGACAGATGTTGGCCATGTATGTACCATACATGTCCTTACGGAACTGCACACTTCATGTAGTTGTGCCTCATAATGATGTATGATGTGATATTGAGTGTGTTCAATGCCGCATATGTGGGGTGACTGACAATCTTGCTTTCTTCTCCTCTGCACTGCAGAGGCTCCTGCTGTCCATAGACCATTCCCAGACCTGGCAACGATGGTGGAACGGGACAGCATCCGACGGTACCGCTTCACCAGGCAGCTGATTGAGGATTTGGCAGTGCAGTTGGCCCCACATTTGCAGCCTGGCCGGCCGTATCCTACAGCGCTGACCCCCAAGGTGAAGGTGATGGCAGCCCTACACTTCTTTGCCACCGGTACCTTCCAACATACTGTGGCGACTGCTGGTGGGATGTCACAGACCATGTTCAGCCGTGTGCTCCCCGATGTTTTGGAGGCAATGTTGCTATACCTGAACCGGTACATCTATTTCCCTAGACTGCAACGGCTCACTGACATGAAGAGTGACTTCTATGCCCTGGGGAGGATGCTGCATGTCATTGGCTCCATTGATGGAACACATGTGGCTTTGGTACCACCACAGGCCCAGGAGCAGGCCTACCGTAACCGCAAGCACTACCACTCGGTCAATGCACTGGTTTTGTGTCTTGCAGATATGACCATCTCACACGTGTGTGCCCGTTTCCCTGGTTCAGCTCACGATGCCTTTGTGATGAGGAGTAGTCGCATCCCCAGGATGATGGCACAGATGCAGAACCAGCGTGCCTGGCTTGTCGGTGTGTACTGACTTTGTGCCATTGTGTGAGATCTGATCTGTAGTATTCCGCCCACTTTTCCAAGTCAGCTAATGTGCACTTGTCTGTCCGTAGGTGACTAGGGATACCCCAACATGCCGTGGTTGCTGACACCCCTCAGGAACCCTGTGACACCAGCCCAGATGCGCTACAATGAGGCACATGGTCAGACCAGGAGAGTGATTGAGCGGACATTTGGTCTCCTGAAGAGCCGCTTCCGCTGCCTCGACAAGACAGGAGGGTCCCTCCCATATGCCCCAGCGAAGGTGTGCAAGATTATCATCGTCTGCTGCATGCTCCACAACCTGGCAGTGCGGAAGGAGTTGCCTCTCATCCAGGATGACAATGACCAACATCCACCACCTGTGGAGGATCCTGGCCTGGACCACGATGCCAGTGATGATGATGATGATGGTGATGTCCGCACACAGCTCATCACCAACTTCTTTAGCTGAATGTGAGTATCCTGAGGTGTCATGTCAATGATGTGAGTTGGCATGATATGTGTAGGTGGTGCTCTGGTGCTGTTGGAGTGTGTCCATGGGCTACTTGACTGGATGTGTGTAGCGATGTGTGCTTACAGGTGGTCTGTACTCCCCAACAGTGTTGACATGCTAACTTGGTTCTGGGTGGGTATCTTGTAACATGTATTGTGCATGAGTTTTGCTGTTCTGTCCTGTTCTCCATTGCTTTTGACTGTGTGTCATTTCTGTCCTTCACAGGGTACTTTCAGATTCGTTTGGTCAACTGTGTCCACCGACGACGTGATTGTACTTCCAGGGTGGTAGCTGTTGTGTCCCTACAGGTGATGTGCGCCACACCCATGGACTTCCTTCCTTCTACAGTTGTTGACTGTGTGCCCGCTGCCAGGTGGGATTACCTTGCATCTGTAGTGGTTACGACATGTTGCAACTGTGTAATAAACCTGTGCTTCACTTTGTGATGTGCGTTGTCTGTGGTCACACATTTGACTGCCATTTGCTTACTGCACCTGTGGGCTACTTGACTACAACTGGGAATAGGTGTGGTGTCTGTGCATTGCACCGTCTTTCCTGGCAACATCAGTGTAGGCAATGAGTCAGATGGCCTAGGTGTGTATGTGTTGTGTAGCCCTGGTGGTGTGTCTCCCTCATATGTGTCACGTTGCCATTACTCACATGCCTGTGTTGTACTTGCTGTTGCAGTTCGCATACACAGTGTAATTTTGCAGTTCATCATCCCCATGACAGCACCCACGTTGGAATCACAACAGAGGCAAGTATGGTGTATTAGTGTGTTTATTGTGATACATTTGTGTGAATAGTGCATAGGATGGTTAGTGCTGTACATTTATATTGCAATCAGAAGTTCCTAGATGAATTGAAAGTCCTGGTAGACAAAATCCCCAGTATCGGGGCCACAGTTGTCTGAGACATTGGTCCAACTTGTACTCCCCATGTCATGTGTGGGAGTTGTGTTGCCGTCAACAGGGTGAACAGTTTGTGCACAAAGGTGAACATCCAGAACAGGTTCAGGCTTCCTGGGGGTTGCACTTGGCCATCGGCCTCTCACTTGCCCCTCCTCGGACGACCCCTCTTCTTTGGGGGGGCCCCTCAAGTACAGGCTGCTGCGGTGCAGGGGACTCTCCGCCAGAGTCATCCTCCCTCCCTGTGGCAGTTGCAGTTGTTTCAGCACCAGATGTTGTTGGCACACAGGGAGGTGTAGACTGGTTGCTGTTCATCTGGCGGAGGCATTGTAATATGTCCCTATGCACCGCCGTCATCTCTTGCAGTGTGTCCCACTTGGACTCCACGCGGGACATGTGTGAGTCCAAGCGGGCATGATGGGCAGCCTGCTGCTGTTTCATGTCTCTGAGGAGCCCCACTACCTGGCTGAGATCTCCGGTGCTGGACTGGTACGCATCGGCTATGCGTGCCAGTTGTGGGTCATCATGCACACCAGACACCTCTGCAAGCAGCGACCTCTGTCTCCCACCCCTCCCACCACCCCTGCCGACATGTGCAGTGCGTGCAGTGGCACGCACAGATGACCCTGGTCCCCCTTGGGGGTTGGTGGTGGTGGTGGTGTCCATGGCCCCACGTTGGTCCAGGGTCCCTGTGCTGGTGGTGCTCCTTGTTCTGTCCATGTCGGCAGGGATGGTATTTGTGGTGACAGTCGTTGGAGGGGTGGGTGCAGGGGGTGCAGCTGGTGGTCCTGCTGGTGCTGCAGCTGGTGGTCCTGCTGGTGCTGCATGTTGACTTGCACCGGAGGTGCCAGGTTGGTCTTCTTCATCCGAGGAGGGCAGAGGCTGTTCGACACCAGTGAGCTCCGTATCCTCTTGAGCCTGGGACTGGGACTCCTCAGCGTCTGCTGCTGTGTCCCCATCATCACCTGTTTTTGGGAGACACACACAATGTATGTTATGTTTCTGCAGGCATCAATGGTTGACACACCTGACAGTTGTGACTGTGCCTCTGGGTGCGGGCCTGTACATTGCATTGTCCTAAGTTGTCACAGTCAGGGGTTGATATTGGTGTAGCACATTGTCCTGCATTATTTGGGCATTTCTATGTATTTGTTGGGGTGTGAACATGGTCTGCATTGGTTGTATTTGGTTGACAGCCGGCCCTCCTTCCCACCCAGCCAGTCAGTTATCCCACCATGGACTGTGCTTGCATTGCAGGGAGTGAAAGTTGTCTTTCAGGATGTCAGTCAGTGGTGTCCTGCTGTTGGTTGTTGCACAGTTGCCAGCAGGGCCTTGTGCTCCCCACAGCAGTAGCCAGTGTCAGCCATCTTGTGAGTCCTTTTCCACTCCCTGTGATGTGAGCATGGTTGTGGGTGGTGTTGATGGGCCAGTTGTGAGGCTGAGCAATATCTGTGCCTACTACTCCCATCATGCTATTGCCTCCACCCCCTTCCCAGCATGCCCATACTTCCTTCCTTTTGACTCTGCTTCCCTGTGGGGTGGGCTGCCTGTGCTGACAGGATGGCTGGGAGTGTTGTCCTGGCAGTTTGTTTGGCTACAAGTCCCAAGAGTGTCCCTGTGCTTCACACAGCATAACCCAGGGTGGTGGTTCTTTGTGGGATCTTGAGTTAGGTATGTGAGGCATTGCATTCTCCCAGGTGGGTTATGTGGAGTTTGTGTTGAGGGTGTGTGTGAGGGGAGGTGCTTGTGACTATGGTCAGTGCTGTGAGTCCTCCTTCCCACCCAGCCAGATATCCCACCATGGAACGTGCTTGCATTGCAGGGAGTGGAAGTTGTCTTTCAGGATGTCAGTCAGTGGTGTCCTGCTGTTGGTTGTTGCACAGTTGCCAGCGGGGCCTTGTGCTCCCCACAGCAGTTGCCAGTGTCAGCCATCTTGTCAGTTGTTTTCCACTCCCTGTGATGTGAGCATGGTTCAGGGTGGTGTTGATGGGACAGTTGTGGGGGTGAGCTATGTCTGTGACTATGACTCCCATCATGCTATTGCCTCCACCCCACTTCCCAGCATTCCCATACTTACTTGCTTTTGTGGGGAGTTCAGTGTGTGTGGGTGTGAGAGCAATGGCAAGATGGCTGACAGTGGTGTCCTGCTGTTGGTTGGTGTGCAGTTCCCAGCATGCCCTTGTGCTCCCCACGACACAGCAACAGTGTCAGACATCTTTGATGGGCCTTTCCACTCTCTGTGGGATGTGCATGCGTGAGTGTGAGCTTGCTGGGCCATGTGGTGGGGGATGTTGAGCTGTGACTACGACTCCCATCATGCTATTGCCTCCACCCCCCTTCCCAGCATGCCCATCCTTCCTTCCTTTTGACTCTGCTTCCCTGTGGGGTGGGCTGCCTGTGCTGACAGGATGGCTGGGAGTGTTGTCCTGGCAGTTGTTTGGCTAAAAGTCCCAAGAGTGTCCCTGTGCTTCACACAACATAACCCAGGGTGGAGGTTCTTTGTGGGATCTTGAGTTAGGATGTGAGGCATTGCATTCTCCCAGGTGGGTTATGTGGAGTTTGTGTTGAGGGGGTGTGTGAGGGGAGGTGCTTGTGACTATGGTCAGTGCTGCAAGTCCTCCTTCCCACCCAGCCAGATATCCCACCATGGAACGTGCTTGCATTGCAGGGAGTGGAAGTTGTCTTTCAGGATGTCAGTCAGTGGTGTCCTGCTGTTGGTTGTTGCACAGTTGCCAGCAGGGCCTTGTGCTCCCCACAGCAGTAGCCAGTGTCAGCCATCTTGTCAGTCCTTATCCACTCCCTGTGATGTGAGCATGGTTCAGAGTGGTGTTGATGGGCCACTTGTGAGGGTGAGCAGTATCTGTGACTCCAACTCCCATCATGCTATTGCCTACACCCCCTTCCCAGCATGCCCGTACTTCCTTCCTTTGGACTCTGCATCCCTGTGGGGTAGTGTGCCTGTGCTGACAGGAAGGCTGACAGTGTTGTCCTTGCGTTTGTTTGGCTACAAGTCCCAGGTGTGTCCCTGTGCTTCACACGGCATTACCCAGGGTGGTGGTTCTTTGTGGGATCTTCATTTAGGTATGTGAGGCATTGCATTCTCCCAGGTGGGTTATGTGGAGTTTGTGTTGAGGGTGTGTGTGAGGGGAGCTGCTTATAACTATGGTCAGTGCTGTGAGTCCTCCTTCCCAGCTCAGCCAGATATCCCACCATGGAACGTGCTTGCATTGCAGGGAGTGGAAGTTGTCTTTCAGGATGTCAGTCAGTGGTGTCCTGCTGTTGGTTGTTGCACAGTTGCCAGCAGGGCCTTGTGCTCCCCACAGCAGTAGCCAGTGTCAGCCATCTTGTGAGTCCTTTCACTCCCTGTGATGTGCGCATGGTTCATGGTGGTGTTGATGGGACAGTTGTGGGGGTGAGCAATATCTGTGACTACGACTCCCATGATGCTATTGGCTACACTGACTTGCCCAGCATACAGAGAATTCCTTTCTTTCAGTGGTCTTCACTGTGTGTTGGTGTTGTAGTGGTGGCTACATGTCTGGATGTGTTTGTTAGTTATATTTGTGCCACTGCCTAGCTGTAGTTGTAGTTGTGTTTGTACATGTGATGACACGGTTAAATGTAACTTTGAGATGGCATGTGTTGTGTTTATCTGACTGACATACACATTTTGGGATGATTCTGTTCTGGTTGCTGTGTAATTGCTAAGAGTGCATGGTTTGACTCTCCCCTTGACAGTGATGTGTGTGTGTATTGTGGCAGAATATTGTGTACATTTGTTGTGTACTCACCAGGCTCTGGGATGTTTTCTAGTCCATAGACGCTCACTGGCGGAAGGATGGCCCGCACCTTCTCCTCCCAGGGCCTGAGGTATACTGGCTTGGCAGGAGGGCCACTGCCGGTGTATTGGCTCAGGAGGTAGTCCTTCTTCAGCAGCTCCCGTACCCTCCTGCGCACGTCATACCACCTGTTCTGGATGTCAGTCTTTGTGCGCAGACATGGTGATTGTGCGTTCACCCTGTTGATGATCCTCTCCCACATCTTTGTTTTCTGGGAGATGGGTGTCTGTTGGACCAGTGCGCCAAACAGCTGTGGCTCTACCCTGAGGATCTCGTCTACCAGGACTTCCAATTCACAATCTAGGAACTTGTTATTCTTCTTTGGTGGCATGGCGATGGGTGGTGATGGTGAGTAATGTGTGTGTTGGTGTGCAGGTGAAGGTGTGTGAGTGTGTGTTTTGCTGGGTGTATGTGAGGTAGCTATTTGTTGGTGTGCTGATGGTGTGTGGCTTGTGTGAGGGATGAGCTGTGGGTGTGTGGTTGCTGTCTGTTGAGTGCTGGCAGGTGAATAGCATTTGCAAAGGATCATGGTTGGGATTTGTGTCCTTTATATGGGTGGAGTTGTGGGTGTGTCTTTGTTCTCTGTCCCCACCCCACCCCCAGTATTTATTGGCTTTGTAATTGCTTGTTTGGCCTTTTTTTGTGTATTTTCCCTTAGTACTTTCTGTGCATGTTGGAAACGTTCTTTTGACCGAGTCGGACCCTGCAGTTGTCTCGTACGGTCTTCTCCGTTTCGTTCACGCTGTGTTTGTGCAGTTTTCTATGCTGCGTACGCGTCGGTCGCGGTGTTTTGTGTTACTTCGGCTCGCAGTTTTCTATGCGTGTCGGTCGTACGGCTTGTCCTCCGTACGACTCGGTCGTGGTTTTCGCGCCTTGCATCGTACTTTGCGGTTTGGAGTTTGCGTGTACGTTTCGGTTGGATTTGTTCCGGGTGCGTGTCGGTCGGTTCGATTCGCGTGTTTTTCCGGCCGGATTGCTGTTTTCCGTGCGGCTCGGTCGTTCGGCTTGGGTTCAGTACGTGTCGGTCGGATTTTGCACGCTTTGCATCGTACTTGGCGTGTCGGGCGCCACGGGTATGTGTCGGTCGGAATTAATTCCGGCTCCGAGTCGGTCGGTGCTTTTTCCGTCCCGAATCGGAATCGACCCCTAAGTAAAACAATACAGAAAAATATTGGATAGTGGAGGGAAAAAAATTACTATTCCCACTCCAAAGAGTGCAACAGTAGGGAACGTGTTGGATAGCGTAGGGGTAAAAATTACTATTCCCACTCCAAAGAGTGCAACAGTAGGGAAAGTATTGGATAGCGTAGGGGTAAAAATTACTATTCCCACTCCAGAGAGTGCAACAGTAGGGAAAGTGATGGATAGTGTAAGGGTAAAAATTATTATTCCCACTCCAGTGAGTGCAACAGTAGGGAAAGTGATGGATAGCCTAAGGGTAAAAATGATTATTCCCACTCCAGTGAGTGCAACAGTAGGGAAAGTGTTGGATAGCGTAGGGTTAAAAATTACTATTCCCACTCCAGAGAGTGCAACAGTAGGGAAAGTGTTGGCTAGCGAAAGGGTTAAAATTGCTATTCCCACTCCAGTAATTGCAACAGTAGGGAAAGTGTTGGATAGCGTAGGGGTAAAAATTACTATTCCCACTCCAGTGAGTGCAACAGTAGGGAAAGTGTTGGATAGCGTAGAGGTAAAAATTACTATTCCCACTCCAGAGTGTGCAACAGTAGGGAAAGTGTTGGATAGTGTAGGGGTAAAAATTACTATTCCAACTCCAGAGAGTGCAACAGTAGGGAAAGTGTTGGATAGCGTAGGGGTAAAAATTTCTATTCCAACTCCAGAGAGTGCAACAGTAGGGAAAGAGTTGGATAGCGTAGGGGTAAAAATTACTATTCCCACTCCAGAGAGTGCAACAGTAGGGAAAGTGTTGGATAGCGTAGGGGTTAAAAATAACATACTTATCAATTAAATAATTGTTTTGATTAAATAATGATTTATTAATAAATTAACAATAAATGAATTATGAATACCAATAAATATTAATAAAGTATTACTTAATTATAATAAATTACTTCCCACCCTATTCCCCTATAAACACACAACCCACTCCTAAACTAAATTAACACAATTAATATATTTATCAGTTAATTAATTAATAAACAATAAATTAATTATCAATACCAAAAAATTTAAATTATTAATTACTTTATTATAATTAATTTACTTCCCACTCTATTCCCCTATAAACCCACAACCCGCTCCACTAAAAAATGTATACAATTAATATAATTATCAATTAATCAATTAATAAAAATTAATTACCAATTAATAATTAATTAACAATAAATTAAATATCAATAACAATAAATAAAAATTAATAATTACTTAATTACAATTAAATTACTTCCCACCCTATTCCCCTATAAACCCACAACCCGCTACGGTACTAAAACGCAAAATTTACTTTAAAAAAAATTACTAACGTCTAAACAATTAATACATATATTTAAAAAAATAATACAAAACATAACAAAACATGTGGAACACATACATATAAAATACATACTAAAATACATAACACTAACATAAACATCGATATTATTAACATCGATATTTTTACTATCGATATTAACAACTTCGATATTAACAAAAACGATATTTCTTACCTTAAGGTCGATATTCTGGTCACCGATATTCTTAATGTCGATATTCTGTCCCTACGATATTTAAAACTCAATATTAATGTAGGTCGATATTTAAAAGTCGATATTTTGACTGTGCACCGCTGAGCATCGGGGTGGTGGCCTCCGGGGCAAAACCTGGCCTGGGGATGAGGGCCACGTGTGCTTCCCTCCTGTGCCTGCCTCCACCCATTATCATATTGAATACACCTATCAGGACCCGGCCCTCCTAGGGGGCATATACAAATCAAGCGCAGAGCCTGCACTTGTATTTTGTTTTCAATTTTACTGTGGACTCGTGAATCCTCTGTGAATTCAAGATAAAACTGAAAAAAAATATTTTTTGCCCCCAGCGGGTCCCTGTTGGACACTACCACCAGGCCCAGGGGGTCAGGGTATTTCTTCCCTGACCCCTTATGTTTTTTTGTTTTTTTACTTTTTAATTAGGACTCAGCTGAGTCCGAGTCCCAAGATGGATTTTAACGTTTCTTGGTGTGTGTTGGCAGTCAACCAGATCTCAGCATTAGATCTGGTAAATCCGTAGAAGGTCCAAGTCCCTAGATATCTATGAATCTTTTTACCTTAATAACTCCAGAACTACTGAATGGATTTGCACCAAATAACAAAAAGCACTCTTTCTGGACCAAGAGCTAGCTTTCTGCCAAATTAGGCTTAATTCAATTCAGTGGTTCGGGCTGTAGTTGTGTGTAAATGACAGCATTGATGACATGACTGATGACATCATCCAAGCTTCTTTTGCACACATTGCCTATAAACTAATATGGCATTTGAGGCCTGAAAGTAAGTACTAAATAGCTCAGAATAATATGAGACATCAATAATGCCATCACAGATACAACTCCCTTAGGTGTAGCAAGCATGGTTTATGTGCAACATTGACCCTAGACCATACACTTTGCTGGTAGCCTAGTTCACATTAACAATCAACCACAGATATATGGGAAGCCCTTATTGCACATGGTGTTCAATCTGTATACAGGTGTTCAGAGAAAGCCAGGTCCCTCAAGATTCTCAACGCCTCTTCCAAAATTAATAACCTACTACAGACTCTGTATTAAACATCTCATAGTCACCAAACCTAAATTAAGAAATTAAAGTTGATGTGAGTAGAAAATTGTGTCCTTTATCAATGTTTACTCTATGGAGAGAGTTTACTCTGTACTACACTGTTTGCAGACAGTAAAACTCTCATGAGAAATACACCAAAGAGTATTAAAAACCATCTACTAAGGACAGTATACACTCTATGCAAAACTTGTCCAAAGAGAACCTATTTGCTTTAAATAACCAAGGTCAGGAGGTGCTAAAGGTCATACCACCTTCAGCCTTCATATTGTGCTGTAAACTTTACAGATACACTTTTTCTAAAGCTGTACAAGCACAAGTGCATACTTTAGTACTTGGTGCCCGCAGATTTCTATGCTATGCAGCAATTGTTATGCTGAGGCGATTCTGTTTAATAACTCAAGGCTGCTTACAATACTTAGGGCCTGATTAAGATCTTCATGGTAATGGTCCCGTCATCACTTTTTTGATGGATTCGCTGCCTGCCTACCTGGTGGTCTGCCCACCCTATTTAGATGTTGGCTGGCCCATAAACGAAGGACCACCCTAGTCCCACTGACTCCGCCAGGAATCTTAACCTGTTTCAAAGATGTCATAGGCAGAAGCGTCTGTCGGTGGGAGTCCAGCCAACATTACAGCCAAGCTAATCACAATGTGCCTTTCCGTCGAGGCAACTGTGCGGGGATACCTCCTACTTTGAGTTGGTGGAATCGAAGAAAGTTAGGTAAGAACTTACCTATTTTGCTGTTTTTCACTTCCGTTTCTATCCTGAACCCCATCGTCGAGGTCCCTTCTTTGCTGCTGAGGCTCCAATACGATGCCAAATGACTCAGTTGCCACCAGGATCTAAGGTAGGCAACATTTACAATTGTCTCACTATGAATAGTGTGTTGACAATTGTTGTAGCCTCATGTCTCTTTGCATTGCTCTTATATACAATTTTTTATTATATGTAGTGCAGTAGTGTTCATTTTACAACTTATCAAGGTAAACTAAACACTCCTGTATTGACACTTAAAAAAAATTGTTGTTGTAGTGCTTGTGGGTGTTGTGATTGTGCTGCCTGTGGGTGTGCATTCAACCGTGTGTGTATGTTGGGTGTGTGGCATGCAATATGGATCAGGAATGGCCATTACACATTACCTACTTATGTATTTTGGAGAAACACAACATATATGTGTATTGGCACATCAATGGGTTTTACTTACCAGTGTCTACTCCACCAGGGACTCACTCCATCAGGCCTCCGCCAATAGGACAACGCCAGCACAACGGGAACCTCTCAATAGGCTCTGCACAATACCGCTAGCCTGATGGCAACAGAGTGCTGTTAGCCAGCAGAGGAGTCCGCCACAACGGTTCAGCCAGCACACATCTAAATACGGCAGGTAGGATACTGTCAACTCGACGGAGTACTTGAAACCGCCATCACGGAAGACGGCAGGAGTACCACCAGAGTCTAAATCAGGCACTTAGTATCTACTATGTAGAATAGTTGTCCTGTTGGAAACTTTTATTGCAGAGCCCAAAAATTTGTGTGGAACATACTGGACAGAACTCGTCAGCTGTCATCTGCAGACAGAGTTACTCTTCAATACAAAGATTTATAATGTTTTCAATGCCTCTAAATATCTATGCAATAGCCGTGAAGGGAACGGCTCCCTTTTTGTTTCTTCAGGCGCCGTGAGGGGAACGGCCACTACACTTTCTAACGTGCCGTGAGGGGAACGGCTTTGCCAAGACTACATCCCCCAGCAGCCATAGCAGTTTCCACGCCCCCCTGACGCCGCACTCGCGCCCGGAGGCGCAATAAGAGGGCCCTGCACTTCCCGCAGCGCGGGACGCACGCGGGCTGTGCCCGGGCGAAGCCCGGGCCCGTCCTTGCCCGTCATTGACAGGAAGAGGCAGGGCAGGGCTACCCTCCTAAAATCTCGGACACCGTCCCTCAACAGGAGCAGACTGAGAGGTATCGCGGCTATTCTTATGTTTGAGCGTTCTACTAGCCGTTTCCCGCAGTATTGCATTTAACGAGGCAAGGTCCATCGCCAGTCTTGCTTTGACATTCATTCATGATATTTGAACAGTCTTTGTCCTTGCACTTTGAACTTTTTTCATTTTAAACTTATACCTAGCACATTGCACTTTAACTGTACTTTTAATATTGTGTTTTAATATTGTACTGCCATTTAAAAGTGTTAACTTATTTTTATTTTTAATCTGAGGCCAAGTGGAATTTGAGGTATAATAATTACATTTGTATTTGTACTCCCTTTCCTGGGGCCCGATAACATCATAGAATAAGCACTCTGCACTTTATATTTAGTGTGGGAAAGTTAGGGAACGGGTTGTGTCCACTGAGGACACTGAGCTCCAGTAGCAGTCGTAGTCGTAGTAGCTGTAGTACTCATTTAGACTACTATTCAGACTGCTAGTACTATGGGGAAAAGAAAGCAGACAGTGAGTCATACACCGAAAACACCAACACCAAGTAAAAACAAGAAAGCTAACATGACCTTGCTTAACTATTTAACTGGTGCAGTTGGAGATATCGAAAGACAGATAATCTCCGTAGAAGAAACATTAAATATCGATACAGTGGATTCACAATTGCTACCCATTCAGTTTAAAGATAAAAATACTATCCCAAATGGTGTAAAGGCTACGGAGTATGCTATCCCGGGAGATACTCCTCTTGAGCATCAAAATAATGGATGTATCCAGGTAATTACCGAGGATATTTCTTTAGTAGAAGCAGAAAATGAACACTTCCCTCCATCTAAAAAACCGTGTAAATCACCTAAGGCAAGAAAATTGGATGTTGCAGTTAAAGGTCTACATACAGCACAACTTATTACAAAACCAATTAGGACTCATTTAAGTAAGCCACAGGGAAAATCTCAGGACCCTAAAAATAAATTGTATAAAGAAAGAAGTACTATCAATGCATTACAGGTAAATAATAAATGTGATGCTAGCTCATGTGAATCAGCAAGTCTGTCCGTGGCAATTAAAGCACTAACTGAGTCCGTTACACAAGCCATTAATATCCTTACGGGCAGATTGGATAAAATAGAACTAGGAATTGAGAAAATTTTAACAGCACATATTAAGGTCACTCAAGAACCTCAAAAATTATTGGGTTCGAGTACATACTCTGAGAAGGTAGCCCAAAATGTAGATCCTTTGACACTAAAGACATCGCATAGGGCGAGAGATCAGGGTGAGAGACAAGTATTAAATTCCAATATATCTGTAACTACGAAAAATATTTCTTCTCAAAAGGGAGTGGTGCATATATTAAATGAGACTGGAAGGACACAACACAAAATAGCCGAAAGTCGGCTGGGAGGGGAAAATAGAAGAACGACCCCATTAGATAGCCATGCACCAGTGGTAACGCGCAGTTTGCAAACATTAAACTTGCCACCCGCAGCTATACCTTACACAATCATTTTAGCTAACGTCCCGCCCCTGCCATTGGCCGACACTGAAACTTGGCCTGCCCTAAGAAATAAAACCTTACATTGGTTGGGAAACCGAACGGGCTTGACTAGTGCCCTTTTTAGGGAATTTAAGATGGTGAGGAGAATTGATTGGGTGGGAAACAATAATAAACTTTGTGAAGGTGATTGTATCGCCCTCTCATTGGGATCACCTATTTTGGTGAGAGAAATCCTAATGAGAACGCAAGAGCCTAGCCACTCCTATTCAAATATACAAGTTCTCCCTTTGGGCTTTTTTTATCAACCTTCGTGTCCCGTAAAGCCAGTAAACCATGGCCCATGTAATCAGCGCATAGATGGCCCACTTTTCAACTTAGCAACATCAAATAGATTTGGGCCACTAACAACTTTAGATGAAAACGATTGACTAATAAATGGGCTGAACTCTTCGGGAATTGAAATCAAATGTACTACAGAAACCCCAGATGCATCAGTTTGGTTTAGCCCTACAGAGGCTAAGATACTCGACGTGGAGGAAAGTAATTCTATATGTGAGGAGTCAATTGAAACAGATCATATGAGCAGATCCTCCACATTGATGGGTAGTATGGGAGATTTTGATTTTAACTCGCAATCTGAGGGTGTACCTAGCATTCAGCCTGTAACTGCGCTTGATACAGTGGCCCAGGATGTAAAAGCCTGTAGAGTTCTTTTTTGGAACATCGCGGGACTAAAGAACAAAGTGAGTGATAGTTTGGTTGGATTTCATTAATAATTTTGACATTATATGTTTGCAAGAGACTTGGGCCATTGAGGAAATAACTATTAATGGTTTTAGGACATTTCATACACCAGCAATTCAATCATCCAGTGGAAGATCTAAGGGTGGAGTTTGTGTATATGTTTCAAATTTGCTGGGGGCTCAAAACATTAATATGATTAGTTCTGAAATTTATTATCAAATAGTTTTAATATATTTGGATATGAGCTGTATTTTAGCCGTGATCAACTTTTATAATAATGTAGAAAAAGGGCAACTGGGCGCTATTTTGAAAAAGCTCAGTGAGGATGTTACCAGCTTAAAATCTGATACAGAGACTGAAATCATTCCTATTTGGGGTGGGGATTTTAATGTTGGCCTGTGTCCTTTGGCTGAAATAGGAAAATGTGGATTAACATTGGAGGAAGATGACCCACCCATTCATTTCTCTCACTCTGATAAAGGAGATCTGTATAATGAGATTTTGTTTAAACATGATTTTGGTTTTACAAATTGTTTATGTACCCCTAAGGTGGAGTTTGGTCACACATTTATTGGCAAAGGATCTGAATCGACAATAGATTTTATCATTATGCCAAATTGTTATGCAAGTTATGTTATAGGGTATAACATTCATCAAAACGTAATGAGTGATCACTTGGCAATAAGTGTAGAGATTGCAACTCCAACAAATAAAGCAAGGAGAAATTGTAATAAAATAGCATGGGTACAAAATATAGAAATGGGAAGACAAAATGGTTATACAATCCGTTGGCCAAGTCAGGACTCTACAGAGCTAAGTAAAGAAATAATCACAAATGCGTATGTGCCAATTTCCATTTGCTTAAGTGAAAACCCGACGCACGAAAATATTTTAAAAGCCTTTTCCTGTATAACTGAGACGGTGAGAAGCACGTTACGAGTGCAAAGTAAAGGTACTTGTAACACCAGTAAGGGATGGTTCGATAATAACTGTACAAAAAGCTATACGAATTTAAAGAATGCTCTACATAGTTCAGTAAGAGATAAAGAGGAAATTAGGATCTGTAGAAAGTTGTATACCATAGCTAGAAAAAACAGGATGAACGAACTAAAAGAAAAGGCCTGGAAGAATTTAAGTGATGCAGTTTCGAGCAGGGATAGTTCACAATTTTGGTCAGCGGTGAACGCCCCATTTCTTAATAATAGACTGAACGCACCATCAATCGAGGTAGCAATAGAGGAAAAAACTTGGGTGGATTTCTTCTCAAGCGTCTATTCCCTACAGAAGACCGGTGAGAGGGAAATAGTTTGTGAGTATAATACGGAGGGGGAACATCAGAATTTTACACCCATCGATTTCCACATAACTTTGCAGGATGTTACCTCGGCTATAAAGGCAAGTAAGGGTGGTAAGGCCCCCGGTCCTGATGGGGTACCTATTGATCTTTTTAAGTCTAACTTTGAAATGTGGGGTCCAATTTTAACACAGGTCCTACAAGCTTGTTGCGTAAGGGGATTCATAGGTACGTGGTCTGAATCAATCATTGTCCCCATTTTTAAAAAGGGGGATCGGGAAAATCCTGCTTGCTACCGCCCGATATCTTTGTTAGATTCACTCATGAAGGTAGCTGGCAGGATTGTTTTAGACAGGTTGCAATCATGGGCAGAAGATAATAGTATTTTGAGTGATGTACAGTACGGTTTTAGATCAGGACTAGGTGTTAACGAGCAGGTTCTTAATCTCAACATTTTAATTGGAAAGTACACGCAGGCAAAAAAGGGAAAATTTTACTTGGCATTCGTTGACCTCACAGCTGCATTTGACTGTGTAATCCATAATAAGCTGTGGGGTGTTCTTAGAGACTTAAAGGTTGACCCTATTTTAATACAGTTTTTAAGAGAGTTATATTCTGGTGCTACAGCAAAAGTCCGGTATGGACTCAAGGGAGAGTGTACTGTGCCGTTCAAAGTTGAGAAGGGAGTGAGGCAAGGCTGCGTTTTGGCACCACTGCTGTTCACTTTGTATACAAATGCGTTGGAACAGGAGTTGGTGGCAAACGCTGGGGATCCGCCATATGTAAATAAACGCCCGATAGTCTCCCTCCTCTATGCTGACGACGCTGTACTTATGGCACGTACCCAGATTGGTCTTCAGAGGGCACTTACTTGTTATATAAGTTTTATGGACAACCTTGGATTAAAAATGAATGTAAAGAAAAGCTTTGTTATGACCTGTGGGCGAGGGAAACATAAGGTCCGAAGTTTTCAAGCTGGTGGAAGCAGGGTGGAATCTATTAACTCCTTTGCTTACCTGGGGGTTCTTTTTGATCGTACAGGGTCTTGGGCTCAAGCGATAAAGACTAGGAGCCTCCTGTTTATGAAGTCTACCGCGGCCTTAATTAAATTTACAAAAAAATTGGGGAAAAGGCCACCAGAAATTCTTTTAAAAATCTATCAAGCTAAATGCGTGAGCATAGCAACTTTTGGGGCAGGTATTTGGGGCTTTTATGATTCCACATCAGTCCAATATGTGGAAAACGCATTTTTAAGATTTATTTTGGCAGTCCCGGCTAGTGCTCCAGTTTTTAATTGCCATAGCGAATTAGGAGTAACATACATCTCTGACCTTATTAAGGCGCAACCGGTGCTGCTCTGGCACAGAATCTGGACCTCTGCTAGCACTGGTTTAAATAGCGAAATAATAACTGATGCAATGAAATTAGATAACGCCAGCAAGATTCCCTGGTTGAAGTATGTAAGTAATTTTATGCAGGACATCGGGCGCCCAGAGTATTTTTCCTTACCTGAGAATATGAATTGCATTAACCGGAAGGATTTAAAAAAATCTGTATGACCCATCTGGAAGAAAATAGGTTAACTCTGAAAATGAATAAACCTACGGTGGTTGAACATCAATTAATTATTACAATATATAATATTCAACCATACTTGACCTGTTCATTGGGGGGATATGATAGGTACTTGCTAACACGCTTTAGATTTGGGACTTTCCATCGTCTGATTAGCCATCCAGACATTAACAACTGGTCAAGGGAACTTTGTCGATGTCCCTGTGATAACATTTCATTACAAACGACTATTCACGCTATCCTATTCTGTAAATTCTATAAGGATGAAAGGCGAAGATGGGTATTACCGTTATTAAAACAGGGGGATGGAGACAATGTCGCCCTGCTTTTTTGTATTTACAGATGTTGGGAAATTATTATTGTATAGGATCTATGGTTGGTTTTCTGAAAAGCGTATACAGAGCTAGAAAATCTTTAAATATATGAATGTTAGATGTAAAATTTATGATAAAAACATAGTTATGTGATGATGTACAGTATAAATATATTTTAATCTTTGGATGTAAAAAATAGTTATTGTTAAATGAATTGTTTTTTAATGAAATTTTTTTAGCAAATGTGTCTTAAATGAAATTTTTGGGATGTGTGATGATATGCTTTTACTGCCTGCTTTTATGATTTTAATGTTTAAAATCGAATAAAGCTCGTTTTGTTTGATTGATTGACTCAGTTGCCGCCAGGATCTAAGGTAGGCAACATTTACAATTGTCTCACTATGAATAGTGTGTTGACAATTGTTGTAGCCTCATGTCTCTTTGCATTGCTCTTATATACAATGTTTTATTATATGTAGTGCAGTAGTGTTCATTTTACAACTTATCAAGGTAAACTAAACACTCCTGTATTGACACTTAAAAAAATTGTTGTTGTAGTGCTTGTGGGTGTTGTGATTGTGCTGCCTGTGGGTGTGCATTCAACCGTGTGTGTATGTTGGGTGTGTGGCATGCAATATGGATCAGGAATGGCCATTACACATTACCTACTTATGTATTTTGGAGAAACACAACATATATGTGTATTGGCACATCAATGGGTTTTACTTACCAGTGTCTACTCCACCAGGGACTCACTCCATCAGGTCTCCGCCAATAGGACAACGCCAGCACAACGGGAACCACTCAATAGGCTCTGCACAATACCGCTAGCCTGATGTCAACAGAGTGCTGTTAGCCAGCAGAGGAGTCCGCCACAACGGTTCAGCCAGCACACATCTAAATACGGCAGGTAGGATACTGTCAACTCGACGGAGTACTTGAAACCGCCATCACGGAAGACGGCAGGAGTACCACCAGAGTCTAAATCAGGCACTTAGTATCTACTATGTAGAATAGTTGTCCTGTTGGAAACTTTTATTGCAGAGCCAAAAAATGTGTGTGGAACATACTGGACAGAACTCGTCAGCTGTCATCTGCAGACAGAGTTACTCTTCAATACAAAGATTTATAATGTTTTCAATGCCTCTAAATATCTATGATGTATTAGAAGCACATCCGTTTTGTAAACACTTACACCCTGTACCTGGATACATGTTGTACAAAATTAGGTAGAAAATTAATGTGGTAGATATCCGCCACTATGTAAACTATAAAACAGACTAGCACACTCATTTGATAATATCATCAGTGATGTCATCAGTGATGTCACAAATGATGTAATAGAGCATGTCATGACTGATGTAATATATGAGGTCATAAGCAGTGCATGGCAGGAGCACAAACTACAGTTAGCTCTGCTAACTATAACTGGTTAAATTCTATGTTTTTTTTAGTTCAAACACTAATGTTGTCACTGACATATTCACCTAAATATAAAGTTACTTTAACCTTTGTTTTTTTCAGTGAAACTAAATCCTATTTTTCTAAAAATATTTTTCGGGTACCATGCTACTCCACTTATGCCTCACTCCTACATACAGCAGTACCCTGAGGAACCTTGCACAGTACTGCGGTATCATGGTGGGAAAGCTTTACTGAGCATGGGATGCCCTGACCCTTCCCGGCAGTCAGGGTGTCCCCACCCTTCCCCCTTATACTATTTTTCAAAAATATTTTAAGGACACAGGGACCGAGTCCTGCTCTTTGGACCACAATATTTTTTCTGGAGTAGTGGCTAGCCAATCAGATTACTCAGTACTGTGGTGCTTGTTTTGCACTGAAATTGCCAACGGGGGAAAAGCTCAATTGTTTATTCAGAAGGCCCTGTTTTTAAATTTTCGATACTGCGGACTTCCACAGGACCAACCGTCCAGATAAACCTAAGTTTTTACCACCTTCATGACCATCCCCTAGCACCTCTTTAACTGCTAATTTCTCAAAAATGGCTGAACGTATGTACACTGAATCACAAAAAGCACATTTTCTAAGTAAAGTTCTAAATTTTTGCCAAATGTGGTCACATATTTTCACTCATTTTCTCTGTATCGGAGAGCAAAATGTCCTATGGGAATAGGCATGGTAAACCATGTTTTGGGACTGCCCTCTTTTTCTTGGCAAACTTGATGGATCAGAGCAAATCTTTCCATCAAGAAGCCGAGGTAAATGAATTGAAGTTATTTACGAACCAAAATATGCTCGTCCTATTGAAACGCTAACCTAACTATAACTACGCAGTCCAAATAATTATATTTTCAACATTACTTACTATGTAGTTTTTTTTTTAGTCCCTGCCTCCATTAATTTCAAGGGGGTGTGTTGCAGTACTTGTGAGCGGTCATGTGTGGTGGTTATCTTTCTCTAAGGCTGGGCTGGAGTACATTTACTGCTGTTTTGCCACTTTTAGGTCTGTAGTAACCTTACATCTGTTTTTTGTGTATATCAATGGTCATACACTTTTGTTGGTGGGGGTTTGTAGTAGTCTGTGCCTCCCTAATCCCCCCTTGCTCTAACCTAAACTGCTCTCATTTTATACTAGACACTTTCCCTTGTCCCACCCATATTTACTACTAAAACATATGTCTACATCTGATGAAATCTCCTTCACTGTGGTAGAGACCTCCATAAACAAAAAGTGGGACAGGGGGCAGTCTCTGCCTGTAGATTAGTAGATAGCATTTTACAGCACCTGAGAAATACTACTGTAGTAGTTACTACTCACATGCTACAAAATGCAGTTTGTTAATTGGCGCCCATGAGTTAAAAATTTGTGCATTCCGGTATGGCAATATAGTGAAAGACTGCGGGCCCGATTCTCAAAAGTAATCTGAGACAAAATCCTAACTTTGCGACTTTCGGTATTCACAGAAGGCACTTAGGAGTACTAAAGTTAGGATTTTGTGTCAGTTAAACTTAAGTTTTGGTCTTAAGTTAAACTTAAGACAAACTTAAGTTTAACTGTGACAAAATCCTAGTCGTAAAGTTAGGTTTTTGTCTCAGTTAAACTTAAGTTTGTCTTAAGTTTAACTTAAGACCAAAACTTAAGATTGACTGAGACAAAATCCTAACCTTACTACTCCTAAATGCCTTCTGTGAATACCGAAAGTCGTAAAGTTAGGATTTTGTCTCAGAATACTTTGTGAATCGGGCCCTGCCATATTGAATATGTAGTTTAGCATTTAAGAGCATTTAAATGGCAAAGTTGCATATCGCCTTGCTGCCTAAGAAAGATTTGTTTGATCTGTAGATTAGGAAACTTTTTCTTACAATAATTTTAAGGAATAGTCATATCTTTGGCTCGTGGTACCACAGTTTTGGTGTTCGGCATTAATCGCATTCCAAACGTAAGCATGCCATGGTTCCCTGAAGCATTTGAATCTCTGATCTGCAGGTTGAATAAATGTGTTATCACTGAGGAGTTAGCTCACTGACTTTTTTCCAACAAGACTAGACCAAAACAGTGGGAATACGATATAGAAAGACTACAATCTCATGTTTGCATGTTGGGGAGCAGACAGTAGGTCGCTTACCGAAATATTCCTTTGTAATACCCTCACTAGCTGATCAGTATACGCTAGAAATACGCTATTTTTTCTCTACAACATTGATTATCAACAAATAAGGTTAACGTCAATACTTATTGTATCTGTTAAAATCTGATACACTTTGGGTCAAAATTTTCCAGGTCCAATGAATACCATCCATTTCAAAACTTATACTAATTTACAGATTTTGATGGTTTCTGCACCAAATATGCATGCACTAGAAATCTCTGAGCATTTTTACATTCTAAATTTCGAAAGGTTAGACCAGGTGAGATTAATTTGGGGAAAATTATGTGATGCGATTTTAACTCACCAGGGCCTTTATTGCACAAGTGCCCCTGGGGACACAATGGGCATTTCCGCAAATCCTTGCAATATGCATTTCTCAAACCTCTTGATCTTGCTTGCATTTGTAAAATAGCCTAATGTACACAAAGCTTTGTTAGCTGAACCATTCAATAGGGATGGATTTTTCAGTCAGTTACTTAGAAACTGACAATTGTAAATGATCTAATTTTCTGTGTTTACTTTTGCTGAGTTTTTCTTTTGAAAACAGATTTTGTATTGTATATATGTATCGTTGAATAACAACCATTATTTACACAGTCTTAATTTAGTAAAATCCATTTGAAATTGGATTCGAAAGTGCTAAGCCTTCAAATAGGCCTAGTCAGGCAGATGTTAAAGGACTCATCTGTTGAAATAATCCCAAAGTAACGATGTTGTGAACAAGTATGCTGAGTGCGTCATCTCTTGATAAAGAAACCTAGGCATAATTTTTGACTGTGCTGTTAAGATTGGTACAACACTCCATAGGAAAACCCATTTTTATGCAGTTAATAACTCTGCCACCCTTAGGAAACCAGCATCAAGCTTTGGAAGAAAAGTTCAGGATGCTCACTTTCTTGGTGGCGAATTAGGTGCAGAACGGTCGTGGGAGAAAGGGTGTTGAAAGTTAGAACTTTGTGCAAAAAGTAGTTTCAGTTTTAAGATGGAATCCTACATCATTCTCTATCTTTCTTCAGATAGCAGATGGCATTCTGCTCTTGACTGGCTCAGTAAAGAAGGTTGTAGGTGTTCAATGTTCCTAAACTTCCACTTTAAGTCTTACTTAAAGTTTTCTCCTGAATGTTAGCCTCAGGTCACTCTTCAATGCATTCTGGCATTAGTGTGGGTTCAAAGAACTTTTGGCAACCACTTTTGCTCCAAGACAATTGCTGTCTTACTGCTGAAATGCTCGAGTGATGAGCTTCTTGGACTTCCATAGATTGGTGAAAAAACTCCACATTCTCAAAATCTGTTGTTGCAGATCTGTAACTTGCACCACACTGACTTCGCCTTCTTCTCTGGGTTCTGCAAGTTGGAGTTGTTCCTGACTTCTAGAGTAGGAAGAAAGCGAATCAGACAAATGATTTGTAAGAAATTCAGTTAAAGAGGACGATATATTTGGTTTGCAAGTTAACAAATGTTTCAAAAAGTGTTTCAGAGAACATCCAGATCATTACCCTTTGAAAGGCCAATTTATAATTACTCAAGGCACATTTTCAATTTAAAAAAAAACCTGTTGTGCTTACTACTAGACATTATCACATTTCATCTGCTTTTGTTTTATTTTAAACACAAAAGGTGATGGGAGGATGCTTGCAACAAGCCTAACCACTGGCAATTACTCAATGTAGCGTTCCAACCAATTGTTCCTTTGCTCACCATTACACTGCAGATTACTCCAGCCATATGCAAATCAGTCGTGGTCCTGTTTCAGTTGGAACAGTCTAGCCTAAACTCCCAAGACAGGTCCTCTCTGAAACAGAACACAAAAAACCTAAGACCAGTTTCGCCCTGATTGGGACTTCTCTGTTGGGTGTAGCTTGGTTCCAGTGGCACAGTGAGCAAGGGAACCACATCTGGGCATACCCTTGGCCACTTAGGGTGTTACAATAAACACACAAACGGGGATGGGAGGAATGCTTGCAACAGGTCTAAGCACTGGAAATCACTCGTAGTAGTATTCCAACACATCGTTCTTTTTTCCACCATGCCACCACAGATTAGACCCAGCCATATGCAAATCATTCTTGGTCCCGCTTTATTTGGAACAACCCAGCCCAGACTACCCAGCTAGGTCCTCTCTGAACTGGAACACAAGCAACCTAAAACTGGTTTCACTAGGGTGTAGGTTGGATCCAGTGGCACAGTGAGTAAGATTCCCAATGGTGGAGAGGTGTGGTGCAGCGGCCAGGGCAGCTGACTTCGAAGCACAGGGCTCACGGTTCGATCTCCGGCGGCAGGGCAGCTCAGCTCAGCACCATGTGACTCTGGGCAATAGCTCACTTAATTTCCACGATGACCCCCAGCGCCTTGAGACCCGTAAGGATGAGTAGTTTGCGCTTTACAAATACGGATTTATTTATTATTTTCCCACGTTTAGGCATACCCTTAGCCAATAAATAATGATGGATTGGGATGCAGCCCAAGTGGTTACCAGTGGCTGACATTAAGTCAAGCACTTCATCCATCACTTTTTTTTGTATACCTTAGTTTGTTTTATTTTAAGGATTTCTTTGAAATTAAAACCTAATGTAGCAAAATATATTTTATTCTTAAATTTGTTTGTAATGTCGTTCTGTGCATACACAGAAACACGTTTGTGAACCAGCACATCCAGTTTTCCCTTTCTTGCTTGTGAACTATTGTTCAGAAAGTATGATGCATTTTAAATATTTTAATTTAAGGTCTACATATTGGGAATCCTCTACATATCTCAGTTAGTTGTTTTCCTTTTTCAGGGGTATTTGGAATTTAATTAGGCCTCCGCTGTCCTCTTGGAAGAATACATTGCCCTCTATTATGAATTTCTTACAATGTTTCGTGTGTCCGTGGTGCAGTGGCCATGTGCTATTCTTTCCTCATTTCATCAATCTGATTGACAAAGCTGTTGTAAGAATAAGATGGTCAGGAGGTGTAGGGTGAATTAACTTATTATGATTATTTTGATGAAGTTCTTGCTCAAAGACTAAAATAGAGTACCTTGGTGAAGTGGGATAGGGATTTTCAGAAGTTGCCAGTAGTGCTTTAGGAAGGATATCTGATAGGCGCTGCTGTACTCTGGATCCAAAGAAAGTGCCTTGGGATTGTTTAAAAGAAAATAGGAGCCAAAGGCATTGGCTGAGTGGATTAGTGAAACAAAGAGCCACTTGCTGGGCAGGGAATGTGGTATAACCTATGCCTCTATTTTGTTTATGGGAAAATGTGATGCTGTTTCAGCTATCAGGAACTGTGAATAATCTGAGGCCCTTCACTTGTCCAATAGATACAGTGCCATTGATCACAACAATAGGAAACTGAGTTACATCACCTGAAAGCTATGCAATTTAACGTAACATCTACAGAGTATCCTATCAGAGCTTTCCTCTCTTCTTCAGGCCCTTACAGTGTAGTTCACAGTGACTCGCTCTCCCTAACACCTGAGCCCTGTGGCAGACTTGTGTGGGTTGACTGGGGTACTACGTGAAATGGCCATTCAGAGTTTCAAGTTTATTGACAGATCGAATAAAAAATGTCATCACAACCCATAGCAACAACCATATGAAATTCGTCAGAAAAGAAATCAGTAGAAAAAATACATGAGAAAAGGTAAAAACCAACAGTTTCAATAATTGAATACTGGACACTTAAAACATCAATAAAAACACTAGAAATTACATTAAGACAAGTGCATAAACAATCCCATAGCAGGTACTGATCTTTGATAATCAAACAGACAATTTGTGTCTAATGTGCGAGGCCACAAAAAGAAATTTAGATACAGCGATCACTATCACACTTGTGGAATCACTTTTACAAATTTTAAGAGCGTTTGTTTGATTTGTCAATTCCAAAAGAAAGCATAAAGGCGTAATCAACCTAGCTTTAGGTATGGCATATCTTGGGCAGAAAAATGGCAAGTGTTCCTCAGTTTCATCAAAGAGCATGCATGACTGCACAAAGTAGGCCCAGGCTTTGCAGAACCCCAAGATGGTGTATACACAGCAATTGGCAATGACCCACACCTAAACTGCAGAAAGAATGAGTGAGCACACACCAGTCGAATATAGTTTAGAAAATCCTCTGCCCTAGGCACGGACGTATGTAAAAAAAAGAGCCTCGTAAAGCTTCCTGTAGAATTTAATGATTCATTCTGAACAGCAAGACTCTCCCAGTATCTTGATTTGACCACAGTAACCACACTAGACGAGATAGAAGATGTATCTGCCCAGAGGTTAGCTAGGCCCAGATCATACAATGATCTTTTTAACATAGGTCAGCTACTTAATCTTTTTGGAACATTGTGGTTTAAGAATGTTTACAAGACCCTGTCTAAAGGGTTGCAATTCTTCAGTAGCCCGAATGCGAATCCAATAGAGTAGCGGCCTTAGAGTGGCCAATACAGAGACAAGTTTTAGGTTAAGGTCCAATCTGAGGGGAGCTAAAGGAGTACCTCTCCCCAATCCTGTTAGAGCTTTAATAAAGTTGCTCTCTCTAGTTCCTAATGAACCATATGACAGTAGCTCCATAACTTTGCACCGTCTAATGCAGCACCCTTCAGTTGTGCCTTATGAATCTCCACTGCAGGACTAGTTGGGCACCAGGGTGCTTTTTTGGCCTATGTAAGAATTGCCCCAATTCTGTGGGTTAACAAATGCAAGCTTTTAAGGATCTGGGGGGGGGGGCATGATTCTGAGTCAGCCAAAAGGATCCCCAGGTAATCAAATTCCTTGACCCTTTTTAATACTTTTCGGCCCGTGCCTATAGTGCCCCTCTTCTTCTTCCCCTTACAATAAGTCACCTGCTTTGTTATAAAAGCACTGATTTCAAGGCCATACGAGGAATAAAATAGACTAAACCTATCCACAAGTGTTTGTTAGCAAACCCTTGTTTTGGCCAGCAGGAGAGTATCATCCGCAAAAAAAAAGAGCCAGAACTTTCTGACCCACTAGCATAAGGGAGTCGTTAGCACAATTAGTCAAAAACTTAACACAGTTATTAACATATAAAAGAAAAAGAGCAGGAGCCAGGCACAGTCCTGGTGAACAACCTTGCCAATAGCAATTTCCTGGGTTAATTCTCCTTTACATCACAGCGAACTCTAGCAAACTTCTCATGGAGATGCTCAATGATGTTCAAGTCAAGTCAAGTCAATACGAGCTTTATTCGATTTTAGGCATATAAAATCATAAAAGCAATCAATACAAACAACTCATCTCAATTCTAAAAATACAATGATTACATAAATAAGTACAATTTCATAAAAACAGTTCAGTTTGCTACAGCTTTTCCTGTTATTTAGACAATTGTAACATTTGACCTCTATGTCAAAATAAAACATCACAGTATTAAAACTACTCATAAGTGTCCCCTCCAGCTTCTATGCATTTATAGTTTTCCTTGCTCTCAATGTGCTTTTCAGGAAACCCACCATAGTTGCAATGCAATAGTAACTATCCAGCATCTGTAAATACAATAGAGCTGGGCGACATTGTCTCCAGCCCCCTGTTTTAATAAGGGTTTAAGCCATCTACGTCTTTCATTTGCATAGAATTTACAGAATAGAATTACATGGATAGTTGTTTGTGAAGAGATGTTATCACAAGGACACAGGCCTAGATCCCTTGACCAATTATTCATATCTGGGTGACTGATCAAACGATGGAAAGTCCCAAATCTAAAACGTGTTAACACGTATCTATCGTATCCCCCCATACAGCACAATAAATATGGTTGGATGTTATACGTAATAGTAATTATTTGGTGCTGCACCACCATGGGTTTGTTCATTTCCAAGGCTAACCTGTTATCTTCCAAGACAGTCATGCAAACTTTTTCGAACTCCTTCCGATGTATTGAGTTCATCGTTTCCGGTAGGAAAAAATACTCTGGGTGCCCTATAGCCTGCATAATTTTTTTTACATATCTTACCCAGATAATCTTATTTGCATGATCTAATCTCATTGCGTCGGTTAAAATTTCCTTATTTAGCCCTGTACTCGTGGAGGTCCAAATTCTATGCCAAAGCAGCGCAGGTTGTACCTTAATTAAATCTGAAATGTATGGTACACCTAGCTCGCTGTGGCAATTAAAAACTGAGGCACTTGCAGGAACTGCCAATATGAATCTTAAAAAGGCGTTTTCAACTTGTTGAATTGGTGTACAATCGTGGAGTCCCCATATACCTGCCCCAAAGATTGCTATGCTCACGCATTTAGCCTGGTAAATTTTCAAGAGAATTTCAGGTGGCCTTTTACCCAGTTTTTTAGAGAAATTTATTAATGCCACAGTGGACTTCATAAACAGAAGACTCCTGGTCTTGATCGCTTGTGTCCAAGACCCAGTGCGGTTGAATAAAACACCCAGATATGTAAAAGTATTAATAGATTCTACCCTGCTACCCCCGGCTTGAAAACTTCTACACTTTTATCTCCCTCTCCCGCAGGTCATTATAAAACTTTTCTTTGTGTTCATTTTCAAACCCAGGGTGTCCATAAAACTAGTATAAAAAGTAAGAGCCCTCTGTAAACCAATCTGGGTGCGTGCCATAAGTACTGCATCATCAGCATAGAGGAGGGAGACTATCGGGCGCTTGTTTACATATGGCGGGTCCCTAGCGTTTGACACCAACTCCTGTTCCAACGCGTTGGTGAAAAGAGTGAACAGGAATGGCGCCAAAACGCACCCTTGCCTCACTCCCCTCTCCACTTTGAATGGTGCGGTACATTCTCCGTTAAGCCCATAACGGACTTTAGCTGTAGCCCCAGAGTATAGCGGTCTTAAAAACTGGATTAAAATTGGGTTGACCTTAAGATCGCTAAGAATATCCCACAATTTGCTGTGTATAACACAGTCAAAAGCGGCTGTAAGGTCGACAAAAGCCAAGTAAAATTTCTCTGATTTAGCCTGCGTGTACTTTCCGATTAAAATACTAAGATTAAGAGCCTGCTCGTTGACACCTAAACCAGATCTAAAACCATACTGTACATCACTTAAAATGTTATTTTCCTCTGCCCATGTTTGCAACCTGTCTAAAACAATCCTTCCAGCCACCTTCATGAGGGAATCTAATAAAGAAATTGGGCGGTAACAGGCAGGATTTTCCTGATCCCCCTTCTTGAAAATTGGAACAATAATCGATTCGGACCATGTATCTATGAATCCTTTTGCACAACATGCTTGTAGAACCCGCGTTAATATTGGGGACCATAGCTGCGGAATTGACTTAAAAAGGTAGATTGGGACCCCGTCCGGGCCTGGGGCCTTACCGCTCTTACTTGCGTTTACCGCCCTTGTTACATCTTCCAGAGTGATATTAAAGTCAATAGGCCGGAAATCTTGGAAGTCCTGATGGTCCCTCCCAAGCTCTTGCCTCCAATCTGTTTCCCTCTCTGTGCCATTCTGTAGGGAGTAAACACTTGAAAAGAAGTCCACCCAAGTTTTTTCTTCAATTGCTACTTCAATAGAAGGCGCATCAGGTTTATTAACAGAAAAAAGGGCGCATTCACAGCCTGCCAGAATAGGGAGCTGTCTTTACTCCCTGAGGCATTTTTAAGATTCTCCCAAGCCTTTTCTTTCAAGTCATTTTTTCTAGTTTTCCTGGCTTCGTTGTATAGCTTCCTGCATTTCCTAATTTCCTCCTTATCTCGTGCTGGCTTATGTAAGGCTTCTTTCAATTTAGTATATGTTTTTGTGCAGTTATTGTCAAACCATCCCTTTCTATCATCTCGGGTAGCTTTGTTTTCTACTAGCAATACATTTTTAACTGCATTAGTTATATGGGAAAATCTAGTCAGGATATTATCATACGATGAGCTGTCATTCAGGCACGTTAGGATTGAATCGTATATCTTACTAACAATTTGTTTACTTAACTCCGAAGGGGCCAGACTAGACCATCGTAATGTATAGCCATTTTGTCTTCCTAGTGTTACGTTTTGTGCCCCTGCCACTTGATTGCAGTATTTCCTTGCTGCAATAGTTGGAATGGTTATATTTACACTGAGGGGCAGGTGGTCACTCATTACATTTTGGTGGATATTATAACCAGTAGCGTAGCTTGCGTAACGGTTTGGCATAATTATGAAGTCTATTGTGGATTCGGCTCCTCTACCTATAAAGGTGTGTCCAAAATCCACCCTGGGTGAACATAAACAATTTACAAAACCAAAATCGTGCTGGAATAAGATCTCATTAAACATCTCTCCTCTATCTGAATGGGAGAAATGCATCACCGGATCAGCCTCCTCAGTTGTCAATCCGCATTTTCCTAGCCCAGCTATCGAGCATAAATGAACATTAAAATCCCTGCCACAAATAGGAATTATTTCAATCTCGCCTTTTGATATTAGTTTGCTAATATCCTGGCTAAGTTTCTTCATGATAGCAGCCAATTGCCCTTTTTCAACATTGTTATAAAGGTTAATTACAGCCAGTATACATTTCGTATCTATGTGGATCAATACAATCTGGTAATACATTTCGGAGCTAATCATTTCGATCTTTTGGGCCCCAACCATATTTGAGACATATGCACAGATTCCACCCTTAGGTCTTCCGCTCAAAGAATGAGTTGCTGGTGTGTGTAATGTCCTGAAGCCATTAATATGTACTTCGTTAATGGCCCAGGTTTCTTGAATACACAAGATGTCAAAATTATTTATAAAATCATTCCAAGGCGTGTCTTTCACTTTATTCTTAAGGCCTGCTACGTTCCAAAACAGGACTCTAAAAATTTTTGTTTTGGATTGGATTATTTCAGGGACAGAATCATGCTGCTCTGTTGGTCCAGACTCATTTTGCATTTCTTGATTAGAGACCCCAACATTGTCCATTTCAATAAGAACCCTGCTAATATTGTCAGACCCAGATATTTCTTCACCTTTAAACTTGCTGTCCCCCTCATCCGTTAGTTCAGTTCTAATTGAACTATTCAGGGCTGATTCGCATTTGGTTTCGGTACTAGAGTTATTATCATTCCCTGCTAGGTTCTAGCTAATAAATAGTTGGTCATTTGCGTCTAGGCTCGATAAGGGCCCGAATCGGTTTGATGTCTCTAAATTAAAAAGGTAACTGTCTTTAAACTGTCTAAGTGGGTAGGGGTTGTTTTGTCCGGATGGGCGCTTATGTTGATAAAAAAAGGCCAGTGGGAAAACATGTATATTTGTGTTGCTAAGATTAGGATCCTGTATTCTTAGTAAGACTTCCCTTACCAGAGAAGGTGATCCTAATGAGAGGACAACACAGTCACCTTGGTAGAGTTTGTTACTATTACCCACCCAACTAATTCTCCTCACCATCTTAAATTCTCTGAAAAGGGCACTGGTCAGGCCTGTTCTATTTCCGAGCCAATATATGGTTTTATTTCTTAAGGCAACCCAGGTTTCCTTTTCAGCTGGTGAGCAGAAAGGAATGTTGGCTAATATGACAGTGTATGGGTTAGCCGCTGGTGGTAAATTTAAAGTCTGTGGGCTGTGTGCGTCCTCTGGTGTGTTACTATTTACTGGGTTTGCTCTTGTGTTTTTCGCGCCCTCCCGTCTTTCACCCACCGGGTTGCCCATCCTTCCTGTGTCATTTTTTCTATGTACATCGATCTCATTTGGGATGGTATTTTTCGTATTTATTGTTATGTTTGGATAAATTCCGGGCCCCTCGCCCTTTTCTCTTGCCGTTACTTGTCCCTTTGCAATTGAGGGGGTAGCTTTCGTGTTTTCCTTCTCGCACTGTGTGATGGTACTAAGTGACTTCTTAGATTGCATTTTCCCATCTTGTTCAATAAATTGCAAGAAATTTCCCTCCCAGATAGTACCTCCATAGGTTTCTTCCTAGGAACCAGGTCAAAAGTAGCATGTAGATCAATAAATACAACGAAAAGAGCACCCCCTCCAAGATCTACATTCTTCCACTTAACCAATAGGAAGCAGAAGACCTGGTCAATGGAACTAGTCTTGGATCTAAATCCCGCATGGAGGTTGGATAGAATATGGTTTCTGTTGATCCAATCCAATAGTCTTTCCAGAACTTGCTTGCAAAAGACCTTTTGCCAATTGTCCATGAGACTAATTCAACGATAATTTTATGGAATGTCCGGGCTTCCTTTTTGTAAGCAGAGACAATCTCTGCCCCTTTCCAGGTAGTGGTCATCGCTGCCCCTGCCGCAATTGCATTTGAGACAATGTTAATATAAGGAACCCAAATATGAGGTTCAGTTCTAAAAAAACAGTTGGAATCTTATCTAATCCTGGAGCCTTCCAGTGCTTTAGGGATGATACCGTAGATGCAGTCTCCGCTAGGGTAAAAACAGCAGGAGAAGGGCTGACACACAGGTAGTATCTCCCTCACAGATAGTAGGGATTACATCAAAATCTTGTGGACAATAGTAAAGATTCTTAAAATGGGCAACCCAATCGCATGGCAGGATAGATGTCTCTGCTGGTTTCCCTGGATTACCTCTACTTTGGCTTACAAGCCTCCAGAATTTCTACAGATCGTTGTTAGTAGAGGCATCTAAAAGGTCGTCCCATTTGTTACTCTCCCAACTAGCCCTGCTTTGCCTTATTCATGCTTATATTGAGTTCTGCACTCCCTGATCTCCTGTCTTACTCTCTTTTTGATTTTTCTGAGAAGATTTCTCTTTGACACACTGCAATCAGACCCCCCCCCCCCCCCCCCAGGATTTTGAAGCTTTGAGTGGTAACTTTTGTGGCCAAAAAAGCACAGTTTACAACCCAAAGCCTCAAAATTTGCAGTATTTTTGCAGTGGCCAAGAAATGTCAGCAAACTCTAAAGTCAAGGTTAGGAATGGCATTGTTCAAGCAGAGGGGGTGTGAGACAGGCTCTCGTTGAGCATTTATAAAGGCACCTAGTGTCAGGACGTGGGGCCAAGATTTCTATGTAGGCACACTAGCCCGAAATTATGCTCATTTTAAATACAAATAGAGAGTTGTAGACCTATCTTTGTTATGAAGAGCTGAACCGAAATATAGGGGAGAAGCAGAAGGGACATCACATAAACTTCAACACAGATAACACCACAGGAAGTGACATCATATTAGATAAATCTCGACCAAAATGAAGCACCACTTATCTTTTTTTATAACAATCCCTTCTGAAAAATTGATGCTGCCGTATTTTGATACACAGTAATTCATGATGGCACAAGAAACTGACAATTAAAAATAGCAAAAGTCAAAGGTATTCTTTGATAGATGAAGGGATATGAAACGTAGACAAGAGCAGAGGAAGATAACGCAGCAAGGTCTTTCATTTTGATCCTGTAATACTTTTGTGGGGGAGGTGACAGTACAGCCTTGTTATAAAAAGTCACCATGAAAGATGCGATCGATATTGGTGGGACTGCAATTGTCTGTTAGAGATGGGTTGGAGATCAATGTTCAAGATTTTGTGGGACTTATGTTACCATCGAGAGTCAGAATTGTAGGCTGGCTGTGATGCCTTTATAAAAGTCAGTAATAAAAGGCAGTTAATAGTTACCAGACAGCACCCATGGCTGGCCCACAGTACTTAAAGTTTTCCGCTCTGATGGTTGTATTTTTTCCAACCTGCATATCGCAATACGCTTCAGTGACAAGAAACATTGAAAGAATAACCTATCAGCATTTTTTTATTTTCCAAAATGCACACCCCCTAAGTGATCGCCCCAGGGTACTGATTGATTCATATAGTGGTCTAGACAGGAAAAAGGCTAGATATGGTGTAGATACTCCAGCCCTAAAAAAGGGTGGGCCTTTCGGTACTATGTTGACCTGGAGATGTCCAGTAAAGATACGGTCAACCCATGTCATTTTTTTTACACAAATATTTTGAGAACTTTGGTAAAAATTGGAAGATTTTTACAAAAAGTGCTGATTTCACTACTTTTTTTTGCAGATTGCAAAATTGTGATATTTTTTATCCTCCATGCCCCTTTTCTGTACAAAATGGTCTATCAAACCCAGGTAAAGTCCAAGCCCTCTTTCCATAGTAAAGCCCGATAACAAGCGTCTGACATAACTTCCTGTTGCCTTGCACTTGATGTCTCTCTAGACTGGCTGCCTTACTTCCTGTTTGCTCTTCATAGTTCTGAGTTCCTGCATGAAAGGTAAGAAAAGGAGTTAACACTGTGATCCAAAAACCACACTTCCGGGAACCAGCAAGGATTGTTCTCTGCTCTCAGCATGATAATGGTAGAGGGAACCCATATAGGTTCCCTGCCACAAAGGCGTAGCAGGTTTTTTTTGTGCAGGTGACCTGTGTGAGGAATTCTTGGTCAGGAGTTCTCTGCGATTTATTTGTTGGTCCCTGTCAGAGTTTTAGACTCTACCAAAGACTAAAGCTACACACAAAGTGGAACTTCTTTTAACATGCGTGACTAACGTCCATAACTTCAAGCCATGGCACAACTTACAATTTGTGGCAGCTTATTTATCGTAATCCATTTACATGGGTGCGTACTGCCCCAGTGACTAGGCTCTGATACTACTAGTAGCTGTTGCATGTTAGTTATATATTAGTAGGATACCTGCCATTTTTGCCTTCATTCCATTGAGCAGACTGCCTTTTGTATCTCTCTAGTGTGTCCGTTTGGGAAGTCATAAATGACCCCCCTCACCCCACATGATATTATGAGTAGCATGTATGTGAGTGTTTGGGAAACTTGTTAGGTGGTGTGCCTGTCACTTGTATGAAAGGAAAAAAGGAACTCATAAGGATATAGGATGCTCCATAAAAATAATGGTAATTAAGGCATGCTCACTCCCTTCTTTCTGCACAACCTTCCTCTGCTGCTCATATCAGATCCCTTTTCCTTACTCAATGCTTTGTAAAGCCAAGTGCAATTGCTGGCATCCAAAACTAATCTTGAGAGAAGAACAAAGATACATCTTTTCTTTTGCACTATCATAAACCAGTACCATCAGGCCAGCCTGTTACCTAGTGCGAACAACAACTCCACAAAGAAATGACCATACAGCAAGGTACCGCTAAACAACACCAGTACAGTGAAGAGGGACTTCCTGCCACACTCCCACATCCTGTGCTTTGTGGAGAACAGCCCTAAAATGAATAATATTAAAAATGTTTTAAAAATATAGTAGAAAGTACTAAAAAAAATTCAATGAATTTCAATAAACACAAGAATATTGAAAGATTATTTTAAAATACTCTCTACCCAAGTCTCCTACAAAACACAACAACCCAAAAAAATGATATTATTAAAAACATGTATTATTCAAAGATTTTTTATTAATCATTCCATTGAATAATTTAGACACAAAAATAAAAACAAATTAGTTCAAAACATTACCCGTGCAAAAAACGTATAAAAACCAAGAACCCTAAAATAAGTAGCACACAAAAATATACTATTAAAAGATTTAATTAAAATGTCACATATATAATACATTTAAAACATTATTTTGTAAGACTACTCACTCAGAACTCCAATAAAAAACCAGCAATACAAAAACCATGAAAAACAACATTTATTTTTTTATAAAAAAACATAAAAAACAAAAAGTGCAAAAAATATTTAACCAAGAATAAAATATGAACACACAACCCAAAAACCCATTAAAATACTATTAAAAAATAAATTAATTAAACGTTAGTAAGAGAGAAACACCTAAAACGATAATAAACACCACAGCATTAAAGCAACAGATATTTAAAACATCAACAATATTGGTACAACAGGAAAAAGATACACTTACCAGCGATATTCAATACATCGATATACTGGTACCTAAAATATTATGACTTCGGGATTCATTACGATCAATACAATGATCTCGTTATTAGAGATTCTTGTCCTAGAAGGGAGGCTAGGCATTATCCTCACTGTGGAACGACAATGTGCCAGGTACTTTCCTTTAGTGAGAGGAAGCCCCACTGCCCTGAATGAGGAGGCTATTGAGCTCCTGAGGACCATCTCTGTGGGTCAGAATGCAGTCCTGACTGCCATCCAGGGGTAAGACAACCAGCTGACACAGATGGTTGCCTACCTCAAAGGCATTCACACTGCCATGTCTAACCTACAGAGATCTTTCCATCTTCTGGCCTCCTCCCTCATGGCAGCCTTCCACCCATCCCAACCTTTCACCCCACCCCACCTCCTGCCCCTTCCCCTTCCAACTTCCTGCACCATGCACATGCACACCTAAGCAAGCACGCACTTCAACAGACACAAGCACCGCACACAAAACAAACAAAAAACAGAAAACATGCAAGCACTCAGCAGACACCCACCCCCCTCACCACCTCCACAACACTCAGCATATTTCCAGGCAACACAGCAACAAACACAGACCCCTCCACCCCCAAAACCATACCCCCAGGAACCACAGCAACAGACACAGACACCCCCACAACCATACCCCAGGTACCAGAGCAACAGACACTGACCCCTCCACACCCATAAACATACTACCAGGCACCACAGCAACAGACACAGACCCCTCCACACCCACAACCATACCCCCAGTCATCACAGCAACAGACACAGACCCTTCCACACTCACAACCATACCCCCAGACACAAAAGCAATAGACACAGACCCCTCAACACCCACAATCATACCCCCAAGCACAGCAGCAACTGACACAGACCCCTCCACACCCACAACCATACCCCCAGGCACCACATCAACAGACACAGACCCCTCCATGTCCACAACCTTAAACCCAGGCACCACAGCAGCAGACACAGACCACTCCACAACACCTAGCAAATCCACAGCATACACAAGCAAAAAATGCAAACACTCACAGTCACCACACAACAGACACCCATGAAACACACAGTTTAGACAGCACACACAGCTCACACTTCCACTCCCTCTAACTCCAAAACCAAACTCCATCCCGAACATCCTACCCATTTCCCCCATGAAGATTAGTTGTTTGCCTGGCCCTCAGCTCTCTAACACCTGAGCCCACCCCTCCTAAAGTCTCAAAGACCCCACCCAAAGCCCAACCCATCCCTTCCACATCCCGCTCCACCGCATAGAAACTGGATCCCCATACCACTGAACCCAGCCCAAACCAAAAAAGACAAAACAAAACCCTCCCAAAGCCCAACCCATCCCATCTACATCCTATCCACCCCTGAGAAACCGAATCCCCACCCCACTGAACCCAGCCAAAAAAAAAAAACCCATAGGCCAACCATCCCTTTCACTTCCCACTCCACCCCAGAGAAACCTGTTCCCCACCCCACTGAACCCAGCCCAAACCCCCAAAAACTCAAGAAAACCCTTCCCAAAACTAAACCCACCCCTCCCTAAACTGCGGCCCTCCTCCCAAGCACCATCTTCGAGATGCCTGCTATGCCCAATGGATGTCCCTTTGTGAGGAGGTTCCCTGGGAGTGTCAGAAAGGGCAAGCTTGTTTGCACAGCATTGTGCTGTGGCACATGAAGCTTACATGGACTGGCCATTGGCCTTTGTTGTACATTAAGGTTTACAAAATTACATTAATTTAACCTTTTCCTAGTTTTACAGACAACGGTCCTGCCATTACCTTTCTAATGATTTGATGTTATTGTATAGTTGGTGATATGTGACTACAGTTGTGTTTGTTTCACCCCTGATTGCTGATCCAGTTGATGTGGTTACTATGATGTGGCCTTGGACCCAGTGCTGGAGTTAAACAGGACAAAGGGAAATGTTGGCTGGATGTCTATGTGGGATGAAAAACAAATGAGGCAGACATTGCATTGGGTGTCATGTTATGTGGTAAGTGTTTCAGCTTGGCCTGGCCACTGTCAACATCATTTAGGTTGTACTTCTCCCTATGATGTAGGCTGGATATGTGTTTGAAGTTAGATATTTGTTTATCCACACTTGAGGGTGTTAAATTGTCATACGTTTGTGGAATTTTGTATGGAAATATATGCCCATTTTCCCATGTGTACCTTACACCTACTTTATCTATATGTGTGAGAAATGCTGTTGGTGCTGTGTTTGATTTCTTGATTTTCACTTACACATTACCTACACATGCATGCCATTTGGTAATGTTATTGGTTGTCCCTGATATACCTCAATTCACAGGGCCTGTGCACATTGAGCTTTTTAGCCATGTGCAAAATGTACTGTACCCCAGAGCCACAGCCTTTCAGGATTCCTAGTGATAGAGGCATACCTATTCTGCAGAGTGTGTTTCCATTGTGCCCTTAGAATGCTTCTCACACTGATTCTTTGAAATCCCATTTACTGACATTGCCTTTTAATGTGGGAGTGTGAGAGTCCACTACTGGGTTGCAGCAGAGAAGGTGTGTTTCATTTTAATGACACATCTATACATATATATCTTTGACATCAAAACAAGACCTGGGATGTCTGCAATGTGAGTGTATCACAGAGATTAATAGGTGTGATATTGATGAGTAGGTGCTGCTGTGTGACACAATGTAATGCACACATCACTGTCACTGATTATGAGTTGTAAACATTGTCAATTTGTGTACAATGTGCATGTGCAGTAACAGTGATTTGGGGAGTGGGGGCATCATACAGATATATTTGGGAAATACATTTAAAATAATCTCACACAGGGTCCCAGTAAATATGTTTGACCAAGCCACTCTAGCACCTTTGTGTGGTCCAGGGTGGTACATCGTTTTGCTGAGGAGTCTATGGAAACAGGTAGTAGTATGACTTACTAAGGCAACTCGTAATCGGGCCAGAGTTTCACTGGCGATCTGAGCCTCAGACAGACTCATTGGCCTATTCAGCGGCTGGTGAGGTAAGATTTGGCTGGCGGTTGCGACAGGACCACAGCGGTCTTTTGTCTTTGTAACTGCATGTCTCGTAACATGGCGGTCAGACCACCAAAGTCGCGGTGGTCGGAGTTCCACCATGGGTACTGTGGTCTCAGGATCGCCAAACTCGTAATAAGGCCATAAGTGCAGATTGTTGGCGGTGATGCCATATGCTTTGATTGAAATGATAATAACAGCCTTGCCTGGCTGTGTTGGGGTATATTTTTAAAATGGTGTGAATCATGGCTTGTCCAAAGTCTATGATTATTTTTTGTGGGTATCATTAGTTAGTTATTTGTTTTATGTTTAACATGGTTTATGAGTTTGTAGTAAGTGCTTCTTTGTTTAATTGGTAGTAGGACATATATAAAAGGGATTTTTGTGTGTTGATATTAGCCATGCATGGTGTATGAGTGAATGTATTGGACACATTTTGAAGGTCCCATCCATCATCCAGGTTTGACAATGGCTTAGTTTTAAGTTATTTTCAGTAGCAAATATTAGGATTTGTTTCTCACTGTTTAGCTTGTCATATAAAAGGAAAGGATCCTCATTTTGTATCATTTTAAAATATTCAGATATTTCCATTTCTTGTTATCTTCTTGTGGCAGGAGGAGTATCACTGTTGGCTTTTTTAGTTTGTGCAATTAAACATTTTAAAATGGATATATGCAGTAGATGTCCTGTGATGTGCTTTTGGACTTTAGGCAGTATATCTTTTAGGATTTTGGTTGTTGGTTCCTGGGAGCTAGTACTTGCCTCTCTTATATCATGCAATATTTCTCTTAGGGTCAGATGTATGACTGTTTTTGGCAATCACAAATGGAAAATTGGGCCGTTTGTGACTGCTAAAATGGGTTGTGGTATGTGCAAACCCTATTTTGCGAGTCTGTAACCTATTACTAACTTGCAAAATAGGGTTTGCGAGTCGCTATTAGGAAGGGGCTTGCCAAGGGCATCCCTTCCTAATGGCGAGTCGCATGGGGATGTACGATTGTTTTGCAACCACAAATGCAGTCACAAAACAATCGCAGTTTACCACCTACTTCAAGTAAGTGGTAAGCCAGTAGCAAATAGGAAGGGCTCCCCAGTGGACACCTTTCCCTTTGTGAATGTATGCAAACATATTTTTAAGAGCAGGCAGTGTTCCCACAAACCACTGCCTGCCCTTAAAAATTAAAAGAAAGCTTTTCATTTTTTTTCTTTTAAATGCATCCCGTTTTCCTTTAAGGAAAACGGGCTGCATTTGGAAAAAAAGTTGCTTTATTTAAAAGCAAACACAGACATGGTGGTGTGCTGTCTCCAGCAGGCCACCATACCTGTGATTGTAGCCCATTCCCAATAGGTCGCAAATTGCGACCTGCCTCATGAATATTGTTGAGGCAGGTCATTTGCGACCCCATTGGGAATCACTAAATGTATCTGGGATACATTAGTACATTCCGTTTTGTGAGTCGCAAATTGCTAGTTGCAAAAATATCGCAATTTGCGACCCGCAAAAAGGATTGGTCGTACATCTGGCCCTAAGTTCTATTTCTGTCACATTTGGGGAGCAGTTGTGTTACCTTACATGAATTACACAATCATCTTTGGGAGGGACCCTATCATAGCATGCATTAGAATAATGTTTGGTAAATTTCTAATTCACATTTTTTGTTGATACACCTTCTTGGTTGTAGGTGTAACCCATGTAACTGAGCAATTGCTTTCCTTTTTGGGACGTTATATATTGGGCTTGCTGTGCCATTGTATGTGAAAGTAATGTAATAGTAGAAATAAATGCAGTTTTTTAAAGTTTATACATTTGTTTTTTACAATTACTTAAAATTATGCAACTACTTCTATACTTCTTTTTTTTATGCTTACATGTATGTTCCTTTTAGATTTTTCACACTGTTTTGCAGCTTTTCGATTGGGGGTGTTGTCAATGTGGAGCAGGTGCTTCCTTTTCTGTTTGAAGGAAAAAAAGTGTCAGTTTCATTTTAAATGTTCATTTGTTGGTTATTTGTAGAGGCTGAGGTTGTTAGGTTTATTTTTACTCGCTATTGGTGTGAGTTTATATTTTTTTATAATTTTTGTATACTTACTGTGTTATATCTTTTTGCTAGTTTGTGATAAGTGTTTTTTTCTGGCAACCTATCACTTTTCGAAGTCGTAGTTTTTTTTTAGGAATTACATGTAAAGGGATAGAAGTTGGAGAGTGTTTTGTTAATTATTTACTATTTTACATTTTTAAGTTTATTTACGAGTAAGTTTTGTTTTACATATTAGTTTTACTTACTTGGTTAGGAAGTTGTTGAGATTTATATATTTCTTCTTAAAGGGTCTTATAAGAGAATCCGGCAGAGTCTCCTCATTTTGCTTGTGACAGCACATTGTACAAGCAAACATTAATCCAAGATGTTGAGATAAAAAAAGCTGCGGGTTGAGGTAGCTGGCTTGCAGGTGGAAGCTTAAGATGAGAAAGATTGTAGAAAGTGCAGTAGCCAGAGGCGAACAGATGGAGGCAAGGTGCATCAGCAGTGCGAAAAGCTCAGCAAAAAAGCAAGCGCAAGTCCAGTGGTGCATGTGAGGTCATTGGTGTGCAAACAGGATTGGAATCTCAATACATGGAATGGGTCAGTCTCAGACTGTGATGAGTAGGACTGGGATGACGAGGTAGAGGACATGTGGCTGAATTAAGAGGGGATGTAGGTGAAAGGGACGAGCTCTAGAGGCTCACTCTCTTGTGCAAAACAGTCAGACGGAATTTGTGGGGGACAAGTACAAAATACTCGCCAGTGAGAGATTATACACAAAGTGAGTTGCTGGAAATAACATGCATGTTCAGGCAGAAATCTGGAGAGCCCCTGCTTAAATGGCTAGTTCATTGTGAGATACTGGGGCAGATAGAACATTCTTATCAGCTGATGAACTTTCAAAAATGGAATCAGTTACAATGCATGCCATGGTGGGGCAGTGGATGCGAGGTGCGCATAGGCAGCAAGCGTTTTCCTTGGTGGGTTGGTTGATAGAGGAATTGAAAAAGTTGTGTCCAACTGCCATGAATGTTGGGGAAAATCGGTGACCCTGACACACCATCACATAAGTGAATGAGCAAATGAGGAAGATGGGAATGCAGACTGCCATATACTCGCAACAGTTTGCAGGGTCCGATGTAGAGGCATTGACTGTGGGGATCAGAGCATGTCTGATTAGGAATGCTCCCCGACACATGAAAGGAGCTTTCATAGCCCTCCTAGGACCTGCTCGAGGACAACCTGTGGGAGAAATAGTACTGTGGATGTCAAAGTTGGAAGGGTTGGACAGACAGAAATCAGCTGGAGCAGTGGGCCAGGATAATAAAGACAAGGGGGGAGAGCCCACAATAAGACTGACCCGGCGACAAATGTGGACAGATTTATTAAATGCCGGGGTGAAAAAGGAAGGAATAGATGGGAAACCAGCCAGTTATTTACTTAGTAAATGGAAGAAACTACAGCGTAGACGGAGGGAGACGAATACTCACAGTAGAAAAAAACCCTCTAATCTTCCTGTAGTGGAGATGGAGGAGAGGAAAATTGGATCAAGCAACAAAGAGAGGAAAGCACCAATTACAACCCTGTACCCAGACTTACCCAGTGATGGCTGGGAAGTCCCGAAGCCTTTATGAGGTTCAGTCCATGACCCGGGGCTCAGAGCAGTGCAAGAGATAAGCCCAGGGGACAGGAGGCCATATGTACCTCTCACAATTTATCGCCAAAAAGGATTACAACATGTGATGGCACTGCTTAATACAGGTGCAGAAGTAACCTCAATAAGTAGAAATCCCCAAAAGTGAACTGGGAAAAGCGTAAATATTAATGGTTATGGGGGTGCTGAGACTGAAGCCAAACCTGCTTGGATTAAGCTATCAATAAGCAAGGGACCACCATTTACAGCTCAGGTATTGGTAGCTGAGGAACCAGAGTACATTATTGGTATGGACTTGTTATTGGGCAAAACTGTTATATCCACATAGAGAAGTCCGAGAAGATCTTGGTCAGGCCCCTTGTGTGTGCCCCCTCCAACTGAGCCAGTTTGTATTAAACAAAACTGCATACCTGGAGGGCATAAAGAGATTTCAGAGACTATTCAAGGATTATTGGAGGTGGGTGTCCTCAGCCCACCCACGAACCCTTTTACCTCCCCTTTGTGGCCCTTGAAGAAACCAGATAATATATAGAGAATGACTGTTGATTAACGCCAATTTAACAAGGTGGCCCACCTTTAATAACTGCTGTTCCTGACATTATAACACTGGCTGAGAATTTGAGCAAAGAGGTGGGGGAGTGGAGCACAATATTCGATTTGATGAATGCGTTGTTCTCCATCGAGGAAGCAAGTAAGGATCAATTTGCAATAAGTTAGCATTATAGGCAGTATACTTTTTGAAAGCTGCCCATGGGGTATTTGCATAATCCCATGTTGTGTCATAAATTGATAGCCAGGGACCAGGCTAACTTTTCAGTTAGTGACTCCTGACTTGCACACTTCATTTATGATGTCATGATCACGGTGGACACAAAAAAAAACGGTCACTGAGGCATTAGAGAGATCGATTGAATACTTACAGCAGTGTGGGTGGTTCATCAACCCCAAAAAGGTGCAGGGTCCCGCACAAGAGGTAAAATATTTGGGTACTATCTGGTCAGGACCGTTGAAAAGAATACCACAAAAAGTGATTGATATGGTGCAGCAGTTGAAGGTCCCTACAACAAAAGCAGAAGCACAGATTCTTTTTGGGTTGATAGGGTTTTGAAGGCAGCACATCCCTCATTTAGGATTAATCCTGAAACCATTGTACTAAGTCACTAGGAAGAAGCACACTTTTCAGTGGGGACCTGAGCAGCAAGAAGCCTTTGAAGGAGCAAAAGATACATTACAGAATTACTTTCCCCTAGGTCCCATCGCAGATGGGGATCCTTTTGAGTTAGAGGTGGCAATACAGGATGATGTAGCAGTGTTGAGTTTTTGGCAAAGGCAGGGAAGGAAAAAGGTTTCCCAGGGACTCTGGTCCAGGAAACTGACACTGTCAATAAGCAATTATACCACTCTAGAGAAATAGTTGGCAGGAGGATACTGGGCAATAGGAGAGACTGAGTGCATCACTGTGGACTAACCAGTCACCCTAAGAACACAAGTTACCCTGTTGGGTTGAGTGAGAGAAGGAGGTGCAGGTGCTAGAGTATGTAGGGCACAGGAGTCTACCATTGTAAAGTGGGAATGGTATCTGCAGCAGAGAGCAAAGCCTGGGCCTATGAGGTATCTAAGCTACAAGAGGATGTTTGGGGGCTCTGGACTTGCATACAATAGCTCCTCCATCAGAAGTGACTGATATGGAGCCTTCTCCATTCAAAACTGCCCTGACTTTTGAACAATTCACTGAGGAAGAGCAGAGGAATGCACGGTTCACTGACAGGACTGCCTGATATCAGCAGGGCAAAAGACAATGGCAAGCAGTTGCATTCCAACCTGCTACAGAGACAGTGCTATTGCAAGGAGGAGACAATGATTGGAGCCAGTTTGATGAACTGCAAGGGGTGGTGGCAGTGATCGAGCAAGACCCTGTTGAAGAAAGTACTTTTTTGCATACTGACAGTTGGGCCACTAATTAGGGACTGGTGAGCTGGGCTCTGACCTGGCACAGAGATGGGTGGAAAATCATAGGCACCCATATCTGAGGTGGGGAGCAGTTGTGGGAAAAGGTGTGGAAGAAAGGATAGGAGTGTCACATTTACGTGGCTCATGTTGATGCGTGAGATCAAATGACCAAAGCATGACTGTGGCAATTAATGGAGAAGCTGAAGTGACCTTAGCAAACTGGGCTCACGCGACTTCAGGGTATCTGAGAGAGACTTGGCATTTACGCATGGGCACAACTACAACAAATCCCAGTTTACAAGGAGCAAATGCAACAAGCAGGGAATGGGTGCCCTACGTGTAACCAGATCAGAAAGATGCCCTTGCACAAGAGACCAAGTGGGCACAAGAATAGAAGAGCTGCAGCTGCCACAGTGTGGCAAATGGACTATATTGGACCTCTGACCAAGGAAGGGGCAAAAGCTATGTATTGGCTATGATGGACACTTATTCTGGCTTCAAGCTAAGCTTGCCTTTTGCAGACCAAAAATCTACTTTGCAGGGGCTAGATTACCTAATCCGATACTATGGAGTGCCAGATGATATCCAGAAAGACAGAGGCAAAAAAAATTCAGGGAAAGACATATGAGACTGGGCTCAGGAACAATGGGTTCGGGGGGTGTTATAAATTAGTTAGTGCCTCCACACATTTAGCATAGAGATGGTCAGACTAGGATCTAGTGTGGTTTGCACTCTAGGTAGGGGCTCCCCTGTATAACTAGAAGACTTGGGCTTCCTTGTTGGCTCCAATATAAAGGCACAGTATTTGAATGAATGACTCGCATATTGACCATGTTGAGCCAAGGGTAGGACCACAACCCACAGGCTCCAACTAGAGAAATTTCACCACCAGGAGGCAGTTCCATCGGGCACGCCTAAGGTGGTGTAGGCCTCTGCAGCGTAGGGCGTCTCGAGTGGGCAGACCAGAGAGTTAACCCACAATTTTGGGGAAATGGAGAATGGTTTAAGTTGCAATGTTGTAGGGGTAAGAAGCAAATCAGAGAACAAGAAAAGATGTACTTTCATCCAACATCTTCTCATTGTCTGTTTGCAAGAAACATGGCTATGACCTACATTTGTTTTGGATGACATATTTACCCCAGCTTTGCCATTGAAAAAGGGGAAGCCGAAGGGGGTCTAGCAATTCTTCTGACCAATTATATGCAGGGAACTATGTGTTATAAAAACATAAAATCTCAGAACTTCCAGTTGGTTTGTTATAAATGGAGCCGGGGCTAAAACCTTTGATAGTTCATTTTCATAATAATAGTTTTAACAATTCTGTTGCGGTTTTAATCTCATCTCTGGATAAGGAAATTGAAACATTTGTGAACTCATTTCCATGGGATTTGTTTATTCTCTGGGCTGGGGATTTTAACATGCAATGCTGCAGTTTAAATTCTAGCGGGATCTGCTGATGGTTGGGCGATCAGGGAGAGTCTTCTACACATTTCCTGCATTCTAGGTATGGAGAGGCTTTAAATAAAATCTTAATTAAGTATGATCTATTGCTTGCCTTAGATCTTTTGATCTCAACTCAAATGAGGTGGCTACCTTACACTGGGCAAGATAAATCCAGCACTAGTGATCTCATCTTAGTATCAGACAACATTAGTAACCTTGTAAAGTATTCTTATGTAGATCCTTCATGTTTTAGTGACCATAATACCCTGATAGTAAGATTTGACATCAGGTTTGGGAAAGATGGGAAATCCTTATTGGGCAAGGAGTTAGCAGCCAGCTGCAAGAACGAGGGGGCCTGAAATGGAGCTTAATTAATAAAGAGAGAGATTGTTAAGTGAGTTGGTAGGTCAATCTAGAGGACAGATAGAGTTGTGTCTAAAAGACAGCACCCCAGAGAATATTATACTACAATCTTTTGTTTCCTTGTTGTCTCATATAAAATCAGAACTAATGCGTCCACCAAGAGTGTACAAAGAAATCAGCTGGTTCGATAACAATTGTGGGGACTTACTTCTTGAGTGCCCTGAAGACAGTCCTGAAGGATATTTTGGCTATCATACAGTGTATTTTATAAGAGATCTCTCAAGCACGGGAAGCATATGCTCAGAGATGAAGAATGGGAGGATCTTCTGGAAGCTAGTAGGCAAGGAGATAATGTTACATTTTGGAGAATAGTTAATAATCCCTTCCTCTGCAAGGATAGAGGTCTGACAATTGAATCTAACATCCCTGCGGAAGAGTGGATTTCCCATTTCTCTACTACATCTTACACTGAGGATGGGACAGGCTTGGTACGGGGCATTGTCTTTGATCCCAGGGAAGTTATTTTTACACTTAATAGATCCCATAAAGATAAGGCCCCTGGGCCTGACAGGTCAGTTGTTGTCCCAATTTTTAAAAAGGAAAATAAAGCCTACACTAGTTGCTATAGCCCTATATCACTTCTTGATTCCTCGCTCAAGGTGGAAAGGAGGATACTTTTGGCTAGACTAGAAGCTTGGGCATTGGTTAATAAAGGTAAACAGACATAATATCGAATTTTTAATATCGAATTGCCAAAATATCGAGTTTTTAATATAGAATGGACAGAATATTGAATTGCCAAAATATAGTGGTTAAGAATATTGAAATTCGGGTAAGAAATATCAATTGTCAAAATATCGACAGTCATAATATAGTTGTTAAAAATATCGAATTTTTTTATAGTGTTTTAAGTGTTAGTATATGTGTTAAAAGTATGTATTATTTTTGTAATGTATGTTTTAATTTTTTTAAAGTAATGAATTTTATGTTATTTAATTTTTGCGTAATTTAATTCTGTAGCGGGTTGTGGGTTTATAGGGGAATAGGGTGGGAAGTAATTTAGGGGCCGATTATGATGGCGGGCGGACTTTGTCCGCCCGCCATCGCCCCGGTAAATGGGACCGCCCACTATGTGTGCGGCGGTCCCGCACATGTGATTAGGATGCCACCACCACCGTGGCGGTGGCATCCTCATTTCCAGCATTGTGGCGGGCGGTGCTCACAACACCGCCCGCCACAGTGCTGGAAATGCATGTTGTGCATCTGCATGCACAACGTGACAGGCACCGCGCGGTGCCTGCCACCTTGTGCATGCAGATGCAGGGGGGTACCATAGGTACCCCCATGTGCAGCCCCCACCCCCCCAACACCCTGGGGGCCCGCAACGGGCCCCCAACAGCAAAGACCGCGAGCCCTTCCATGGCGGTGACGCCACCATGGAAAGGCTCATCTCCGCCGGCATCATAATATGGATGGCGGTGTCTTGCAGACACCGCCACCATATTAAACCCTTTTCCGCCCGGTCGACTGTTCGGCCGGGCGGAAAACATGCGGACGGTCTTATCGTCTGCCGGGCTCCCCTCCGCCATGGTAATATGGCGGGGGGAATTTGTTGGCGGACGGGCGATTATGGCGGGCGGATCGCCACCGCCATGCGGGCGGTGGCGATCCGCCCGACATCGTAATCGACCCCTTAATTATAGTAAATTAAATATTAATTTTTAGGAATTATTAATTATATTTAATTTAATTTTGCGTTTTAGTTCTGTAGTGGGTTGTGGGTTTATAGGGGAATAGGGTGGGAAGTAATTTAAATGTAATTAAGTAATTATTTAATTTTATTTATTGGTATTGATAAATAATTCATTGTTAATTAATTATTAATTGGTAATTAATTTTTATTAATTGGTAATTAATTTTTATTAATTGGTAATTAATTTTTATTAATTTGTTAATTGATAATTATATTAATTGTATTAATGTATTATTCAGAGCGGGTTGTGGGTTTATAGGGGAATAGGGTGGGAAGTAATTTAATTGTAATTCAGTAATTATTTATTTTTATTTATTGGTATTGATAAATAATTCATTGTTAATTAATTCTTATTTGGTAATTAATTTTTATTAATTGGTAATTATTTTTTATTAATTGGTAATTAATTTGTATTAATTTATTAATTGATAATTATGTTAATTGTATTAATTTATTCTTTGTAGCGAGTTATGGGTTTATAGGGGAATAGGGTGGGAAGTAATTTAATTGTAATTAATTAATTATTGAAAATATTTTGGTGTATTGATAATTAATTTACTGTCAATTAATTATTACTTGTTTTTTTTTATTATTTATTATTTTTTGGTATTGAAAATTAATTCTTTGTTAATTAATAATTAAAAGGTAATTAATTTTTAAGAAATAATATTTATTGGTATTTAGAATTAATTATTTTTTATTGGTATTGATAATTATTTTATTTTTATTAAAATATTAAATCATTATTTTCCCTACTGTTGCACTCTCTGGAGTGGGAATAGTAATTTTTACCCCTACGCTATCCAACGTTTTCCCTACTGTTGCACTCTCTGGAGTGGGAATAGTAATTTTACCCTCCCGCTATCCAACGCTTTCCCTACTGTTGCACTCACTGGAGTGGGAATAGTAATTTTTACCCTCCCGCTATCCAATGCTTTCCCTACTGTTGCACTCACTGGAGTGGTAATAGTAAATTTTACCCTCCCGCTATCCTACGCTAAAAATATTGAATATTTTTTATAAATATTACGTTAATATATATATGTATTAAAAAATAAAAACGTATGTTTTTTTTTAACTTACATTAATTATTTATTAATTTTAAAGTTATTTAAGTATTTTTAAGTATGTTTTAGTTAATTATATATAGTATTTCATTAATTTTACATTACTTTTAAGATATTTAAAAATTCGATATTTTGACTATATTTTTTACAACTATATTTTGGATTCGATATTTTTGTACTTACCTGTTTGTAGATAGGGATTCGATATTTTGGCATTCTATATTTTTACCTCGATATTTTTGTAAGTCGATATTCTTCTCATCGATATTCTGTCAGTGATCCGTTAATAAAGCCATCACAACTGTTCAATATGGGTTCAGAAAGGGATTGGCACAACAGAACAATGTCTCAACTTGGCTTTGATGATTGACAAGGGTAGAGTAGCCAAGCAGGAGACCCTGTATATATCTTTTATGGACCTTTAGTCTGGTTTTGATTTGGTCAGTTTTTTGTTGTTATAGGATTTATTACTATATCATGGGGTGGATCCAGATTTAATTAATTTTATTTGCCGGGTTTGTTCAGAGACAGTAGCCTCAGCACATAATGGCAATAAAGGAGAATGCACAGAGCTCTTTTGTGTGTGTATGGGGGTCTGACAAGGGTGCATATTAGCCCACTTTTTTATGTTTTCTATTAATGGTATTGATACATTTCTGATAATTAAATCTTTGGCTGTGCAATATATCAGCACTCGCCCAGTTCCGAAGATGCCATTTTGATGGCATATACCGGCAATTCATAGCAATCCCTTTGAGACAGCTTTGGACTTTTATGGAGGGCTTGGGATTCAAAGTCAACAGCGGTAACATTTTTGTTATGTGAATAAGGCATTGTAAGAAAAAGGCCAGGTCATTTTTCATTAAGGGGGAAAAATTATGGAGACAGGCAATTTCTCATATTTGTTGATTATATTTATCTCTATACTCCCATGGTCTTAGTAATGTAGTTGCCAAGAACTTGTACTTCAAAGGACCTTACATGTGGTGGATAGGTTTTCCACAAGACTGGGGCGCAAGCCGTTCAGAGAAATGTTGAATCTCTTTAAGAGTAAAGCAGTCCTGGGTGTTTGTTAAGGGGCAGGGATATGAGGCCATGTTTGTTCGTCTCCACTCCAGGTAGTGGAAAATATTTTTTTAAAGAGATTACTCGCTATTCCTCCCATTAGTGCAAAATGTTTCTGTCACAGGGAGTTAGGAATTCCTTTTATTGAGAATTTAATCTCAACTGCCCTCCTTTTATAGTGGCATACTGTCTGGTTGAAACCAGAAGCTGAGTTAAACAGTGATTAAATTAGAGATTGTTTGTCTCTGGATGGTGTTAACCGCATCCTATAGTTTAGCAATCTTTGCAAGAATAATTGTGCGAAGTTTAAAATTAATAAAGTAAATGTTCATTCACATTATTTGTTATTGATACATCCTGAAACTCAAATTCAATGTGTGTTGAGTGGGAACACCCACAGCAACACACATGGAACGCCTCATTGCCTTACACAATATCTATGAGGCCATGCAAAGCCACAAAGGGTGGCTTTGTGTCACCTCTCAGATATGATTGAGAGGCCTGCGCCACTGTATCGTCATAAAAAGTAACGCTCCCGTGGAACAGGCCTCTTGTAAATCAGGGTATCAGTCATACATCGTGTATTTTGCTGTGGTTTCTATCTCGCCTCAAGGAAGAAGTATATTTTATCCCTGTTGAAGTGCCTATCCTTTGTCTAATGTAGGCAGGCATTGTTTTATTGACAGCTGCTCCATTCACATTTTATTGGTCGCTCAGTAGTAACATTTTTAATGTGTGTTGTGAGGACTAGGAAATGTATCCTGTGAGCTTTTCTATGTAATAATATCAGAATTAATTATTTTTCAGCTTAGACTGAAAACTGTATCGTAATGGATTCTGTATATACTTGGAATGTTCTCTACTGTGTGATCATTTTAATGATGTGTTTTTTTTAATATCATGTATTTATGTATCTTTTATGGAGTTTTGAGAGCTCTGAATAAAGGTTTCTTGATTGAGTGAGAGATTACATGTTTATTAAAGGTGACACTATTTTTCTTTCAGATATTTATGTTTTAAATACAAGTAAAAACCAATATTTTTCAAAATGATATTTGTGTTCTCGATATTTGTGGTTTTATTAGTTAAGCATATGAAGGCCTTTTTTTGTCAATATTTCTTTCCGATATTTTTGTATTTCGATGTCAGTGATCCGAGTGAATGCAATTTCTAGGCAGTCTTTCATCAAAGGAGTCGCACATGCTCATATTGTTAGCAATATTGTATGCAATGGAGAAAAAAGATGAAAAAAGATGTTTCTGGATACTATTGCAGTAAATAACTGAAAAGAGACATGAAAAATCTCAGCAGAGCAGTGATAGATGAAAGATTCAAGGAAATGAAACAGAAGTTCACTTAAACGCAAACATGTGAAAACATACACCACATGCAACCATAGCAATCCTTTATTGGCTTTACGTTTTTGATTTTACTGCTGTCAATACAACCCCTGCAGGTCAGACCTGACAGCTAAAGTCAGTGATGTTTCCCATTAGATTTTCACAAAAAGCCAAAGGCTCAAGCAAGACCACAGAATTTGCCGTTAAGTGCATATTTGTGTGCTCTTCTCTTCAAAGGCTTCCTCTTCTCTTACCTTTCTCCTTCTCCCTGAATCTCATTTTATACTATATGTGTTTTTCCACCAATGGCATTGTGCCATGTATACTTAGAAGTAACAGCTGAGCTATATATTGCGCACTCTTATTGTTAGCGCCGAGCGCACCTTTCAAAAGATGTGCTTGGCGCTAACAAGGAGAGTACACTGTATTACATTGAATGTGCTTCTCCCAGGGCAGCCTCGAACTTGTGCTGGCCCCAGGGCAGCGCATTCAAGTGAAATACAGAGCAGCTTTGAAACAGCTGCTCCGTGTTTCACTGCGCAGGCGGCAACTCACCTGCACTTTTAAAGGGGATTAGAGATCCCCTTGCAGGGGGGTGCAGTAGTGACTCTAGTGATAGCGCTGGTGCTGTACGTGTGCCAGCACTATCTGTATTACAGAAAGGGTCGCACAAGAGTCTGCGGCCCTTTCTGTAATACCAAAGTGCCGTGGTTGCACACAAAGTGGGTGCACATGCCTGTTGCACCCCGGGGCACTTTGTATAATATGGCCCCAGGTCTTAATTATGGGAACGAGTGAAGATACTGGGGCACGGATGAAGAGAGAATTCCTACGACTTTTTTTCAGGATAGATAGGGAGACTTGAGGACTTTTTTCATAAAATTATTTTGAAGGAGGCTGCAGTTTTCTTGATGAGACATATATTGGTAATTATTAGGGATGAGGTTAAACAGGAACTGAAAAACATACAGGAAGGTGACATAATAGAACCTTTAGAATCATCCAAGTGGGTTGGGAAACACTTGGCTTTGCCAGGTGGGACAATGGAAAATTTAAGAGGCTTAGCAACAATATTAGAATATTCTTCTGGATAAATTTCCCCCCTTGCACAAGATCAGTGAGCTTCTGTCAGAAACAAATGGTATAAATCGGTCCTCTACAATTGGCAAGTCAGCCACCTTTCATCAGGTGCTGCTCCATCCCATGATCTTTTTTCCTCTTAGTGGATGTTTTGAATTTAAAGGAGTACTTTTTGGGCTTGTGTTGGTGGCTGCCTCCTTTTAACGGCTGATGTATGAATTGTTTAAGGGACAGGAGGGAGAACTGTTTTCCGTTTTTAGTATGACATTCTTGTCATGAGAAGGAGCAAGGATGACCATGATGTGAGTTTGAAGTAGGTGATGGAAGTTTTAGAAGAAACAAGAATAACAGCTGAAAATAACAAGTGCAAATGCGTTATGAACAATGTGGCCTACTTAGGGCATGAAGGTGGACAGGATCCCGTTAGGTCAAAGAGAGAAAAGATTGAGGCAATTAAATACACCCCATCTCCAAAAAGTAAAGACAGTGTGAAGACCTTCTTTGGCTTAGCTGAGTTCTATTCAAAGTTCATTACTAACTTTGCAGTGAAAATATACACAATCAGACAACTGCTAAAGAACAAAGTAAACTTAGAATGGACACCAGAGTGCTGAAAGAAGTTTCACAATAACATAAATAAAAAGATCCGACTACCGATAGGTTTTGATTCAGGTTTAAAGGTGCATTGTTACTACATATGTCACTGGTAGGTGGGTAAGGGCACTTCTTACCTAGATGAACAGTGAAGAGAGAGAGACATTAACAGGTGCATGGGGTCTTGACTATTTTAGGGTATGCAGACATAATATCGATGTCGAAATATCGATATACCATTATATCGATATTTAAATATCGATATGAAAGAATGTCGACCATCAAGAATATCGTCAACCAGAATATCGACATGCAGGTAAGAAATATTGTTTTCATAAATATCGATGTTAGTAATATCGCAAGTAAAAATATTGTTGTTTTTTTTGTGTTTTGTATGTTAGTATATGTGTTAAAAGTATAGCTTAGTTTTGTAATGTATGTTTGAATGGTAAATATGTTAATTGTGTAATTTTTGAGGAGTGGGTTGTGGTTTTATAGGGGAGTAGGGTGGGAAGTAATTTAATTATAATTCATTATTAATAATTTTATTAATTAATATTAATGTAATTAATATTTATATTAGTTGTGTTAAATTGTTTATTAATTAGTTATTAATTAGATATTAATCATATATAATTAATTGGTAAATATGTTAATTGTGTAATTTTTGAGGAGCGAGTTGTGGTTTTATAGGGGAGTAGGGTGGGAAGTAATTTAATTATAATTAATTATTAATAATTTTATTTTTTAGTATTTATGTAATTAATATTTTATATTGTTAATTGTGTTAAACAATTTGATTAATTAGTTATTAAGTGGATATTAATTAATAATAATTAATTGGTAAATATGTTAATTGTGTAATTTTTTTAAGACTTGGTTATGGGTTGATAGGGGAGTAGGGTGGGAATTAATTTAATTTTAATAACATTTTAATTATTTTTTTATATACAATATTTATTTAAAGTTATTTTATGGAGTTAATTGTGTAAACTAATTTATTTTTAATTGTTTTTAATTTGCTTGTTAATTGTTATTAGTTAATTAATTAATTGATAAATAATTATGTTGATTGTGTAATATTTTACAATATTGGTGGTGATGTTTATAGGGGAATACAGTGGGAGGTAAATAACTTTTGAAAAATTAAATATTTGTTAATTAATGTTAATTATTTTGCAGGACTGGGAATACTAAATTATTCCCCTCCGCTATCCAACACTATCCCTACTGTTGCACTCGCGGGAGTGGGACTAGTAAATTTTACCCACCCGCTATCGAACACTTTCCCTACTGTTGCACTCACTGGAGTGGGAATAGTAATTGTTACATACCCGCTATCCAACACTTTCTCTACTGTTGCACTCGCTGGAGTGGGAATAGTAATTTTTACCCACCCGCTATCCAACACTTTCCCTACTGTTGCACTCACTGGAGTGGGAATAGTAATTTTTACCCACCCGCTATCCAACACGTTACCTACTGTTGCACTCGCTGGAGTGGGAATAGTAATTTTTACATACCCGCTATCCAACACTTTCTCTACTGTTGCACTCGCTGGAGTGGGAATAGTAATTTTTACCCACCCGCTATCCAACACTTTCCTTACTGTTGTACTCACTGGAGTGGGAATAGTAATTTTTACCCACCCGCTATCCAACACTTTCCCTACTGTTGCCCTCGCTGGAGTGGGAATAGTAATTTTTATATACCTGCTATCCAACACTTTCTCTACTGTTGCACTCGCTGGAGTGGGAATAGTAATTTTTACCCACCCTCTATCCAAAACTTTCCCTACTGTTGCACTCACTGGAGTGGGAATAGTAATTTTTGCCCACCCGCTATCCAACACTTTCCCTACTGTTGCACTCGCTGGAGTGGGAATAGTACTTTTTAAATACCCGCTATCCAACACTTTCCCTACTGTTGCACTCGCTGGAGTGGGAATAGTAATTGTTACATACCCGCTATCCAACACTTTCTCTACTGTTGCACTCGCTGGAGTGGGAATAGTAATTTTTACATACCTGCTATCCAACACTTTCTCTACTGTTGCACTGGCTGGAGTGGGAATAGTAATTTTTACCCACCCTCTATCCAACACTTTCCCTACTGTTGCACTCACTGCAGTGGGAATAGTAATTTTTGCCCACCCGCTATCCAACACTTTCCCTACTGTTGCACTCGCTGGAGTGGGAATAGTACTTTTTAAATACCCGCTATCCAACACTTTCCCTACTGTTACACTCGTTGGAGTGGGAATAGTAATTTTTACCCACCAGCTATCCAACACTTTCCCTACTGTTGCACTCACTGGAGTGGGAATAGTAAATTATTCCCCTCCGCTATCCAACACTTTCCCTACTGTTACACTTGGTGGAGTGGGAATAGTAATTTTTACCCACCCGCTATCCAACACTTTCCCTACTGTTGCACTCACTGGAGTGGGAATAGTAATTTTTACCCACCCGCTATCCAACACGTTACCTACTGTTGCACTCGCTGGAGTGGGAATAGTAATTTTTACATACCCGCTATCCAACACTTTCTCTACTGTTGCACTCGCTGGAGTGGGAATAGTAATTTTTACCCACCCGCTATCCAACACTTTCCCTACTGTTGTACTCACTGGAGTGGGAATAGTAATTTTTACCCACCCGCTATCCAACACTTTCCCTACTGTTGCCCTCGCTGGAGTGGGAATAGTCATTTTTACATACCTGCTATCCAACACTTTCTCTACTGTTGCACTCGCTGGAGTGGGAATAGTAATTTTTACCCACCCTCTATCCAACACTTTCCCTACTGTTGCACTCACTGGAGTGGGAATAGTAATTTTTGCCCACCCGCTATCCAACACTTTCCCTACTGTTGCACTCGCTGGAGTGGGAATACTACTTTTTAAATACCCGCTATCCAACACTTTCCCTACTGTTGCACTCACTAGAGTGGAAATAGTAAATTTAACCCCCCGCTATCCAACACTTTCCCTACTGTTACACTCGTTGGAGTGGGAATAGTAATTTTTACCCACCAGCTATCCAACACTTTCCCTACTGTTGCACTCACTGGAGTGGGAATAGTAAATTATTCCCCTCTGCTATCCAACACTTTCCCTACTGTTACACTTGGTGGAGTGGGAATAGTAAATTATTCCCACCCGCTATCCATCACTTTTCCTACTGTTGCACTCGCTGGAGTGGGAATAGTAATTTTTACCCACCCGCTATCCAACACTTTCCCTAATGTTGCACTCACTGGAGTGGGAATAGTAATTTTTACCCACCCGCTATCCAACACTTTCCCTACTGTTGCACTCACTGGAATGGGAATACTAAATTATTCCCCTCCGCTATCCAACACTTTCCCTACTGTTACACTTGGTGGAGTGGGAATAGTAAATTATTCTACCCGCTATCCAACACTATCCCTACTGTTGCACTCGCTGGAGTGGGACTAGTAAATTTTACCCACCCGCTATCGAACACTTTCCCTACTGTTGCACTCACTGGAGTGGGAATAGTAATTGTTACATACCCGCTATCCAACACTTTCTCTACTGTTGCACTCGCTGGAATGGGAATAGTAATTTTTATCCACCCGCTATCCAACACTTTCCCTACTGTTGCACTCACTGGAGTGGGAATAGTCATTTTTACCCACCCGCTATCCAACACGTTACCTACTGTTGCACTCGCTGGAGTTGGAATAGTAATTTTTACATACCCGCTATCCAACACTTTCTCTACTGTTACACTCGCTGGAGTGGGAATAGTACTTTTTAAATACCCGCTATCCAACACTTTCCCTACTGTTACACTCGTTGGAGTGGGAATAGTAATTTTACCCACCAGCTATCCAACACTTTCCCTACTGTTGCACTCACTGGAGTGGGAATAGTAAATTATTCCCCTCCGCTATCCAACACTTTCCCTACTGTTACACTTGGTGGAGTGGGAATAGTAATTTTTACCCACCCGCTATCCAACACTTTTCCTACTGTTGCACTCACTGGAGTGGGAATAGTAATTTTTACCCACCCGCTATCCAACACGTTACCTACTGTTGCACTCGCTGGAGTGGGAATAGTAATTTTACATACCCGCTATCCAACACTTTCTCTACTGTTGCACTCGCTGGAGTGGGAATAGTAATTTTTACCCACCCGCTATCCAACACTTTCCCTACTGTTGTACTCACTGGAGTGGGAATAGTAATTTTTACCCACCCGCTATCCAACACTTTCCCTACTGTTGCCCTCGCTGGAGTGGGAATAGTAATTTTTACATACCTGCTATCCAACACTTTCTCTACTGTTGCACTCGCTGGAGTGGGAATAGTAATTTTTACCCACCCTCTATCCAACACTTTCCCTACTGTTGCACTCACTGGAGTGGGAATAGTAATTTTTGCCCACCCGCTATCCAACACTTTCCCTACTGTTGCACTCGCTGGAGTGGGAATAGTACTTTTTAAATACCCGCTATCCAACACTTTCCCTACTGTTGCACTCGCTGGAGTGGGAATAGTAATTTTTATCTACCCGCTATCCAACACTTTCCCTACTGTTGCACTCACTAGAGTGGAAATAGTAAATTTAACCCCCCGCTATCCAACACTTTCCCTACTGTTACACTCGTTGGAGTGGGAATAGTAATTTTTACCCACCAGCTATCCAACACTTTCCCTACTGTTGCACTCACTGGAGTGGGAATAGTAAATTATTCCCCTCCGCTATCCAACACTTTCCCTACTGTTACACTTGGTGGAGTGGGAATAGTAAATTATTCCCACCCGCTATCCATCACTTTTCCTACTTTTGCACTCGCTGGAGTGGGAATAGTAATTTTTACCCACCCGCTATCCAACACTTTCCCTACTGTTGCACTCACTGGAGTGGGAATAGTAATTTTTACCCACCCGCTATCCAACACTTTCCCTACTGTTGCACTCACTGGAATGGGAATAGTAAATTATTCCCCTCCGCTATCCAACACTTTCCCTACTGTTGCACTTTCTGTAGTGGGAATAGTAATTTTATCCCCTACGCTATCCAACATTTCCCTACCTTTATAGTTATTGTAGTGTAAAATATATATTTTTAAATAAATATTAATTTTAATATTTTAATTTATTATATATATATTTTATTTTAATATTTATATTACAGGTTTATGTATAAATATATGTATTTATAACTTTTCTTATGTTTCTAACATTTTATAATTAAATAAAATAATTATTTATTAGCATTATTAAGTTAATATATATCAAAAAGAAATGAAATATGTATGTTTAATTTTATTTATGTTACATTTATCATTTATCAGTTTTTAACATTTTTAAATAATTCTAAGTATGTTTTTATTCATTATATTTATTATTTAATGATTTTTATATTATTTTTAAGACATTTAAAAAAAACGATATTTTAAACAACGATATTTTAAACAACGATATTTTGGTTTTGATATTTTTGTACTTACCATTGTAGAGATAGGCTGTCGATATTCTGTCCATCGATATTGTAGACTCGATATTCCTGTCGCTCGATATTCTGTCCTTCGATATTCTGTCAGTGATCCCTATTTTAGACCATTTGTGTGTGGATTGCCTGTGGCTTTGAGATTAGACCATATGCCATTGACAACATTTTTCACCACCAAAGGGTTGTAAGGGCATCTCCCCGCACAGCCTGGATGTCAATGAGACTTCAAGGGTACACATATACAGTGCATTATGTCTCAGGTGTAAACAAGGTTGCAGACATTTGAAGCCACCTCCACTACTAGCAAATCAAATCCCAGTAAATGATTGGAACGAATGTTGTGTGGCAACCTTGTTTACAGGAGAGTTGAGAGCAATTGATAATGTGTGTGAGAAAAGGTATGGAAGCGGATGAGGAATTAAAAGGAGTCAAAGGGTACATTGAGGAAGATTGTCCTAGGAAGAAGACTGTAGTGAAGGAGTTATGCTCATTCTGCGGAGGATGGGATGAATTGACTTTGAGGAAGGATTAGTGTTGAGAGGTGATGTGGGGTTGCCCAGGACAGTTGAGGAGTTATATTCGGGTTGTTTGCCAAAAAGTCGGATATATTTTTGGGTGGCCGTGGTTAGGCAAGTATATTGAAAGGAATAGAAGACACAGTTCTGTGTGTGAAAATTCTGATGTCACAGTTTACATTCAGACCTCCATTTTGTCTTTTGGCATGTCCTAATATGCCATGGGAAAGGGTTAATTTGGATGTTATGGGTCCTGTGCAGGAAGATAATGGTGTAAATTGGTTTAGATTAGAGTGGCAACAGTAAATGTTACCCCTTTAGTGTCCAACACCTTCCTCAAATTGGCTAATATTGGAGAGGAAATAGTAAATATCACCCCTTTAGTGTCCAACCCCTTTCCCAAACTGGTTCAGATTGGAGTGGGAATACTAAATGCAATCCCTTCAATGTGCAACACCTACTACATGTTACCCCTTTAGTGTCCACCACCTCCCCCAATATGGTTAAATTCGAGTGGGAATAATAAATGTCACCCCTTTACTGTCCAACACCTTCCTTAAATTGTTTTAGATTGGAATGGGAAGAGTAAATAAAACCCCTTTAGTGTCCAGCACCTTTAAAGAATATGGTTATATTAGAGTGGGAATAGTAAATGTTACTTCTTTAGTGTCCAACACCTTTCCCAAAATTTGTATAATTAAAACATGTCACACATTTTTTTAGTTTTTATTTGTTTCCAATTTTTTATTACTGTATAGTTTTAAAATTGGTATCATATATACTTCAAGTAAAAAAACAACAAAAAATATCAAATTAAGGGCATTAAACATTGTTTCAGTATTTTTAATATTAAAAATCAGGTAAATCACATATTTATATACATTTGTATGCTATACATTTCCAGTTTTTTATTGCTAACAATTTTTTACATCCATATTTTCAACATTATTTTCACAAATGTTTTATTTGTATATTTAAATAATTGTATATATTATATACTATTATTTAATTTATACTTTACAATTTTTTCATAATTTATTATAACATTGTTTGATATGTTTTATATGTTTAATAATGTTTTTGCGTTTTTTAACTCAACTTTTTTATATATAAATATTTTCAACATAATTTTCATTTGTTTTATTAGTATATATTAAATAATTGTACATAATTTATACTAATATTTAATTTATACTTATTTTTATAACATTGTTTGATATGTTTTAAATGTGTAGTAATTAAAAAAAAATCCCATTCATTTCTCTGGGGTGATAGTCTTGTTTTTTAGTTTCATTTGGTGGGCATTTTTTTTACCGCTACCATCTGTTTTGTGATCTATTTGTGTTATTTATATTCTACTTTCCTGGAACCCGGTCGCGGTAAGATGTTGTGGTTCATTGGAACAGATAAGAATACTTTTTTAAGGGTTTTGAGGCTAGGGGGGGGATTAGGAAGGAGGTTTAAAAGTTAGTTATAGTGTTGTTTGTGGGTTTCTGGTATATTTAGATGTATTGCTATTAGTATTTTACACTACTTTGTCACTTTAACATTTTTACACTGTTTTAATAATGTGTTACTATGGACTTTATTACGATGCCGGCCAGTCGAACCGCCGTCCTCCATTATAGCGTTCTGGGAACCACCCGACAGGCAGGCGGCGGTCTGACCACTCAGTCACAAGTGGGCTTCCATGGTGGCTGTCGGAACGTGCCCCTTTTCAAGGCCGCTTGTGCTGCCGCCAAGGAAAAGGGCTGCAGTTCAAGCTGCCATGTACAGGAGCACTTTGTGCACATCCATGCACTGTGTGCCAGGCACCATGTGGTGCGTGGCACACAGTGCATGGATGTGAGTGGGAGCACTTCATGTGGCCTCTGTGTCACATTGCAGTGGCCCACAAGGGATGAGGCCCTGTTTGATGCTCCCAAACTCCATTTATGACAGCCTTTTCATGGCTGTCACACTACCATGAAAAGGCTGTCAGAAAGGGACATCGTAATGCCACGGCGGTGCCTGCCTCAGCACCACCATCATTAGGGATTATGATTCCGACCACCGTCCATCGGTAGTAGATCCTGTCGGAGATGGCGGTTTTCCCCCCGACAGCTGACGGTCCAACCGCATGCATCAAAATGCGGCAGTCGGACCGAAGGACTGTCTGTTGGGTGGACGCCACCGACAGCCTGCCGGTGGTGGTCTGCCCGACATCGTAATCAGGCCCTATGTTATGTTAAATTGTGTGGTCTTAGTTATATTTTGATAATTAACTGTTATGTATATGGACTTTTGGGAATGTGTTGTGTTTTGCGCATGGGTTTTGTCAATTGCTTTTACAGGTTTTTATCAACGAACATGCATTCTATGGGCATTTGGAGTTCTCATTTTTTTTTTTAAAGCAAATCAGTTAGGTTTATATTAAGCCAATGGTTTTTAATTTGATTTCCTTTTTTTCGGGTTTCCAAGAACTGTTCTTTTTTTTAAACAGTTTTTCTGAGTTTTTTGTAACATTTATACTCTGGATTGCTTCAAGGAATTTTGAATGGAATCATTATATTTTTTTATTTTTTGAGGAGGATTTTTGGATTTATTTATATTGTTTTTGGTGGATTGCTAATTTTTGTTACGTGGAGTCAGAGAAGGATCTGCAGCTACAGAACAGTAAGTTTACATTTTTTCATTTATTTCAGGTAGGAAATGTGAAACTACATTATTTATTTTAAATAAATGTGAAATTGTTTGGATTATGTGTTGTTAATTTATGCTATGAAAAGAATTTTATTTTATCTATTTTGGTTAGTGATAGTTACATTTTTTAAAAATATTTTCTATATATTTTAATTCCATATGTCTTTATTAATATTGTTATTTTAAACTGTTGTTTGACCAATCTAATAAAATATAATATTAATTATTTCTAAAAATTATTTGGTATGTTGGTTTACAGTTTGTTGTACTTTTTGAGGATTTTGGTAGATTAAGATTTATTTTATAATATGCTTTTGGTTATCATTTCTAGGTAATGTAGTCCTTTACTATTAATGAAGAGTTTAACTTTAAATTGTAACATGACTAATAGATTTCTCCATTCTTAGTAGCTTTGCTGTTTTTGTAATGCTTCTGTAAATTTGTATAGTGTAGGTTGAGTTCTGCCTAGTGTGGATTGGAAGGTATTGTGCCATCCTTCCACTGCGTTGTTTGTTTTTGCTTCCTGTGCCAAGGTGCTGTTATGGACTTTCCAGCATGGTATTTGGAATTTGGGTTGGAGTCTGTGCCGGAAGCAATGCAGTCTGCCAACCCAAGTGTCTTCAACATAGTCCATTAGAGGACTAAGGGGTCTATTACGATGGCGGTCGGATGTCCACCGCCGGGCTGGTGGTGGTACCCGCCGGACCAGCGGTGGACATCCGACCGCGATCGCAAGCCAGAAAACCGCCGGTCCGATTAGGATGGTGGTGGTGACCGCGGCGGTGGGAAATTCCGACCGCTGCTTTTCAGCCGGTTGCCATCCGCACTCCTGCATGGCGGACGGAGCAGGACCGGGATAATGGTGGCGGTGCAGAGCAGGCTCCGCCGGCACGATTATGATGCCGGCGGTAGCCAGCCTTTCCTCAGCGGTCAGACCGCCATGGAAAGGCATGCGGAGATTGTCTTCCGGGGGCCTGTTGCGGGCCCCCGATGTTTTGGGGGGGTGGGTGCACTGGGGGTTACCCATGGTCCCCCCCTACATTTCCCTGTACCAGATGGCAGGCACTGTGCAGTGCCTGCCACGCAGTGCAGGGAAATGCAGGACATGCTCCTTTGGGCATCGCGGCGGTGCTGCGGGCAGCAGCAACCGCCGCAATGTTAAGGCCCGCGATCCGACCGCCGTGGTCGGATTTCGACCGTGGGTCATCGTAATATGACCGGCGGTGATGTCGCGGGGAGGTTTTCCGACCGCCATCGTAATAGGCCCCTAAGTTTGTCTTCATTTTGTTGGTAGAAAGGGCATTCTATGAGTAGATTGTAGAGATTGGCTACCTCTGTGACAGGGACATAGGCTAGTGCTATCAAGGTTTTGACTTCAAAGGCAAATTGGCTGTTTGTGGAGTATTCTACACTCAGGGCCTGAGTACGGGTCTGACGGTCCGAGGACCGCTAGCCTCGTGGTCGTGCGGCGGTGGTGGTCTTGCCACCGCCACATTACGACCCTAGTGGTCTTGCCGTGTTGGTACTGCTGACTCCGCCAATGAACCGCCGTTCCCTGGTGGTGGAGTGGCAGTCCAGAGGTATCTATATGCTTGGCGAAACCACTGTGGTCCTGCTAAACACATAACAACTTTCATCGCCGCTACTGATTTCATGGAGGTCTTTCCTCCATGAAAACAGTGGAGGTGAGGAAAGAAAGGGGACCCTGGAGGGCCCCCTTGTGCCTCACACCTTGTGGATGCACACAGGGGGGCACAACATGTGACCCCCTTTGTGCATGCACAGAAGTTCCAGCACTGCATGGACTTTTTAGTCCATGCCATGCTGGAAGTTCCTTTGACGTTCCCAATGCAGTGCCTATTTTATATGCACCGCCGTGAGAACGGCAAAGGAAATGCCCGCCAATGACTTAAAAAGTCATTACTGGGCTGGCGGTCCTCACACGACTTTGGTGCAGCTGTGCCGGTGGAGAACCAGCACAACTGCGCCAAAGTCGTAATCGGGCCCTTAGTGCAGATTGTTGGAGATGTCTCCATATACTTTGTTTGAAATGATAGCAACAGCCTTGTTGGGGTATATTTTTTGAATGTTTGAATCATGGCTTGTTTATAGTCTATGATTATTTTTGGGCTTTTTTAGTTAGTTGTTGCATGTTTTATATGCTTTAAGAGCTCATAGTAACTGTTGGTTTGTTTATTTGGTAGTAGGGCATATACAAAAGCAATATTTGTGCTTTGATATTTACCACGTATGGTGGTTATCTGAGTAAATTGTTTGGGACACATTTTCAAGGTTGCATCCATCATCTAGGTTAGATATTGCCTATGTTTCAGTAAGTTGTTTGCTGTAGAGAATATTAGAATTTGTTTCTCATTATTTAGGTTGTCATCTAAAAGGAAAGGTTCCTCACTATAGGCCTCATTATGATGGTGGTTGAATCGCCACTGACAGGCCGTTAGTGGTGGTCCGACTGCTGTCAGCCCTTCAATCTGACCGCTGCATTATGATGCTGGCGGTTGGGCCCACTGCAGGCGTAGTCCAGACCGCCAACTCCAACAGTATCTCAGGTCCAGACGAGGCGGCAGTCGGAGTAGCGCCATTTTTTAATTTAAACAAAAAACTTTATTTCGGCCAGAAGGCCATAAAAGTACAAGTTAAAAATATGTATGCAACAATAAAAAAATACAGAAGTCGCCTAGCGGTACGGATTCCAATAAACACGGGCTACATATTTAAAAACACATTAAAAGGAGCATCTGATGATGGGCAGGTAGATACATGATAGTATAATTCTATATGACAGTAAAATGCTTGGCTACTTAGAATCAAAGTGCAAAAAAGTAAACAATGATCTTAGAGCAGAACAGTTGATGTAATAGATCATCTTAGTCAGTACAAATGCATTAGGCAAATTAAGGTACAATAATTCTTTAGGATTTCTAGGGTCAGAGCGGTTTGAAATGGGTTAGAACAATATGAAGACTGTATGCAATTTCTAGCATATCAATTAGCTTCCTTCAGGTGGAAGGTGGGTAATTGGAGTAGGTGATACAAAAGTAGGCCCACATAATTCCTTCTACACCATACCATTTATGTTCTATATTATTATTATTGATGCTTTCAAATTATAATCCATGAGGTATACAAAAGTTAAAATAATGTGCCATGCATGTACAGTTTAAAACAATCAAATACATACTTGCACAAACATTGCAAAATTCAAAATAGACAATTCTATCCCAATCTCATTGTATATAATAATTTGTGTATTAAATTCTACAAATGTAGATACCAAGCAGGCTTATTATAAGTCTCCTTTGAAGAGAAGTCTAGATCTATGATTACAGCATCCCGGTGAGTATGTGCATCATAATATTGGTCTGACTACTTATATAATACCCGCCTTCAGACCTAGATCATCTTTTGATGCGGAGTAGCGGCACTTAATGAAGGCAGTGCTGAGCCAGGCACCATTGTGGGCATTTGGAAATCCCTTTCTGACAGCTTTTTCATGGCGGGAACACCGCCATGAAAAGGCTGTCGTAAACTGATTTTGGGGACCCCTTAGAGGGCCCCCTTCAATCATTGGGCCACTGTAAAGTGGCCCAGGAAGCACATGTAGTACTCCCATGCACCTCCATGCACTGTGTGCCATGCACCACATGGTGCATTCCACACAGTGCATGGATGTGCAGAAAGTGCTCCTTTACATGACGACTTGTGCTGCGCCCCTTTTCCAGGGCCTTGGCCCTTTTCCTGGGCCACAAATGTTACAGCAAACAAATGATGGACGGAATGCTGACTATGCAAACATTCTCCCCCATTCAAAAGATCTGGGTTAAATCCATTGTTCTTTTGCCCACTACACCACCCCAGTTTGGACCCAGCCATATGCAAATCAGTCTTGACCCTGTGCCCCATGGGAACAGTCCGGACCGAACTGCCAGGTCAGGTCCTCCCTGGACCAGAAACAAGTATCCTAGGACCAGTTTCAGGGTATGTCTCCCTTCTTCAGCCAGGCTAGCTTGAATCCAGTGGCACAGTGAGCAAGGGACCCATGTCTGGGCATACCCATCCCACTTAGGGCGAAAAGTGTTACAGCAAACAAATGATGGACGGAATGCTGACAATGCAAACCCCAGTTTGGACCCAGCCATATGCAAATCAGTCGTGACAAAACTGGGGTGGCGTAGTGGGCAAAAGAACGATGGATTTAACCCAGATCTTTTGACTGGGGGAGAATGTTTGCATTGTCAGCATTCCGTCCATCATTTGATTGCTGTAACACTTTTCCTGGGCCACGGCACAAGCCGCCATGTAAAGGAGCTCTTTGCAACCGCCAGCCTGGCGGTCGCATCGTGATTGGGTGGTCATACTGCCGCCTGCCTGTCAGGTGGTCTCCTGACTGCCATGATAGCGGGTGGTGGTCCAACCACCCGCTAACATAATAAGGCCCTATGTGTAATTGTTAAGATATGTCTATGTCTTGTTATTGTCTAGGGGCAGGTAGGGTATCGCTATTGGCTCTTTTAGTTTGTGCAAATAATCTTTTTAAAGTGGGGATAGATCGTAGTTGCCCTGTTATATGTTAGGTGACTCTACGTAAGATATCATCCAAGAGTTTGCTTGTGGGTTCCTGAGAGCTAGTACTTAACTCTCTTATATCTTGCAATATTTCTTGTACTTCTGTTTCCGTCATGTTTGGGGGTGGTTGTACTCTCTTACATGAATTACTACAACATCTTTTGTAGCTGCCCTCCCATATGATGCATTAGAATAATGTTTAGTATATTTCCAGTTTATAGTTTCTGTAGCTGTACTTTCTTGCCTGTAGGGGTAGACCACGTGATTTAGTAACTGCTTTCCTTTCTGCGAAGTGATAAATTTGGCAGCCTCTGTCATTGTATTGTGACAGTATAAATATGTAACATCTTTAAACGTTTGCACGTTTGTCATTAACATGTTTAAAAATACATTTACTTCTATTTTGTATACTTACATGTATGTTCGGGTGAGATGTTTCTCCCGGTTTGGAGCTTTTCCTTTAGATGTGTTTTAATGTGCGCACGTGCTTTTGTTTCATTGATTGAAAAAGAAAACCTAAGTTACATATTAAATAATACCTTGTTGATAGTTTGTCAGGGTTGAGGTCATTAGGTTTGTGTTTATTTGCAATTTAAGTGAGTTTATAATTAATTATTTATTTACATATACTTACTTTCTTATTTCTTTTTCTGGTTTGTGACAGTTGATATTTTCTGGTAGTATACTGGTTTTCAAGTTGTAGGTGTTTTCTTTTAGGAGGTCTGTGTAAAATAGATAAAAGTTGGAAAGTGTGTTAATGTTTATTTGCTATTTCATATTCTTAAGTTTGTTATCAGTTATGTTTTAGTTTAAAAATAAGTGCTACTTACTTGGTTATGTAGTTGTAAAGATGTATATTTTTTATCTTTAATGGTTTCTAGAAAGCATCCAAAAGAGTTACCTCTGTCTTGCAGCAATTGTGGTTTTTGAAGTATTTATTTAGTTGTTCTAATTAGTCTGCCTTTTACATTGTTGATTTAATTGTTTGTTTGATTTTATTGGTTAAAGTTGTTTGTAGTTTAATTTTATTTGTTGGTTTTCTATAGTTTTAATTTTTTTTATCAGTTAAATCCTTCTATGGTAAATGCTAATTTATGTTTTACTATTTATGAATAATGTATAATTCCATATTTTTGTATGTATATATATATATATATTATTTCATTAATCTTTATTTCGGTTTGAAAAAATCCATTAAAGATGCATAATAACAATTCACACATATTGATTAATAAAGACAATTAAAATGAAGCATTCCATTGGTGCCGCCTTAGACAAATGCAGATGCTAAAATATTTACATTTAGAATAAAAACCAGCAATCGATATATCAAGTAAAATATGATAAAAATGCTAAGCTTACAGTACAATATAATTAAAACATTGAAGAGAATATAAAATCCAGGTTGGGTTGGGAAGATGCAAATACTAGAAGGGTACATGTAAATAAATAGAGCTTTCTCTCATAAAAATCTGAACAGCGACAAAAGTGCAAATGCTTTGAAAGTGCCTATAAGTGACTTTGAGCAACACGTAACATACAGTCCAATATAATAAAACATTGAAAAAAAATTGAAATCCTGTTTGGGTTAGGAAAATGCAAATACTAAAAGGGTACATGTAAATGAATAAAGCTTTCTCTCATATAAACTGAACAGCGACCAATGTGCAAGTGCTTCAAAAGTGCTTATAAGCGACCCTTAGCAGCACGTGGCATACACAGCAATGCGTTCTGCCCAATCTCTGGACAGTTCTAAGGTGCAGATGCAGGAAGGTGCATATTAAAGATTAAGATAACACATAAAGTTCAAAACATTAAAATTTCAAACTTTTTTTTCCTCTTAATATATCCACAGCGAACAAATATCTGCTAACACTAAAAACAATTTTCTGGGAAGTGTCAGTTTTTAGTATTCTTTTCGCCTCAAAACAAGACCTAGTTCCCAAATTCCGATAGATGGGTTTGATCCATTTTTGCATTGGCATGGCATATGCTGGGCAAAAGAATAATAAGTGTAAATCATTTTCTTGTGCATTGGATTGACAAAGTGCACAACAATCCTCATTATTCTCACCTGCACTTCGACCCCATTTCACTGTGTTTGAGTTGATTTGCAAAACACCATAGCGATATTTCATGTACAAAGATTTTGCCAATTGGGGCTGCACCTTATCCAGATATTGCTCAAAAACCGGGGTTGGTTTTATAAGAAGGAACTGAGACGTTAATCTAGCAGTATCTGGGCTATGGGAAACACTACTTTGTATATACACCCAAAAAGCAGTTTTCAATGTTTTTTTGGAGGCTGATGTCAGTAGGGTAGGTGCTTCCCAGAAATGCTTCAACCCAATTTTACAAAACCATGAGTGCACATGCTTAAACCACTGGAGGCTAGTACCTTGGTCAAACCTTAAAATCTCTTCTAGCCCTTCTTTATATCTTGCTAGTTCTGTTGTGGTCCACAGTCGCACCCAGAACAACAATGGTCTCAGTGTAGTCTGGTGGTCAATGCGTTTTATGTTCAAATCCATAACAATAGGAATAACGGGTGTGCGCACAGGGAGGCGTAGCAACTTCCTAAAAAACGTATTTTCTTCCCCCGCAAAAGTATTCCTACAGGTAGGACCCCATAATTCCGCACCGTAAAGGGATGCGGATTGTGCCCTGTGTTTATACAGTTCAAGTGCAGGGGACACTGCCTTAGAAATACTGTTTGCATGTTTTTTAAGTATTGGTAAGGAATTTTGGAGCAAAGTGATCTTGCTTTTTTGCAGGTGTGGGTATCAGGTCATTTTAGTGTCGAGTGTAATGCCTAGGTAATTGAAATTCGACACGTATTCTAGCTTCTGTTTTTGGACAGTTATGTTCTTCTTGAACGATTTATGTGGATTAACTGCCATGTATTTTGTTTTGCTAGAATTAATTTCTAGACCCTTGGAATCACAATAAATGCTGAAGGAGTCTAAAAGACATTGTAATCCCTTCGGGCTTTGAGATACTAAAATAGTGTCATCCGCAAATAAAAGAGCTGGTACTGGCACCCCACCTAACTTCAGTGAGTCGTGTGTACACCCCAAAAGATATTTAGGGGCGTCATTTACATATAGTGAAAATAAGGTGGGTGCCAGTACACAGCCCTGTCTTTCACCCCTCCTTACGGGGATCACCTCTGTAAGCTCTCCCCTCGGACCCTATCTGACTTTTGCATAGTTATCATCATGCAGTCTTATTATTTGCACAAGGAGTTCTTCTGGTACACCTTGGTTTTTTAAGGAACTCCAAAGCGAATCTCTAGGGATGAGGTCGAAGGCGGCCTTCAGATCTATAAAAGCTATGTACAAGTGGCCTTTTTTTAAATCGTATTTTTCCAACTCATACAGAGAAATCTAAAGACCTGGTCAATTGTACTGGTTCTAGCTCTAAACCCAGCTTGATATTGTGATAGGATATGATTCTCCTCAATCCAATCATTTAATTTTGTTAAAACCTGCTTAGCATAAATCTTTTGTAAAATATCGATTAAATTTATAGGCCGGTAATTTGCAGGGTCTTGGCGATCACCTTTTTTTAAAAATTGTAATAATTTCAGCCCCCTTCCATGACTCCGGTACTGGGGCGCCCGCTGCCACTGCATTACAGAGAAGATTGATATATGGCCCCCAAACAGCTTTATCATGCCTCAACAGGTCAGCTGGTATTTTGTCAGGGCCTGGGGCTTTCCTGGGCTTTACTGCATCTATTGCTGCTATGGTGTCCTCTAAACTAAAAAACGGGGAGGTCATAAGGGGGATTGTTAAAATGCCATTGTTGATTATTTATTGTATCAGTTATAGTCCCTGAATACAGTTTAGAAAAATGGTTGACCCAAGTACCTGAGTCTAAGAAAAGGTCCTTATTACTTCTTCCCAATTTATTACCTTTGGCTATCAATCGCCAGAAGCCTGGGTGATCCTTGGTTTTAGCTGCAGTAATCAATTCCGTCCAGACACTATCGTCCCAGTTTTTCTTGGCTTGCGCTAATAATCTTTTATACTTGGACCTTTTGTCTCTTAGTGTCTTGACATCATTTGATTTGGCTGCCATAATGAGCTCACTCTTAGCTTTGCGGCACTCATTATTGTACCACTGGTTAACTGAGTTATTAGCATCTGTTTCCCCCCCATACTCCCTAGGGGTCCTACTCAAGATGGGCTTTAGTTTGCCTACCATTGTGTGGTGGATCTGTACTGTAGGGATCTCTGCAACAGGCAGATCGATATATGGAGAGATGACATCTGAAAAGGTGTTATAAATCCTTGGCATAACCTCGTCTTTTCCCACTATTGATGTTCATTTTAAGGCTCTACGGTAGTTACTAACTGTGGGTTCGGTTGGAATTGAGTTATTGTCATTATCTCTCCAATTCGTGGGTTGAAAGAGGGAGCCTGCTAATATTAAGCACAGAGGATAATGATCACTATCATCTCTGATTTCAACTGTTAGATCGTGGGCATTTGGCCAGAAGTTGATAGATACCAATATATAATCGATGCTGCTCTTACAACTTCCGCTGCTAAATGTAGGAGCTTTTGGTCTGTCAGACGGCAGTCGACCGTTGCAGGCCCTAAGTCCATGCCCTGAAACTAGTCGAGTAAGTTGCAATACTGCAACTGTGCAGGGCACTGCGTGGCTGCTATCCAGAGGAGGGATATTATTTGCAATATCCTCCTCTTCAAAGATATTTTCTAATCCCACTACCGGTTCAAATTTGCGGTTAAAGTCTCCCCCACAATTACTATCGCCCTCGGGTCAATTGTGCCTAAAAATTTATCTAGCTGGTCTATTGCTGGGGATTCCTTACTGGATAGACTTGGTCTATTATAGATGTTTACTATATAGATTTTAGTTTTATCATGTGTTAAAATCTTTAATCCCAATATATCTTGTGATGGAAGATCCAGCTGGCTTATATCAATACTTAGGGTGATTTTTACCCATATAACAAGGCCACCCGAGGGTCTACCTCTAACTGAGGGGATGGCATTAACGCTGAATGTTTTATACCCAAGCTTGTGGGGGTTTCCAGGGCCCAAGTTTCCTGCAGCAGACAGATTTCACTGTGATCAGTATATTCCTGCCATTCGGCATCCTTTAAATTTCTTTTCATCCCTGCTATGTTCCATGATGTCAGCCGTATTTCTGATTGCTGGCTTGGTACACTTGGCATATATGGGTTTAATTTTATTTGTTGGTTTTCTATAGTTTGAATTTTTTTATCAGTTGAATCCTTCTATGCCAAATGCTAATTTATGTTTTACTATTTATGAATAATGTATAATTCCATATTTTTGTACATATATATATATATATAATTGTATATTTTTGTACATATATATATATATATATATATATATATATGTTTCAGGCAACTTTCTCCTTCCGTCTTCCCTCGCCCTACGCAGAGGATCGCGCAAGCCGGCGGAGAATACCGGACATCGTATTTTCAATTGTCCAAATAATGCGATCACTCAGAGGTAATATGCAGTGCTATCAGCAGATAGTTTATTCCAGACCTATCTGGAATAAACTATCTGCTGATAGCACTGCATATTACCTCTGAGTGATCGCATTATTTGGACAATTGGAAAATATATATATATATATATATATATATATATATATTATCTACTGGCGGTCGCCAGTAGATAGTTATAGTTAGGACCTATTTTCCATAGGAAATCCGCAACATTCTATTTGAAATAATTCTTGCGTCGGTTGACGAATCTTTGCGAAATTTTCAAACTTTGTGGCCCGCTCCGGTCCGCTCCTATCCTGAAAGTCTCGGGGTGATTCGTCAAGCGGGGCCGAGAAAAAGGGGGGTCCCAAAACGTGTTTTCCCCATTCATTTTCCCATAGGAAACTTTAGCCACGGCTACAGCCTGAACTGCTGAACGGAATTACACCAAATTTGGCAAAGAGGTAGTTCTTGGTTCGGAAAGAACCCTTTTGTTAAATGGTGTAAATCCGTTCAGTAGTTGCTGAGAAAATCAAAAGTAAAAACACATATATATCTATGGCCGCGGAGGATCCGCGCACCCTACCGATGACCAGCTGTATGCTAATTGGCTGTCAACACTCCAAACCAGGAAGTGTTGGCAGCCATCTTGTGCCTCGGTAGAACCGAGGCACATGACAAGAGAAAACGGACGCAAAAAACGCAAAAAGGGGGCAGGGTAGAAACACCCTGACCCCCTAGGCCTGCTCAGGGCAAAAATATATATATATATTTTTTTTAAATCGGCAAAAACGCGCTGGGTGCCTGCAGGGTTTTTTATATTTATGTGTAAGGCTCCCCAAGCCCCGTGGTCCGCCACCCCCGGGGCTTTAAAAATAATGGTGCGGGAGGGCTCTTGGCCCTCTCGCAGCCCCGGGGACCGACACCCCCCGGGGCTTCTTTTTAAAAAAAATAAAGTAACATGTGTGGGGGGGGCTCGAGCCCCCCCACACACCCCGGGGACCGCCAGCTCCCCAGGGCTCTAACATGTAAATTAGGGGGTCCGTTAAGGACCCCCTCCCCGGGGCTGTGCATTGGTTGGGAGGGGGGCCGCGTGGCCCCCCTCCTGGAGCCCTTGATGGCCCTGGGGACCACCACCCCCCAGGGCCGGCTCCTGCAGTGTCCCGGGGTGCCTACACTGTAGTTTGCTATGACAGGACGGGAGCCTCGCGGCTCCAGTCCTGTCATAGCAAACTGCTTTGGTTTTTGGAAGAGAGAGCAGGGAAACCTGCTCTCTCTTCCAAAAACCAAAGCCGATTGCTTTTCCACACGGGGAGCTGCATCTTAGCAGCTCCCCATGTGGAAAAGCAATGCCGGCTCCCGAAGGACGCGGGGAGCCGGTGGGACTGTGGGGGGATTGGGGACCCCCCCACGGTCCCCAATGGAGAGGGCCAGCCCTGGGGGATGGGGTCCCCGGGGCTAGTAGTGGCCCAGGAGGGGGGCCACGCGGCCCCCCTCCTCTACAAATTAAATTTTAAAAAAAAGAAAAAAACAACGTTAAGGCCGGCCCCGGGGGATGGAGTCCCCGGGGCCTTAAATGGCCTGAGGAGGGGGGCCACGCAGCCCCCCTCCAAATATTTTAATAAAAAAAGAAAAGAGGGCATGCCCCGGGGGATGGGGTCCCCGGGGCCAATAGAGGCCCAGGGAAGGGGGGCCACGTGGCCCCCTTCCCGTTTTTTTTTTATTTAAAAAAAACAAAGAAAATCCTCAGGCCCCGGGGGATGGGGTCCCCGGGGCCAAAGTGGCCGAGGGAAGGGGGCCACGCAGCCCCCTCCCATACAAAATGAAAAAAAAGAAAAGAAAAAAAGACCGGCATCGTGCCGGAGGCCCCGCCCCCTCCCTGCAGCAGTCTGCAAACGTGCCCCCTGGCATGTTTTAAGAAAGGGAAGTAATTCCCCTTGAATACTGGGGTCCCTGGGGGCCAACTAGCCCACCAGGAACCTCCAGTATGCGCCAGGGGGCTGCGTTGCAGAGAGGTGTACAGAGGCCACGCCCCTTTTTACACCTCTCTGCAACGCAGCTCTGTGGCGCTTACTGGAGGTACCTGGTGGGATAGTTGGACCCCAGGGACCCTCAGGATTCAAGGGGACTTAATCCCCCAACTTAAAACACGCCACGGGGCGCGTTTGCACAGTGGTGAAGGGAGGGGGCGGGGCTAAAGGTGACATGTGTGCAAACAGGCCCCGTGGCTCGTTTTAAGATGGGGAATTAAATCCTTCAATCCTGAGGGTCCCTGGGGCCAACTAGCCCACCAGGTACGTCCAGAAAGCGCCACAGTGCTGCGTTGCAGAGAGGTGTAAAAAGGGGTGTGGCCTCTGAACACCTCTCTGCAACGCACCACCCTGGCGCATACTGGAGGTACAGGGTGGCCTAGTTGGACCCCAGGGACCTCATGATTCAAGGGGACTTAATACCCCAACTTAAAACGCGCCACAGGGCGCGTTTGCACAGTGGTGAAGGGAGGGGCGGGGCTTCAGGTGACATGTGTGCAAACAGGCCCCGTGGCGCGTTTTAAGATGGGGAATTAAATCCCCTTCAATCCTGAGGGTCCCTGGGGCCAACTAGCCCACCAGGTACGTCCAGAAAGCGCCATAGAGCTGCGTTGCAGAGAGGTGCAAAAAGGGCGTGGCCTCTGAACACCTCTCTGCAACGCAGCTCTCTGGCGCATACTGGAGGTATCTGGTGGGCTAGTTGGCCCCTAGGGACCCTCGGGATTGAGGAGGAATTAATTCTCCAACTTAAAACGCGCCACAGGGCGTGTTTGCAGACATGTCACCTCAGGCCCCACCCCCTTCCTTCACCATTGTGCAAATATTCCTCTAAAATCAGCCAAACTACGAATTCCGATTTACTCACCTGTTATCAGGAGAGACCTCAGTGCTGCATCTTTGCGCCCAGTACTGATCCTCAAAAGTAATTTTAACCATACTTACCAGTAACTTGAATTTCCTTCCATAGGCTAACATTGACTGGTTTCACTTGGAAATTCTTCTAAGTGTGGAGTTTTGGAACTTTATAATATTCCTCTAAAATCAGCCGAACTACGAATTCCGATTTACTCACCTGTTATCAGGAGAGACCTCAGTGCTGCATCTTTAAGCCCGGTACTGATCCTGAAAAGTAATTTTAATCATACTTACCAGTAACTTGAATTTCCTTCCATAGGATATCATTGCCTGCTTTTTGCTGAAAAAGTTTCTAAGTGTCGATTTTTGAAACATACAAATATTCCTCTAAAATCAGACGAACTACGAATTCCGATTTACTCACTTGTTATCAGGAGAGACCTCAGTGCTGCATTTTTGAGCCCAGTACTGATCCTGAAAAGTAATTCTAACCGTACTTACCAGTAACTTGAATTTCCTTCCATAGGCTAACATTGACTGGTTTCACTTGGAAATTCTTCTAAGTGTGGCGTTTGGGAACTTTATAATATTCCTCTAAAATCAGCCGAACTACGAATTCCAATTTACTCACCTGTTATCAGGAGAGACCTCAGTGCTGCATCTTTGAGCCCAGTACAGATCCTGAAAAGTACTTCTAACCGTACTTACCAGTAACTTGAATTTTCTTCCATAGGCTAACATTGACTGGTTTCACTTGGAAATTCTTCTAAGTGTGGAGTTTTGGAACTTTATAATATTCCTCTAAAATCAGCCGAACTACGAATTCCGATTTACTCACCTGTTATCAGGAGAGAACCCAGTGCTGCATCTTTTAGCCCAGCACTGACCCTGAAAAGTAATTCTAACCGTACTTACCAGTAACTTGTATTTCCTTCCATAGGAATCCATTGTCTGGTTTTCAGCAGAAAAGTTTGTGTCGATTTTCACAAAATACAAATATTCCTTAAAAATCGCTTGTATGACTTAAACGCATTCTTTCAACTGTTTACAGGAGATGCACCAGTGCTGGATCCAGGATCCACCACTGAGTAAGAAAAAGTAACAATAACACTACTTACCTGCTAAGTGAATTTCCTCCCATAGGATAACATTGGTGATTCTATGTGAAAAAGTTTCTAAGTGTCAACTTTTAAAATACAATAATATTCCTTAAAAAACACTACTGTAACCAAAACGCTTTTACTCAACTGTTTACAGGAGATGTCCCAGGACTGAATCTAGGATCCAGTCCTGTGGTTAGAAAAGTAATCCATAAAGTAACTAATTGCATTTAACTAGAAATTCACATTGAGCTCAATGTTGCATTGTGTTTGAAATTGTGTTGCCCATTGCAACAACTGTAACTACTGTACTTAAAAGTCTATTGCCTATTTGCAAAGTATTTAAACTAAAGTAATTCATTCTGAGAAAGTATATTTTGTAATGTAATGTATAATGTAATTACAATGTAATTTAAAAAATAAAATATCTAAAAATAAATAGTTTAAAAAAATGTAGTAAATCAGTATCAAAAAAATAAATATAACAATTAATACATTTAAAAATTGTCATTTACAAAACCTTTGAAATTCACTGAAAAAAACCATAGGTTTCAGACATGTTATAGTTAGGAATTAGCATTTAAAAAACCTTTGAAATTCACTGAAAAAACCATAGGTTTCAGGCACGTTATAGTTAGAAATTAGCATTTAAAAAACCTTTGAAATTCACTGAAAAAACCATAGGTTTCAGGCACGTTATAGTTAGAAATTAGCATTTAAAAAACCTTAGAAATTCACTGAAAAAACCATAGGTTTTAGGGACAGTTATAGTTAGTTGGACATTGCACTCATACAAAACCCGTGAAATTCCCCCGTTATAGTTAGTTCAGCTAACTATAACTCACGCCCCCGCAATGCACTGCTGATGACGTCACATATTACATCACTCATGACATGGTCAGTGACATCACTGATGACATCACTGATGACATCATCCATGTGATAATTTGATGCATCTTCTCACACCCTAATATAACTTTTGATACACCCACTCTAAATTACAGACTGCCATTCTCAAAACCATAGACACTCCAACACCAATAACTACATACCCACTCACTGATTCTTAGGTCTACACACACATCCACTCACTCACCTGTACAGTCACTCATACTTACGGTCACTCAGTACAGGACTATCATATGCACTCATACACCTACATAGACACTCACACACTGCCACTCATCCATAGAGGTACTCACACACCTAGTCAGTCATGCAAGTAATTAATCACACTGCCATTTACTCACCTATACAGTTATACACACACCAGCTCACTTACTCATACAAATACTAGCACATTCTTACGCTCTTATACAATCTCTGATACAAGCACACACTCATCCATACAGTCACTCTCACAATCACACACTCTCACTTATACCCATTTATATACTCCGACACACATATATACTGCCTTTCACATATGTAGTTACTCACACATGTACCACTGAGATATACATTCACTCACTAACACACCCATACACACACTCACCCACCCATACAGTCCATCACAGATGCACTCTTGAAACCATGCACCCAGTGAATCACCCACACACACATCTATGCACAGAGTCGCACACACCCCACCCACACAAACACTCAGGCACCCATACAGATACTCAAACAACCAATCAATAACTCATATAGACATTCATGTAGCTATTCACAAACCCATGCAGCCACTTACACAGCAACAGACAGACGGATACAGACATTCACACAGTTTAGTCACTAACCCATGCATTCAGTAAGATACGTTTAATCACTCACTTATAGAGTTAGTCACGCACCTAGTAAATCATCCATTCAGACACTTATACACCCACTCATTCTTCAATACGCCTTTCCCTATATATATTAAACATATTTAAACTTTACAGAAACACACAGTCACTGGATGATGTCATCAGTGATGTCATTTGAGATGTCATCAGTGATGTCATCAGTGATGTCACTGACCATGTCACGAGTGATGTAATATGTGACGTCATCAGCAGTGCATTGCGGGGGCGCGAGTTATAGTTAGCTGAACTAACTATAACAGGGGAATTTCACGGGTTTTGTACGAGTGCAATGTCCAACTAACTATAACTGTCCCTAAAACCTATGGTTTTTTCAGTGAATTTCTAAGGTTTTTTAAATGCTAATTTCTAACTATAACGTGCCTGAAACCTATGGTTTTTTCAGTGAATATATATATACACACACACGCACGCGGATTTCACATGTATAGAACCATAGAAATTCAGCAGTTATAGTTACCTGAGTTAACTATAACTTATGTCCCTGCAATGCACTGCTTATTACCTCACATGTCAAATCACTCATGACATGGGTAGTGATATCACTGATCACATCACTCATTACATCTCTAATGACATCACTGATGACATCATCCAGTGTGTGTGAGTATTTTCTAAGAGTTTGTGATTGTTAAACATATATACTAAGCTACTCAAAACGTTAAATTAGTATAATAGCTGTACAACTAATGAGTGATACTACTTGGGCTGTATGACTGTGTGTATCCATGTGTTAGTGGGTATCTGAGTGGCTGTATAGGTGAATGAGTGGGAGTGGGAGTGGCTGTATGGGTGTATAAGTGGGTGTGTGAGTAGCTGTATGGGTGAATGAGTGGCTGTGTTAGTGGCAGTATGGGTGGGTGAGTGGGTGTGTGAGTGACTGTATGAGTGAGAGACTTGGTGTGTAAGTGGCTGTATGGGTGGGTAAGTAGCTATATGAGTGGGTGTTTGGTTAAGTGAGTTGGTGTGTGAGTGTCTGAATTGGAGAGTGAGTTTCTGTGGGAGTGGCTGTATGGGTGAGTGAGCCTATGTAGGAGTGCTTGTATGGATGTTTGAATGGGTATGTAAGTGCTGTGTGGGTATGTGTGTGTGTGAGTGATTGTGTGGGTGAGTGAGTAGCTGTGTTGAGAGGCTTTGTGGGCCAGTGAGTGGTTGTGTGAGTGGCTGTATAGGTGAATAACTGGGTGTGCAAGTAGCTCTATGGGTGAGTGTGTGGCTGTATAAGTGGCTGTATGGGTGAGTAACTAGTTGTATGAGTAGCTATATGGGTGAGTGTGTGGTTGTGTGAGTGGCTATATGAGTGAGTGAGTGGTTGTGGGGTTGGCTCTATGGATGAGTGAGTGGTTGTGTAAGCACTTGTATGGGTCTGTGAATGGGTATGTGAGTGGTTGTGTGTGTGAGTGAGTGGGTATATGAGAGGTTGTATAGGGATGAGAGTAGGTGTGCGAGTGGTTCTGTGGATGATGTAATTAGTGATGTTGTTTCGGATGTCATCATGTCATGAGTGATGTCACTGACCATATCATGAGAGATGTAATATGTGAGGTCATAAGCAGAGCATTGCGGGGGGCATATGGTATAGTTAGCTCAGGTAACTATAACTGCTGAATTTCTATGGTTTTATACATGTGAAATCTGAGCCTAACTATAATGTCCATGTAACCTTTGTTTTTTCAGTGAATTTCCAAGGTTTTTAAAAATTCTATTTCCTAACTGTAATGTCCCTGTAGCCTTTGGTTGTGTCCGTGAATTTCAAAGCTTTTTTAATAATTGTATTTTCTAAGTTTAACATCTCTGTAAAGTTTCGTTTTTTTAAAGAATTTCTATGGTTTATTACAATGCTTGGTAAGTGTCTTAAAAAATGTGTTACTTATTTCATCTTTTTTTTTTAATTTGTGGAGTCATGGACCCATTGTGACTGGATCCATGGAGGAGCTGCGACTCCTGCATGATTTTTTTTTGGGCCGTATTGAAATCTATATAGAGAGAGTTTTAATGTTTTGTTTAAAGTAAGCAGTCTTCTAATAAAAGTAGTATAAATATGGAAAATAAATATTGTAAAGGTCATTTTTAAACATTATGCGGAGTCGCAATGCTTCACGACTGGTCCCGGCAAGTGTTTCCAGAACAGCCGTGTGGATGCGACACCGGCGTATTTTTGTCTGTAGTAAAGTCATAGTTACACACTTTATAGTTTTTGTTCAAAGTAAGAGATTACCGATAAAGCCACAAAAGTATTATAATTACGAAAGAAAAACATTTTAAAGGTCAGCGTAACCCATTTTGCGGGTTTGTGATATCATCGTGATATATGCTGGCAAGTATTATCAGACCCACGATGGGGATTCGACTATGGCATACTTTTGGCAGTAGTAAACACACACTTACACACTTTAAAGGTTTTGTTCAAAGTAAGAGGTTTGTTAAAAAATAATAAAAGTAGTGTAAATATTGAGAATATGGTTTTAATACATTTTGCGGAGCCACGATGTCAGCGCGGCGTGACCGCGACATGAGCACAACAGCATTGCGAATCCCATGTGACATAAAAACAAATGGATTCGATTGGTTGACCACCTTTCTCTCATTAATAGAGGAAGGTGCCACTCCTTTTCCACCATCTTTTTGGTGCGTCTTTGGATTTTGACACCTGTATATTGTCCCTACCAATTCTGTTTTTTTGGTGTTTGTTGTTATTTTTTGGAGTAGAACATTGCATCTGGTGATGCTCAGAGTCCAGAAGATCATGGGAACTCATCCTAGGAAGAAGAACCACCAAAGGCCAAGAAAGAGAGCATTGTATGGGTCAAAAAAAGGTCAATGGCAAAAATGTGACATTCAGTCTTTGTAACAAAATCCTCTCTAGAGGATCAGACAAAAAGTATTCCTGTGGCACTTCATGGATGATGAAATATCTGCACACCATGAACTCAACACTGCTACTGAGAGAAGAGATAGAGAGGGAAAGGAGAGACCAAAAATCCGGTAGAGATGGTGTGCAACCAAGTACCTCAACTGGTCCAGTGCTGGCGACAGAATCACCTCTCAGTTTCCAGGAAATTACTGCAGTCAGACAGTATTGCCCGAAATGTAAGGCTATTTTGACTGTGTGGGGAGCAATCTATCCCTGCTATTATTCATATCATTAACACTCATAAGTGTTAGTTTTTTTTCTCCCATATGCTGATGCAAGGTTTCCTTTTCTTATTAGCAAGCACCATGTTTCAAACTTTTTTTGAAGAAAGTAACAAAACACCCAAAAAACCAAATGGTTAGAAAATACAAAAAAATGAAAAAAGTTAAAATAAAAACAGTTCTTGTTAGAACTACCAATTTTGGTTTAAGAAATAATAATGATATGTTGCATGTATGTTTGTAATGGTGTGAATGCGTCTTGTTATGTTTGTTGTTATGTGAATGAGTATATTGGTGAGTGAGTGCCTGTGAGAGTGTCTGTATAGGTGAATGAATGGGTATGTCAGTGGCTGTATGGATGAGTGAGTGGGTGCACGAGTGACTGTATGAGTAAGTGAATGGTTGCATGAGTGGAGTATTATGTGAATGAGTGAGTGGGTGTGTGAGTAACTGAATGGACAAGTGAGTGGCTGTATGACTGACTGTTTCTGTGAGTGGCTGTATGGTTTAGTGAGTGTGTGTATGGCTGTATGTGTGAGTGTGTGTGTGTGTGAGTGCCTATATGAGTGAGTGACTCTATGGGGCCGATTCCGATCTCGGCCGGTAGGGCTCCGAATCGGATTCGGCTTTACCGGATCCGATTCGGAGCCCTGTTTCCCGACCGAACCGTACGCGGGTCCGGCCGAGCGAGTACGATGCGAAATCGCCGACCGACTCGTCCGGGCGTCCCGACCGCTCCGACCGACTCGCTCCTGGCTCGAACCACTCCGACCGACTCGCTCGGACTCGACTCGCACCGCGCAATGGAGACGTTTCCCGGCCGGGTAAGTACGATGCGCGCCGCGAGCAGTCCGACCGAGCCGCGCACTCCGGCTCGTAAGAGCTGTTGGAGCCGTACTTTGGGGGTCCGTGTCGGACCCCTGTAGGCGTAGCCGCGCGAGTCGCACACAGGGGGACCCATGGGTCCCCCTACCTGTGCGTGTACGGCGCGACTCGCTTCGCCGCGTACCCGCTGTAGGGGCGCCCTTGTCCGACTCGCACCCATTGAGTCAATGGGAGCCCGCGTACGCGTTGTACGACGGGCTCCCATTGACTTCAATGGGAGTCCGACCGACTCGAGTCCGATAACATACGGACGCATCGTACTCGTTCGGTCGGGCTGCACGGGTCCGATTCGGTCGGAAATCTCTCCGGGTCCGGCTCGGTCGGAGAAATTTCCGGCCCGAATCGGAATCGACCCCTGTGTGTAAATAGCTGCATGAGTGAGTAGTTGTGGGAGTGCCTGTATGGGCGGCTGAGTATGTGTATGAGTGGCTCTATAAGTGAGTGAGTGCTTGTATGAGTTGCTGTATGTTTGAGTAAGTGGGTGTGTGAGAAGGTGTATTTGTGGCTGGGTAAGTGAGTGGCTGCATGACTGGCTATATGGATGAGTGAGAGGGGCCATGAGTGGCTGTATGAGTGACTGAGTGGGTGTAGAGTGGCTGTATGGGTGAGTGAGAGGGTGTGTGTGGTTGCTTGAGTGAGTGACAGGGTACATGAGTGGATGTATAGGTAAGTGAGTAGATGCACGAGTGGCTATATGGGTGAGTGAGAGGGTGTGTGGGTGGCTAAGTGAGTGAGTGAGTGTGTGAGCAGCTCAATGGATAAGTTAGAGGCTGTGTGAGTGGCTGTATGAGTGAGCGAGTGAGTGCAGGAGCAACTGTATGGGTGAGCGAGTAGCAGCATGAGTGGCTATATGGGTGAGTGAGTATGTGTGTGAGTATTTGTATGAGTGAGTGACAGGATGCATAAATGGTTGTATGGGTGAGTGAGTGGTTGCATGAGTGGCTATATGGATGAGTGAGAGGGTATATTTGTATATATATGGGTGAGTGAGTGGGTATTTGAGTAGTTGTTTGAATGAGTGAGTGGCTGCATGAGTAGCTCTATGGGTGAGTGAGTGGCCATGTAATTAGCTGTATGCGCAAGTGGCTATATGGGTGAGTGAGTGGCTATATGGGTGAGTGAGTGGGTGTGTGAGTAGTTGTATGAGTGAGTGACAGGGTACATAAATGGCTATATGGGTTAGTGAGTGGTTGCATGAATGACTGTACAGGTGTGTGAATGGGTATCTGAGTGGCTGTATTGGTAAGTGAGTAGCTACATGAGTAGCTATATGGGTAAGTACGAGGGTTCATGAGTGGCTGTATGGGTAATTGAGTGGGTATTTGAGTAGCTCTATGGGTGAGTGAGTAGCTATATAATTGGCTGTATGAGTGAGTGAGTGAGTGGTATGTGAGTGGCTGTATGGGTGAGTGAATGGCTATATGGGTGAGTGAGTAGGCGTATGAGTAGTTGTATGAGTGAGTGACAGGGTGCATAAATGGCTATATGGGTGAGTAAGTGGTTGCATGAGTAGCTATATGGGTGAGTAAGAAGGTGCATGCGTGGCTGCATGGGTGAATGAGTGGGTGTGTGAGTGGTTGTATGAGTGAGTGACAGGGTACATGAGTGGTTGTATGGGTAAGTGAATTTGTGTGCCTGTATCAGTGAGTGAGGACATCTGTCAGTCACTGTATAGGTGAATGAGTGAGTATGTGAGTAGTGTATGGGTGAGTGAGTATGTGTGAGTGGTTATATGGGTGAGCAACTGGGTGTATGAATACCTGTATAGATGAGTGAGAGGGAGCATGAGTGGATGCATGGATGAGTGAGTGCCCATATGGGTGAGTGAGTGAGTAGAAGTGAGTAGAAGTGAGTAGAAGTGTGAGTGCACATATGGGTGAGTGAGTGGGTGTGTGAGTGGCTGTCTGGAAAAGTAAGTAGCTATGTGAACAGCTGTATGGGTGAGTTAGGATCAGTTGGCAGAGCTCATTTAAGTGGCAATCAATTGAATGGGAGTTTTCTAGCATCCCTACTTGGTAAAAGAAACTGGCAGGAAAGGATATCAACTGTTCTTTGTGCATGAAGATCCTCTGCATGAGTATGTCGAAGAAATATGTGAGTGGCACTAGAAGTATCTTGATCATCTAAACATGTATCACTCCAAAACCTGTTGTAAAATAAAAAGAATAGAAATATAAGTTAGTATTTGATTTACAAAATTCCACAAACATAACAATACACAATGTTCATGCTGTAACAGTATATTACAATATGGTAAAACATTTCATTTTCCCTTCTTAACTGTTCTCAGTTTTCATACTTCTACACCATAAACAATGTTCTATATGAAGCTTCATCCTTGAACAGTGGGGGAAAAAATAATCGTTTGAATTGTAGAAAAAAACTGCACAGTACATCACTCTAAATAAGTGACACTATGCATTGCACTCACTACAACTCATTAAACAGTTGTTTTGTCTGCACTTACTATGCTATTGTAAACAAATCTACGTTAAAACTTTTTCTTTTATTGTTACACCTGGTACACTACTAATATTAAAGGTAAACCACACTTGATATCCTTTTGAAAACATCACCCTTAGAAGGCCAAATTATGTCTAAAACTCACTTGATCCACGTAGACGAAATACAATACATTACTTCTTTTCCTAGAAATAGTACATAGAAGTTTGGTTGAAGACACAAAAGCTGAAAAATGTGTAGTTTGAAAGGACATTTTGGTATCAATTGAAGGTTGCTGTGATTCCATTGTGTCTATCCAGTTTCAGTCTTTTATTAGAGAGTACAGTATCCACATGTTACATTAACTCCTGTTATGCACCCAAAACTAGGCCTAAATAGCAAACAACCTTTCACCTACATTTGTCCTACCTTGCTCTGCATAACGGTTCTAGCACTGACCTTTTACCCAGTTATGTGTTGAATAAATGTCAATCGGTTTTCTTGAAACTAGCCTAATTTATTATGCATGAGGATTCTTAGAAAAGTCTCCTGCACATGACGTACATAACAGTATTAACATACTCTGTATAAAACTCATGGTCATCTTCATCCTAGGGCGATGGAACTACTTTGCATAATTGCAGGTATTGATTTAGGCTTATTTACATAATCATACTCACAACATATTGATTGTGGTAGGAACCCCGAGGCTATCTTTATTTTATAAAAGATCCATACCTTCACTATATAGATAGAGGAGACGCTTCTACACTGACACTGGGGTCCTGCATACTGAAGCTTCAAGACACAGCCATCTGACATCCCTTGCGGGGTGTCCAACTCGAGACCAAAACGGGGTCCTTCATTCTCTCCCATCAGGTAATGGGGTTGGCTGTTTCCTAGGGAATTCTTGGCTTTACACCCACATACATGCTAGGTACACTGAGGTACATTTGGGTAGAGTCAGCATCGTAGGAGTACTCTTGAGTACTGTCATGTTTATATGCCTGCATATATTCACTGCTTTAGCACCATGGTAGAATTCTACCTTTTAATTACTCTGTTGGTGCTAGTAATCTTTTACATTTGCTTCTGTCTAATGATTGTTACAGCAAACATGCTTTATACTAGAATGACGCTGGTTCAGTAAATGCTTACTGAAAATGTCCCCAACGTTTATTCTGTGAGTTCGATTGACTGAGCGAAAAGTACGGTTTCCGCGATCCCTGAAGGATCAAGGTTTGTCATGTTCGATGGTTGCCAGGAACTATTTGCTCCTTGGTAAGGTTAGGGGGCTTATGGTGGCACTGTGAGCTAGCTGGTCTATAGGCTGACATATCCTTTGGGGGTGTCCGGAATCAGTCTAGACACCAATCCCTTAGTTCATGTTACCTACAAACGCACACATCCTATGTATTTTTAGGAACTACACGACACTCCTTTGTGGAAAATAAAAGGACTCTTGAATTTTGGAGAACTTTTTGAACACATCACCCCTGATAAGCCGAATGGTGTCTAAAACATTGACGATCCACGTACAAGAAACACCGTACAATACTTTTCCCCAAAAATACTCCTTAGAACTTTGGTTGAAGAAACAAGAGGTAAGAATTTGGTTGTTTGAATGGCAGTTTTTGTTTAAATTTAAGGTTGCTGTCACTGCATCCGCCCATCCACTTTTACTCTTTAAATAGACAGTTTAGTGTCCAGATGTTATATTAAGTCCTTCATCAAAGATAATAGCTATAGCAGTATAAGTTCTTCCAGAAATTGATATTTGTCCAGCTTTGAAGTTTGCAATTTCAGTTTCCAGTTTAGATCCATATGCTCTGCACCGTTGTAATATTAAGATAAGGTTTGTAGATGTTGTTTGTAAATGCAGTGTAGACATAACTTCTGATCTATAATTTGGGTAGGACATATTTTGGTTAACGATTTTCATCAATCTGTAAAAAGGTACAGATTTGCTATCTGGTAGTGTTAAGTACAGAAATCGCTCTGAATTTATTTGAGTGGTGGATGTAAAAGAGCAATCTTCACAGTCATGGTTCCATTTGTAACTCAGTCCAAATAAGTAATCAATATCTACTTCTTCTAAAACTAAAAGCATGACCATTATAAATTCTTGTGTGTCTTGTTGAGTGTTGAGAGTAAATTTTATTGATCTGCTACATATGTCTAAAAGGTCTCAAATGCCTCAAGCAGAATATATTGCAGATTTGTCACTGAGTAAACGTTGGAGCAAATGATAGAATGCAGAACACAATCTCTCATCTGTTTTTTGTTCAATTTGATTTACAAGATCTGGTAAATGCATTGTGAACAACATTTGCATAGCAGTTGACACCTGAACTGTTTCCCAACTGGTATCCTACAATATCTCCCTCATTTTCCATTTTTTTCTTCTTAACCCTTCTAACACCTTCTATCTGGTGCTGGTTTACTTTCTTTTCTTGAACATCAGTCGACTCTTTTGTAACCTTACCCATTTCCCATAAATAGGGTACTGACCTAAATGAGGAGGGTATATACTTTTTAACCGATTGTACGATCTTACACAGCTTGCATCAGCACTAACTTTCTTATCATCATATTCAACTAAAAACGAACCGGACAATGTTCCAAATCAGGTTAATACTACATACGAAAGACCTTCTTTAAATACTGTACTCCCAATATTAATAAAAGCTGCGTCTGCACTTAAACCTTGAATTTATGGATTGTTACAGCCCCTATTGACTTACGCCAGCACTACCGGGACCGGGACTACCTCACCCGGCGTCCCTAGCGCCAGGAGGCGTCAACGTGGTTCCTCCGCACCAGCCGGCGCATAAAGACGGCCTCGGGCTCCCGCAGGGCGGGAGCCCCTATTGACTTACGCCAGCACGCCAGCACTTTCACCCGCATACCGGGACCGGGACTACCTCACCCGGCGTCCCTAGCACCAGGAGGCGCCAACGTGGTTCTTCCGCACCAGCCGGCGCATAAAGACGGCCTCGGGCTCCCACAGGGCGGGAGCCCCTATTGACTTATGCCAGCACGCCAGCACTTTCACCCGCATACCGGGACCGGGACTACCTCACCCAGCATCCCTAGCACCAGGAGGCGCCAACGTGGTTCTTCCGCGCCAGCCGGCGCATAAAGACGGCTTCGGGCTCCCGCAGGGCGGGAGCCCCTATTGACTTACGCCAGCACTTTCACCCGCATACCGGGACCGGGACTACCTTACCCGGCGTCCCTAGCACCAGGAGGCGCCAACGTGGTTCTTCCGCGCCAGCTGGCGCATAAAGACGGCCTCGGGCTCCTGCAGCGCGGGACGCGTGTGGGCGTGCCCGGGCAGGGCCCGGGCCATGCCCGGGCCAAGGGCGGGCCCGTCTGCACCTGTCCGAGTCCGGAAGAGGTCGGGCTGGGCCCCCCTCTTGGTTTTGTGGCCAGTGTATATTCTCAGCTATAGCCGGGAGGCTTTGCAGTAAGGTAAAGAAAAGAAAGTTTATTTTTTCTCCTCTTGGCTGCACTTGAGCTCACATAAGCATTTACTTACCATGGGGAGGAAAAAAACTGTGATCACCACTAAATGTACTGATGCCACCTTGGATGGTTTTTTGCAGAAAGCTGTGGGGGCAATAAACTAGGAAATTGAGCTTGCTGAACGCAGACTTTCGCTAGCCCCACCAGCTTCAAGTGTTACCTTGCCCTTACACCCCGCACAGTCCACTGACAATGAGGAGGCCTCTGTTATACTAACACCTGAAACGGCCCCCGAGCCCCCGACACAACCCCCTTTCCCACTTTCACCTGTCGTCATCATCTCGTCCCAAGTCGCTTCTGGTGCAGTAATAGAGGGTGTGGCCACGAGCTCGCTTATGAGGGATCAGGGAGCCGTGGGAATTGTTGGCGTCAAAAGGAAGCGTATGGACATAGCCGCGACTGATAACTGCCTAAGGGACCACACGCCAAGGGTCAAACGGACAAGACAGAATCCACCAGGACTTACTGGAAAACCTCGTAATGGAGGAGGAACTAGGTCTCGGGTTGAAACGGATATGGACATGGTTACAAAACAATTTAGTAAAATAGTGTTGGATGCCCTGAAACCAATAACAGCCCGGCTGGTCCGCATAGAGGAGCAGCTAGGTCTAATATCGCAAACCACAAGTGCTCCTTTAGTAGGATGCAACCCGGGTGGGCAAGTCTTGGAAGGTAACATCACTGAAAGGGGGAGTAATACCTCTTCTAAGGTCTTAGAGGGTAGGAGTGTTATTTAAATAGGCCCAAAAAATATGCATATTGCGGTAACTCCACCTGAACCTCCCCGGGCTGTAACTAATCACTCTAATCATCTGATGTCCTCTCTAGTCACAGTAAAGCAAAGGAATAGAGTAACTGCCAACTGTTCAAGACCGGATAGCGGCAGTGGGGGGATGCAATGGATAAGGAAAAAACCTAAAAAATGGTCCTGTGGCTGACTGGTCAAATAAGATGGGCGAGAAAACCATTTTAAATCTACCCCTGGAGTGTACACCCTATACCTTAATCTTGACTGGGGTGCCGTCCCTTTCACCTGGTCAAAAGGAAAGCTGCCAGAGCCTTATTAATAAACTGGCTCATTGGTGTTCCTGTAAAATGCGGACCCAGGTGAATTGGCATAAGCATATTATTATGGCAAGGTGAGTGAGTTGGTTGGGGAAAACAGATAAAAATCGAGCAGGGGATTGTGTAGTTTTAAATTTTAATGACAGTAAGTGCACTGATATCGCACTGACTCAACTTAGAGACTCGTATCATGAGTCGATACAGGTCCGTCCGCTAGGTTTCTTTTATCCCCAACACCAAGGGGCTCCCAAGAGCATACAACCCTGGCAGTGACCAAATAATGTATACTCGCACCCCCTGCACTCCTCATGTTCTCATCCAAATCGCTTTGAGGTGCTATCCGGCCTCACAGATATAGATTGACTATCTGCCACCCCGAGAAATTTAGAAAAAATTGACATTTTGAATGAGGAATTAGAGAATGTCCCAAACATAGCAGTTAAAATGGCTATCCCCCCTAATACACATGAACTTGAGAATAGCTCACATTTATCTTTACTCCCGCCCATTGAGAGCGTAGGAAGTGTGGGGTTGGATACACATATCTTGCCTACATTGCCGGCTACTATTAATGGTAGTGGGGAGGTCATTGTGGCATATGATAATAACACTTGCCCCCTTAGACTCATCTCCTGGAACATTGCGGGCATTCGCCCAAAATTGTCGGACGAGGTCTGGCTACAATATGTCAGAACATTTGATATTATTTGTGTCCAGGAAACCTGGTATAGGGATAATATTGACATGGACGGTTATTGTTCTTTTAATGTCCAGGCAACCCCATCATCAGCAGGAAGGGCGAAGGGAGGATTGGTGACATTGATCTCTGTTAAATATGGGTCGACCAAGATAGAGAACAAAACTGACTCTCCCTGGTATCAGCTCATTTTGATCTCTAACTTGATCCATGCTAAAATATTACTGATTTATTGGTACTATAACATCTTTGATCAATACAACTGTGAGGTCATCACAACACTTAAAGACGAAATTGATACGGTTGCGGGGAAATGGTATCCCTTGTGTATAATCTGGGTGGGTGATTTTAATTGTACTCTATGCCGGCACAGTTTACACCAAGTATGTGGGGTTCTAGACACTGAGAATCAACCATTGTCACATTTTAACCACACTCCGCAGGGTGAAGCACTAAACACCATTATTGTTGTAAACGAACTGTGCCTGTTTGACTCCCTGGTTAGCACGCCACCTACACAGTATCCAACTTATATGGGGGGAGGCAGGGCAAGCACAATAGATTTTATATTGATATCTAGAAAATTTGCTTGCCTTGTAGATAGCTTTGAGGTGGAACCAAACACTGTTAGTGATCACAACCCCCTTACTGTTTCCCTGTACGTAATGGCTCAGGTGGGAAAAGGTGATGATTGCCCAATTTGGTATAACCCCAACCAAGGGGTGAGATTGAAATGGAGTAAATTAAATCCCTCTCAGTTCAAGGAGAATACTGTTAAAACTAATTTGAGTCAAATTATGAACTGCCTATTTCATGACTCTCCCCCAGATGTGGTTATACAGGGCTTTGAACTAATTTGTAAAGATGTTGCCAAAAATTTGTTAAAATCAGTGAGAAAAAGGGAACCCAAGGAGACAAGATGGTTCAATGCTGAGTGTTCAGGGGGCCAAAAAGATCTTAAGAAGGCCCTGCATGTAACACCCCGCGACATAACCATAATAAAAAAGGCGAGACAGACCTACAAACGTGTAATTAGTCAGAGGAAGGACGAATTGAGAAGACTCGCCTGGGAAGACCTTGAAAGAGCTAGTATGCTTAAGGATTCCAAGAGCTTCTGGGAAGTTATAAACCGTCCCCTTTTTTCAAATGATGCTAGGGGTATGGATTCAACAATACCGGGGGAAATTTGGGAATCCCATTTCTCAAACATTTTCAACCCAAATGGTGTATCGTCTCATGAGCAAAGTGACGATATACCATTTAATCCACACACTGCATACTAACTTAGCTCTTCCCTGTTAGTATGTGAGGTTGAGGATGCTTTAGCAAAGGGTATCTCCTCGAAAGCCCCAGGCCCCGATGGGGTACCATTGGATCTGTTCAAAAACAATCCTCATTTATGGGCACCCCGGTTGGCCAATGTTTTTAAAGCGGTAATAGTTGGTCGCATCCCATCATCTTGGAAAGAGGCAGTAGTGGTACCAGTTTATAAAAAAGGCAATAAGAATGACCCTGCATGTTACAGGCCTATCTCCCTAATTGATGCCACATGTAAAGTCCTGGGGAGGGTAATTCTTGCACGTCTGGAGTCCTGGGCCAATGCCTCAGGGCTTATATCTAACACACAATATGGTTTCAGGAGGGGCATGGGAACAAATGAACAGTGCCTCAACTTGTCACTGATTATGGGTAAGTGCATGAGGGCCAGGAAGGGGTCAATCCACCTGGCCTTCATGGACTTATCCAGCGCTTTTGATACAGTAAATCGGGAGAAGTTGTGGGCACTGATGGAAAAAATGGGCTTCGAGGAAGCTCTTATCACACTGCTGCTCAGGTTGCATGCGTCCACTACTGTTGCCATTCGCTACGGTCCTGGGGGAGAGAAGACTAGGCCTATTGCCTCTACAGAGGGGGTCCGCCAGGGTTGTATCCTGGCCCCATTTTTATTCCTTTTATACACAAATGGGTTGGAGTCATCCCTGATAGAGAAGTCATTAGATTTCCCAAGAATAGGAGGCAAACCGGTTCCCTTGTTGTCATATGCGGACGACACGGTTTTAATGGCCCTAACTGCTAACAGCCTCCAAAAAGCCCTGAATGCTTTTACTGATTTTATGACGGCATTGGACTTAAAAGTACATTTTAGTAAATCTTTTATTATGGTATGTGGTCCTAATCAAACCAAACCAAAACAAGGAAATTTGTTGTGAAGGAAAAGATCATTGATAAGGTGTCTAATTGTACTTATTTGGGGAATGTTTTTAATAATAAACTGAACTGGAACCATCTGGTTGTTGCTAGGGAACAACACACTAGCCAAACAGTAGAGGGCCTATTCCGGTTCGCTTGTAAGCTGGGACATAAGCCGGTAGCGGAAATGATAACCCTATACAAATCAAAATGCCTGTCAGTAGCTATCTACGGGGCAGGAGTGTGGGGACACCATAAAAGTACCCGGTTACAAATTTTAGAAAACACATTTTTAAAGAGATTGCTGATGATCCCTATTAGTGCCCCTACACACTTTTGTCACTCTGAAGTGGGGTTGGATTTTGTAGAAGATAGAATTAAGATCGCCCCACTGATTCTTTGGGCAAAGGTCTGGACCTCAGAGGACCTATTATTCTCAAGGGAGATTGTTAGGGATTGTTTGAACCTTGAAAATGCCCTGGCTTTCCCCTGGCTCCGCTTTGTTAAAGACAATTTTAATAAGATCGGCCTGGGGCATTATTATGATAACCCTGCTAGCATTCATTCCAACACGAAACTGATCATAAAAGATGCATATTATGCTGAATTGAGTACGTCCAGACGGCATCACGGACCCCGAGGCCATTTAGACTGGCGCTTAAACCAACAGCAATTTTATTTGTCTTTTACTACTAATGTACAATCGCGTTTCCTTATGACTAGATTCCGTCTTTGCACGTTGCACTTTCTTGTGCCTTTTCCTAAACAGGCAACCTGGTGTGAGAAATTGATTGCCTGCCCATGCAACAATTTAGCCCAACAAAGTACTTTGCACTTAATGCTGTTTTGCACACTCTATAAAGATCCGAGGGCACGTTTTATTAAACCTGTTCTGAGAGAAATTCGCCCCTGTTTCTATCAGGAGGGATTTGAATACTTACGATCGTTATCTACTGCTGCTATTTGTACTGCTGTGCTTAACTTCATTACAATTGCTTTTTTAATTAGGAAACGTTATGAACTGTAAGAAGGAGAAGGAGTTTTAAGTGATTTTATACTGTTATTCATCTTTGTATCAAAGTGTCGGAAATCGATAGGATGTATTAAATTCAGCAATCTAGAGCCTGAGCAGGGGGAGCAAGTGCCCTAGAGGTGGCCATGTTTATTAAACTAGGCAAAGTACACACTGTTTTATAACTCTTTAAAAATCTGAGTTTATATTTGTCTTTTAAGTCTAACCATTGTATTAGTCATTTTATGAAAATTTAATTATTTTATGTATGCATGTCAAACTTTTATGGTCCGAATGAACCGAATAAAGTTATTTGACTTGACTTGGATAGTTACAGCATATGCTAGAGACACTAGAAACTGTAGCCGCCGCACGTATAAGTCCTTAAGAAGCAAAACATTTACAATACATTGCCACCATCAGGCTGATCAAATTTTAAGGCTAAGTACTCAATCTAATCCCTATTTTAAAAATTAATGAAACCAATAACTTTGCCCATAGCACCACTTACTAACCCTTCCCCCACATTTAAATTACGCCGGAAAATTACTTGACACTTTTTGCACATGCGTAAACACTTTTCTAATCCTGCAGTCCTCGACACAGACTTCTCCAAAGAATCTAATTTTGCTTGTAGTTTCTCAGTTGGTAGTTTTATTACTCCCTGGTGTTCCATTTTATCGTGAGCTGTAATTTCCAAAATATCTTTTTTCTCCAGCTTCAGCAATTGTTTGTTGAAGTTGGAGCACTCTTGAAGTGTAGGCATTAAAACTACTATGGATTTGCTTTTTCGATGAAATTGTACATTAGTTGTGCTGCTGGGCTGTCAGATGAAAATAGTTTCTTGGTAAGTCATCTTTCCAAAGCATGTTTTCCCTCTTTTGTCAGAATTCCTACTCTAATTTCCTTCAAGATATCTCCATGTTCCATATCAGATGCTTGATGCATATTCTGCACTAGTTCCTTGTATTCAAAGTTTAACCAAATATTTACATTGTCAATACTTCCCAAAGAATTTATTGCTTCCTTATGGAGAAGTGTCTTGAAAACAGGCTGTCCTTTCACTGGGGCAAGTTGCAGTAGGTCACCGAAGACAATTAAATGCTTTCCTTTAAACAGCATATCATACTCTTTTTTAAATCTGCTGCATTCTTAAGTGTACGAAGGCAAGCATTAAGTTCAAAACCATGCTCACCTCATTGATGATTAAAAGCTTCAATTTATTCAATACTCGACACCTCATGACACGCTTCACCAGATAACTTCTGGTATTCCAGTTTATTGTCATGTTCAACAGGTAGAAAAGTAGTCGGTGTAAAGTAATTCCTTTAATGTTATGTGCAGCTGTTCCAGTTGGTGCTATTACTACACATGATACATTTGATTCTGAAGTCTTCTGTAGATAAGCAGTGACAACATAAATTACAAAGCTTTTCCCAGTGCCAGCTTGGCCACTGAAGTAGAATTGGCTTAAATGAAGAGCATTCACTTTCTTTCTTCTCATGCAGAAATCCATGCTCTATTTTCTCTTTTACTTCGATATAAATGGCTTTCTGTTTGTCATTCAGTTGTGCTACTAAGGGGCCGATTCCGATTCGGGCCGGAAAAAATACCGACCGACTCGGTACTGGAATTTAGTCCGACCGACACGTACCGGCGTCGTCCGACCCGGGTAGTACGATGAAATGCATGGGAATCACGACCGACTCGCACGGAACACAAGGCGAACGACCGACCCGGACGGAAACAAGCTATCCGGCCGGGAAACCACGCGAATCGAACCGACCGACACGCATCAGAAAATAACCCGAACGAAACATACCCGCGAACTCCGACCCGCGCAGTACGATGCAATGGGTGCAAATTCAGAGCGATTCGTACGGAGCCCAAGCCATACGACCGACACGCATACCAAACCCAGCCGAACAAACACAATACTCCGCGACCGACGCGTACGCCGCATATGAAACTGAGCTGAAACACAGCGGGAACGACACGGAGAGGCGCGCACGAGACAACTGCAACGTCCTACTCGGTCAGAAGAACGAATCCTACATGCACAATAATCACAAATGAAAAAATACAAAAAAAAAGGGCCAAACAAGCAATGACAAAGCCAATAAATACAGGGGGTGAAAAAAATGGAACAAGAACACACCCCCAACTCCACCTACATAAAGCCCACAAATCCCTACCATGATCCTTTGCAAATCCCACTGACCTGCCAGCACAGAACACCATCACACAGCAAACACAGACACACACCCACTCATCCAACACAAAAGCCACACACCATTAGCACCTCAACAAATAGCACCCTCACACACACACAGCAAAACCTACACACACACACCCTCACTTGCACACACACACATCAATCACCACGACCACCACCCATCACCATGCACCTAAAGAAGAATCCAAAGTTCCTAGATAGTGAATTGGAAGTCATGGTAGACGAGATCCTGAGGGTAGAGCCACAGTTGTTTGGCACATTGGTCCAACAGACCCCCATGTCGCAGAAAACCAAGATGTGGGCGAGGATCGTCGACAGGGTGAATGCACAATCACCATGTTTGCGCACAAAGGAAGACATCCAGAACAGGTGGTATGATGTGCGCAGGAGGGTCAGAGACCTAACTCAAGAAGGATTACCTCCTGAGCCAGCACACCGGCAGTGGCCCTCCTGCAAAACCAGTATACCTCAGGCCCTGGGAGGAGAAGGTGCGGGCCATCCTACCACCAGTGAGCGTATATGGACTAACAGACATCCCAGAGCCTGGTGAGTACACAACTAATATACACAATATTGTGTGCCAATACACACACATCACTGTCAAGGGGACAGTCAAACCATCCACCCCTAGCAAATCAACAGCAACCAAAAGATAATCATCCCAAGATGTGTATGTCAGTTAGATAAACACAATACATGCCATCTCATAGTGATATGTAACTGTGTCATGACATGTACAAACCTAACAACAAATAGAGCAAGGCAGTGGCACAAATATAACCAACAAACACTGCCTGATATTTTGCCACCACTAGAACACCACCTCACAGGGAAGCTCACTTAAATGAAGGAATTCTGTGTATGCTGGTGAAGTTAGTGTAGCCAATAGCATGATGGGAGTTGTAGTCACAGATACTGCTCACCCTCACAATTGGCCCATCAACACCACTCTGAACCATGCTCACATCACAGGGAGTGGATAAGGACTGATAAGATGGCTGACACTGGCTACTGCTGTGGGGAGCACAAGGCCCTGCTGGGAACTGTGCACCAACAAACAGCACAACACCACTGCCTGACATCCTGAAAGCCAACTTCCACTCTCTGCAATGCAAGCACGTTGCATGGTGGGATATCTGGCTGGCTGGGAAGGAGGACTCACAGCACTGACCATAGTTACAAGCAGCTCACCTCACACAACCCCTCAACACAAACTCCACATAACCCACCTGGGAGAATGCAATGCCTCACATACCAAATGAAGATCCCACAAAGAACCACCACCCTGGGTAATGCTGTGTGAAGCACAGGGACACACCTGGGACTTGTAGCCAAACAAACGCAAGGACAACACTGTCAGCCTTCCTGTCAGCACAGGCACACTACCCCACAGGGAAGCAGAGTCCAAAGGAAGGAAGTACGGGCATGCTGGGAAGGGGGTGTAGGCAATAGCATGATGGGAGTTGGAGTCACAGATACTGCTCACCCTCACAATTGGCCCATCAACACCACTCTGAACCATGCTCACATCTCAGGGAGTGGATAAGGACTGACACGATGGCTGACACTGGCTACTGCTGTGGGGAGCACAAGGCCCTGCTGGGAACTGTGCACCAACAAACAGCACAACACCACTGCCTGACATCCTGAAAGCCAACTTGCACTCTCTGCAATGCAAGCACGTTGCATGGTGGGATATCTGGCTGGCTGGGAAGGAGGACTCACAGCACTGACCATAGTTACAAGCAGCTCACCTCACACACCCCCTCAACACAAACTCCACATAACCCACCTGGGAGAATGCAATGCCTCACATACCAAATGAAGATCCCACAAAGAACCACCACCCTGGGTAATGCTGTGTGAAGCACAGGGACACACCTGGGACCTGTAGCCAAACAAACGCAAGGACAACACTGTCAGCCTTCCTGTCAGCACAGGCACACTACCCCACAGGGAAGCAGAGTCCAAAGGAAGGAAGTACGGGCATGCTGGGAAGGGGGTGTAGGCAATAGCATGATGGGAGTTGTAGTCACAGATACTGCTCACCCTCACAATTGGCCCATCAACACCACTCTGAACCATGCTCACATCACAGGGAGTGGATAAGGACTGACAAGATGGCTGACACTGGCTACTGCTGTGGGGAGCACAAGGCCCTGCAGGGAACTGTGCACCAACAAACAGCACAACACCACTGAATGACATCCTGAGAGTCAACCTGAACCCACTGCAAGGGTGGCATGCTTCATGGTGGGATAACTGGGCCAGGTGGAGAAGGATGGCCGGATGTCCACCAAATACAACCAATGCTGGCCATGCACACACCTCAACATTCATATTGAAATGCCCCAGGTATGCATGACAATGTGCTACACCAATATCAACCTCTTACTGTGACAACTTAGGACAATGCAATGTACATGCCTGCATCCAGAGGTACAGTCACAACTGTCAGGTGTGTGAACCATTGATGTCTGTAGAAACATTACATACAATGTGTGTCTCTTCCAAATACAGGTGGGGATGATGGGGACACAGCAGCAGGCGAGGAGGAGTCCCTGTCCCAGGCTCCGGGGGACACAGAGCTCACTGGTGTGGAACAGCCTCTGCCCTCCTCGGATGGCGAAGACCTACCTGGCCCCTCCGGTGTGAGTCATCATGCAGCACCAGCTGGACCAACATCTGCACCCCCTGCACCCACCCCTCCAACAACTGCCAACATACAGACCACCCCCGCCGACACGGACAGACCAAGGACCACCGCTGACAACAGCACAGGGCCCCAGGCCCACCGTGGAGCAACGGATGACAACACCACTAATAACCCCCAAGTGGGCCTCGGGTCACCTGTGCGTGCCACCGCAGGTCCTGCACGTGTCACCAGGGGTGGTGGGAGGGGTGGTAGACATAGGTCTCTGCTTGCAGAGGGGTCTGGACTGCATGATGACCCACAACTGGCACGCATCGCTGATGCGTACCAGGATAGCACCGGAGAGGTCAGACAGGTAGTGGGGATCCTCAAGGACATACAACAGCAGCAGGCTGCCCATCATGCCCACTTGGACTCCCACATGTCCCGTGTGGAGACACACATGGCCCGTGTGGAGACACACATGTCGGGCATGGAGTCCAAGTGGGACACATTGCAAGAACTCACAGCGGTGCATAGGGACATATTGACATGCCTCCGCCAGATTAACACCAACATGGCCACACCTCCCTGTGTGCCCACAACATCTGGTGCTGCAACAACTGACACCGCCACAGGGAGGGAGGAGGACTCTGGCGGAGAGTCCCCTGCACCGCCGCAGCCTGCACGTGAGGGTCCCCCCCCAAAGAAGAGGGGTCATCCGAGGAAGGAAAACTGAGAGGTTGATGGCCACGTACATCCCCCAGGAAGCCAACACCTGTTCCGGAAATTCTCCTTTGTGTGCAAACGTTTCACCCTGTCGAATGCAACACTACTTTCCCACATGACATGGGGAGTTCAAGTTGGACTAATGTATCATATGACTGTGGACTTCACTCAGGACATTTCTGCTACCAAGACTTCCAACTCATCTGGTAACTTTGGATCACAATCCCAATGTACAGCACCCACCATCCTGTGCACTATACACACACACACATTTCTGTAAATAAAATCACTAGTACACCTGTGGGAGGGCGGGTCGGATAAACAGACGCGGAGGCCGGATATATGGTCCAAGGACTCGTGTTTTATTTTCGTCAGGTGCCACAGTCTTAGGTTTCCCTACAGGGATGGGGTGCTCTTCTTTTTGTGCCGGTCTCCCTCTCTGAGGTTGGGATTCGGGATCAGGTCGTTCCTCCTCTTCCTCTTCTTCGACGGGGTGAAGGGGGTTGGATTCCGGCTCCTCCGTCGTGTCGTCACTCACCAAGAGGCTCGTACCGAGGAGAAGAGAAAATGGAGACCGTCAGTGAAGTCTGGGAAGGGGGGTGAGTAGAGAAGCCAAACCCGTCACCTTCACCCGGTGGATATATTGAGCGTGGTGTGAAAAGGGAACGTGCAAAAAAGGGGATGGTGTGCCTTGATTCTTGGGGTCAGAAAAGCCACCGAAAGGATAGGGTCGAGCCTGAAATGCCAGCAGAAGATGAACCCCCTTTACTGGCTCTTGGTTTGTTGCTCTCACCCCTTGTGTCCCGTTTCCACCCTCCACCCGCCTCCCACGTCTATTCCAACCCGCTATGCCCAATTCCAGCGCCACTCACCGGCTCCGCCGCAACTCTCCTGAGCTGCGGCCGCTCTTCAGCCACCTCCGGTGGACGCCACCACTCTTCGGTCCACTGGTCGTCTGCTTCCTCTTCTCCCTCCTTGACGCTGCTTCGTTCGCCGTCCTCTCGTCCCGCTCTTCGTCCTTCGTCCTCCTGTCGTCCCGCTCTCTGTTCCTCGTCCTCCTCTTGCTCCGCTCTCTGTTCTCCATCCTCCTCTCGCTCTCCGGTCAATGACGCCTCTTCTCGGCTCTTCTCCGTTTTTAAAGATCCCGCCGCCCTCCTGGCCGCGCTGTGGGAAAACAGGAAAGGTGGGAGTGTCACTCCCCCAGACAACGCCTTCCTCGTGCACGCCCCTAGCATGCCGATCGTTGCCCACAAGGGAGTCTGGTAGTTGTGGTCCTCCCACCGCCGCCGGCGCTGTAATTCCGGGGCCCGTTTTCTCACAACACCATACTTGCCACTGTTGTTATTCAAATGTGGATACTGTTATGGTGATGATGTTCTGCTAAATTACACTGTGTATGCTAACTGCTACAGCAAGTACAACACTGTCGTGTGAGTCATGGTGACATGACACATATGAGGGAGACACACCACTAGGGCTACACAACACAGACACCAGGGCCATCGGACTCATCGCCCACAGTGATGTTGCCAGGAAATACAGTGGAATGCACAGACACCACACCTATTCAGAGTCTGTGTCAACTAGCCCACAGGTGCAGTAAGCAAATGTCAGTCAGATGTGTGACCACAGACAACGCACATCCCAAAGTGAAGCACAGGTTTATTACACATTTGCAACATGTTGTTTCCACTACAAATGCAAGGTTTACCCACATGGCAGTGGCCACACAGTCACCAAGTGCAGAAGATATGAAGTCCAGGGGTGTGTGGCACATCACTTGTAGGCCAACTACTGCTGCCACCCTGAAAGCTGAATCATGGTGTCGGGGGATCCAAGTTGACCAAAATACTCAGTAAGCACCCTGTGAAGGAAAGACATGACACACAGTTAAAATCACTGTAGAACAGGACAGTACTGCAATACTCATGCCCAATACATGTCACAAGACAACTACACAAAACCAAGTTAGCATATCAAAACTGTTGGGGAGTTCAGACTACCTGGAAGGACACATTGCTGCACGCATCCAGTCAAGTAGCACATGGCCACACTCAAACAGCACCAGAGCACCACCCGAACATTTCATGCAAACTCACGTCATTCACATTACATCTCCCTGGATACTCACATTCAGCTGAAGAAGTTGGTGATGGGCTGTGTGCGGACATCACCATCATCATCATCATCATCATCACTGGCATCGTGGTCCAGGCCAGGATCCTCCACAGGTGGCGGACGTTGGTCATCGTCATCCAGGATGAGAGGCAACTCCTTCCGCACTGCCAGGTTGTGTAGCGTGCAGCAGACGATGACAATCTTGCACACCTTTGCTGGGGCAGATGGGAGGGCCCCTCCTGTCTTGTCCAGGCAGCGGAAGCGGCTCTTCAGGAGACCAAAGGTCCGCTCTATCACTCTCCTGGTCCGACCATGTGCCTCATTGTAGCGCATCTGGGCTGGTGTCACAGGGTTCCTGAGGGGTGTCAGCAACCACGGCATGTTGGGGTATCCGGAATCACCTACGGACAGACAAGTGCACATTAGCTGATTTGGAAAAGTGGGTGGAATACTACAGATCAGAACACACACAATGGTACAAAGTCAGTACACACCGACAAGCCAGGCACGCTGGTTCTGCATCTGTGCCATCATCCTCGGGATGCGACTACTCCTCATCACGTAGGCATCGTGTGCTGAACCAGGGAAACGGGCACACACATGTGTGATGCTCATATCTGCTAAACATACCACCAGAGCATTGATCGAATGGTAATGTTTACGGTTCCGGTATGCCTGCTCATGTGCCTGTGGTGGTATCAAAGCCACATGTGTCCCATCAATGGAGCCAATGACATGTGGCATCCTCCCCAGGGCATAGAAGTCACTCTTGACATCAGTGAGTTGTTGACGTGTTGGGAAATAGATGTACTGGTTCAGGCATCTCAACATTGCCTCCAAAACATCGCGTAGCACACGGCTGAACATAGTCTGTGACATCCCACCGGCAGTCGCAACAGTGTGCTGTAAGGTACCGGTGGCAAAGAAGTGTAGGGCTGCCATTACCTTCACCTTGGGGGTCAGCGCCGTAGGGTACGTCCGGCCAGGTTGCAAATGTGGTGCCAAGCGCACTGCCAAATCCTCAATCAGCTGCCTGGTGAAGCGGTACCTTCGGATGCTGTCACGTTCCACCATCGTTGCCAGGTCAGGGAATGGTCTATGGACAGCTGGAGCCCTGCAGTGCATAGGTTGAAGGAAGAAAGATTGTCAGTCACCCCACATATGTGCCATTCACCATACTCAATTTCACAAGATACATCATTACGTGACACAAGTACTTGATGTGTGTGCCCTTCTGTCGGACATAACTCGCACCTACATGGCCATCATCTAACTTCTCAGTACAACATGTGTGCACAACAGGTACCAGGTTGTGCTATGGGAAACCATTAGGCTGTGTCACAGTACCCATTTACTGCTGTCACGTTCCACACACACACCACAGTGACATGTCTGGACAGATGCGCCACAGGCATCACAGATCATTGACAGGTAGATTTCCAGTGACCCTGTCTTGCCACATGGACACTGGCATGACATGGCGTATCATGTACACGTCAGAAAAACAAACATGACTCCCACAGGTAGTGGCCCCTGTCGCATCCGCAGGACAGACATGGACGCCAGTGACGCACAACATCAAAGTCCATGCACAAACAACGTTGATGTGGAGACTGTCTCCCATCGTGCAAATGGAATCAGTGACATCGGAAACACAACATGCACACAGACTGTGGAGGGACATCACTATTGTGGCAATGGGTCATCCTGTGACATACATGCCTTCCCACATGGGTCTCTGGGGGTATGTGACATGTCATACACATACACAACCTGGAAATGTGACCATGCCACATGCTCCAAAATGAACTGTTTCACATCACAGTGGTCATGTGCACAACACACCAAGGACCCTGTCCCCATGAACACATGCACAGCCTGGGTGTGGCTGCCCACAAGTGCCACCACAGAAACCACATGTTAACCCCCATACACAGAGAAGGAAATGCAGCCTTACATGCCTCAGGAAACAGTGTGGACTGGGTGTGGTGTTGTAGGTGTGCCCCTGGGTCTCTGGCAGGTATATGTGGCTGGCATACGTTCACCAGTGACAAGCATGGTGACATATGCGACTGACCTGTACAGGTACGCGTTGTACAGCAATGGACCGATGGGTGTGCCCGGCCGGCCCATTGCATATGATGTGTGCGGGTACGCGTTGTATCCCGAAATACGCGTTGTACAGCAATGGACCGATCGGTGTGCCCGGCCGGCCCATTGCATATGATGTGTGCGGGTACGCGTTGTATCCCGAAATACGCGTTGTAAGGCAATGGACCGATCGGTGTGCCCGGCCGGCCCATTGCATCTGTTGTGTGCGGGTACGCGTTGTATCCCGAAATACGTGTTGTACAGCAATGTACCGATCGGTGTGCCCGGCCGGCCCATTGCATATGATGTGTGCGGGTACGCGTTGTATCCCGAAATACGCGTTGTACAGCAATGGACTGATCGGTGTGCCCGGCCGGCCCATTGCATCTGTTGTGAGCGGGTACGCGTTGTACAGCAATGGACCGATCGGTGTGCCAGGCCGGCCCATTGCATCTGTTGTGTGCGGGTATGCGTTGTATTCCGAAATACGCGTTGTACAGCAATGGACCGATCGGTGTGCCCGGCCGGCCCATTGCATATGATGTGTGCGGGTACGTGTTGTATCCCGAAATACGCGTTGTACAGCAATGGACCGATCGGTGTGCCCGGCCGGCCCATTGCATCTGTTGTGAGCGGGTATGCGTTGTACAGCAATGGACCGATCGGTGTGCCCGGCCGGCCCATTGCATCTGTTGTGTGCGGGTACGCGTTGTATCCCGAAATACGCGTTGTACAGCAATGGACTGATCGGTGTGCCCGGCCGGCCCATTGCATATGATGTGTGCGGGTACGCGTTGTATCCCGAAATACGCGTTGTACAGCAATGGACCGATCGGTGTGCCCGGCCGGCCCATTGCATCTGTTGTGAGCGGGTACGCGTTGTACAGCAATGGACCGATCGGTGTGCCCGGCCGGCCCATTGCATCTGTTGTGTGCGGGTACGCGTTGTATCCCGAAATACGCGTTGTACAGCAATGGACCGAACGGTGCGCACACATTGGCTGGGGCCTGGCATGGCAACGGACGCATTTTCGAAGCTCCAACGAGTCTGATGCAGTGAATTCAGTTGGCCAGCCACAACAATGTTGCAAAATCATGGGTGTCATGAAGTTGAAGATTTGAAGGATGCTGTGGGCGTGTATTAGTGCTGCTATTCCATGGATTGGTCAGATTCAGAAGATGCAAACGACTTGGACCTATCACTTTGGACACATGGGACAGTATCTGCCTCTGCAGCACACATATAATGCTGGCTGTTCCCCTGAGAGCTCACTTGCCTGCACTACATGCTCCAGGACGACATCTGCCACCAACACTGCTGCTGTTTATGCATCCTCTGGCTCCTGCATTGGCACGTACTGTGAAAACAGCCCCAGCCTTCGGCCTTGAGGAGAACCAGGCCCTGCTGGACAGCCTCCTTCCACAGTACAGCAAGCTGTATGGGAAACCAGGGGAGCAGGTGAGTGTGCTGTCCACTGCCTTACTAATTGTGCATGTTGTCTGACTAGCAGGACTTTCAGTGTGCACATCACTGGCTAGCATGCTCACTGAGTAGTTGTCACACCCCAAAGTGTGTAGTTACATGCACTGAACTGGTACAGTGCAGTAACAGTGCATTCCAACTAGGTTTACTTCCCATGCAATGATACCATGTAGTGACTGCTGGCAAACTGTTCATAGCCATTGTTGCACTGCCTGTGTACATCATATGCCCCTGTGATTGAGACATGTATACCCAACTGTGTGATTCACGTATATGTTGCATGTGTAGTAATGGCCTTTTCACTTTGTCATCCTCACAGGTTGATGCCCACCAGAAGCAGGAACTCTGGCTGACCATCGCCCGGGAAGTAAGATCCGTGGGGGTCTACAGGCGCAGGATCCGCAACTGCCAGAAGAGGTGGCAGGACCTTCGTGGCTGGACCCGGAGGATCGCAAGGGTCCAGCTGAAGCTGTCGCCTCCTCACAGGAGGGGCGGACACCGGACCCTGACCCCCACATGCTCCGGATCCTGGCGGTGGTCTTCCCTGACCTGGATGGGCAGCTGAAGGCCAGACAGCAGCAAGGAGGGGTGAGTCCATGACTGCACTGTGCACTTTGTCTGACATGCTATGTGCCCTCCTCTGACCTGGTTAAATTTCCACAGTACATCAGTCATGTGGTCCAGGACCCATGTCCCTCATTTGTGACATGCCCACTTCTCCTCTGATACGCATATGTGTGGCCCTTATAGTCAGGAAATTGTGTCATTTGGGGACTGTGTCATTGCATTTAGCTTTGCTCAAGGTGGGGGACAGCATTTGTTCCCGTGACTATGTTGTGCGATTCATGGGTGGGTCAATTGCTTACACAATGCCTAAGTTCTGACATGTAATCTGGGTGTAACTTTGATATGTGGTCCGCTTGCTGCTCTGACTCACCACATGTCCCTGGGGAATTTGGCACACACCCATGCTGCTGGTGGGAACAATGTTTGGGCCTCAGGAGTATGTGTATCCAGTGTGTCACACATGCTTAGCCACCTGCCTACTGTCCAGGACTCATCCCTCTTACAGGTGGAGCTGGACAGTCATGCCTACTCCAGGGCACTCCCACTCCCGTGTATCATCTGGCATGTTGTGATCAGTGAAATGTACCCTCAGGTGTCTGCCTCTGTCTCATTGTGCTGTGTCTTCATTGTCAGGACTACTGGTATGTTTATTGGTTAGGGCTCAGCATGCCATCGGAGATGTGACCATGATAGACGATACTTCTGTGACTTATAGGTGTCTGATCACTTGACTGTGCACACAGGTGTTTGCGACTGTGACTTTCAGGCAGCTGTATTTTCATTCACAGCACACTGTGAGGTGCTCATGTTCAGAGAGTTGTGTTTCATGTCCCCCATATGTCCAGTTGGTATGACGTGGACAAATAGTAGTACAGATGATGTGGTTTTTGGGGGATGGACATGTGCACTTGTCAGTCACATAACTTGCATTCCCCATGCCCTCGGATTGTGACACAGTGCAGACTGTTGTTGGCTGGCTGCCATGGCCATGTGACTTCAGACAGTAATGTATGACTTTGCACGCATTCCTGTGTCATGGCATTAAACTTCATGGGACTGATCCTGCAGGGGAGTGACATGTGCAACATGCACCCCATTGTGGCATTGACTATCCGGACATGGGTGCATCATGGTGTCTGGTGCTGGTATGCATCACATGCATTTCTATTTAGACTCTGGCCATCCCTTTATCCGGACACCTGCACTGACTCAGTGGCAAGAGATGTGATGTGTGCATGTTCACATACTTCACCGTGTTCCCTGCAATGTCCAACAACTGTGTAGGTGGTGCATGTGTCCACACTGGGGTCTTACCATCAGACAGGCACCAGACAGATGGGTGCAAGGGCAGGAGGGGTGTGAGTCCCATGGTTGACCATCAGACTGACAATTGGCTTCCCCGAATCTGTGTGAGGACTTTAGGCAATGTTCAACTAAGGATGCCAGGGCTTGCTCTGTAATGTGCTGTACTTACTGTGGTGTGTGCGGTCAGTGCAGGTGACTGATGTTTGTCTGTTTCCCTAATTGTTTGCAGATATATCCACGGCCACAGGAGGGGACAGCTCCACGGACCAGGAGGAGCAGCAGAGCCATACTGGGTCAGCATCGGACGAGTGGCACGGAGGGCGAGGGGAGCCACACCGAGGAGTCCTCAGCACCATCCACCTCAGCTGAGGACCACAGCAGCTCGGAGGATGACTCCCTTGTGGAGGCGGGTCTCAGCAGCCACCAAAGGCCAGCTAGTCTGTCTGGCCCCGCCACCACCACCACCACCACCGCCCTCCCATTGGCTCCCATTCCTGAGGTCCGTGGAGGCTCCCGTGCTCGGGAGCGTGTCTCCTTCATGCCAGGCACCGCACCCCCTGCCCCTGTGTCCCCTGCTGCCCTGAGTGAGGAGTCTGTGTACCTCCTTCGGCAGCTCCATGTAGGGCAGACAGCAATGCTGAGTGTCCTCCAAGCACACACCACTCTGTTGACACAGCTGGTGTCGTTCATGGAGAGCATCTCGACGGGTATGTCTGCCCTACAGAGGAGCAATAAGTTCATGGACTCCTCTCTGATGGCAGCAGTGTCCCTCCTCCAACAGTCCCTCACCCCTCCCACCTCTGCCCCATCCACACTTCCTGCCCCCCTACTTGTCCAAAGCACATGCACACCTGCACAGTCACCCAAACACACAGACACGAGCAGCACAGACACATCCAAGAGAAAGGCAAGACGTGCACACAAGCATCCTCAGGGGACTGATACCACAGACACAGGGGATGGGGAACACACACCCACACAGGCATCCACATTCACTCCGCAGTCCTCCAAATCCTCTCCCTCCAAGACCCCTTCCCTTGCCTCGCCTGCTACCCCACCTACACAGCAGATCTTCCTGTGTGACCTCGGCCTCTTCCCCTCCAATCCTGCTGATCCAGCATACCGGGGGAAGAGGAAGTCCACCCACACAGAGGGGAGTGCCCCTCGCCCCAGACACCCTCCCCCAGGTGCAGGCAGACACAGGACCCCATTAGAAAGTCCCCCCGGACCAGGAAGAGAAAGACCCCACCACCACCACCACGCAGCTCCACCGCCCAGTCTCTCTCCTCCATCCCCCAGGCCACCACTGCACAGGTACCCCCGCCACACCCTGCCCCAGGTTCCCCCACACACCGATACCGCATCCCCAGACTGCTTAGGCCCTCCCCCCCTGCCACTTGCTCTTCCACCCCCAACCCAGACGCTCTGCCTGTTAGTGGCACTGTTATGGAGACCGGGTCCCCCCCTCTGTCCTGCCCACCTCATCTGCCCACCCTTCAACTCCCTTGGAGTCATGCACTGCAGTGGAGTCCACAACCACCACGTCTGACTCGGGCACTGCAGTGGTTACCCAGTCCACTACATCAGTCCAGCCCACTGCAGTGGTTGCAGCACCCGCACCAACTGACTTGTGTACCACAGTGGTGCCGGCCCCCTGAGTCAGACACCTCCACTGCAGTTGCCGGTGACACTCCTGCACCCACCACCCCTTCACTGCCTCACTCTGCCATCCCCTGATCCTGTCCCTGCGGTGCCTGGCCTGCCCCTTGTATGCCCCTCCAAGGGGATGTCCCCTAACTGTACCAGTGCAGGCAAGCAATGTGTGACCAGTTGTCACTTCTCACCCTGTTGGGACTGTGATTTTGGACTGGCCATTGGCCTTAGTTTCTTTTGGACTTCCGTGTTTACCCTCACATTTGCTGAATAAAGCCTCTTTTTGTTTACTTGTGGGTTTTCTTTTGATGTACATGATGTGGATGAGTAGCATCCTGCATTTGCAGTTGTAATAGTGTTCACATCAGGAAAATGAAGTGTTGCAGTGATGGACTCCATGTGGTCCATGGGATATGTGTCCTGTTGTAGTCTGGATCTATGGCATCCTTTGCTACAGTCTGAGGGTGTAATGTTCAGCATTTGACACAGGTGTCCATTTTGCATTTGTAAATGAACATCTTTGTCTTACACTGATGCACATCTGGTGGGCTTACCACTGTTCAATGTTCCGATTTCCCTGACTGTGTGCCCAGCTCCACTGGACATGCAGTTTTGCACATCAATGTCGAAGGACTCATCTGTGTATACAGTGCAACTTGCTAGACACGTGTTTTGTGTGTATGCAGATGACTGATGTGACACTCCCGTACCCAGGCTGATGTGAGCAGAGCCTTCTGTGTGTTGTGGTTGTTGACTCACTGACGGAGTGTTCTGCTGACATGTTTGGGTCGTGCACAGACAAGGTTTGGCACAGCAGACCTTCCACAGGAGTGGAGTGCCCTCATCGCAGTGTGTAATCAGGTGACATTGCGTGGGCCTGTGTTGTGTGTTGTGTAAGCATGTCTGTGCGTGTTCCCTTCCCTTTTCCTACACAGGCTGTGTCCCTAGGGATGTTCCTGTTTGTGATGCTTGCTGAGTTGCTCTGTGTTCATCCAGCATCTTGGACCTGGTTTCTCCGTGATGTGGGTGCATGGCAAACTAATGTTCATGAGGTTGTCATACCAGGTTGTCTTTGTTGTCAGGGCTGGGGATGTGGGCAAACGCAGATGGGGCACATTCAGGATTCCCCTTGGCACTTGTTGTTTACACGAGTCATGTGATTTACAGTTTGTGGTAGCTTTCAGTGATTGTGACACGTTGTGTGTGTGACTGCTGCCACTCCTCAGGGTCAGAGCTGCAATGTTGGAAGTTGTGTACGTGTGTTCTTCATGTGTCACCTTGGCTTCTTCGTTGGTGTGTGACTATGGCCAGGATCCCATTGATTGTGGTGGATTTCACATCATGCCCATGTACGGCATACTGTGCTGTGTGTCAGACATTGACGAGTCTTGTTGACTGGCCATGTGTGATGGGTTTCTGCACCCAGGGTGCATGTCCAATGTCACCAGTCCATGTGAGCTTCACTGCTGCACATTGGTGGAGATCAGGGTATGTGGTGTTGAGTGTGTGCAAAAGTGAGTTGTTGCACGGCTAGACCTCTACCTCCATATTGGCCTTGGCTGGCAGGCCGTGCTGATTGATTGGAGCTTGTGTAGGTGTGATGGTAGTTAGTTGCTCAGGACACATGGCTGTGGTTCACAGTGTGAACGACATCTAATTTTGTCATCACAGTGGGATTATCATGCAGGCTAGTGTCAGCACAATGTGGGGTCCCTGGGGGTAGTGCTGTGGTGGGTCTGTCTCTTGCTGAGTTAGTTGCTGTTCCTACAAGCTTGTGTGACATGTGTAATTTGTGCTCCCTCTCATCTAACAATGCCTGATTGCCCACATAGGGGTATCCGATCCATGAGTAACTTTTGTTTGGCACTGTATACACATCTGTGTGGTTGGAATTCAGGCCTCCTCATGTGTTGTGTGGGTGCCTGGGGACACTGGCACACCCCCCCATCACCTGTTGTGTTTGATATGCAGTGTGAGTCTGCCTGTTTGTGTATGTGCCTTTGCACCACTGCATTGGCATATCTTGAGTGTGCCATTGGCTGTATGTTGTTTGGTGGCTTTCCCCTGCTGTCCCTGGGACTCCTAGGTCATCAGTCAGCACAATAATCATGGTTTGTATGTCCCATTGCTGCCATGGCATGGTATGTGTTCACCTGACATCTACAGTCTCCACAGGATATCTACATTTGTGTGTCCATTGGTGCAGATATGTGGGTCAGCATTACGATGGTCACTTCTGTCATTGTGTTATTTGTGAATGTTGACAATGTGGGCCCCCATGGGTGATGTTTGTATGCACATGGCCAAAATGATGTTTCCGTGACACTGCACTGTTTCCCTCAACCAATCTATGTTGCTATGGGACACAAGCACTACTATGCCACTGATGTGTTTGTTGTTGTGTGACCAGGATTCATCCATGCAGTTTGGCTTTGGCAGCTTTTACCATGACTACACTTCCCTTTTGGTCACTGTGGTGATGGGGCTTTAGGCCCCATTGCCACACTGTTCAAAATGTGCATCAGCTATGGACACCACACTTCCCTTTTGGTCACTGTGGTGATGGGGTTTTAGGCCCCATTGCCACACTGTTCAAAATGTGCATCAGCTATGGACTCCACACTTCCCTTTTGGTCACTGTGGTGATGGGGCTTTAGGCCCCATTGCCACACTGTTCAAAATGTGCATCAGCTATGGACACCACACTTCCCTTTTGGTCACTGTGGTGATGGGGCTTTAGGCCCCATTGCCACACTGTTCAAAATGTGCATCAGCTATGGACTCCACACTTCCCTTTTGGTCACTGTGGTGATGGGGCTTTAGGCCCCATTGCCACACTGTTCAAAATGTGCATCAGCTATGGATAGCACACTTCCCTTTTGGTCACTGTGGTGATGGGGCTTTAGGCCCCATTGCAACACTGTTCAAAATGTGCATCAGCTATGGATAGCACACTTCCCTTTTGGTCACTGTGGTGATGGGGTGTTCGAGCCACATTTCTGTGTGACACATGTGCTAGGGGGTCACATTGTATGTTCAATGTCATGTTCAGTGTTGTAGGCATTTGACACAGACTACACACACTTGTCATGGTGTTGGGGGGGATGTAATCTTCTGTCATTCCTTATGTGGGAGTATGCTAGTTGTGTCATGCATTACCCGTCCTATGAGTAGGAGTGGTGTTAGTGGTAGGCATCCATCCCCCCATGAGTGGGGATGGTAGTAGTGACAGGCATCCAGGCCCCCCTGAGTAGGGGTGGTGGTAGTGGTAGGCATCCAGCCCCCCCTGAGTAGTGATGGTGGTAGTGGTAGGCATCCATACCCCTAAGGGTGGGGATGGTAGTAGTGGCAGGCATCCAGGCCCCCCTGAGTAGGAGTGGTGGTAGTGGTAGGCATCCATACCCCTAAGGGTTGGGATGGTAGTAGTGGCAGGCATCCAGGCCCCCCTGAGTAGGGGTGGTGGTAGTGGTAGGCATCCAGGCCCCCCTGAGTAGTGGTGGTGGTAGTGGCAGGCATCCATCCCCCTATGAGTGGGGATGGTAGTAGTGGCAGGCATCCAGGCCCCCTATGAGTGGGGATGGTAGTATTGGTAGGCATCCATCCCCCTATGAGTGGGGATGGTAGTAGTGACAGGCATCCAGGCCCCCTGAGTAGGGGTGGTGGTAGTGGTAGGCATCCATCCTCCCATGAGTGGGGATTGTAGTAGTGGTAGGCATCCAGCCCCCTAAGGGTGGGGTTGGTAGTAGTGACAGGCAACCAGCCCCCCGTGAGTAGGGGTGGTGGTGGTGGCAGGCATCCATACCCCTAAGGGTGGGGATGGTAGTAGTGGCAGGCATCCAGGCCCCCCTGAGTAGGGGTGGTGCTAGTGGTAGGCATCCATACCCCTAAGGGTGGGGATGGTAGTAGTGGCAGGCATCCAGGCCCCCCTGAGTAGGGGTGGTGCTAGTGGTAGGCATCCAGGCGCCCCTGAGTGTGGTGGTGGTAGTGGCAGGCATCCATCTCCCTATGAGTAGGGATGGTAGTAGTGGCAGGTGTCCAGGCCCCCTATGAGTGGGGATGGTAGTAGTGGTAGGCATCCATCCCCCTATGAGTGGGGATGGTAGTAGTGACAGGCATCCATGCCCCCCTGAGTAGGGGTGGTGGTAGTGGTAGACATCCTTCCCCCCATGAGTGGGGATGGTAGTAGTGGTAGGCATCCAGCCCCCTAAGGGTGGGGTAGGTAGTAGTGACAGGCATCCAGCCCCCCTGAGTAGGGGTGGTGGTAGTGGTAGGCATCCATACCCCTAAGGGTGGGGATGGTAGTAGTGGCAGGCATCCAGCCCCCCTGAGTAGGGGTGGTGGTAGTGGTAGGCATCCATACCCCTAAGGGTGGGGATGGTAGTAGTAGCAGGCATCCAGGCCCCCTGAGTAGGGGTGGTGGTAGTGGTAGGCATCCATACCTCTAAGGGTGGGGATGGTAGTAGTGGTAGGCATCCAGGCCCCCTGAGTAGGGGTGGTGGTAGTGGTAGGCATCCAGGCCCCCTGAGTAGTGGTGGTGGTAGTGGCAGGCATCCATCCCCCTATGAGTGGGGATGGTAGTATTGGCAGGCATCCAGGCCCCATATGAGTGGGGATGGTAGTAGTGGTAGGCATCCATCCCCCTATGAGTGGGGATGGTAGTAGTGACAGGCATCCAGGCCCCCTGAGTAGGGGTGGTGGTAGTGGTAGGCATCCATCCCCCATGAGTGGGGATGGTAGTAGTGGTAGGCATCCAGCCCCCTAAGGGGTGGGGTTGGTAGTAGTGACAGGCATCCAGCCCCCCCTGAGAAGGGGTGGTGGTGGTGGCAGGCATCTAGCCCCCCCTGAGTGGGGGTGGTGGTAGTGGTAGGCATCCATCCCCCTAAGGGTGGGGATGGTAGTAGTGGCAGGCATCCAGGCCCCCTGAGTAGGGGTGGCGGTAGGGGTAGGCATCCAGGCCCCCTGAGTAGGGGTGGTGGTGGTGGCATGCATCTAGCCCTCCCTGAGTAGTGATGGTGGTAGTGGTAGGCATGGTAGTAGTGGCAGGCATCCAGGCCCCCTGAGTAGGGGTGGTGGTAGTGGTAGGCATCCAGCCCCCACTGAGTAGTGATGGTGGTAGTGGTAGGCATCCATACCCCTAAGGGTGGGGATGGTTGTAGTGGCAGGCATCCAGGCCCCCTGAGTAGGGGTGGTGGTAGTGGTAGGCATCCATACCCCTAAGGGTGGGGATGGTAGTAGTGGCAGGCATCCAGGCCCCCCTGAGTAGGGGTGGTGGTAGTGGTAGGGATCCAGGCCCCCCTGAGTAGTGGTGGTGGTAGTGGCAGGCATCCGTCCCCCTATGAGTGGGGATGGTAGTAGTGGCAGGCATCCATCCCCCTATGAGTGGGGATGGTAGTAGTGGTAGGCATCCATCCCCCTATGAGTGGGGATGGTAGTAGTGACAGGCATCCAGGCCCCCCTGAGTAGGGGTGGTGGTAGTGGTAGGCATCCATCCCCCCATGAGTGGGGATGGTAGTAGTGGTAGGCATCCAGCCAACCCCTGAGTAGTGATGGTGGTAGTGGTAGGCATCCATACCCCTAAGGGTGGGGATGGTAGTAGTGGCAGGCATCCAGGCCCCTCTGAATAGGGGTGGTGGTAGTGGTAGGCATCCATACCCCTAAGGGTGGGGATGGTAGTAGTGGCAGGCATCCAGGCCCCCTGAGTAGGGGTGGTGGTAGTGGTAGGCATCCAGGCCCCCTGAGTAGTGGTGGTGGTAGTGGCAGGCATCCATCCCCCTATGAGTGGGGATGGTAGTAGTGGCAGGCATCCAGGCCCCCTATGAATTGGGATGGTAGTAGTGGTAGGCATCCAGCCCCCCCTGAGTAGTGATGGTGGTAGTGGTAGGCATCCATACCCCTAAGGGTGGGGATGGTAGTAGTGTCAGGCATCCAGGCCCCCCTGAGTAGGGGTGGTGGTAGTGGTAGGCATCCATACCCCTAAGGGTGGGGATGGTAGTTGTGGCAGGCATCCAGGCCCCCCTGAGTAGGGGTGGTGGTAGTGGTAGGGATCCAGGCCCCCCTGAGTAGTGGTGGTGGTAGTGGCAGGCATCCGTCCCCCTATGAGTGGGGATGGTAGAAGTGGCAGGCATCCATCCCCCTATGAGTGGGGATGGTAGTAGTGGTAGGCATCCATCCCCCTATGAGTGGGGATGGTAGTAGTGACAGGCATCCATCCCCCTATGAGTGGGGATGGTAGTAGTGGTAGGCATCCAGCCAACCCCTGAGTAGTGATGGTGGTAGTGGTAGGCATCCATACCCCTAAGGGTGGGGATGGTAGTAGTGGCAGGCATCCAGGCCCCCTGAATAGGGGTGGTGGTAGTGGTAGGCATCCATACCCCTAAGGGTGGGGATGGTAGTAGTGGCAGGCATCCAGGCCCCCTGAGTAGGGGTGGTGGTAGTGGTAGGCATCCAGGCCCCCTGAGTAGTGGTGGTGGTAGTGGCAGGCATCCATCCCACTATGAGTGGGGATGGTAGTAGTGGCAGGCATCCAGGCCCCCTATGAATTGGGATGGTAGTAGTGGTAGGCATCCATCCCCCTATGAGTGGGGATGGTAGTAGTGACAGGCATCCAGGCCCCCCTGAGTAGGGGTGGTGGTAGTGGTAGGCATCCACCCCCCCTGAGTAGGGGTGGTGGTAGTGGTAGGCATCCATACCCCTAAGGGTGGGGATGGTAGTAGTAGCAGGCATCCAGGCCCCCCTGAGTAGGGATGGTAGTAGTGGCAGGCATCCAGCCCCCCCTGAGTAGGGGTGGTGGTAGTGGTAGGCATCCATACCCCTAAGGGTGGGGATGGTAGTAGTAGCAGGCATCCAGGCCCCCCTGAGTAGGGGTGGTGGTAGTGGTAGGCATCCATACCTCTAAGGGTGGGGATGGTAGTAGTGGTAGGCATCCAGGCCCCCCTGAGTAGGGGTGGTGGTAGTGGTAGGCATCCAGGCCCCCCTGAGTAGTGGTGGTGGTAGTGGCAGGCATCCATCCCCCTATGAGTGGGGATGGTAGTAGTGGCAGGCATCCAGGCCCCATATGAGTGGGGATGGTAGTAGTGGTAGGCATCCATCCCCCTATGAGTGGGGATGGTAGTAGTGACAGGCATCCAGGCCCCCCTGAGTAGGGGTGGTGGTAGTGGTAGGCATCCATCCCCCAATGAGTGGGGATGGTAGTAGTGGTAGGCATCCAGCCCCCTAAGGGGTGGGGTTGGTAGTAGTGACAGGCATCCAGCCCCCCCTGAGTAGGGGTGGTGGTGGTGGCAGGCATCTAGCCCCCCCTGAGTGGGGGTGGTGGTAGTGGTAGGCATCCATCCCCCTAAGGGTGGGGATGGTAGTAGTGGCAGGCATCCAGGCCCCCCTGAGTAGGGGTGGCGGTAGGGGTAGGCATCCAGGCCCCCCTGAGTAGGGGTGGTGGTGGTGGCATGCATCTAGCCCTCCCTGAGTAGTGATGGTGGTAGTGGTAGGCATGGTAGTAGTGGCAGGCATCCAGGCCCCCTGAGTAGGGGTGGTGGTAGTGGTAGGCATCCAGCCCCCACTGAGTAGTGATGGTGGTAGTGGTAGGCATCCATACCCCTAAGGGTGGGGATGGTTGTCGTGGCAGGCATCCAGGCCCCCCTGAGTAGGGGTGGTGGTAGTGGTAGGCATCCATACCCCTAAGGGTGGGGATGGTAGTAGTGGCAGGCATCCAGGCCCCCCTGAGTAGGGGTGGTGGTAGTGGTAGGGATCCAGGCCCCCCTGAGTAGTGGTGGTGGTAGTGGCAGGCATCCGTCCCCCTATGAGTGGGGATGGTAGTAGTGGCAGGCATCCATCCCCCTATGAGTGGGGATTGTAGTAGTGGTAGGCATCCATCCCCCTATGAGTGGGGATGGTAGTAGTGACAGGCATCCAGGCCCCCTGAGTAGGGGTGGTGGTAGTGGTAGGCATCCATCCCCCATGAGTGGGGATGGTAGTAGTGGTAGGCATCCAGCCAACCCCTGAGTAGTGATGGTGGTAGTGGTAGGCATCCATACCCCTAAGGGTGGGGATGGTAGTAGTGGCAGGCATCCAGGCCCCCTGAATAGGGGTGGTGGTAGTGGTAGGCATCCATACCCCTAAGGGTGGGGATGGTAGTAGTGGCAGGCATCCAGGCCCCCTGAGTAGGGGTGGTGGTAGTGGTAGGCATCCAGGCCCCCTGAGTAGTGGTGGTGGTAGTGGCAGGCATCCATCCCCCTATGAGTGAGGATGGTAGTAGTGGCAGGCATCCAGGCCCCCTATGAATTGGGATGGTAGTAGTGGTAGGCATCCAGCCCCCCTGAGTAGTGATGGTGGTAGTGGTAGGCATCCATACCCCTAAGGGTGGGGATGGTAGTAGTGGCAGGCATCCAGGCCCCCCTGAGTAGGGGTGGTGGTAGTGGTAGGCATCCATACCCCTAAGGGTGGGGATGGTAGTAGTGGCAGGCATCCAGGCCCCCCTGAGTAGGGGTGGTGGTAGTGGTAGGGATCCAGGCCCCCCTGAGTAGTGGTGGTGGTAGTGGCAGGCATCCGTCCCCCTATGAGTGGGGATGGTAGAAGTGGCATGCATCCATCCCCCTATGAGTGGGGATGGTAGTAGTGGTAGGCATCCATCCCCCTATGAGTGGGGATGGTAGTAGTGACAGGCATCCAGGCCCCCCTGAGTAGGGGTGGTGGTAGTGGTAGGCATCCATCCCCCTATGAGTGGGGATGGTAGTAGTGGTAGGCATCCAGCCAACCCCTGAGTAGTGATGGTGGTAGTGGTAGGCATCCATACCCCTAAGGGTGGGGATGGTAGTAGTGGCAGGCATCCAGGCCCCCTGAATAGGGGTGGTGGTAGTGGTAGGCATCCATACACCTAAGGGTGGGGATGGTAGTAGTGGCAGGCATCCAGGCCCCCTGAGTAGGGGTGGTGGTAGTGGTAGGCATCCAGGCCCCCCTGAGTAGTGGTGGTGGTAGTGGCAGGCATCCATCCCCCTATGAGTGGGGATGGTAGTAGTGGCAGGCATCCAGGCACCCTATGAATTGGGATGGTAGTAGTGGTAGGCATCCATCCCCCTATGAGTGGGGATGGTAGTAGTGACAGGCATCCAGGCCCCCTGAGTAGGGGTGGTGGTAGTGGTAGGCATCCACCCCCCATGAGTGGGGATGGTAGTAGTGGTAGGCATCCAGCCCCCTAAGGGTGGGGTTGGTAGTAGTGACAGGCATCCAGCCCCCCTGAGTAGGGGTGGTGGTGGTGGCAGGCATCTAGCCCCCCTGAGTGGGGGTGGTGGTAGTGGTAGGCATCCATCCCCCTAAGGGTGGGGATGGTAGTAGTGGCAGGCATCCAGGCCCCCCTGAGTAGGGGTGGCGGTAGTGGTAGGCATCCAGGCCCCCCTGAGTAGGGGTGGTGGTGGTGGCAGGCATCTAGCCCCCCCTGAGTAGTGATGGTGGTAGTGGTAGGCATGGTAGTAGTGGCAGGGATCCAGGCCCCCCTGAGTAGGGGTGGTGGTAGTGGTAGGCATCCAGCCCCCCCTGAGTAGTGATGGTGGTAGTGGTAGGCATCCATACCCATAAGGGTGGGGATGGTAGTAGTGGCAGGCATCCAGGCCCCCCTGAGTAGGGGTGGTGGTAGTGGTAGGCATCCATACCCCTAAGGGTGTGGATGGTAGTAGTGGCAGGCATCCAGGCCCCCCTGAGTAGGGGTGGTGGTAATGGTAGGGATCCAGGCCCCCCTGAGTAGTGGTGGTGGTAGTGGCAGGCATCCATCCCCCTATGAGTGGGGATGGTAGTAGTGGCAGGCATCCATCCCCCTATGAGTGGGGATGGTAGTAGTGGTAGGCATCCATCCCCCTATGAGTGGGGATGGTAGTACTGACAGGCATCCAGGCCCCCCTGAGTATGGGTGGTGGTAGTGGTAGGCATCCATCCCCCCATGAGTGGGGATGGTAGTAGTGGTAGGCATTCAGCCCCCCCTGAGTAGTGATGGTGGTAGTTGTAGGCATCCATACCCCTAAGGGTGGGGATGGTAGTAGTGGCAGACATCCAGGCCCCCCTGAATAGGGGTGGTGGTAGTGGTAGGCATCCGTACCCCTAAGGGTGGGGATGGTAGTAGTGGCAGGCATAAAGGCCCCCCTGAGTAGGGGTGGTGGTAGTGGTAGGCATCCAGGCCCCCCTGAGTAGTGGTGGTGGTAGTGGCAGGCATCCATCCCCCTATGAGTGGGGATGGTAGTAGTGGCAGGCATCCAGGCCCCCTATGAATTGGGATGGTAGTAGTGGTAGGCATCCATCCCCCTATGAGTGGGGATGGTAGTAGTGACAGGCATCCATGCCCCCCTGAGTAGGGGTGGTGGTAGTGGTAGGCATCCATCCCCCCATGAGTGGGGATGGTAGTAGTGGTAGGCATCCAGCCCCCTAAGGGTGGGGTTGTTAGTAGTGGCAGGCATCCAGGCCCCCCTGAGTAGGGGTGGTGGTAGTGGTAGGTATCCAGCCCCCCCTGAGTAGGGGTGTTGGTGGTGGCAGGCATCTAGCCCCCCCTGAGTGGGGGTGGTGGTAGTGGTAGGCATCCATCCCCCCATGAGTGGGGATGGTAGTAGTGACAGGCATCCAGCCCCCAAAGGGTGGGGTTGGTAGTAGTGACAGGCATCCAGCCCCCCCTGAGTAGGGGTGGTGGTGGTGGCAGGCATCTAGCCCCCCCTGAGTGGGGGTGGTGGTAGTGGTCGGCATCCATCCCCCTAAGGGTGGGGATGGTAGTACTGGCAGGCATCCAGGCCCCCCTGAGTAGGGGTGGTGGTAGTGGTAGGCATCCAGGCCCCCCTGAGTAGGGGTGGTGGTGGTGGCAGGCATCTAGCCCCCCCTGAGTGGGATGTGGTGGTAGTAGTAGGCATCCATCCCCCCATGAGTGGGGATGGTAGTAGTGACAGGCATTCAGCCCCTAAGGGTGGGGTTGGTAGTAGTGACAGGCATCCAGCCCCCCCTGAGTAGGGGTGGTGGTGGTGGCAGGTATCTAGCCCCCCCTGAGTGGGGGTGGTGGTAGTGGTAGGCATCCATCCCCCTAAGGGTGGGGATGGTAGTGGTGGCAGGCATCCAGGCCCCCCTGAGTAGGGGTGGTGGTAGTGGTAGGCATCCAGGCCCCCCTGAATAGGGGTGGTGGTAGTGGTAGGCATCCATACCCCTAAGGGTGGGGATGGTAGTAGTGGCAGGCATCCAGGCCCCCCTGAGTAGGGGTGGTGTTGGTGGTAGGCATCCATCCCCCTATGGGTGTGTATGGCATTGGTGTTGGCCATCCCACCCCTATGGTTCTGCTGTTGCTAGTGTACGTTATTTGTGCATCCCTAAGTGTGTGTGACATATTTCGGGTACGTGTCGTTTGTTTGTATTGTTGGTGTTTGACTTACCGTCTGCGCTGTACGCGTCTGTGCCGGTTCCGGTAATAGATGTAGAGTATAGGTAGGACCTGCGCAATGGGATTCATGCTTGGATCGTCTCGTTCGGGTTTCTCGTGTCTTCGAGTCGTACTCGTAGCAGGCTTGTTCATCTCGTAGCCGTGGATCATCTTGTGGCGCGAAACGGAGCTTATGTACGGCTTGCCCGGATGCTCAAACGTGCCGAGCGTAGCGACGGGTTCGGCGCGTACGGATTGCGCATCGTACTAGTCCGGCCGGAAGGTGCAGTGTATTTGCTTCCGTGCGGCTCGATTCGGCGTTCACAGATCCGGCTCAGGCGGGGAACAGGAGCTGGATTGGGTGAGTACGGCTCGCTCGGAAACTGGGTTGTTATACGCATCGTACTTGTTCGTCCGGACAAGTGTACGAATCGGTCGGGAAACACGCATTCGGCTTGTATTTTTTCCGGACGAATACTGTTAGGTGCCCTACCGGCCGAGATTGGAATCGACCCCTAAGTGTTCGAAATCAACATTTTTCTCTCTTGCTTGTTGCGTCGCAGTCGCCATCTCACTGGTGGCATGGCTGCCTAATTTTGAATAACTGGTTGTCCAAGTGGATCTTGACTTAGTGGCCCAGAACTTTGACACTTTTGTGAACTCTCCTTTGCTCCCTTAGTAGCAATGATTTCTTCCTGTTTAATTGCACCTTTCAACATTTGCAAGTAGTTTGAAAAGACTGGACACTGAATGCTGTTTTTTACAGCATTGTGAGAGTCTTTGTAGCAGTCATAGTCTCCAAGTAGATCTGATTCAGCACGCCAAGGCTTGAACAGTTGCAGAAGAGCCAAATAGAAAACCTTTCTTCTGTCTGCAGTTTGGCAACTCATTTTTCTGTGGTTAATTACATTTCCTTTGCTATGTCTCACCAAACAACCGTCACATCCAACTTCCACATTTTTCCCTTACTCTATGTTTTCTGTTACATTACTTTTCTATAGTATCTATAGTGTTGAAGTACTTCATAAAGGCACATGTTCTCTAGGTGTTCACTCCTTCTTGGATAGTACGGATCCAATATATTTGACTTCACAATATCTCTGCTTTCCTGATCAAACTCTGCTAGATACTGAATTTTTGGGAAAGACTTCAACATTTTGTTTTGTGTGCTTGCAAATCCTGGACTTACCCAAACAATTTTCATTGACTTTGAGAATAAGCTGGCCGAGCTCAACCGATCCAAGCCCTCATAGGATCCTATCTCACTATGGGAAAGCATTTTCAAGCTGAAGCTGTACAATTTCTTGGTAAGACTCATTTCTGCAGAAATCTCCTCCCCCATCTCCTTCATCTCTGACTTCACTGATTTTATAATATATGAAGTGATAATGAGCAACAGCAATGGAGTTGTTTGCAACAAACTGTATATCCATGTTTGCATTCCACATTTTCAGAATGACTGGATTATAGACATTTATATACTTCAAGGCTTCTGTTCTTCTCAGGTTGTACATGTTTTTCTTTGATTTTCATGTTAGTGTATGCCTTCCTGCAGACAAAAAGCTCTTTACTTTTCCTTTTGAAATGACGGGTCATGGGAATCCAAAACGACATCTTGTATAAAATGTATCTTTGCATCAGTATTTTTGACGACAGTACTTCCCACATCTTTGGCTTTGAAAGCGCAGTTCTTCTTGTCTCATGCTCTTTTCACAACCATCCTTTGGGATGTCGCATACTGTTCGATGAAAGACAAGACAGAATCGTCACTATCTGTTCCAAATTGCGATGCATCCTTTATCCCTAACAGCATGTGAATATGAGGACCATCTCTTGCTTAGTACACTTTTCGCCAAAAGAAATCAGTTTCTTCGCCATGAGGAGCATTTGTTTTATTGCAGATGAAAGACATCATATCTTGAACCCTGTGATTAAAAAATATGCAAACATTAGCGGGATCCAAGGAGCAAAATTCTCCAGCTGTCTTCACTGTGATGTCGTAAATGTTAGCGTTTCCTTCTCTCAAAAATTCAAGCAGGTCATCCCAGGTGTACTCAGCACAGCTGGGTGTCAGAAACCAAGCAGGTGCACCTAGATTTCTCAACATACATATCAGTTCTCCATGACAGTGATACCAAAACTTGTTGGTGTCACATTGGCACGCCATCAAATTAATTAAGCTGTATTCTAAGTTTTCGTCCTTTCCATGAACTTTGTCAATTAATTCCTTTGCAAAGAGATCTTGAAGATTAACTCCTGTCTTCAGCATGTGTTTAACAGCATATAAAAGTCCAGACAAGTCACTCTCAAACAAAAGAATAAATATATAGGGAATACACTGCCGAAATCTTGGATCCTCTGAGTATAATCTTGTTGATCGGTATTCAGCTGTACAGAGCGGTCATTAAAGCAGCCACATTCTCCAGTGGGAACCAGCTTTGGAAAACAGTGAGCTTCTAAGCTTTTCTCCCACACTCTCATGGGAGCTCCTTTTGCTTGCTTCATTTGAAAAAGATCAATTGCATCACTGATTACTTCTTTAGAATGCAGAGGATGGATGCTGTAGTGTTCGTAAATCTCTTCTGATCAGGATCAATCCACTTTTTCAGTCTTCCCATTTGATGGTAATGTTTCCTCCTCTACGCATGTCACATCTTGAACAACATCAAAATTGTTATAATAAACATTATTTTGCACCAGGTATAATGTTGCTTTTATTTTACTTTATTAATATTGACTAACTCTTGCCAGATTTGTTTATTATATGTAGGCATGCTGTTTAATAGAATGACAAGTAGCTCATGATCCTCTCTGTATACACCAACAGTTTCAATATTCTGTTTAAAATCTAAAGGTAAGTAGACAACTCTTCCTCTAACGCCTTTCTGAAGGTCAGTTGGTGGCAGCTTCCGTGTTTTAGGGTCCATACAAATAATAGCCTGAAATGGGTGTTTACATTGAATGAGAATGGATTTGTAAACATTTAAATCTCATAGTTCTGATGGAATAGATACTAAGTCTAACTTGTTATATACTGCTCAAGCTGGCATTTTGTTTTCCTCTATCTTATCATAGCAGTACTTACATATAATTTGTGGTGTGGATAACTGAAACTGTTCCTCTACAAATAAATAAACAGCAAATTCTTGCCACTTATCTTTATCCTCCTGTTCAGTTTTTGAGAATACAACATTTTTTTTTTTTTTTTTTGTTGTCCTCATTTATGCGACTTAAATGGTTATGGTAGAACAGGTCAACCTTTACTGAGTAATACGCTGAATAATCTAAACCGCCCTTGGACAGCGAGGAGAGACCATGTCAACAAAACCTACAAATTCATTTAGGGTTTATCCCTCATGGATCCACCACGACAGTTCACCCCCATTTGTTGGGTCGCGTTGCGTAAAATCATAGGACTTCCCTTCCTATCCTTCCACAGAATTTTTATCCCAAAGTTCCCAATATTTAGTTCGTTTACTCTTCCCTCTGGATTTATCCAGATTTCTAACCTTTTCTACTGATCGAAGCCAAGCCATTACTCCAGGAGGAGCCGGTAGAATCCAGTTTATGCAGACCTCACGTCTGGCTAGTAATATTAGTACAAATAATAGATATTTCTGATTCTTGCTCAGTATGTCAATGGGCTCTTTGGTTTCCACAATACCAAAAATAACAGTGAAAGTGCTTACCTTTATGTTCGTTTCTAAGGTCTTATTAATAATCTTGCCAACTTCTTCCCAGAATATATCAAGGTGGGGACATAGATGGAACATATGGATGTCATTTGCTTTAAGCTCACCACATTTTGGACACATTCTCGTCACCTGATTATTCATTTTGGAAAGTTTCTCAGGCGTCCAATAAGACCTATGTAAAGTAAAGAGATGGTTTTTCCTAAGAGGTGCAGAAACAATAGTATGCCATAAAAGAGAACAAGATACTTGCCATTGCTGTTGCAAATCTTGAGCTGGAAATATCTTCTTCCAAATCTCGCCTGGAATAGTAAATTCATCTTCTTCTCTTTGCATCTGATACCAATACCATTTCGATACCTCTTTTCGAGCTGGTTCTTTTTGCATTTCATCCTCCAGTTTCCTAGTGGAGTCCAGAATCTTCCCCTGTTCTTTTGACCAACTCGCTAACTGGTAGTACTTAAACCTTGATACTTCTCCATTAGTTCTTTCCAACAAAAGTTCCCAACTAAGTAAGTTTCCACACTCAAAAAGTTCTCCCCATTTTGAAATTCCTGCTTTCTTCAGCGGATCTGCTAGAGAGTCTTTTAGGCACTCTGGGGTTCCAGGCGAGCTCCATATTGGTGCAAAACGATTATAGTAGGGGATTTTCCATATTCTTCTTAGATCAAACCATAGCTTGTACGCTGCTCCTAGCATTTTTAGTTTGACTTTTTTGAAGTACTTCGGATGACCAAACTTGTAGAGACAGTAATCATCAACCGTAAAAACACTCCAATAGGATGAGTAGTTCTCGTATTGTCTGAAAAGAATCCTAATGTTCTTAAATTGAAAAGCTCTGCAATAAGCCAAAAGATCAGAACTGGCTATGCCACCTTGATTTTTCCTCTGGCATAACTTCCTCCATGCTATCCTTACTCCTTTAGAGGCCCATATAGAAGTATTAATTTCGCTTTGAATTTTTTTCAACCACTGAGCCTTAAATTCCAGGGGGATAGAATTAAATAAAAACGTAAATTTGGGTAAAATCGCCATTTTAATGACATTTGCCCTCCCCATAAAAGTGAGCGATAAACTTCCCCATGATTTTAATAGTTTCCTCATTTCTTTCACTTTTGAGTCCAAATTCACTTGGGCAATTTCGTCAATATTTTTTAAGATTTCTATCCCTAAATATTTAATTTTGTTCTTGAGTCCAAACATTGGTATATTCATATTCCAGCACATAATCCCGGTCTTTAGATGATTTACTTGATAGCCAGATATATTCCCATAGTCTGTTAACATTTTTGTTATAATATATAAAGACTTTTCAAGGTCGCTAGTATAAATCATAAGGTCATCAGCATATAGTGCCACTTTCATCTCCCACCCTTCAAATTGGAATGGAATAATTTCCTGTGACTTTCTGATCATATTTGCTAGAGGTTCTATATATAAATTAAAAAGCAAAGGAGAGAGCGGGCAGCCTTGTCTCGTACCTCTTGTAATCTGGAATTCTTTCGTTAAGCTTCCATTTATAAGAATTTTTGCAGTGGGAGCCTTGCATATATTCTTTTCCACTCTTAAGAAATTTGCCCCTAGGCCATAATTGGAAATAGCAGCCTGCAGGAAAGACCAATTTACACGGTCGAAAGCCTTAGCTGCGTCAAATGTAAGAACTGCGAGGGGAGTTTGTTCCTGAGTGGCAACATCTATGGCTCCAATTAGTTGATGAGTGAGCTCATGTAACTGTCTCCCTTTAATAAATCCCTTCTGATCTATGTGAATAAGTTTAGGCATACTATTACTAAGTCTTGCTGCCAAAACCTGTGCAAAAATGTTATAGTCATTATTTAAGAGGGATATGGGCCTATACAACTCACACTTATGAGGATCTTTGCCCGGTTTTAAAATCAAACTGATAGTTGCTTCATTCCAAGTTTTTGGAAGCGGTGATCCATCTAGGAAGATAGTATTAAAAAGGTCCACTAAACTCGGAACCAGGGAGTCTTTAAGTGCTAAATAAAACTCGTTTGGGATGGCATCTGGGCCGGACGCTTTTCCTTTTTTGAGTCCTTTTATCACCTTCAAAACCTCCTCATTAGTGATTGCTGTGTTCAATGATTCGCTGCACGTTATTTCCAACTTATGGACTTGGGAATCTTTTAATTATGATTCTATTGAGGAAACAAGAGGGGTTGAGTCCTCCTCATACAATGACTGAAAAAAGAGATGAAAAGCTTCTTCTACATCTGCTTTTTCATCTACCTTTACCCCATCCAACTCTCTATACACAGCCATAATTTTATTTCTATTGGACTCGGTTTTTAACTTCCAAGCTAACAACTTCCCGCTATTCTCCCCATATTCGTAATTTGATAGTTTGCTGGCCTCCCACCTTTTTCTTACCCGGTCTTCTAAAAAGAGTGATAAATCGTGCTTTTTTTTTAGAAATTTCTTCTATCGCTGATTCTTTTCCTTTTTCCGAGATCAGCTCTTCACTTCGCTCTAAACTATCTAATATATCTGCTTCTAGTTGGTTAATTTTAAGTTTAATCTCCTTATTCTTTCTTGCCGCTAGGCCAATTAGGTTCCCTCTAATAACTGCCTTATAGGCGTCCCACACCACCTGGCTAGATGTTTCTCCGTTTGTATTGGTTTGAAAGTAACTTGTTGTTTCATCCCTCAGTATTCCAATAATTTGTTGATCAAACAGAAGTGTTCGATCTAATGTCCACCTTGTTGCACCATAGAGGGATTTTTGGGCTATAGCCATTTGTACTAAGGAGTGGTCAGATAAATGCGCGGGTACATGAGCCACTTTTTTCACGCTCTTACTTAATATTTTATCTATCAGAAAAAAGTCAATTCTGGAGGCATGCCCATACTTGTAATTCCTATAAGTGTATTTGAGAATACAACATTGCAAGTTTCGCTTTTGTAGTGAGTGTGTTGACAACAAAAACAAAGGTTAGTTTCTCAAAAGAAACTGTGTTAAACTTCCTAATCTCTTATGTAAAGTTATCAACACTAATACTTGTGTTGTGTTCCTCTATACCTCCATATACCAACTCCTCATTTTCTCTACACTCCTATTTGGGACCAAAGAAACGAACTGAACATTTTCACAAACTTTTTCTACCTCTGCTACTGTACCATGGAAAAGAGCTCTCTAATAATTTCTCCTAAACGTAAGGCAGGAGTTTTGACATAGCAATTTCTCCTACCTAACTTTCGCATTATACAGAGGTGGACAGCTAACATTCTGAAATGATGAAAGGTGCTTTGGCACACTTTCTTTGACAGACATGCTAGTGAATGTCCTTGTAAATTGGTATACTTTCTTACTTTGCATGGATCTAATCCTTCTGCTTAGACACTTACATAGGAAAGTTCTCAATATATCAATTGATTTCTGCAGAATACTGCAAATACTGCTACAGCTCCATTTGTATACAGGAACCTGTCAATGCGTTCCTGTACCTCTTCAGCTATCTTTTCTTCAGCATTCCTAGGTATCATCTCCTCTTTTGGAATGGGAGTTCCATCCTTGACCTCATAACACCACCAGTTGTTTCAACTGCATGCACTAATGTGTTTTCTTGCAAGAAGCTTCCTTCATTAAAGAATGGCTCAATACTGGAAGTATGCTTCTATTCACCATTGAAACATTTACAGAAATTACTTCTATTCACTAGTCTTTTCTTTAGGCTTCTTCTCTTCATAGACAACACTGTTTTATCCAGTGTCCTCATTCTGCTCAGAATCAAAATAAATAGCGTTCTCTTCGGGGCAAATGTCTTATCAACTACAGCCTCAACATGTTCCTTTTGTTTTACTGCTTCGCTTCACGTTTCATAGTACATATGAGATTCTGAATTACCCTACTACGGTACATTCTGACTCTAATTTCTTTACATTGCCTCTGTCTCCTTGGTAAAGTATCTCCTTTCTTTTATGATTTATTAGTCTTGCTGTCACTTACTTATTTCCCTTTCCTAGCTGATTTGAAACTTCTTATTTTATTTACTTGGTTTTGCTCACTTTGTAGTTTTCCACATACTATTTTAAGAAACTTCTTAGTTTTATTACCAGCAGCTCCTTTCTCGTTAACCACATTGTCTCCATTATTTTCTTTCTGGTTTGTAAGGAAATAGTATCCTTTCTTCTGTTTCTTTCTTCTTTGTGTTTTATTTGGCATTTTAAGTATCTGTTTTTAAGTAGAAGTAGAACTCTGCAAACAAAAAAGAAATATATACATTTAGCTTTTTCTTATGTATTATGAATGTAAATGATTTAACCATTTAACTTCCTATATAAATACGTATAATACTATATAACAGCAACTGGAAGTCTGTTACTTATCATGTCTAAATAAATGTGTGTCTGACTGTATCACTGTAGCCATAAGTGTGTATCTGTGTATGTTACTGTATGCATCAGTGTGTATCTGGATAAGTACAAAACTCACAGTGTTGGTGGGAAACTGTATCAATAGGTGAGCGTATGGAACTTAAGTGCAGGTGTACTCAGTGTAACTTAAAACCATATGTTTTACCTTTAAAGCACATACCATCCTTCTCTATGGCCTACATACATCCTACCTTAAGGTTGACTCTATAGGTATGAAATCTATCTGCAAGTGGCTGTATGAATAGCTCAGAAGCTGTGTTAGTTAGTGTTGGGGTATGTAACTGTGTGTGCAACTAGCTCTGGTACTGCTGCATATATAAGAGCTGCGTGAGCATGTGGGTGATTATCTAACTCCCTCTGTTGCTGTTTGAGAGGATGTGTGACTGCCTTTGTGCTTTTAAACATACGTATGTCAGTTACAGTATGGCTGAGACACTGGATGTAAAACTGTGTGTATGAGTCTGTAAGTGTGCATGTATATCACTGAAACTTCAAAATATATGTCTTTCCTTTTAAACATATAGCACCCTGTCCTATGCCTACAAACGGTCTACCTTAAGGTTTACTCATATGTAGTGCAAGAGTAGTTTAAGGCCTGACAAGGGCTTTTACAGCCCAGTCAACATGGCAGTAGAACTGCACACACAGGCTCTTCAGTAGCAGGCCCAAGACATTTGTCTGGATAAGTGACTTGGTTGTGCTAGTACTTCAATACATATCTGAGTGACTGTATCAACCCCTGTATGGGTGTCTGAGTATTTGTGTGAGTAAATCAGTATAAGAGTAGCTCTCTTAGTAACTCTAGGGGTATGTAAATATATATGCAAGTGTCTCTATGGATAGGTTACTGGCTGTGTTAGTTAGTGTTAGAGTATTTAACTGTGTGTGCAACCAGCTCCATTGCTGCTGGGCACATAAGAGCTGTATGTGTGTATGAGTGAATGCTTAAGAGCATCTGTCACTGTATGACTGGGTGTATTAGTGGCTCTATCCTTTTGCACATAGGTGTGTGAGTTCCAGTATGGATGGGAGACTGGATGTACAACTGGACATATGGGTCTCTAAGTGCACATTTAACTAAATGAAACTTCAAAGAACATGTTTTATCATTAAAGCTCATACCTCCCTGCCCTATGGCCTATCTACAGCGTATCTTAGGAGTGATTTATATGTGGTGGAGTTTAAGGTTTAGCAAAGTGTTTTGAATGTCAACTTGGCCTAGCACGAAAATTGCATATAAATGGTCTACAGTAGCAGACTTCAGACATATTTAAAGGGCTACTTGTCTGGATGGGTGACTTGTTAGTTTCAGTTCTTCATTACATATCTGAATGAGTGTCTCAGCCCCTATGTGGGGCTCTCATTAGATATGTAGGCAAGTATGTTGGTATATGTCTGGCTCTCTTAGTTACTTTATAGATCACTAAATGTGTATGTAAAGGGCTGCATGGATTGCTTACAGGCTGTTTTAGTGAGTTTTGGGGTATTTAGCTGTGTGGGCAACTGCCTGCATTACTGCTGGATACATAAGAGCTCTATGTGCGTGTGTGAGTAAATGTTTAAGTGCTTCTGTCATTGTCTGACTGGGTGTATTAGTGGCGCTTTCCTTTTGTACCTATTTGTGTGAGTTCCAGTATGGAGGGGAGACTGGATGTATAACTGGACACATGAGTCTCTAAGTCCACACGTAACTCAATGAAACTGAAAGAACCTGTCTTACCTTTTAAGCGCATACCTTCCTGCCCTATGGCTTGCTAACATCCTACCATAGGGATGACTTATATGTAGAAGAAAAGGAGTTTAAGGCTGAGCAATGTGTTTTGAATGTCAAGTCGGCCTAGCAGGAAAAGTGCATACACAGGCTCTACAGTAGCAGGCCCGAGACATATTTAAAGGCCTCCTTGTCTGAATGGCTGACTAGTTAGTGTCAGTTCTTCTGTACATATATGTAAATGAGTGTCTTGGTTTCTATGTGAGAGTGTTACTAGATATGTAAGTAAGTATGTTGGTATATGTCTGGCTGTCTTAGTTACACTATGGGTCTCTCAATGTGTATGTAAAGAGCTGCATGAATGGCTTACTGGCTGTGTTAGAGAGTATTAGGGTATTTAACTGTGTGTGCAAAAGCCTCCATTACTGCCGGATACATAAGAGCTGCATGTGTGTGTGAGTAAATGTTTAAGTGCCTCTGTCATTGCCTGGCTGGGTGTATTAGTGACTCTATCCTTTTAAACATAGCTATGTGAGTTCCAGTATGGGTGGGAGTCTGGTTGTAAAACTGGACATGTGGGTCTCTGAGTGCGCATGTAACTAAATGAAACTTCAAACAACATGTCTTAGTTCTTAAGCTCATAGCTCCCTGCCCTATGGCCTACCTACAGCCTACATGAGGGGTGATTTAACATGTAGTAGAAGAGGAGTTTAAGTCTTAGCAACATGTTTTGAATGTCAAGTTGGCTTACTAGGAAAACTGCATACAAAGCTCTACAGTAGCAGACCCAAGACAAGTTTCAAAGGCCTACTTGTCCGGATGGATGACTTGTTAATGTCAGTTCTTCAGTACATACCTAAATGAGTGCCTCAGTCCCTATGTGGGTGTGTCATTGGATATGTAAGTAAGTATGTTGATATATGTGTGGCTCTCTTAGTTACTCTATGGGTCTCTCAGTGTGTATTTAAGGAGCTGCTTGGATTGCTGGCTGGCTGTTTTAGTGAGTATTGGGGTATTCAACGGTGTGTGCAACTGCCTCCATTACTACAGAATACATAAGAACTGTGTGTGAGTATGAATCAATGTTTAAGTGCCTCTTTCATTGTCTGACTGGGTGTATTAGCGGCCCTATCCTTTTGTACATAAGTATATGAGTTGCAGTATGGGTGGGAGACTGGATGTATAACTGGACATATGGGTGTATAAGTGTGAATGTGTAACTCAATGAAACTTCAAAAAATATGTCTTATCTTTTAAGGTCATAGCTCCCTGCCCTATGGCCTACCTGCAGCCTATCTTAGAGGTGGCTTACATGTAGTAGAAGAGGAGTTTGCACGAGTGGCTCAATCCTTTTCTAAATAAGTATCTAACTTGCAGTATGGGTGGTACACTGAATGTTTATCTTCACATATGAGTCTGGAAGTGTGCATATGACTCACTAAAACTTAAAAGTACATGTCTCACCTTCTAAGCACATAGCATTCTGTCTTGTGGCCCACTTACATCCTAACTTAGGAGTGAATTATATTTAGTTGAAGGCAGGTTTAAAGCTTGGCAAGGACTTTAACATACCTACTCAACCTAGTAATAAAACTGCACGCACAGGCTGTGCAGTAGCAGGCCTGAGACATCTTTACCAGCAACTTGCCTGGGTAGGTCACTTGCTTGTGCCTGTAATTGAGTACATATTTGAGTGATTATACCATTTCCTGTGTGTGTGTGTTTCACTGAATATGTAAGTAACTGTGTCACTATATGACTTGCTGGCTTAGAAACTATTTGAATCTCTAAATGTGTATGCAAGTAACTGTATGAATTGCTTACTACCACTGTTATTGCCTCTAGGGGCATATGACTGTGTGTGCCACTGGCTCTGTTACTGCTGGATACATAAGTACTGTGACAGTCTGTGAGTGAATGTATAAATGACTCTGTTGCTGTCTGACTAGGTGTATGACTGGCTCTATAGTTTTCTAAATAGGTATCTCAGTGAGTGCATAGATAGATGAGTGGATGTATAACTGGATGCATTGCTCTGTAAGTATATTTCTAATTCTCTAAAAATGTAAACTACATGTTTTACCTTTCAAACTCATATCTTCCTACCATATTACCTACCTACAACCTACCTTAGGGGTGATTTATATTTATTAAATTGAAAGTTTAAGACTTTGCAAGGTGTTGAAAATGTCAATTCAACATAGCAGTGTAAACTGCAGACATAGGTTCTGTTCTGGAGTAGCACGCCTTATTCATATTTGAATTCCTTCTTCTCTGTGTTGCACAATCAGACGTGCAATACGTCTACTAGTATATAATTTACAAAGCCTAGCACAGCTTCAGCACTGAATTACAGTCTTCAAATTAATTAAATATACCAATTGTGGATAAGGAAATGAATTTATATCTAGGAGAGAAAAATATTCATTTGACCACTAATAATGTTTTTAGTCACCTAATTCCAAGTACATGACTCAGTACATAAATATATTTGTTAGTAACTGTTTCATTGTCCAAATGCTCTTTATGTCAGACTGCTTATATGCATATATCAGTTAATGTTTGAATGGGTGACTACTTCCTTGAGCACTACACTTCATATATACTCAATTATTTCATTTCCTTTTTAGCTATGTTACTGCATACCTAACTAATATTCAAACTTTTTTACATTTAACACACACTTATAACTCATTATAATACGTAAATATATACACTATTAATATGCTGCATTATTAACATACATGAATAATTGCCTTTGTTGTTCTCAAAATTTAAACGCAGTCTTATGAGAGAAAATGATAAGTGCCACTCCCACTAGAAAAGAACCAGTAATGACAATCTTTCCCACTCTTTTTCCAGTGATACTGATGTACTTAGCAAATCATAACATTCCCTTCATTTTTTTCCTTTTGTTATTCCATTTCTGATTGGCCTGTTATTTTGAAACCTTTCTGAGTCTTCTGATCAGAAGCTCAATCTGGTAGTGTCTATGGGTGGATTTGTGACTCAGTTGCAGTGTCTCGCGTGACTCCCCCCCCCCCGGTAGCTTTGTAATGAAACTGAAAATCCATGCTGGAGTCTATTAAAGCATTTACTATTCTACTACTATACATTTTTAACTACATTTGACATTCTCTGATAGTCTTAATTGAGGAAAAGTGTATTTCACAACTTGTGCTATCTGCAAACTACTCTGCTTTGTAGTTTCAAAGTACAGTGTATTTAGAACCCTTCCACACACTGCTTTATTTTAGTTCCCATTGCAACCTCCTTTGAAACACTCTACTGTACCAGTAAGTCAAAAGCTCACACCACTTTCTAACAGGAGCATACCAGCTTCACCTTTAGCAGGTGTGGTTGACTGCTTGAAAATGTAAGTATATCCGCAATAGCATAACTTCTCTTAAATTTATCCAGAGCCAATCACAGATCGACTTACTCTAACTATCAAATCCCTACCTATTTTTAGCTACCAAATTATATACACTATCTAATCAAATACGTCCTTTTCTAAAACCAGGTCCTCTTCTCTATTTTAACTGCCTTTCATTCTACCAACTGTCACATTCAGCTCCAGTCTTCTCCTGTGTTCTACACTCCTTCTTTCAAAATGGTGAGAGTGTGGATCGTAGCTATGTTTTTTTTGGGCCAGAGAGAGAGCTAGAAAGAGTGCATTAACAGGGAATTGGGTTTGGCTAATGTGGACATTACTTGGGTTGGCTAGAGAGGGTTAAAGTGGCAGCATTTGCTTCCTTTGGTTGAATGCATTGTAGATTGCCAACACCTAGACCTCATGATTGTGCACTGTGATGGCAATGACCTAGGCACTCTTACTGGGGTAGGATTGGAAATCCTAATGAAGGATAGCATTGGTCAATTAATTTCACTTTTCCTTCACACTGCCTTGGTGTACTCTAACATTTGCCAAAGGCAGAAATAGAAATTGTCAGATGAATTCTGTACACAGATAAACACAGCCAAGAATAAAAACACAGGATTCAAGGACGTTATAGTTAGGCTGACATTTCACTCGTACAAAACCAGAGAAATTCGGCCGTTATAGTTAGGTGAGCTAACTATAACTCGCGCCCCCGCAATGTACTTGACGATGACGTCACATATTACATCACTCATTACATGGTCAGTGACATCACAGATGACATCACTGATGACATCTCAAATGACATCACTGATGACATCACTGATGACAACATCCACTTAATATCTGATGTACCTCCTCACACCTTAATATAACCTTTTATACACCCACTCGAAAATACACACTATCATTCTCGAAACCATATACACACCAATACCAGTTAGTACATACCCAATCACTGATTCATAGGTCTACACACACATCCACTCACCCATACAGTCACTCATACTTGCAGTCACTCATCAATACAGCCACTGATATATGTACTCATACACCCATACAGATACTCACATACCGCCACTCACCCATAGAGTTACTCACACACCTAGTCAGTCACCCAAAGAATCAATCACACTGCCATTTACTCACCTATACAGTTATACACACACCACCTCACTTATTCATACAGATAGTAACACATACTTACTCTCTTCTACAATTACTGACACAAGCACACACTCACCCATATGGACACTCTCACACCCTCTCACTCACACATACAGTCACTTATATACTCCAACACTCACATATACTGTCTTTCACATATGCAGCTACTCACCCATATACCACTGAGACATCCATACACTCACCGACAGCCAAACGCACACTAGCTCAACCATACCGTCCCTCACAGACACACTCATGAACCCATATACCCAGGGATTCACCCACTCATACATCCATGCAGGGAGTCACACAGCCCCTCACCCACCCACACAGACACTCAGGCACATATACAGGTACTCAGGTAACTAATCAATAACCCATATAGACACTCATGTACCTACTCACCAACCCATGCAGCCAGATACACACCAACTGACAGACTGATACACACATTTACACAGGTTAGTCACTCACCAATACATTCACTAAGAAGTGTTAAATCACTCACTCATACAGTCAGTCATGCACCCAAGAAATCATCCATACAGACACTCATACACCCACTCATTCTTCGAATACACCTTGGCGTATATATGTATAAGATTCGTAAACTTTTTAGAAACACTGACACTCACTGGATGATGTCATCAGTGATGCCATCAGTGATGTCATCAGTGATGTCACTGACCATGTCATGAGCGATGTAATATGTGACATCAGCAGTGCATTGCGGGGGCACGAGTTAAAGTTTGCACAGCTAACTATAACGGCCGAATTTCTCTGGTTCTGTACGAGTGAAATGTCAGCCTAGCTATAACGTCCCTGAAACCTGTGGTTTTTTCAGTGAATTTCTAAGGTTTTTTAAATGCTAATACTAACTATAATGTCCCTGAAACCTCTGGTTTTTTCAGTGAATTTCTAAGGTTTTTTAAATGCTAATTTCTAACTATGACTACATAGGTAGGACATGTGCAGAAAGAGGAAGAAAGGCGTAGAAAGCAGCAGGAGAAATGCAGAAAGAGGAAGAAAGGTGCAGAAAGAAGCAAGAGAAATGCAGAAAGAGGCAACAGAAGTCCAGAAAATGGAAGAAAGGTGCAGAAAGAAGCAAGAGATGTGCAGAAAGAACCAACAGAGGTGCAGCAAGAGGCCTACTTCGACTGTACCTTACAACAGACTCAAACAAAGTAGACTAATCACTAATCAATCTCCCAAGATGTCTTAAACATCACTTTTCTCTTGAAGGTTCACTATTCATTGACTGCTCAGAATGTTAGGCGTACCAAATGTAAAACAGCAATCCTAAGCATATCACTGTTGTAAGTCTGACCAAGTTTGAGAATGTATGCATGCGTGTGTCTCTGCTTTTACCTAGTGACGTTACATAAAAATAAACATTCACATACTTGAATACCTGTGTTTCAAACAGCATACTCTTTGAATGTGTGTACAAAAAGGTAGAAGCAAGAGAAGTGCAGAAAGAAGCAACAGAGGGGCAGAAAGAGGCAAGAGGGGTGCAGAGAAAAGCAAGAGAGATGCAGAAAAAAGCAAGAGAAATGCACAAAGAACCAACGGAGGTACAGAAAGAGGCAAGAGGGGTGCAGAAAGAGGCAAGAGAAGTGCAGAAAGAAGCAACAGGGGTGCAGAAAGAGGCAAGAGAACTGCAAAAAGAGGCAAGAGAGTTGCAGAAACAGGCACAAGAGGTGTAGAAAGAGAGAACAGGGGTACAGACAGAGGCAAGAGAGGTGCAGAAAGAGGGAAGAGGGGTGCAGACAGAGGCAAGAGGGGTGCAGAAATTTGCAAAAGAGGTACAAAAAGAATCAAGAGCAGTGCAGAAAGAACCAACAGAGGTGCAGAAAGAAGCAAGAGGGGTGCAGCAAGAGGCATCAGAAGTGCAGAAAGAAGCAAAAGAGGTACAGAAAGAGGGAAGAGGATGCAGAAAGAGGTAAGAGAAGTACAAAAAGAGGCAAGAGAGGTGCAGAAAGAGGCAAGAGAGGTGCACAAATAGGGAAAAGGGTGCAGAAAGAAGCAAGAGGGGTGCAGAAAGAAGCAAGAGAAGAGCAGAATGAAGCAAAAGGGGTGTAGAAAGAGGCAAGAGGAGTGCAGAAAGAGGCATGAGGGGTGCAGAAAGAGGCTACCAATGTGCAGAAGGAGGCAAGAGCACTTCAGAAAGAGGCAATAGAGTTGCAGAAACAGGCAAAAGAGGTGTAGAAAGAGGGAACAGGGTGCAGAAAGAGGTAAGAGAAGTACAGAAAGAGGCAAGAGAGGTGCAGAAAGAGGCAATAGAGGTGCACAAAGAGGGAAAAAAGGTACAGAAAGAGGCAAGAGGGGTGCAGAAAGAAGCAAGAGAGGTGCAGCAAGAAGCAAGAGAAGAGCATAATGAAGCAACAGGGGTGCAGAAAGAGGCAAGAGGGGTGCAGAAAGAGACAAGAGGGGGTGCAGAAAGAGGCAACAGAGGTGCAGAAAGAGGCAATAGAGGTGCACAAAGAGGGAAAAAAGGTACAGAAAGAGGCAAGAGGGGTGCAGAAAGAAGCAAGAGAGGTGCAGCAAGAAGCAAGAGAAGAGCATAATGAAGCAACAGGGGTGCAGAAAGAGGCAAGAGGGGTGCAGAAAGAGACAAGAGGGGGTGCAGAAAGAGGCAACAGAGGTGCAGAAACAGGCAAAAGAGGTGTAGAAAGAGGGAACAGGGGTACAGAAAGAGGCAAGAGGGGTGCAGAAATTTGCAAGAGAGGTGCAGAAAGAAGCAAGAGCAGTGCAGAAAGAACCAACAGAGGTGCAGAAAGAAGCAAGAGGGGTGCAGAAAGAGGCAAGAGAAGTGCAGAAAGAAGCAAAAGAGGTACAGAAAGAGGGAGAGGGTGCAGAAAGAGGCAAGAGAACTGCAGAAAGATATAACAGAGGTGCAGAAAGAGGCAAGACAGGTGCAGGAAAAGGGAGGAAGGGCACAGAAAGAAGCAAAAGAGGTGCAGAAAGAGGCAAGAGGGATACAGAAAGAGGCAAGATAGGTGCAGAAAGAGGCAAGAGAGAAGCACAAGGAGGGAAGAAGGGTACAGAAAGAGGTAAGAGGGGTGCAGAAAGAAGCAAAAGAGGTGCAGAAAGAAGCAAGAGAAGTGCAGAATGAAGCAACAGGGGTGCAAAAAGAGGCAAGAGAGGTGCAGAAAGAGGCAAGAGGGGTGAAGAAAGAGGCAACAGAGGAGCAGAAGGAGGCAAGAGAATTGCAGAAACAGGCAACAGAGGTGCAGAAAGAGGGAACAGAAGTGGAGACAGACGCAAGAGAAGTGCAGAAAGAGGCAAGAGAGGTGCACAAAGAGGGAAAAAGGGTGCAGAAAGAGGCAAGAGGGGTGCGTAAAGGCACTTTTGGCCCCGGGAACCCCATCCCCCGGGGCCTGCCCAGCCTTTCTTTTTTTAAATTTTGGAGTGGGGCCGCGTGGCACCCCTCCTGAGACCAATTTTGGGGCCCGGCCTTATTTTTTTTTTTTAATTACAAAGGGGAGGGGGGTGAGTGGCCCCCCTTCCCAGGGCCACTCACCCCCCCTGGTCCCTGCCAGCTCCCCGCCTCCTGCGGTAGCCGGCATTGCTTTTGGACAAAGGGAGATGCTGACATGCAGCTCCCTTTGCCTAAAAGCAATCTGCTTTTCTTAGGTTTCCTGCTCTCGATTCCATGAATCAAAGCAGTGTTTGCTATGGCAGGGCAGGAGCAGTGCTCCCGCCCTGCCATAGCATACTGCAATGTCCCGGGTGTGGGCACCCCGGGACATTGCTGGAGCTGGCCCTTTGGGGGTGGTAGTCCCCAGGGCCAAGGAGGGCTCCAGGAGGGGGCCGCACGCCCCCTCCCATCAGTATTAAAGCCCAGGGGAGATGGTGGTCCCCGGGGCAGGGGGTCCGCTACGGACCCCCGTATTTTATTTACTTAATGCCCCGGGGAGGTGGTGGTCCCCAGGGCAGTGTGGGGGAGCAGGAGCCCCCCCACACTTGTCATTAAAAATTGAAGCCCGGGGAGGTGGTGGTCCCCGGGGCAGCATGGGGGGCAGGAGCCCCCTCACAGTTTTAATCAAAAGCCCCGGGGAGGTGGCAGTCCCGGGGCTGAAGGAGAGCCACGTGCCCCACGCACATTATTAATCATTCCCCAGGGAGGTGGCGGTCTCTGGGGCTGCAGGGGCCCCATGGGCCCCGCATGATAATTGTGCATTGCCCCCGGGACCTGGCTCCCCATTGGGCTTCTAGAAAACAAAGCACGAGAGACCGCGTTTCATTTTTTTTTACATTTTCGGCAAGATTCGCGAATCCTACGCGAATCCTGCTGAAAATGTAAAAAATAAATCTTTTTTTTGGCCCTCGGGGTCCCTGTGGGACCCCCTGAGCAGGCCTAGGGTGTCAGGGTGTTTCTACCCTGCCCCCTTTTCTTGTTTTGGGACCTTTTTTCTTGTGACTCGGTTCTACCGAGTCACAAGATGGCTGCCAACACTTCCTGGTTTGAAGTGTTGGCATCCAATCAGAATGAAGCTCGTGCTCGGGAGGGTTCGCGGACCCACCGCGGTCACCAGATATATAAATATTTTCATTTTTGAATTTCTCAGGAACTACTGAACGGATTTACACCATTCAAAGTAAAGAGTGCACTCTGGACAAAGAGCTACCTCTCTGCCAAATTTGGTGTAATTTCGTTCAGCTGTTCGGGCTGTAGCTGCGACAACAAAAGTTTTCTATTCCTATTTCGCGAAGATTCGTCAAACAGCGCCAGAGATATTGGCAAAAGAAAAAACGCTTTTCCTATGGAAACTAGGTCCTAACTATAACTACCTACTGGCGACCGCCAGTAGGTAATATATATATATATATATATGTAGATATATATATATATATATATATATATATATATATATATATATATATATATATTATCTACTGGCGGTCGCCAGTAGATAGTTATAGTTAAAACCTATTATCCATAGGAAATCCGCGACATTCTATTTGAAATAACGTTGGCGCCGGTTGACGAATCTTCGCGAAAGTTTCCAACTTGTTGGGGCGCTCCGGTCCGCTCCTATCCTGAAAGTCTCTGGGTGATACGTCAAGCGGGGGCCGAGAAAAAAGGGGGGTCCCAAAACGCGTTTTCCCCATTCATTTTTCCATAGGAACCTTTAGTCGCAGCTACAGCCCGAACTGCTGAACGGAATTACACCAAACTTGGCAAAGAGGTAGCCCTTGGTTCAGTGTCGTGCCTTTTGCTTAAATGGTGTAAATCCGTACAGAAGTTCCTGAGAAAATCAAAAGTAAAGTCACATATATATCTGGGCGGAGCCTAACCACACATGTCATCGTGAGATCTGATTGGCTGTCAGCACTTCATCCTGGAATTGCTGGCAGCCATCTTGGGACCAATATAAATGATAGTACCTCATTGAAATGCATTGTAGTGAATAGAAGATTTTGAGGGTCACCAAAAGGAGAACTATAAAGGGTGATAACAGGCTTTAGTTACATTAGAATTTATTTGTTGATGGTACCATACTAATTTTAGGAATTGTGGTGTATTCTAAGTTGATTTTACCATGTGAAAAACCTTCTGCTGGGATATCATGAATCATGTTTGAGAGAACACTATTTTCTCATGCTTGTCCCATGGAGGTTTGGAAGGTGCTCCAGAAGCTAAAATGAGAGCATATTTTCTGTAAATTCACATTATCTTTCTCACTCATGTGAGAATGAAGTCTGACATTCTCAGTAAAACATGTACATCCAACAAGGGCAGAGACTGTCAGTTGATTCCTTTGTGTTCTACTGCAGCTTCCCAGAGTGTTCTTAAGAACAACTAGAGTGCTAACAGCCTTACTTATGACAAAAGTATGGCACACCTGAAGCCATCTTGATTGGAATAAACTGGTAACACTTAAACAATTTAATTTAAAAAGGAACAAAATGATGGGGTTCATTTTGTCATAGAAATTATGGTTAGTGCTGTAGAAAGAAAAATTAGGACATGTTTCAAGTGTGATCTCAAATATCTTCCTGTTATATTTCAACAGGAGCAGCCTGCCAGTTGATGCCTTTGTGTTCTACTGCAGCTTCCCAGAGTGTTCTAAAGAACAACTAGAGCGCTAACAGCCTTACTTATGACAAAAGTATGGCACACCTGAAGCCATCTTGATTGGAATAAACAGGTAACACTTAAAACATTTAATTTAAAAAGGAACAAAATGATGGGGTTCATTTTGTCATAGAAATTATGGTTAGTGCTGTAGAAAGAAAAATTAGGACATATTTCAAGTGTGATCTCAAATATCTTCCTGTTATATTTCAACAGGAGCAGCCTGCCAGTTGATGCCTTTGTGTTCTACTGCAGTTTCCCAGAGTGTTCTAAAGAACAACTAGAGCGCTAACAGCCTTACTTATGACAAAAGTATGGCACACCTGAAGCCATCTTGATTGGAATAAACCGGTAACACTTAAAACATTTAATTTAAAAAGGAACAAAATGAGGGGTTCTTTTTGAAATAGAAATTATGGTTAGTGCTGCAGAAAGAAAAGTTAGGGCATGTTTTAAGTGAGATCTCAAATCCTCTTCTATTTCATTAGAAAATTCTGACATGCAGACTGAAACAATCACTTTCAATACCAGCAGCAGACTACCAGTTAACTCCCTGGTGAGCAGTAGCTTTACTCCAGTGATCTAATGAGCAACTAGAGTGCTAACATTCTGAATTTATGGCAGATGTGAGACACATCTGAATGCCTTCTTGATGGAATCAAAGTAAAAAACTGAAAGCATTTCCTACTGAGGAGACTGCAGTAAATGAAGAAATTAGGAAACTTCATAACAAAGAAGTCTTCCAAAATGGCCACCAGTGAAAAAAGAGCCCAAATGTAGCACAAATATTACCCAGATGTAGCCCACATATAGCCCAATCACAAAAGTGTGCAAAACACTTTTTATTTTTAGTTTTTTGCAGTTTTATGTAGTGCAGACTGGTCAGGTATTGGAGCATTGCATCTTAAAACATGACCCCCCTACACTACAAAAACACCACTGCACTACCTTAAACCCTAAAACACTACCCCCAGCACGACGCCCTACACTACACAAGCACCACTGCACTATCCTAAACCCTAAAACACTACCCCCAGCACCACCCCCTACACTACCCAAACACCACTGCACTAACCTAAATCCTAAAACACTACCACCAGCACGACTCCCTACACTACCCAAACACCACTGCACTACCCTAAAACATGACCCCCTACACTACACAAACACCACTGCACTACCCTAAACCCTAAAACACTACCCCCAGCACGACCCCCTACACTACACAAGCACCACTGCACTACCCTAAACCCTAAAACACTACCCCCAGCACGACCCCCTACACTACACAAACACCACTGCACTACCCTAAACCCTAAAACACTACCCCCAGCACGACCCCCTACACTACCCAAACACCACTGCACTAACCTAAATCCTAAAACACTACCCCAGCACGACCCCCTACACTACCCAAACACCACTGCACTACCCTAAAACATGACCCCCTACACTACACAAACACCACTGCACTACCCTAAACCCTAAAACACTACCCCCAGCACGACCCCCTACACTACACAAGCACCACTGCACTACCCTAAACCCTAAAACACTACCCCCAGCACGACCCCCTACACTGCCCGAACACCACTGCACTGCCCTAAACCTTGAAACACCAGCCCCTGCACAACCCCCTACACTGCCCGAACACCACTGCACTACCCTAAACCCTGAAACATCACCCCCAGCACGACCCCCTACACTGCCCGAGCACCACTGTACTGCCCTAAACCCTGAAACACCAGCCCCAGCACGACCCCCTACACTGCCCGAACACCACTGCACTGCCCTAAACCCTGAAACACCAGCCCCAGCACGACTGCCTACACTGCCCGAACACCACTGCACTGCCCTAAACCCTGAAACACCAGCCCCAGCACGACCCCCTACACTGCCCGAACACCACTGCACTGCCCTAAACCGTGAAACACCAGCCTCAGCACGACCCCCTACACTGCCTGAACACCACTGCACTGCCCTGAACCCTGAAACACCAGCCCCAGCACAACACCCTACACTGCCCGAACACCACTGCACTGCCCTAAACCCTGAAACACCACCCCGTGCATGACCCCCTACACTGCCCTAACACCACTGCACTGCCCTAAACCCTGAAACACCACCCCCAGCGCGACCCCCTACACTGCCCGAACACCACTGCACTGCCCTAAACCCTGAAACACCACCCCCTGCACAACCCCCTACACTGCTCGAACACTACTGCACTGCCCTAAACCCAGAAACACCATCCCCAGCACGACCCCCTATACTGCACGAACACCACTGCACTGCCCTAAACCCTGAAACACTACCCCCAGCAAGACCCCCTACACTGCCCGAACACCACTGCACTGCCCTAAACCCTGAAACATCACCCCCAGCAAGACCCCCTACACTGCCCGAACACCACTGCCCTAAACCCTGAAACACCACCCCCAGCAAGACCCCCTACACTGCCCGAACACCACTGAACTGCCCTAAACCCTGAAACCCCACCCCCAGCATGACCCCCTACACTGCCAGAACACCACTGCACTGCCCTAAACCCTGAAACACCACCCCCTGCACGACCCCCTACACTGCCCGAACACTACTGCACTGCCCTAAACGCTGAAACACCACCCCCAGCACGACCCCCTACACTGCACGAACACCACTGCACCGCCCTAAACCCTGAAACACCACCCCCTGCGACCCCCGCGACCCCCTCGACTGCCCGAACACCACTGTACTGCCCTAAACCCTGAAACCCCACCCCCAGCATGACCCCCTACACTGCCAGAACACCACTGCACTGCCCTAAACCCTGAAACACCACCCCTGCACGACCCCCTACACTGCCCGAACACTACTGCACTGCCCTAAACCCTGAAACACCACCCCCAGCACGACCCCCTACACTGCACGAACACCACTGCACCGCCCTAAACCCTGAAACACTACCCCCAGCAAGACCCCCTACACTGCCCGAACACCACTGCACTGCCCTAAACCCTGAAACATCACCCCCAGCAAGACCCACTACACTGCCCGAACACCACTGCCCTAAACCCTGAAACACCACCCCCAGCAAGACCCCCTACACTGCCCGAACACCACTGCACTGCCCTAAACCCTGAAACACCACCCCCAGCACGACCCCCTACACTGCCCGAACACCACTGCACTGCCCTAAACCCTGAAACACCAGCCCCAGCACAACCCCGTACACTGCCCGCACACCACTGCACTGCCCTAAACCCTGAAACACCAGCCCCAGCACAACCCCATACACTGCCCGAACACCACTGCACTGCCCTAAACCCTGAAACACCAGCCCCAGCACGACCGCCTACCCTGCCCGAAAACTACTGCACTGCCCTAAATCCTGAAACACCACCCCCAGCAAGACTACCTACACTGGCCGAACACCACTGCACTGCCCTAAACCCTGAAACACCACCCCCTGCACGACCCCCTACACTGCCCAAACACTACTGCACTGCCCTAAACCTTGAAACACCACCCCTCAGCATGACACCCTACACTGCCCGAACACCACTGCACTGCCCTAAACCCTGAAACACCACCCCAGCACGACCCCCTACACTGCCCGAACACCACTGCACTAAACCCTGAAACACCACCCCCAGCACAACCCCCTACACTGCCTGAGCACCATTGCTCTGCCCTAAACCCTGAAACACGAGCCCCAGCACGACCCCCTACACTGCCCGAACACCACTGCACTGCCCTAAACCCTGAAACACCACCCCCAGCACGACCCCCTACACTGCCCGAACACCACTGCACTGCCCTAAACCCTGAAACACCAGCCCCAGCAAGACCCCCTACACTGCCCGAACACCACTGCATTGCCCTAGACTCTGAAGCACCAGCCCCAGCAAGACCCCCTACACTGCCCAAACACCACTGCACTGCCCTAAACCCTGAAACACCAGCCCCAGCATGACCCCTACACTGCCCGAACACCACTGCACTGCCCTAAACCCTGAAACACCAGCCCCAGCACGACCCCCTACACTGCCCGAACTGCACTGCCCTAAACCCTGAAACACCACCCCCTGCATGACCCCCTACACTGCCCGAACACCACTGCACTGCCCTAAACCCTGAAACACCACCCCCTGCACCACCCCCTACACTGCCCGAACACCACTGCACTGCCCTAAACCCTGAAACACCACCCCTGCACCGCCCCCTACACTGCCCGAATACCACTGCACTGCCCTAAACCCTGAAACACCACCCCCAGCATGACCCCCTACACTGCCCGAACACCACTGCCCTAAACCCTGAAACACCACCCCTGCACGACCCCCTACACTGCCCGAACACCACTGCACTGCCCTAAACCCTGAAACACCACCCCTGCACTACCCCCTACACTGCCTGAACACCACTGCACTAAACCCTGAAACACCACCCCCAGCACGACCCCCTACACTGCCCGAACACCACTGCACTGCCCTAAACCCTAAAACACCACCCCCAGCACGACCCCCTACACTGCCCGAACACCACTGCACTGCCCTAAACCCTAGAACACTACCCCCAGCATGACCCCCTACACTACCCGAACACCACTGCACTACCCTAAACCCTAAAATACTCCCCCAGCACGACCCCCTACACTACCCAAACACGACTGCACTGCCCTAAACCCTAAAACACTCCCCCAGCACGACCCCCTACACTACCCGAACACCACTGCACTGCCCTAAACCCTAAAACACTCCCCCAGCATGACCCCCTACACTACCTAAACACCACTGCACTGCCCTAAACCCTAAAACACTACCCCCGCATGACCCCCTACACTACCCAAATACCAATGCACTACCCTAATCCCTAAAACACTACCCCCCGCACAACCCCCTACACTACCCAAAGACCACTGCACTACCCTAAACTCTAAAACAATACCCCCGCACGACTCCCTACACTACCCAAAGACCACTGCACTACCCTAAACCCTAAAACACGACCTCCTACACTACACAAACACCACTGCACTACCCTAAACCCTAAAAAACTACCCCCAGCACGAACCCCTACACTACCCAAACACCACTGCACTACCCTAAACCCTAAAACACTACCCCCAGCAGTACCCCCTACACTACCCAAACACCATTGCACTACCCTAAACCCTAAAACACTAACCCCAGCAGTATCCCCTACACTACCCAAACACCACTGCACTACCCTAAAACCCTAAAACACTAACCCCAGCACGACCCCCTACACTACCCAAACACCACTGTACTACCCTAAACCCTAAAACACTCCCCCAGCACGACTCCCTACACTACCCAAACACCACTGCACTACCCTAAACCCTAAATCTACCCCCAGCATGACCCCCTACACTACACAAACACCACTGCACTACCCTAAACCCTAAAACACTACCCACAGCACGACCCTCTTCACTACCTAAACACAACTGCACAATTTGTTACAGGCGTTGCAACGCAGGCCTGTGGTGCTTACTGGAAGTACCTGGTGGGCTAGTTGGGCCCCAGGGACTCTCAGGATTCAAGGTGACCTAATCCCCCAACTTAAAACGCGCCACGGGGCGCGTTTGCACAGTGGTGAAGGGAGGGGGCGGGGCCTCAGGTGACATGTGCGCAAACACGCCCTGTGGTGCGCTTTAAGTTGGGGAGTTAATTCCCTTTGAATCCTGGGGGCCAACTAGCCCACCAGGTACCTTCAGTAAGCACAACAGAGTTGCGTTGCAGAGAGGTGAAAAAAGGTGCGTGGTCCTAACTGTAGGTACCTGGGGGGCTAGTTGGGCCCCAGGGACCCTCAGGATTCAAGGGGACTTAATCCCGCAACTTAAAACGCGCCACGGGGCGCGTTTGCACACATGTCACCTCAGGCCCCCCCTGCCTTCACCACTGTGCAAACGCGCACTGGCTCTGGTTAGTCAGAGTCAGTTACCACCAGTACCCGTCTGAAAAAGTTGTGGGCACAGGATGATTTTGCAACAAGGCCTCTTTCTGCTCCTCTGTTGGTTCTTTCTGCACATCTTTTGCTTCTTTCTGTGCGTTTTTTCTTCTTTCTTCACATGTCCTACCTCTGTTGGCATAGTTAGAAACTAGCATTTAAAAAACCTTTGAAATTCACTTAAAAAATCATAGGTTTCAGGCACGTTATAGTTAGAAATTAGCATTTAAAAAACCTTTGAAATTCACTGAAAAAACCATAGGTTTCAGGCACGTTATAGTTAGAAATTAGCATTTAAAAAACCTTTGAAATTCACTGAAAAAACCATAGGTTTCAGACACGTTATAGTTAGAAATTAGCATTTAAAAAACCTTTGAAATTCACTGAAAAAAACATAGGTTTTAGGGACAGTTATAGTTAGTTGGACATTGCACTCATACAAAACCCGTGAAATTCCCCTGTTATAGTTAGTTCAGCTAACTATAACTCGCGCCCCGCAATGCACTGCTGATGACGTCACATATTACATCACTCATGACATGGTCAGTGACATCACTGATGACATCACTGATGACATCATCCATGTGATAATTTCATGCATCTTCTCACACCCTAATATAACTTTTGATACACCCACTCTAAATTACAGACTGCCATTCTCAAAACCATAGACACTCCAACACCAAAAACTACATACCCACTCACTGATTCTTAGGTCTACACACACATCCACTCACTCACCTGTACAGTCACTCATACTTACAGTCACTCAGTACAGGACTATCATATGCACTCATACACCTATATAAACACTCACACACCGCCACTCATCCATAGAGGTACTCACACACCTAGTCAGTCATGCAAAAAATTAATCACACACCCATTTACTCACCTATACAGTTATACACACACCAGCTCACTTACTCATACAAATACTAGCACATTCTTACGCTCTTATACAATAACTGATACAAGCACACACGCATCCATACAGCCACTCTCACAATAACACACTCTCACTTATAGCCATTTAAATACTCTAACACACATATATACTGCCTTTTACATATGTAGTTACTCTCACATGTACCACTGAGATATACATTCACTCACTAACACACCCATACACACACTCACCCACCCAAGCAGTCCATCACAGATGCACTCTTGAAATCATGCACCCAGTGAATCACCCACTCACACATCTATGTATAGAGTCACACACACCCCACCCACACAAACACTCAGGCAGCCATACAGATACTCAGAGAACCAATCAATAACCCATATAGACACTCATGTAGCTATTCGCAAATCCATGCATCCACTTACACACCAACAAACAGACGGATACAGACATTCACACAGTTTAGTCACTAACCCATGCATTCAGTAAGATACGTTTAATCACTCACTTGTAGAGTCAGTCACTCACGTACTAAATCATCCATTCAGACACTTATACACCCACTCATTCTTCAATACGCCTTTCCCTATATATATTAAACATATTTAAACTTTACAGAAACACACAGTCACTGGATGATGTCATCAGTGATGTCATCAGTGATGTCATTTGAGATGTCATCAGTGATGTCATCAGTGATGTCACTGACCATGTCATGAGTGATGTAATATGTGACGTCATCAGCAGTGCATTGCGGGGCGCGAGTTATAGTTAGCTGAACTAACTATAACAGGGGAATTTCACGGGTTTTGTATGAGTGCAATGTCCAACTAACTATAACTGTCCCTAAAACCTATGTTTTTTTCAGTGAATATATATATATATATATATATATATATATATATATGTAGATATATTATCTACTGGCGGTCGCCAGTAGATAGTTATAGTTACAACCTATTATCCATAGGAAATCCACGACATTCTATTTGAAATAACGTTGGCGCCGGTTGACGAATCTTCGTGAAAGTTTCCAACTTGTTGGGGCGCTCCGCTCCGCTCCTACCCTGAAAGTCTCGGGGTGATACGTGAAGCGGGGGCTGAGAAAAAGGGGGGTCCCAAAACGCGTTTTCCCCATTCATTTTTCCATAGGAACCTTTAGTCGCAGCTACAGCCCGAACTGCTGAACGGAATTACACCAAATTTGGCAAAGAGGTAGTCCTTGGTTCAGACTGGTGCCTTTTGCTTAAATGGTGTAAATCCGTTCAGTAGTTCCTGAGAAAATCAAAAGTAAAAGTACATATATATCTATGGGCGCGTCGGATACGCGTACCCTCAGCGCACCCTGCGCGCACCGTCCCGATCACGAGCTGCATGCTAATTGGCTGTCAGCTGGCTGTCAACATTCCGATTCAGGAAGTGTTGGCAGCCATTTTGTCCCTCGGTAGAACCGAGGGACAGAAACAAGTGCGCAAAGCGCAAAAGGGGGCAGGGTAGAAACACCCTGACCCCTAGGTCTGCTCAGGGGTCCCACAAGGACCCCCTGGGCAGAAAAAGATTTTTTTTTTTTTAAATCGGCGGGATGCGCTTAGGGTGCGCGTATCCCGCCTAGAAAAAAAAAGAAACAAGTGTGCAAAATGCACAAAGGGGCAGGGTAGAAACACCCTAACCCCTAGGCCTGCTCAGGGGGTCCCACAAGGACCCCCTGGGCAAAAAAGCATTTTTAAAAAAAAATCGGCAGGATGCGGTCAGGGTGCGCGAATCCTGCCGAAAAAAAATCGAAGCGCGGTCTCCCGCGCTTCGATTAATTTGCCCCCGGGTGGCCCAAGTCCCGGGGGCATGGTGGGGGGTTTAATTTTATGTGTGGGGGGCCTCAAAGGGCCCCCCAAGCCCCGGGGACCGCCACCCCCCCGGGGCTTTCTTTTAAAAATGGTGCGGGAGGGCTCTGAGCCCTCCCGCAGCCCCGGGGACCACCACCTCCCCGGGGCTTTTTTTTTTTAAATTAAACAACCTGTGTGGGGGGGCTCCAGCCCCCCCACACGCCCCGGGGACCGCCACCTCCCCGGAGCACTAACAAATTAATATGGGGGTCCGTTACGGACCCCCAGAGCCCCGGGGACCACCACCTCCCCGGGGCTGTATACTGAATGGGAGGGGGGCCGCGCGGCCCCCTCCTGGAAGCCCTTGATGGCCCTGGGGACCACCACCCCCCAGGGCCGGCTCCTGCAGTGTCCCGGGGTGCCTACCCCCGGGACACTGCTGTTTGCAATGACAGGACGGGAGCCTCGCGGCTCCCGTCCTGCCATAGCAAACTGCTTTGGATATTGGAAGAGAGAGCAGGAAACCTGCTCTCTCTTCCAATATCCAAAGCCGAGTGCTTTCCACATGGGGAGCAGCATGTCAGCTGCTCCCCATGTGGAACAGCAATGCCGGCTCCCAAGGGACGTGGGGAGCCGGCGGGACTGTGGGGGTTTGGGGACCCCCACAGTCCCCAACGAGAGGGCCAGCCCCGGGGGATGGGGTCCCCGGGGCAAGTAGTGGCCCGGGAGGGGGCCACACGGCCCCCTCCCCAAAAAAGAGCAAAACAAATTTTTTAAAAAAAGGAAAGGCTGGCTCCGGGGATGGGGTCCCCGGGGCCTTAAAATGGCCAGAGGAGGGGGCCACGCTGCCCCCTCAAAAAAATAAATATAGAGGCCATGCCCCGGGGGATGGGGTCCCCGGGGCCAATACAGGCCAAGGGGAAGGGGGCCACGCGGCCCCCTTCCCGTTTTTTTTTAAAGGTAATTGAAAAAAAGGGGTAAGGCCCTGGGGATGGGGTCCCCAGGGCCCAAAAAAGAAAAAAGGAAGGGGGGCCACACAGCCCCCTTCAGGAGAGAAATTTAAAAAAAAAAAAAAAAGAACGCAGGCCCCGCCCCTTCCTTCACCACTCTGCAAACGCGCCCCCTGGCGCGTTTGCAGAGGGGGAACAAATTCCCCTTGAATACTGGGGGTCCCTGGGGGCCAACTAGCCCACCAGGTACCTCCAGTATGCGCCAGGGGGCTGCCTTGCAGAGAGGTGTACAGAGGCCACGCCCCTTTTTACACCTCTCTGCAACGCAGCTCTGTGGCGCTTTATGGAGGTATATGGTGGGCTAGTTGGACTCCGGGGACCCTCAGGATTCAAGGGGACTTAATCCCCCAACTTAAAACGCGCCACGGGGCGCGTTTGCACAGTGGTGAAGGGAGGGGCGGGGCTTCAGGTGACATGTGTGCAAACAGGCCCCGTGGCGCGTTTTAAGATGGGGAATTAAATCCCCTTCAATCCTGAGGGTCCCTGGGGGCCAACTAGCCCAACAGGTACATCCAGAAAGCGCCACAGAGCTGCGTTGCAGAGAGGTGTAAAAGGGGTGTGGCCTCTCTACACGTCTCTGCAACGCAGCCCCTGGCGCATATTGGAGGTTCCTGGTGGGCTAGTTGGCCCCTAGGGACCCTCAGGATTCAAGGGGACTTAATCCCCCAACTTAAAACGCGCAACGGGGCGCGTTTGCACAGATGTCACCTGAGGCCCCGCCCCCTCCCTTCACCATTGTGCAAATATTCCTCTAAAATCAGCCGAAATATGAATTCCGATTTACTCACCTGTTATCAGGAGAGACCTCAGTGCTGCATCTTTCAGCCCAGTACTGGTCCTGAAAAGTAATTTTAACCGTACTTACCGGTAACTTGAATTTCCTTCATAGGCTAACATTGACTGGTTTCACTTGGAAATTCTTCTAAGTGTGGAGTTTTGGAACTTTAAAATATTCCTCTAAAATCAGCCGAAATACGAATTCCGATTTACTCACCTGTTATCAGGAGAGACCTCAGTGCTGCATCTTTCAGCCCAGTACTGGTCCTGAAAAGTAATTTTAACCGTACTTACCGGTAACTTGAATTTCCTTCATAGGCTAACATTGACTGGTTTCACTTGGAAATTCTTCTAAGTGTGGAGTTTTGGAACTTTAAAATATTCCTCTAAAATCAGCCGAAATACGAATTCCGATTTACTCACCTGTTATCAGGAGAGACCTCAGTGCTGCATCTTTCAGCCCAGTACTAATCCTCAAAAGTAATTTTAGCCGTACTTACCAGTAACTTGAATTTCCTTGCATAGGATATCATTGCCTGCTTTTTGCTGAAAAAGTTTCTAAGTGTTGATTTTGGAACTTTAAAATATTCCTCTAAAATCAGCCGAAATCCGAATTCTGATTTACTCACCTGTTATCAGGAGAGACCTCAGTGCTGCATCTTTCAGCCAAGTACTGATCCTCAAAATTAATTTTAACCGTACTTACCGGTAACTTGAATTTCCTTCATAGGCTAACATTGACTGGTTTCACTTGGAAATTCTTCTAAGTGTGGAGTTTTGGAACTTTATAATATTCCTCTAAAATCAACCAAAGTACGAATTCCAATTTACTCACCTGTTATCAGGAGAGAACCCAGTGCTGCATCTTTTAGCCCAGCACTGACCCTGAAAAAGTAATTTTAACCGTACTTACCAGTAACTTATATTTTCTAACATAGGAATCCATTGTCTGGTTTTCAGCAGAAAACTTTCAAAGTGTCGATTTTCACAAACTACAAATATTCCTTAAAAATCGCCTGTATGACTTAAACGCATTCATTCAACTGTTTACAGGAGATGCACCAGTGCTGGATCCAGGATCCAACACTGAGTAAGATAAAGTAACGATAACAGTTTTTACCTGCTAAGTGAATTTCCTTCCATAGGATAACATTGGTGATTCTATGAGAAAAAGTTTCTAAGTGTCAACTTTTAAAATACAATAATATTCCTTAAAAATCACGACTGTAACCAAAACGCTTTTACTCAACTGTTTACAGGAGATGTACTAGGACTGAATCTAGGATCCAGTCCTGTGGTTACAAAAGTAATCCATAAAGTAACTAATTGCATTTAACTAGAAATTCACATTGAGCTGAATGTTGCATTGTGTTTGAAAATGTGTTGCCCATTGCAACAACTGTAACTACTGTACTTAAAAGTCTATTGCCTATCTGCAAAGTATTTAAACTAAAGTAATTCATTCTGAGAAAGTATTTTTTGTAATGTAATGTATAATGTAATTACAATGTAATTTAAAAAATAAAATATGTAAAAAAAAATTGTTTCTAAAAATGTAGTAAATCAGTATGAAAAAAATTAATATAACAATTAATACATTTAAAAATTGTCATTTACAAAACCTTTGAAATTCACTGAAAAAACCGTAGGTTTCAGGCACGTTATAGTTAGAAATTAGCATTTAAAAAACCTTTGAAATTCACTGAAAAAACCATAGGTTTCAGACACGTTATAGTTACAAATTAGCATTTAAAAAACCTTTGAAATTCACTGAAAAAACCATAGGTTTCAGACACGTTATAGTTACAAATTAGCATTTAAAAAACCTTTGAAATTCACTGAAAAAACCATAGGTTTTAGGGACAGTTTTAGTTACTTGGACATTGCACTCGTACAAAACCCGTGAAATTCCCCCGTTATAGTTAGTTCAGCTAACTATAACTCGCGCCTCATAATGCACTGCTGATGACGTCACATATTACATCACTCATGACATGGTCAGTGACATCACTGATGACATCACTGATGACATCTCAAATGACATCACTGATGACATCATCCACGTGATAATCTGATGCACCTCCTCACACCCTAATATAACCTTTGATTCACCCACTCTAAATTACAGACTGCCATTCGCAAAACCATAGACACTCCAACACCAATAACTACATACCCACTCACTGATTCTTAGGTCTACACACACACATCCACTCACTCACCCGTACAGTCACTCATACTTACGGTCACTCAGTACAGGACTATCATATGCACTCTTACTCCTATATAGACACTCAAACAACGCCACTCATCCATAGAGATACTCACACACCTAGTCAGTCATGCAAATAATTAAACACACTGCCATTTACTCACCTATACAGTTATACACACACCAGCTCAATTACTCATACAAATAGTAGCACATTGTTACGCTCTTATACAATCACAGATACAAGCACACACTCATCCATACAGCCACTATCACAATCACTCACTCTTGCTTATAGCTATTTATATACTCCAACACACATATATACTGCCTTTCACATATGTAGTTACTCACACATGTACCACTGGGACATACATTCACTCACTAACACACTCTTACACACACTTACCCACCCATACAGTCTATCACAGATGCACTCTTGAAACCATCCACCCAGTGAATCACCCACTCACACATCTATGCACAGAGTTGCACACACCCCTCCCACACAAACACTCAGGCACCCATACAGATACTCAGACAAGCATTCAATAACTCATATAGACACTCATTTAGCTATTCACAAACACATGCAGCCACTTACACAGCAACAGACAGACGGATACAGACATTCACCCAGTTTAGTCACTAACCCATGCATTCAGTAAGATACGTTAAATCACTCACTTATAGAGTCAGTCACGCACCTACTAAATCATCCATACAGATACTTACACACCCACTCATTCTTCAATACGTCTTTTCCTATATATATTAAAAATATTTAAACTTTACAGAAACACACAGTCACTGGATGATGTCATAAGTGATGTCATTTGAGATGTCATCAGTGATGTCATCAGTGATGTCACTGACCATGTCATGAGTGATGTAATATGTGACGTCATCAGCAGTGCATTGCGGGGGCGCGAGTTATAGTTAGCTGAACTAACTATAACGGGGGAATTTCACGGGTTTTGTACGAGTGCAATGTCCAAGTAACTAAAACTGTCCCTAAAACCTATGGTTTTTTCAGTGAATATATATATATTCACTGAAAAAACCATAGGTTTTAGGGACAGTTATAGTTAGTTGGACATTGCACTAATACAAAACCCGTGAAATTCCCCCGTTATAGTTAGTTCAGCTAACTATAAGTCGCGCCCCCGCAATGCACTGCTGATGACGTCACATATTACATCACTCATGACATGGTCAGTGACATCACTGATGACATCACTGATGACATCTCAAATGACATCACTGATGACATCATCCAGTGACTGTGTGTTTCTGTAAAGTTTAAATATTTTTAATTTATATAGGGAAAGGCGTATTGAAGAATGAGTGGGTGTATAAGTGTCTGTATGGATGATTTAGTAGGTGTGTGACTAACTCTATAAGTGAGTGATTAAACGTATCTTACTGAATGCATGGGTTAGTGACTAAACTGGGTGAATGTCTGTATCCGTCTGTCTGTTGCTGTGTAAGTGGCTGCATGGGTTTGTGAATAGCTACATGAGTGTCTATATGAGTTATTGATTGGTTGTCTGAGTATCTGTATGGGTGCCTGAGTGTTTGTGTGGGTGTGGTGTGTGCGACTCTGTGCATAGATGTGTGAGTGGGTGATTCACTGGGTGGATGGTTTCAAGAGTGCATCTGTGATAGACTGCATGGGTGGGTAAGTGTGTGTAAGAGTGTGTTAGTGAGTGAATGTATGTCCCAGTGGTACATGTGTGAGTAACTACATATGTGAAAGGTAGTATATATGTGTGTTGGAGTATATAAAAAGCTATAAGTGAGAGTGTGTGATTGTGAGAGTGACTGTATGGATGAGTGTGTGCTTGTATCAGTGATTGTATGAGAGCGTAAGAATGTGCTAGTATTTGTATGAGTAAGTGAGCTGGTGTGTGTATAACTGTATAGGTGAGTAAATGGCAGTGTGTTTAATTATTTGCATGACTGACTAGGTGTGTGAGTACCTCTATGGATGAGTGGCGGTGTTTGAGTGTCTATATAGGAGTATGAGTGCATATGATAGTCCTGTACTGAGTGACCGTAAGTATGAGTGACTGTACGGGTGAGTGAGTGAGTGGATGTGTGTGTAGACCTAAGAATGAGTGAGTGGGTATGTAGTTATTGGTGTTGGAGTGTCTATGGTTTTGCAAATGGCAGTCTGTAATTTAGAGTGGGTGTATCAAAGGTTATATTAGGGTGTGAGGAGGTGCATCAGATTATCATGTGGATGATGTCATCAGTGATGTCATCAGTGATGTCATTTGAGATGTCATCAGTGATGTCATCAGTGATGTCACTGACCATGTCATGAGTGATGTAATATGTGGCGTCATCAGCAGTGCATTGCGGGGCGCGAGTTATAGTTAGCTGAACTAACTATAACGGGGAATTTCACGGGTTTTGTACGAGTGCAATGTCCAACTAACTATAACTGTCCCTAAAACCTATGGTTTTTTCAGTGAATTTGTAAGGTTTTTAAATGCTAATTTCTAACTATAACGTGCCTGAAACCTATGGTTTTTTCAGTGAATTTCAAAGGTTTTTTAAATGCTAATTCCTAACTATAACATGTCTGAAACCTATGGTTTTTTTCAGTGAATTTCAAAGGTTTTGTAAATGACAATTTTTAAATGTATTAATTGTTGTATTTATTTTTTTGATACTGATTTACTACATTTTTTTAAACTATTTATTTTTAGATATTTTATTTTTTAAATTACATTGTAATTACATTATACATTACAGTACAAAATATACTTTCTCAGAATGAATTACTTTAGTTTAAATACTTTGCAAATAGGCAATAGACTTTTAAGTACAGTAGTTACAGTTGTTGCAATGGGCAACACAATTTCAAACACAATGAAACATTGAGCTCAATGTGAATTTCTAGTTAAATGCAATTAGTTACTTTATGGATTACTTTTCTAACCACAGGACTGGATCCTAGATTCAGTCCTGGGACATCTCCTGTAAACAGTTGAGTAAAAGCGTTTTGGTTACAGTAGTGATTTTTAAGGAATATTATTGTATTTTAAAAGTTGACACTTAGAAACTTTTTCACATAGAATCACCAATGTTATCCTATAGGAGGAAATTCACTTACCAGGTAAGTAGTGTTATCGTTACTTTTTCTTACTCAGTGGTGGATCCTGGATCCAGCACTGGTGCATCTCCTGTAAACAGTTGAAAGAATGCGTTTAAGTCATACAGGCGATTTTTAAGGAATATTTGTAGTTTGTGAAGATCGACACTTTGAAACTTTTCTGCTGAAAACCAGACAATGGATTCCTATGGAAGGAAATACAAGTTACTGGTAAGTACGGTTAGAATTACTTTTCAGGGTCAGTGCTGGGCTAGAAGATGCAGCACTGGGTTCTCTCCTGATAACAGGTGAGTAAATTGAAATTTGTAGTTCGGCTGATTTTAGAGGAATATTATAAAGTTCCAAAACTCCACACTTAGAAGAATTTCCAAGTAAAACCAGTAAATGTTAGCCTATGGAAGGAAATTCAAGTTACTGGTAAGTACGGTTAGAATTACTTTTCAGGATCAGTACTCGGCTCAAAGATGCAGCACTGAGGTCTCTCCTGATAACAGGTGAGTAAATCGGAATTCGTAGTTCTGCTGATTTTAGAGGAATATTTGTATGTTTCAAAAATCGACACAGAAACTTTTTCAGCAAAAAGCAGGCAATGATATCCTATGGAAGGAAATTCAAGTTACTGGTAAGTATGGTTAAAATTACTTTTCAGGATCAGTACTGGGCTCAAAGATGCAGCACTGAGGTCTCTCCTGATAACAGGTGAGTAAATCGGAATTCGTAGTTCGGCTGATTTTAGAGGAATATTTGCACAATGGTGAAGGAAGGGGGTGGGGCCTGAGGTGACATGTCTGCAAACACGCCCTGTGGCGCGTTTTAGGTTGGAGAATTAATTCCTCCTCAATCCCGAGGGTCCCTAGGGGCCAACTAGCCCACCAGATACCTCCAGTATGCGCAAGGGAGCTGCGTTGCAGAGAGGAGTTCAGAGGCCACGACCCTTTTTACACCTCTCTGCAACGCAGCTCTGTGGCGCTTTCTGGACGTACCTGGTGGGCTAGTTGTCCCCCAGGGACCCTCAGGATTGAAGGGGATTTTATTCCCCATCTTAAAACGCGCCACGGGGCCTGTTTGAACACATGTCACCTGAAGCCCCGCCCCCTCCGTTCACCAGTGTGCAAACGCGCCCCGTGGTGTGTTTTAAGTTGGGGGATTAAGTCCCCTTGAATCCTGAGGGTCCCTGGAGTCCAACTAGCCCACCATATACCTCCAAAAAGCGCCACAGAGCTGCGTTGCAGAGAGGTGTAAAAAGGGGCGTGGCCTCTGTACACCTCCTTGCAACGCAGCCCCCTGGCGCATACTGGAGGTTCCTGGTGGGCTAGTTGGCCCCCAGGGACCCCCAGTATTCAAGGGGAATTCGTTCCCCATCTGCAAACGCTCCAGGGGGCGCGTTTGCAGAGTGCTGCAAGCAGGGGTGGCGTGGCCTGCGGCGCGATGCCGGTCTTTTTTTATTTATATTTTTAAGAAGGAGGGCTGTGTGGCCCCCCTTCTTTTTCTAATCTATTGGCCCTGGGGACCCCATCCCCCAGGGCCTGCCCCCTAATTGAATTTTTTTTATTTTGGAAGAGCGTTGCCCCCCTCCTCAGGCCACTTATGGCCCCGGGGACCCCATCCCCCGGGGCCGGCCTTTGTTGTATTTTTTTTTTTTTTTAATCCAATTTTGGGGAGGGGGGCCGCGTGGCCCCCCCTCCCGGGACACTTGTAGCCCCGGGGACCCCATCCCCCGGGGCTGGCCCTCTCCGTTGGGGACCGTGGGTGGGTCCCCAATCCCCCCATGGTCCCACCGGCTCCCCGCGTCCCTCGGGAGCCGGCATTGCTTTTCCACATGGGGAGCTGCTAAGATGCAGCTCCCCGTGTGGAAAAGCAATTGCCTTTGGTTTTTGGAAGAGAGAGCAGGTTTCCTGCTCTCTCTTCTAAAAACCAAAGCAGTTTGCTATGGCAGGGCGGGAGCCGCGAGGTTCCCGCCCTGCCATAGCAAACTACAGTGTCCCGAGGGTGGGCACCCCGGGACACTGCAGGAGCCGGCCCCGGGGGGTGGTGGTCCCCAGGGCCATCAAGGGCTCCAGGAGGAGGGCCGCGTGTCCCCCCTCCCAACATCTTGAAAGCCCCGGGGAGGTGGTGGTCCCCGGGGCTCTGGGGGTCCGTAACGGACCCCCATATTTAAATCTTTAGTGCCCCGGGGAGGTGGCGGTCCCCGGGGTGTGTGGGGGGGCTCGAGCCCCCCCACACAGGTACTTTTAATTTTTAAAAAAGAAGCCCCGGGGGATGGCGGTCGAGGCCGAGAGCCCTCCCGCACCATTGTTTATTTAAAGCCCCGGTGGGTGGCAGTCCCCGGGGCTTGGGGGGGCCTTAGAGGGCCCCCCAATCATAAATTTGATAAACCCCGCATGCCCCCGGGACTTGGCCCACCCGGGGGCCAATTACCAACGAAGCGCGGGAGACCACGCTTCGTTTTTTTTTTTTATCGGCTGGATCCGCACACCCAGCACGTTTTTTGCCGATTTTTTTTTGGGCCCTGAGCAGGCCTAGGGGGTCAGGGTGTTTCTACCCTGCCCCCTTTTTGCGTTTTGCGCACTGTTTTTACTGTTTTCTTGTGACTCGGTTCTCACAAGATGGCTGCCAACACTTCCTGGTTTGGAGTGTTGAGAGCCAATTAGCATACAGCTGGTCATCGGGAGGGTGCGCGGACCCTCCGCGGCCATAGATATATATGTGTTTTTACTTTTGATTTTCTCAGCAACTACTGAATGGATTTACACCATTTAACAAAAAGGGTTCTTTCCGAACCAAGAACTACCTCTTTGCCAAATTTGGTGTAATTCCGTTCAGCAGTTCGGGCTGTAGCCGTGGCTAAAGTTTCCTATGGGAAAATAAATGGGGAATACACGTTTTGGGACCCCCCTTTTTTCTCGGCCCCCGCTTGACGAATCACCCCAAGACTTTCAGGATAGGAGCAAACCGGAGCGGGCCACAAAGTTTGAAAATTTTGCGAATATTCGTCAACCGACGCAAGAGTTATTTCAAATAGAATGTTGCGGATTGCCTATGGAAAATAGGTCCTAACTATATAATATATATATATATATATATATATATATATATATATATATATATATATATATATGAAAAACCACAATCCTGATCAAAATCCAGTTCCACGGAAATCAGGTACGGACCACAACATGCTTGAAATTTGAAGTGCTTTATTGCAAAATCCACAGCATGACGCGTTTCGACCGGGTCTCCCTGGTCTTGATCACATGACGTGCCTGAACCTGTAGCAGTGTTTTATAGTGACACATTGATTCAATAGACCCTCCCTCTCACACGATAAAGCTAAAGAAAATACCACAAGTGTGCATATCGAATAATCTCATCAAATGTATAAATACAGATAAAATACAACGACTACCAGCATCCATTGTACAAATTAAACAATTTATGTTTTATACAAAGCCAAGTGGCTCAACGCGGTAGTCCACTGTCAAAGCTGAATAGCAACACTGAAAAAACTGTATTTACTATAAAACAGTTATCCATAGTTAGACAGATATCGTGCTTGGGGAAGAAAAATAGTGCAAAAATAGTTAAAGTGCTGGTGCTTAAAAAAGTGCTTGTGTCAAAAGTAAAAACAGCTATTTCAATCATCATAGCTGAAACTTTGATACAAATATCTGGATAGCCATGCTATGCCTGTAAACAAGTTTTCAGTATATACAAGTGCTTATGCACATATAACTAGATCATAGTGCAAAAACCGGACATCAGTGATAGACAATATCTTGCACCAAAGTTGATTCACAGTTTGAAAATTAATTCACAGCTTGAAAATTAATGGGGTGCAGATTCAAGAATTAATATCAGACTAATGTGCAAAAATGAGCAGTGCAAATAAGCAGATGTAGAACCTTAATGTTACCTAGTGCAGATAGTAATACAGTACATCAATAATTGGGGAATCATATATAGTTTTCTAAAATCGATTAAAACCGCCAAGTAAAACCCTGCTTAAACCAAGAAAAACCTATAAAATCAGGTAAAACCAGGTAAAATCTGGGCTAAAACAAGGCTAAAATCAATCGGATAAAAAACTGAAATATACAGATCACCATAATTCATATAAGGAGGGAAACAGATGCAGAGACATATATACAATGTATTACAAGAAATTATGCAAATCCTCTCCTGTATTGAGACCATTCGGCATCTTAGTGTCAAGTTGTAAGATATATTGTGTTTCCAACTGACGCAATTTCTTTTCTCTATTGCCTCCCCTTATTGACCTTGGTACTGCATCTATTACAAAGTAGCTCAAATCCTTCAGGTTGTTGTTATGAACTAGCTTGAAATGCCGTGCAACAGGGTAGCTGGTGTCAGAATTGACTATTGCACGTAAGTGTTGCAAAATGCGATTAAACACCTGCAGCTTAGTGCTGCCTACGTATAGTAGATGGCAGGAACATTCGAGTACGTACACCGCAAAATCTTTTCTGCAAGTGAACATCCCATTGATTTTAGAGGGAGTGTGTCCAAATGCATCGGTGTATTCCTGTTTGTTGACCCCAAACTTGCACGCTCTACATGAGCTAAACTTGTAAAAACCGGTCCTATTAGATAGCCAGTTTTTAGGAGCAAGTACCTCTGTGCTGGTCTTAACCAGTGCATCCCTCATGGAGGGTGCCCTTCTGAAAGTAATCGAGGGTAATTCTGGCACGATAGGTGATAGAGTTATATCTGTTCTTACTATTGGCCAATTTTTATAGATAACGCTACTTACTTGTTTTTCATAGCGACTATAGGTAGTTATTAGTCTAACTGTATCACTTTTTTTGTGTGGGTTATCCCTCGTATCAATACTTTCGGGAGTTATTTCTTGGACCGTATTAGTTGAACATGTCTCACTGTTAGTGTTGTTAGCCCTAATTAATGCTGTATTCAAATCTTTTGTTCTGTATCCCCTTGCTTTAAATCTCTGTAATGCTTCTGCTTGGCATTGAGTAAGGTCTGAGTTTGAACTGCAAAAGACACACAATTGATGGACGGAATGCAGAACAAATCAAAACATTCACCCCCAGTCAAGAGATCTGGGTTAAATCCATCATTCTTTTGCTCACCATGCCACCCCAGTTTAGACCTGGCCATATGCAAATCAGTCTTGACCCTGTGCCTCATGGGAACAGTCCAGCCCGAACTGCCAAGCCAGGTCCTCCCTGGACCGGAAACAAGCATCCTAGGACCGGTTTCGGGGTTTCACCCCTCTTCAGCCAGGATAGCTTGATTCCAGTGGCACAGTGAGCCCAGGACCCACGTCTGGGCATACCTGGCGCACTTAGGGCGAGAAAGCAAAAGACACACAATTGATGGACGGAATGCAGAACAAATCAAAACATTCACCCCCAGTCAAGAGATCTGGGTTAAATCCATCATTCTTTTGCTCACCATGCCACCCCAGTTTAGACCTGGCCATATGCAAATCAGTCTTGACCCTGTGCCTCATGGGAACAGTCCAGCCCGAACTGCCAAGCCAGGTCCTCCCTGGACCGGAAAAAGCATCCTAGGACCGGTTTCGGGGTTTCACCCCTCTTCAGCCAGGATAGCTTGATTCCAGTGGCACAGTGAGCCCAGGACCCACGTCTGGGCATACCTGGCGCACTTAGGGCGAGAAAGCAAAAGACACACAATTGATGGACGGAATGCAGAACAAATCAAAACATTCACCCCCAGTCAAGGGATCTGGGTTAAATCCATCATTCTTTTGCTCACCATGCCACCCCAGTTTGAACTGCAAATCCGTTTAATTCTTAAAAACTCTCCATAAGGGATACTTTTTATAAAATGTCTGGGGTGGGAGCTACTAGCATGTAATATTGAATTTCCTGCTGTACTTTTTCTGTGAAGTTTCGTCTGTATAGTATTGTTGTCAATATATAACTCCACATCAAGAAACTCAACCCGCTGGTTACTTATATGGGCTGTAAACTCTAGATTTAAATCATTGTTGTTAGTAACATTGACAAAACCTTGAGCAGATTCACTTGAACCTTGCCAAATCACACAAACGTCGTCTATGAACCGCCACCATTGGAGTACATGGGTGTCAAACAATTCCCTGTGGGTGTGCCTGAGGACATGCTCTTCCCACCAACCTACGTGCAAACACGCAAAGCTGGGAGAAAAGCATGCCCCCATGGCCACCCCACGCAACTGCTCGTGGACCTCCTTGTTGAACCAAAAATAATTGTTCAATAAACATAGTTCGATCATTTTCAATAACATAGCGTTGTGTTTAAAGAACTGAATGTTCCTTTTAGCTAAAAAATATTTTACAGCTTCCAAACCATTAGTATGATGTATGCTGGTGTATAGGGAACATATGTCCATGACCATAAAATGGCAGTCCTCATTCCAGGTAACTGATTGTAATTTTGAGATTAAATGTCCTGTGTCTTTGATAAAAGAGGGAAGGTTTTCCACAAAGTCATGTAAGTAAAAATCCACATACTTGGACATAGCTTCAAGAAGGCTTTTCTGAGCAGAAATGATGGGCCTTCCAGGTATTGGGGTGACTTTCTTATGGACCTTAGGGATGAAATATAAGGTCGGAGTAATAGGATGATATATATATATATATATATATTACCTACTGGCGGTCGCCAGTAGGCAGTTATAGTTAGGACCTAGTTTCCATAGGAAAAGCGTTTTTTGTTTTCCCAATAACTTTGGCGCCGGTTGACGAATCTTCGCGAAATTTTCAAAACTAGTGGCCTGCTCCGGTCAGCTCCTGTCTTGTAAGTTTCGGGGTGCTTCGTCAAGCGGGGGATGAGAAAAAAGAGGGGTCCCAAAACGCTTTTTCCCCATGTAATTTTCCATAGGAAACTTTAGACAAAGCTACAGCCCGAACTGCTGAACGGAATTACACCAAATTTAGCAAAAAGGTAGCCCTTGGTTCAGAAAGAGCCCTTTTTGTTAAATGGTGTAAATCCGTTCTGTAGTTCCTGAGAAATTCAAAAAATAAAAAGTTTTGATATCTGGGCGGAGCCTAACCCCCCAGCACAAGCTTGGCTCTAATTGGCTGCCAATACTTCAAACCAGGAAATGTTGGCAGCCATCTTGTGCTCGACCGAGGGAGAAAGAAAAGGTGAGGGAAAAGATAAAAAAACAAGAAAAGGGGGCAGGGTAAAAACACCCTGACCCCCCCAGGCCTGCTCAGGGGGTCACATAGGGACCCCCAGGTCCAAAAAATGCATTTTTTTTAAAAAATTCGGGCGGGGTCGCGCCGGTGCGCCAATCCGTCAGAAATTTTTAAAAAACAAAGCGCTGTCTCTTGTCCCCTGTAGCACCGATTTGCAGCGGAACCACTGAGCTGCCTGGTCACGTCGCTGAATAATAATTCGCCCTCACAAACCTACAAGAAGGTTTTTGTATGATCCGAGAGCCGAGAGGTTCAATGAAACCGCGCGCCATTATATCCCCTCTGTGATCTCGTGCCTCAGCGTCTGGTGCTGAAAATATACTTCATGTTTCCACAGGGATCGAGGAAAATGCCCCTCTGCGGGCCCAGAAGCTTAAATGACTTCTCCTCTCATTTGTTCAAGGTGAAAATGCCTGACCTATGGTGAGGACATCGCATCATTCCTTTCCCGCACTCACAAAACATTGAAAGGCAAATCACTCCGAGAAAGTAATGCCGGCGGAATTGTTCCGTGGAGAAATAGAATATGTTCCGTAAGAGAAGTCGCATGGGCTCTACTACAGGAACGGCGATAACAGGGGTGAAATATGTCAAGTGTTCGTGACAGCGCTGTAAAACACTTCTTATGTAACTGCTACGCTTACACTGGCAGTTTTTCACCTACTGCATGTATTACTTGGGTGGTAAATATTTTATGTCGACGTGCAGACGTCTACAGTCTTGGGTTTCCAGTTGAGCCCGGGGCATTGCACCCACTGGGGTATTCATTAGTGAGCAGCAGTACCTGCCGATACCCTGCCCCTGTACCCGCCTAAGCTGTCCGCTGGCACCGCGCATGGAATTCTTTGTTCTACGAGAGCCAGGGGTCTGCGGGCACCAATGAGCAGTTTCCTAGGCAGAGTTCTCCATTGCCGAGACTTCCTACAGCCCAAAGCTCAAATCTGCCAGCAAAATAAAGCAAAGAGCTCACCTGGGTTATGAAAATGAACTTTTTGGTGTTGAAATTACCAAAGTGGGATCATGATTTTTTGTTGTTGTTGCAGTTTTATATAGCGCGAACTCGACCCGAAAGTATCAGAGCGCTTTACATAGGCACCAGTTACATTACACAAGGACACATTAATTTTTCAGGCAACGGGGAGATTGAATGATTTGCCCAGAATCACAGGATGTTTGAGCCTCCCGCCAAGTCTCGAGCCTGGTTCCCCAGCTTCAAGGTCAGCTCCTCTGGCCCTTACGCCACATCCTCTCCAGTACCTACTCATCACAGGTGCTTCTCCTTCCGGTAATCAAACTCCCGGTCCTGGTTGTGAGTGCCCAACTATCACAGGCACTCTATCTATCACTTCTTTATTTTGTGGACACTTTGGCCAACTCTAGTTGCCTTTCACAGTGCTCCACAGGCCAAGCAGAGGAAAACAAGATGCCCGACTCAAGCACAGATTGGGTAAGAAAACAACCCTGTTCAGGGCACAATATAGGGGTAGTAGGGTCTCAAGGAGTCATCCTACAGCCTGATCTTCCCCTATATAGAATGGACAAAATCAGGGGATCTCAACCAATGGCCTCTCGTCTTTTCGGTTTTTATAGGAACGCAACTTGATGTTTTTTGCTGCTCCTTCAGTAATAACTATTCTACCCCAGACGGGGCATAGCCCATCCAGAAGCAAATTATGCGCCTAGCTATTCCGTTGTTAAAGAAAATTGCGATTGTCAAATAGGCTTTGAGAAAGGATCTGGGTCACACTACAGTAAAAACATTACTAACATCTCATCCACCTTCATTCCCATAAATCTTTGCCAACTCACTGTGGTTGCATTTCACTTTTATTGTTCCCCTCTCTCTCCACTGCATCATTCTCTCTCCCAGTTTACTGGATTTCTTGTGGTTTCTAATTCCTTATTGGTTCCATGAAACTGTTGGTTAATGCACTCCACTTCATATTTTAATGGCCTTAACCCACAGGGGTCACGATCACCCACCAAATTAGCGAAAAATATCAATTAGACGGGCGTACTGAGTGGTTAGTAGGAGGCAGGCAGGGTTATATACCAAGAGCCCCCTTTTCTGCTCACTATTGGAAACAAAATTCAACTATTGTTATGTAACCGAAACAAACCAATACGGCTTTTATGTAAGTGAAACAAACCCTTATAAGTGTTCTGTTGCCCTCTGGGTCTTGTATAAAACTAACTTATAAAAAAGAGGTTTCTGCAAGAAAATGTTTCAGATTCATGCGAGCCAAATAAATTACACAATATCATCTTTCAGCAATGGTGCCTCATATGGGAGCTAAGATAACCATAGTCTGAAATTAGGCCAGTGAGGGGCGTCAGGTCGCAGGAGTAGGCATGAAAGATTGTCGGCAATAACACAGATTGGAAATACAAGATGCAGGCCCAGGAGGCAGAGTCAGACTCCAGGACATCAAGGAGAAGGGTGGAAAGAAAGGTCTTGGAGGGAGGTACAGAAATTAGAGTTAATTTCTAGGGAAAGAAGACGTCTACAGAGGGAGCGTGTGCTATCAAATATTTACACATGCATTTGTGAAAGCATAAGTATGCACATATCTATTAATTCATAATGTTCTGTGTAAATGAAGGAGAATGCTACGGATCAGCACCAAGTGGATACACGTACAACGCTTCCGCATGGAAATTTCTTATGGACTGTGCGTGCACATAAAAGTCAACATGGAATTTATGAAGTGCATTGTGAGTTAACAATAGAGGCGTGTGGAATTTATACCATTTCCTTTTGTGTAATAAAGCAACATTTTAGAAAATATGCAATATTAAGCAAAATCCAAACCCGGCATTTAGCACTATATTATAGTATGACATTCGCTCTCACGTACATAGGCCTGGGCGGTGAACTCTGCTCCGTTCGCGGAGTTTGCTGCACTCTGTGGAGCTCGCTGAGTGCAGAAAACTCCGCTACGCGTAGCGCAGCAGAGTATTTCCCCGCTCGCGCCCGCCAACGGTATGTTGGGGAGTGCGAGCTGCCACTCAGGTAGAATTTCTATCCGAGCGGCAGGAAGATCAGCACGAACGGCAGAGTTTTTTTTTGTCACTTCGCGGAGTTCTGCTACACGGAACTCCACAAACTCCGTCCAGGCCCGAAGAAGAATTTCCAGATAAAAAAATAGCACAAGAAACACAAGGGCCGCGAATAATAGCCACTCACGTTCTGCCTATTGGTGATGTTCCCTCTGATAGGATTTTTATCCGAATGAGTTTAAAATTATGGGGCATGATGATTTTCCACAAATTAAGGAAATTCGCTTAACAAAACCAACGTACAATGCTGGAAATTATGTTAATTTAACAAAAATGTAAAGCAGACCTAGTCAATAGCCCACAATTGATTCAAACCACTCACACCTTGCATACACCACGCAGTCACAAAAATAGTAGGTGTGGTCTATCCATGGGGCTCTCCTACTGCTGAGTGTTGCGATGTGAACAAGAACAAAGCCTTATTGAACAAGACGTAGGCACGTTTATTGCCATCACCAATTCTAGTCAGCTGTGTCACTATAACGTTCCATGGTGACAGTTGACAGTAAGGAACATTCCAAAGCAAAAATAAAGATGGGGAGTGAGGGAGAGTAAGGGAGATTGGAATGCAGGAGGAAAATTATAAAGCCCAGTGTTGGGAAAATAGGAGCAAGCATATCATAATGAATAAATCACTATATGTAACTTGCTGTAATATGAATAGATTACAACATGTTGCCACGGTATCTCAACAGAAACAACAAGCCTCACGAGGAAGAAAAACTTCACGGAGAAAGCGATCAAAACATTTGTTAGCTATGGTTTTGAAAAGATGCTGATCATATTAGACTGCCTCGTTACAGCAACAGTGCTGAGAAGAAGCAGTCCATGTCGAAGCTACTCACGAGTTTAGCGAATGTCCTGGATACCAACGCAATGCATTGTGTAAGAATTTAAGACGATATTTAATGAGAATGAGTATCCCAAGAAGTGCAATAGAATTCACTTGACGCTTGCGATGCCTGCTAGCAAAACCTGTGCACAGTTTGACTCAATTCGATAGACCACCACTGACCCCGAAATTCCCCATGACCCTTGTTTTCTGGCAATCACATTTGTTTGGCTAGGTATGCATCAGAGTATACAAGATCCTGTTCCCCCTGTTTCTCCTTATCCCCACAAGCACAGTTTTAATCTGTATCTCCTGTGCATTGGATCATCGATTTCCCCTACTATCAGGTGTCACTCTTTGATTTTTTTCTCTCATGTTTCCTGTGACCCTCTTGTCCCATGCGACCTAGTCTCAATTCCATATGTCACTGTGACCTTATCTCCTCAGCAAATGTTGTGGCTATCAACCAATCATCCTGCACTTGCACAGTTCAGGAACAGCCAATCCACACCTGTTTCAAACTCCACTCCTTCCATTTTCTCCTGTCAGCAGTATAAGCCAACATCTTTTGAGTGACATACCAACTGACCCCACCACGACCGCTTTCTACAGTTTTGCAAACAGCATCTTCCTTGGAAATGTAGGCTCTTGCGTAATGTAACTACCAAATCCCCGAATGAGGCTTTCAAAAGCTGATAGTCACTGCTGCCATCAAACAGCTCATTAGGATACGAACTGAGATCAAGGACACAATCTTATACTTATTCTACTCCACCAATCACCCCTGCCACACCACATGGCACCAGAACTGGACAGACGGTTGCCATTGATTTGCTTCACTTAAGGCCTGCCCACTGATTGTGGCATAAACTATCCATATAACATGCTAGATTATTGGAGTACTTTCTCATAAAGGCAGATCATGAAAATGTGAAAATCTAACCGTATTATCAGACCCTGAAGTAAAGGGCAGTATCCTTTTCTTTGATCTCATCCACACACGTTAGAAGATATGAGACACCAATGTGCGACTCAAACAATGGAGGTAAGTTCACCAACTTAGTTCAAAAATCACAATCTCACAGACAAGAGGCGCACTATTAGAAGAAAGTTGAAGAAAATTCACAGAATGAAGCTCCAAGACCTGACATTTCTGGAGAGTCTCTGAATTTCCTGCAAGAAAGATATCAGTGATGACAGGGCAGCCTAATATGCCACCACCATAATGAATGGCTCTAACAGAAAATTATCACTTTTCAAGCACTGTGCAAACTGCATTCCAGACCCTCCTCTTTAACACTCCCAAGAAAAGTGCACTGTGATGAGCTGTTTCAAGGTGATGTTTGGCAAAATACAACAATTGATGAATGGCAGAAAATATCAGTCATCTCCAGCACAATCCCATAACCGAACAAACCCAAATAGTCTCACTTAAATACTCTCCATTCTCCAGCCTCCTAAAATCTCTGTAGGCCACATTCTATGAGGAAAACATCACACTGCATCAAAAGTGAATGACAATGCCAGTGAAGATTGCTAAATCCAGAAAAACATAGCCAATGCATTCCTTATTCAAAATCTAATTCACTGTTGAACAGTTTGTGTCTCTTTAAAAAATCCCAACCTCCTCCCGGAAGACCTCTCAATGACCTACCCACCATTTCTGCGTTAATCCCTTGAGAGGGCCATAATCACTGAGCTTGATGGGAAGATGAGACTACAATCCAAGACTATCATTCTGTTTTTGATTGCATTACAGTACATTACAATTATGAACAATTGACAGCAGGTGAAAGGATAGAGGGAAACCCTGATCAACATTCTATAACCAAGCAGGACATTTGAGCATACTTGAAAATAGATGTCTGCTTCTCTAGCTGAACCCTCCAGACATGAATCTATTTCAATTTCTACACCATGCTCCATAGTTTCATCCTTTCACTGGTGGTCTTTATTCCATAAATGAAACCTCTTCAACTCCTCTTGGCAGAGATCAGTATCAGGATTCATTTGTTTGTGGATGATATAAAACTCTTCTTGAAGTTCTTAAACATAAATATATCAATCTCCAAAACGACTTTGTTGCCACAATCTAGACCACAATAGTAATTGGCCTATCATATTTTCAGCCATTTGAATACAAAGCTTGTACTTACTACCAGTCAAGACAAGCAAGAGCACGTGAAAAGCTGGCCCCTAAAAGTGAGCATCAATGACTTTTCCTCAGGATTTGTCAGCTGTACCAAATCACTGAAACACCGGAGCCTTTTTCAAAAACCCATTGTAAAGAACAAGCACAAAGCATTCACTCTACCAATTGTGCCATGTGAAGGATTTTTTAGATTTTATAACTGTCTGATAAAATGGCTAAAGATATTCATTAGGACCACTTCCCACACTTCCATTCGTCCCTGAAAGTGTCTGTATCAAGTTCAAAGTACATTGCTTCATCTTTAAACTTTTAAACCCAGTCTCTTCTCGAAACATGTAAAATCCAGATCTCTGTTGAGATTTGCAACAGCTGCAGCAGCATTATTGCGAGAGTGTGGTTCTCCATTTCATTATTGGTGGATTTGCATCATTCAAGTTGTAGGCATACATCTACTGATGTCTGCAAACCTTGCTCAATTACTATATATCCCCAACTCAGAAACAGGTTGACATCCCTGCACCCTCAACAAAGGGGGTGTTTCAGCAATACTCACTGGACTTGTTACTCAGGCAGCTATAATGATAGGTACACATATGTATAATAGCATCAATACAGTGGTCTCTGCTCTCCCCTGAACTCCTGCTATGCCTGTCTCCTGTCTTCTGTGTCCTTGTACCCATCAAAATGTTCCCTGACTCACAGTGTGAACTCTGTGTTTCCTGAATGTGTTTGCCCAAATCACGAATATCATCTGTGACTTGCTGCATTGGATTGGCTGAGAGCTATTCAACATACTCTTTGAGTGGTTCAAATCTTCTGCCTGGACTGACCATTCTGCCAGTCATTGTGGTATGAACAGGTAAGCATAGCAGTGACCACAATACCCCTGCAGCCTTTTAAGCACATGTCCTTAATTTCTTCACTATATCTTGTGTCTATTTTCCCATTCGGCAGTGCTGCGGTCACAATGTTTACTGGTTTACCACACTAACAGTGTATTTTTCAAAAGATTTTGTCTAAATTACCAATGTTATGGCTTGAGGACTCACTGCTCTTTCCTCCCATCACCTGCGAAGCAATGGTTTCTCTCTAATTCCCTTTCCACTAGTAGGGGTTAAATAGCTTGTTCTAGAAAGAATAATGTTGTCTTGCGGCCAATTGATGTGAGAGACAACAGATACAAGATAACAAGGACTGTATTGTTTATTTAAGGGGAGGGGGCACACAGCCCCACTCTCCGAGCCATTATAGACCATAGGGAGCCCACCCTTGTGGCTGCATTCAATAAGGGGAGGGGGACATGAGGTCCCCTCCTCAAGTCATTAAAGGTTCCAGGGAGCCAATTCCCGGGCCAAAATTTGAATAAAAAGGAAGGGGGACCATGTGGCCCACTTCCTCGAGCTTCCAGAGGTGCCAGGGACCACATCCCTGCCTCAGGGCTGATTTCATTAATAGAGGGGAGGGAGGCCGCATAAGCACCCTCCCTGAGCCAATATAGGCCTGAAGAGCCCACCACCGGGACCAAAATTTTCCACAAAATTATTTTATATATGAATATATTTATATATACACATATGTGTGTGTGTATACATATAAACATATATATTATCTACTGGCGGTCGCCAGTAGATAGTTATAGTTAGGACCTATTTGCCATAGGAAATCTGCAACATTCTATTTGAAATAACTTTAGCGCCGGTTGACGAATCTTCGCGAAATTTTCAAAACTTGTGGCCCGCTCCGGTCCGCTCCGGTCCTGAAAGTCTCGAGGTGATTCGTCAAGTGGGGGCTGAGAAAAAAGGGGGGTCCCAAAACGTGTTTTCATAGGAACCTTTCATCGCAGCTACAGCCCGAACTGCTGAACGGAATTACACCAAATTTGGCAAAAAGGTAGCCCTTGGTTCAGAGTCGTGCCTTTTGGTTAAATGGTGTAAATCCGTTCAGTAGTTCCTGAGAAATTTGAAAAAGAAAACACATATATATCTTTGCGGAGCCTAACCACACATGTCATCGTGAGATCTGATTGGCTGTCAGCACTTCATCCTGGAATTGCTGGCAGCCATCTTGGGACCAATATAAATGATAGTACCCCATTGAAATGCATTGTAGTGAATCGAAGATTTTGAGGGTTACCAAAAGGAGAACTATAAAGGGTGATAACAGACTTTAGTTTCATTAGAATTCATTTGTTGATGGTACCATACTAATTTCAGGAATTGTGGTGTGTTCTAAGGTGATTTTACCCTGTGAAAAACCTTCTGCTGGGATATCATGAATCATGTTTGAGAGAAAACTATTTTCACATGCTTGTCCCATACAGTTTTGGAAGGTGCTCCAGAAGCTAAAATGACAGCATATTTTCTGTAAATTCACATTATCTTTCTCAGTCATGTGAGAATGAAGTCTGACATTCTCAGTAAAACATGTACATCCAACAAGGGCAGAGACTGTCAGTTGATGCCTTTGTGTTCTACTGCAGCTTCCCAGAGTGTTCTAAAGAACAACTAGAGTGCTAACAGCCTTACTTATGACAAAAGTATGGCACACCTGAAGCCATCTTGATTGGAATAAACTGGTAACACTTAAAACATTTAATTTAAAAAGGAACAAAATAATGGGGTTCATTTTGTCATAGAAATTATGGTTAGTGCTGTAGAAAGAAAAATTAGGACATGTTTCAAGTGTGATCTCAAATATCTTCCTGTTATATTTCAACAGGAGCAGCCTGTCAGTTGATGCCTTTGTGTTCTACTGCAGCTTCCCAGAGTGTTCTAAAGAACAACTAGAGAGCTAACAGTCTTACTTATGACAAAAGTATGGCACACCTGAAGCCATCTTGATTGGAATAAACTGGTAACACTTAAAACATTTAATTTAAAAAGGAACAAAATGAGGGGGTTCATTTTGCCATAGAAATTATGGTTAGTGCTGTAGAAAGAAAAATTAGGACATGTTTTAAGTGAGATCTCAAATATCTTCCTGTTATATTTCAACAGGAGCAGCCTGTCAGTTGATGCCTTTGTGTTCTACTGCAGCTTCCCAGAGTGTTCTAAAGAACAACTAGAGCGCTAACAGTCTTACTTATGACAAAATTATGGCACACCTGAAGCCATCTTGATTGGAATAAACTGGTAACTGTTAAAACATTTAAATTAAAAAGGAACAAAATGAGGGGGTTCATTTTGTCATAGAAATTATTGGTTAGTGCTGTAGAAAGAAAAATTAGGACATGTTTTAAGTGATATCTCAAATATCTTCCTGTTATATTTCAACAGGAGCAGCCTGTCAGTTGATGCCTCTGTGTTCTACTGCAGCTTCCCAGAGTGTTCTAAAGAACAACTAGAGCGCTAACAGTCTTACTTATGACAAAAGTATGGCACACCTGAAGCCATCTTGATTGGAATAAACTGGTAACACTTAAAACATTTATTTTAAAAAGGAACAAAATGAGGGGGTTCATTTTGCCATAGAAATTATGGTTAGTGCTGCAGAAAGAAAATTTAGGGCATGTTTTAAGTGAGATCTCAAATCCTCTTCTATTTCATTAGAAAATTCTGACATGCAGACTGAAACAATCACTTTCAATACCAGCAGTAGACTTCCAGTTAACTCCCTGGTGAGCAGTAGCTTTACTACAGTGATCTAATGAACAACTAGAGTGCTAACATTCTGAATTTATGGCAAATGTGTGACACATCTGAATACCTTCTTGATGGAATCAAAGTAAAAAACTGAAAGCATTTCCTACTGAGGAGACTGCAGTAAATGACGAAATTAGGAAACTTCATAACAAATAAGTCTCCCAAGATGGCCACCAGAGAAAAAAGAGCCCAAATGTAGCACAAATATCACCCAGATGTAGCCCACATATAGCCCAATGACAGAAGTGTGCAAAACACTTTTTATTTTTAGTTTTTCTGCAGTTTTATATAGTGCAAACTGGTCAGGTATTGGAGCGTTACATCTTACTTGGACCCCTTATTGCGTATTTTGCACGAAGTACATGAGATTGATCTTGCGAAACATTGAACTTTACGATTCTGTTAACCTGAAGTTGCTCTGAACCGGGCTTTGTAACACCCGTTTTTACCTACTGGTTTTAATTAATTCTCACTGTATTGTATTAGGAAAGAGGATTTACTGTTTTTATGTACACTTTTATGAACTATGTTTCTAAATCAGATCAAATAAAGTTTAATGAATTCTATGGCAGGATGGAGGCGAGGATTATGCATATCTTTCCTCACTTTATTTGCATAGCAGTTCAAAGAAAACGTAACACAACAATCATTAAACAAAGACTACACAACCCATGAACCATTAGGGGGTAGTCTCCAAGGCAACTATAGTCCAATCACATCACAGTCCATCGTATATAATATTGTGACGTCCCTTCCGCTTCCTCTTTCTTCACTGCTCGTCAGTTAAGTGCATTCCTTACATTCTTGGCTTAATCTGACTTTGTTGCTGTTTGTATAGCGGTTTCTTGTGCACGTTATTAGCATTATTGCCTTGGTATTGTTTCATATTCCCTGCGCAGCAGGCTCTTGCCCGAGCGCGTTCTCCCCCTCGCAGTTTCTCCCGCTGTGTGCTCTGCGCACGGTGAGATCCTGTCAGGCGCGTCTGGTCCGAGCGAGGCAGCTCCGTCGAGCGCTCCCGCTGGTCTTTACGCGCGTTTGGGAATTTGGTCACTCCTTTAGTGTCCGCTTGATTGCCGACCAACCCTCGCCTAATTTTGACACCGCTACGTGGTGATTTCCCCACACGGCCACGTTAGTGACCAGCGTCACCTGGTGGTGGTAATTGGTATTGCGCTTCAGTCTATTCTTATAACAGCTTCGGGGAAAGCCCAGCTGTTGGAGCACCGGCGAGGGGGCTGTCTTAAGGATTTTATGGGCATTTGTTCTGTGCTCACACCCTCTGCTATCATGTCTTCTCCAGAAGACCATTTTTACTCCTCCTACCAGGAAGTGGAGGAGGAATGGCCCCCAACTTCTCCCTCCAGCAGTGGACCAAGCCCTCTCTCTGGCTATTTCTAGGGCGCTGGCTCCTCTTAGGGATCAGGTTGATAAGCTGGTGAAAAGCATCCCTGGGGTGTTCAGTGACCCAGATCTGGTGGTGGCGGGTCCAAGTAGCTCCCAGATGGGGAATAAAAGGGCCGTTAAGCATAACGCGGGGCACTTGGAAGGATTTGATAAACTTACGGAGACCTTCCTCAAGAGTGCGCGAACGCTAAAACATGCACCCTGCCGGGAGGAGGGGCCCGGAGAAAATTGCGACACTGTCACCACTATTGTGGACCCCGACGGCGGGTTTCCCTTAGAGGGAGAGGGTGTATCGGAGGACGATTTCTCCTCCGATGAGGATAAGGACTCGGGGCGTCCCTGGGGTCCAGAGTCCCACTCCTCTCAGTCCCCGGTTGGGGACGGGGTCCACTCGGACATGTTCGAGCCTACCCAAATTTACCATCCTAGGTCGGCAGAGTGGACACCTGATGCCAAAGTGGCAGAGTATGTGGTGGGGAAAATCCATCAACCCCTTGAAAGGGAGGTCAGGAATAAGATGAGGGGAGAATGCCCCAGGCCCTCACTGAAGGGGAAGGTGGCACACACGCCTGAAATTGATGAGAAACTATGTACCTTTTTCTCCAAGTATATGAGGGATCCCAAGAAAGGAACTGATAGGTCTTGGACGTGGTAGGGCCCTTGACCCAAATTATTCAATTGACGGAGCGTTCCAAAGAGTCAGGATCCCCTTTGTCCACGGATATTGTGGCTGGTTGGGCGCACTACCCTAAACCCTAAAACACTATTCCCTCCACTACCCAAACACCACTGCACTACCCTAAACCCTAAAACACTACCCCCAGCACGACACCCTACACTACCCAAACATAACTGCACTACCCTAAACCCTAAAACACTACCACCAGCACGACTCCCTACACTACCCAAACACCACTGCACTACCCTAAACCCTAAAACACTACCCCCAGCACGACTCCCTACACTACCCAAACACCACTGCACTACACTAAACCCTAAATATACCCCCAGCATGACATCCCACACTACACAAACACCACTGCACTACCCTAAACCCTAAAACACTACCCCCAGCACGACCCCCTACACTACCTGAACACCACTGCACTACCCTAAACCCTAAAACACTAACCCCAGCATGACCCCCTACACTACCCAAACACCACTGCACTACCCTATTCCCTAAAACACGACCCCCTACACTACACAAACATGACTTCACTACCCTAAACCCTAAAACACTACCCATAGCATGACCCCCTTCACTACACAAACACCACTGCACTGCCCTAAACCCTAAAACACTACCCCAGCACTACCCCCTACACTACCGAAACACCACTGCACTAACATAAACCCTAAAACACTACCCCCAGCACAACCCCCTACACTACACAAACACCACTGCACTACCCTAATCCCTAAAACACTACCCCCAGCACGACTCCCTACACTACCCAAACACCACTGCACTACCCTAAACCCTAAATCTACCCCCAGCACGACCCCCTACACTACCCAAACACCACTGCACTACCCTAAACCATAAAACACTACCCCCAGCATGACCCCCTACACTACACAAACTCCACTGCACTACCCTAAATCCTAAAACACTACCACCAGCATGACCCCCTACACTACTCAAACACCACTGCACTACCCTAAACCCTAAAACACTACCCCAGCACGACCCCCTACACTCCCCATACACCACTGCACTACCCTAAACCTTAAAACAGTACCCCCAGCACGACCCCCTACACTACTGCACTACCCTAAACCCTAAAACACTACCCCCAGCACGACCCCCTACACTACCCAAACACCACTGCACTACCCTAAACCCTAAAACACTACCCCCAGCACGACCCCCTACACCACCCAAACACCACTGCACTACCCTAAACCCTAGAAAAGAAACCCCCACCCCATGCCCAATCCCCCTTACCTCTCACGCCTCATGGTTCCTCTCTCCTCGTGTTTCCTGCTTCACGTCATCTCTGAGGGGCGGTGTACGTCGTTGTGAGGAAACGGAACAGCCTCTGTTTCCTTACAATGACATGGATCGTCTACATGTTTTTTAGAATGCATGGTCATTTACCATACATACCTTTACAACAAAATTCGTTGTAAAGGCATGTGTGGTAAATGACCATGCGTTCTAAAAAAATGCGTAGTAATGACTTCGTGATGTACAACGCATGCGTGTTAATGCATGCGTTGTAATGGTATCGCAAAGTAAAAAAGTCATTGTAACGGCTGTTTACCAATCGAAGCTGGCCCCTGTTCTTCAGTGAGACGTTTATTTGATTAATTAGGAGGAAGGAATGTGTTTTTTTACCGAAAAGTGCATTTTCGGCTGTTGTATTGTGAAAGTGTCCGCGTGGCCTGGTTTCACTTCCGGTGAGAGAGTGGAAGAGTCTGTTTGGATCTAAAGGAGTTCTGTTGTTGGACGGGGCCGGCGCGACATGTCATCAGAAAACATAGCTAATGGAAAGCGTCCTCCCTGAAGTGTGGAGCAGTGCCATGAGAGGTCAACGAGTGTGCGTCCCACCGCAGTATGACCGTACCACGTGACCCATGTGCCGCCTCCAGGGTACGGGAGGCAGAAGCGGCATTGCAGGTCCTCTTGAAGACCGTTGTAGCACTAATTCTACATTTTGGTACGAGGGCATTTTAACTTCGTTGTTCCTGCCAGATACAAAGAGAAGATCCTGTGTTATTCAGTGCCCTCGTTACCTTTTTTGTGGGTTGTGGTGCTTGTCACTTTGCTGCCCCGCCGGTGCACCCGACTGGGCACCCCACCTCGTGTGCCATCTGCAGGGCCTTTGCCCTCGTATCACTGGTTTCGGTTTCTGGAGTGGCAACATAAACAGTTGCTCCCAAAGGACTAGCCTGAACACTTAGGTGAATATCCCCTGCACCAGCATTGCACGGAAATTCTTTCCTAGCTCTCCCACGTCAACGAGGACGGCTCCGCTCGCGACACCGTATGACGTCATCGGAGCCATAAGAGGACCTCGTCGGCGTGCTGACGTCAGTTCCACCCATTTTTTCCGTGCCACCGAGGCAAACAGGGGACCGAGACATTTTCACATGTATACATAGTATAATAAATATATATATATTCACTGAAAAAACCATAGGTTTCAGGCACGTTATAGTTAGAAATTAGCATTTAAAAAATCTTAGAAATTCACTGAAAAAACCATAGGTTTTAGGCACGTTATAGTTAAAAATAAGCATTTAAAAAACCTTAGAAATTCACTGAAAAAACCATAGGTTTCAGGGGCGTTATAGTTAGTTGGACATTTCACTCGTACAAAACCATAGAAATTCCCCCGTTATAGTTAGTTCAGCTAACTATAACTCGCGCGCCCGCAATGCACTGCTGATGACGTCACATATTACATCACTCATGACATGGTCAGTGACATCACTCATGACATCACTGATGACATCTCAAATGACATCACTGATGACATCATCCAGTGAATGTGTGTTTTTCTGAAAATTAAATATGTTTTATATATGTATATCTCAAGGTCGATGGAAGAATAAATGGGTATATAAGTGTCTAAATGGATGATTTTTTTGTAAAATTGATTGTATAACTGACTAAGTGTATCTTAGTGAATACATGGGTTAGTGAGTAATGTTTAAATATGAAAATATCTGTATCAGTCTCTCACTTTGTGTATAAGTGGCTGCATGGGTTGGTGAGTAGCTACATGAGTGTCTATATGGGTTATTAGTTGGTTTTTTGATTATCAGTATGAGTGTCTGAGTGTCTGTATGGTTCGGTGGGGGGTATTACTTAGTGCATAGATGCATGAATGAGTGACTCACTGTTTGTATGTGTTGAAGACAGCATGTGTGCAGGACTGTATAGGTGGATGAGTATGTGTATGGGTGTGTTAGTGAGTGAATGACTGTCTCAATAGTGTCTTTATGAGTAACTACATATGTTTTAAACTAGTATATGTGAGTATTGGTGTATATAAGTGAGTATATGTGCGAGTGAGAGATTGGAAGAGTTCCTGTACAAATAAGTAGGTGTTTCTATAAGTGATTGTTTAAGAGAGTAAGTATGTGTAAGTTTCTGTAGAAGTAAGTGTGGTAGTGTGTGTATAACTGTATATGCAAGTAAATGGATGTTTGATACTTTGTTTGCATGTGTGACTATGTGTGTGAGTAACTCTATGGATGAGTGGCGGTGTGTAACAGGATGTATAGGTGTATGAGTACATATGATGAGTGAGTACATGTATGAGTGACTGTATAGGGACTGTTGGTGAATGAGTGGATGTGTGTGTAGATCTTGGAATTACTGAATAGGTGTGTTGTAACTGGTATTGATATGTCCATTGTTTTGAAAATGTTAGTTTGTATTTTTGAGTGTGTGTATCAAAGGTTATATTAGGGTGAGAGGAGGTCTGCCACTCTATCACAAGGATGATGTCATCAGTGATGTCATTTGAGATGTCATCAGTGATGTCATGAGTGATGTCACTGACCATGTCATGAGTGATGTAATATGTGACGTCATCAGCAGTGCATTGCGGGCGCGCGAGTTATAGTTAGCTGAACTAACTATAACGGGGGAATTTCTATGGTTTTGTACGAGTGAAATGTCCAACTACCTATAACGCCCCTGAAACCTATGGTTTTTTCAGTGAATTTCTAAGGTTTTTTAAATGCTAATTTTGAACTATAACGTGCCTGAAACCTATGGTTTTCTCAGTGAATATATATATATATATTCACTGAAAAAACCACAGGTTTCAGGGACGTTATAGTTAGTTGGACATTTCACTCTGGAAATTCGGCAGTTATAGTTAGTAGACATAACTATAACTCGCGCCCCGCAATGCACTGCTGATGACGTCACATATTACATCACTCATGACATGGTCAGTGATATCACTGATGACATCCCTCATGACATCTCAAATTACATCACTGATGACATCATCCAGTGAATGTGTGTTTCTTTAAAGTTTAAATATGTTTTATATATATATATGCCAAGGTGTATTGAAGAATGAGTGGGTGTATAAGTGTCTGAATGGATGATTTAGTAGGTGCGTGACTGATTGTATAAGTGACTGATTAAGTGTATCTTACTGAATGCATGGGTTAGTGAGTAAACTGTGTAAATGTCTGTATCAGTCTGTCAGTTGGTGTATAAGTGGCTGCATGTGTTGGAGAGTAGCTAGATGACTGTCTATATGGGTTAATGATTGTTTGTCTGAGTATCTGTATGGGTGCCTGAGTGTCTGTGTGAGTGGGTGGGGGGTGTGTGACTCTGTGCATAGATGTGTGAGTGGGTGATTCACTGGGTGTATGGGTTGAAGAGTGCATCTGTGAAGGGCTGTATGAGTAGGTGAGTGTGTGTATGGGTGTGTTGGTGAGTGAATGGATGTCTCAGTGGTACATGTGAGAGTAACTACATATGTGAAAGGCAGTATATGTTAGTGTTGGAGTATATAAATGACTATACGTGAGAGTGAGTGAGTGTGAGAGTGGCTGTATGGATGAGTGTGTGCTTGTATTAGTGATTGTATAAGAGAGTAAGTATGTGTTAGTATTTGTATAAATAAGTGAGGTGGTCTGTGTATAATGTTATAGGTAAGTAAATGGGTGTGATTGATTCTTTGCATGACTGAGTAGGTGTGTGAGTAAGTCTATGGATGAGTGATGGTGTGTGAGTGTATGTATAGGTGTATGAGGGCATATGATAGTGCTGTATTGATGAGTGACTGCATGTATGAGTTACTGTATGGGTGAATGAGTGGATGTGTGTGTGTAGACCTAGGAATAACTGAGCGGGTATGTACTAACTGCTATTGGTCTGTCTATGGTTTCGATATTGGTAGTCTGTATTTTAGAGTAGGTGTATGAAAGGTTTTATTAGGGTGTGAGGAGGTGCATCAGATTATCACATGGATGATGTCATCAGTGATGTCATCAGTGATGTCACTGACCATGTCATGAGTGATGTAATATGTGACGTCATCAGCAGTGCATTGCGGGGGTGCGAGTTATAGTTATGTCTGCCAACTATAACGGCCGAATTTCTCTGGTTTTGTACGAGTGAAATGTCCAATTAACTATAACGTCCCTGAAACCTGTGGTTTTTTCAGTGAATATATATATGTGTAGAAGGTATTTGTTACAACATTGGTAGAACACCGTATGCTAACGCTAGTGACCAGTTGCCAGAAACACTCTGCACGCGTTATAAAATGCACTGTGGACCCTCTAACTCAGAAATCTTGCAATTAACTGAATGAGAATATTGCTCCATCATTGGTAATTATACTGAGATAATAGAAAATTGCCTCATGAGTACTTTACAAGTGAAATGCTTAAAACATAAAGAAAATAACAACAAGTTGAGTTTAGATCTTTGGAACATTGGAAATACTTTAACATTGTTGTGGCTATTTAAATTGGTTTTTAAAAATCACATGAGTGGTGATGGTGGTGGTTCCCTTTAAAAGGAACAATCTATACACATTTTCTCTGTAACCCTGTGGAAGGCTATGTCAGAAACGTGTAGGTCTATTCTTTTCTTGTTTCCTTGGGTCCCCCTCATGGAATTCAGAAGACGGGACTCAAAGTACAACGTGTGACATATACGATTGTGTGTGTGTGTGTGTATTACCTACTGGCGGTCACCAGTAGGTAGTTATAGTTAGGACCTAGTTTCCATAGGAAAAGCGTTTTTTGTTTTCCCAATAACTTTGGCGCCGGTTGACGAATCTTTGCAGAATTTTCAAAACTAGTGGCCCGCTCCGGCCAGTTCCTGTCTTGAAAGTTTCGGGGTGATTCATCAAGCGGGGTCCGAGAAAAAAGGGGGGTCCCTAAACGCGTTTTCCCCATGTAATTTTCCATAGGAAACTTTAGACAAAGCTACAGCCCGAACTGCTGAACAGAATTACACCAAATTTGGCAAAAAGGTAGCCCTTGGTTCAGAAAGAGTACTTTTTGTTAAATGGTGTAAATCCGTTCAGTAGTTCCTGAGAAATTAGACAAAGAAAAAATATCAATATCTGGGCGGAGCCTAACCCCCCGAGCACGAGCTTGGCTCTAATGGGCTGCCAACACTTCAAACCAGGAAGTGTTGGCAGCCATCTTGTGCTCGGACCGAGAAAGAAAGAAAAGGTGAGGAAAAAGATAAAAAACAAGAAAAGGGGCCAGGGTAAAAACACCCTGACCCCCCAGGCCTGCTCATGGGGTCCCATAGGGACCCCCAGGCCCAAAAAAAGCATTTTTTTTTTTTTATTCGGGCGGGGTCGCGCCGGTGCGCGAATCCCTCAGGAAATTTTTAAAAAATGAAGCGCGGTCTCCCGCGCTTTGTTTTCAAAGCCCCCGGGTGGGCCAAGTCCCGGGGGCATTTATTTATGTAGTGGGGGCATGCGGGGGCCCCCACAGCCCCGGGGACCACCACCCCCCAGGGCTATGTAAATAATACTATGCGGGAGGGCACGCATACTAATACTATGCAGAGTTGCGTTGCAGAAAGGTGTAAAAAGGGGCATGGCCTCGGACCACCTCTCTGCAACGCAGCTCTGTGGTGCTTACTGGAGGTACCTGGTGGGCTAGTTGGGCCCCAGGGACCCTCAGGATTCAAGGGGACTTAATCCCCCAACTTAAAACGCGCCACAGGGGGCATTTGCACACTTGTCACATCAGGCCCCACCCCCTCCCTTCACCACTGTGCAAGCGGGCCCTCTGGCGTGTTGTAAGTTGGGGGATTAAGTCCCCTTGAATCCTGAGGGTCCCTTGGTTCCAACTAGCCCACCAGGTACCTCCAGTAAGTGCCACAGAGCTGCGTTGCAGAGAGGTATAAAATGGGACGTGGCCTTGGACCACCCAAGCACTTATAAATTCACCATGTAGTATCTTTGCAGCACTCTAATCATCCAGTCACTAACCATGTGTTTATGCAATGACCCAGGCACTAACAGATGTAGTGCTACAATCCCCTGAGGACTACCTATGCAGTCCAGTAATCTGCCTGTCACTACCTATGCATTTCTCCAATCACCCAGCCAGCACAATGTACTTATCCAATCAGTCCGCCAAAACCCAAGCACTTATAAATTCACCATGTACTCTCCTTACAGTACACTAATCATCCAGTCACTACCCATGTAGTCATGCAATGATCCAGGCACTAACACATGCACTGCTACAATCCCTGTGTACTACCCATGCAGTCCTCTAACCACCTACACACTTCTCATTCGCTCCTTCAATTCCCCTGGTATTACCCATGCAGTCCAGCAATCACCCTGTCACTCCCTGTGCACTCCTCCAGTCACTCAGCCACTACTATGTACTAATCCAAACACTCTGCCAATACCCAAGCACTTATAAATTCACTCAGGCACTCTCTTTGCAGTATTCTAATGTTTCAGTCAGTAGCTATGTACTCATGAAATGATCCAGGCACTAACTGATCACTGCTACAATCCCCTATGCACTACCCATATGAATCAGTGAGTGAGTGTGTAAGAACTGGTATGGGTCTGTGAATGAGTTTGTGAATGATTGTGTTAGAGTGAGAGTGGATGTACGAAAGGTTCTATGTGGGTGTGAGTGGGTGCATCAGTGATTCTTTGGATGATGTCATCAGTGATGTCATTTGAGATGTCATCAGTGATGTCACTGACCATGTCATGAGTGATGTAATACGTGAGGTCATAAGCAGTGCATTGGTCAGCAAACTATAACTGCTGAATTTCATTGGTTTTGTATGAGTGAAACCGGAGCCTAACTATAATGTCCCTTTAACCTTTGTTTTTTTCAGTGAGTTTCTAAGATTCTTATTTTTCCATTTCTGAATTATAACGCCCCTGTAACCTTTGTTTTTTTCATTGAATTGCTAAGGTTTTTTAAATGCTAATTCCTAACTACAACGTCCCTGTAACCAATGTTTTTTCCTGTGAATTTCTATTTTGTTTTAAGTAGTAGTCGAGTTTGCAAAGTGGTGGAGAAAAGGGGCTGGGCCTCTGACCAGCTCCCAGCAATCCAGCTGTGTGAAGGACTTACAGGAGGTACCAGGAGGGCTTCTGACCCCTAAGGTCCCTCAGGAGCAAAGTGGACTTAATCCCCCAACCAGTAGTGTGCCAGAAGGCAAGTTTGCAGAGTGGTGGAGAAAGGGGTCGTGGCCTCGGAAGACCTCTTAGCAATCCTGCTGTGTGGGACTTACTGGAGGTAGCAGGATGGGAAGTTGGCCCCCGGGGACGTCCTTGGGGGTCAACTACCCCTCCTGTTTCCTCCAGTAAGTTCCACATAGAAGGATTACTGAGAGTAGAGATATGAAGTCCCCATGGCTGTTGAGGGTCCTTGGGGGCCAACTACCCCTACTGTCATCTCCAGTAAATCCCACACGGTGCGTTTGGTGGGAGGTTTTGGTGGCCATGCCCCCTTTTCCACCACTCTGCAAATGTGCCCCCTGGTGCACTACTAGTTGGAGGATTAAGTCCCCTTGGCTCTTGAGGGTCCTTGGGGGCCAACTACCCCTCCTGTTAACTCCAGTAAGACCCACACAGCTGGATTGCTGAGAGTTCGTCAGAGGCCACTTTACTGAAGCCCTCAGGAGTAAAGTGGAATGCATTCCTCAACCAGCAGCGCACCAGGAGGCACGTTTGCAGAGTGGTGGAGAAAGGGGGCGGGGCCTTCGGCGACTTGCCAGCTTTTTTAAAAATATATCTTTTTCTATTTTTTAGTAAGGGGGCCATATGTCCCCCTTCCTGCAATGTCCCAGGGATGGGCACCCCAGGACATTGCTGGAGCCGGCCCTGGGGATGGCGGTCCCCAGGTCCATCTTTGGCTCCAGGAGGTGGGCCGTGTGGCCCCTTCCTTACTTGGGGAGGTGGTAGTCCCCGGGCAGCGTGGGAGTCGTGTGGCCCCAAGCATTTATTTTGAATAAAGCCCCAGGGAGGTGGCGGTCCCAGGGGCTAGGGGGTGTCCATGTGGCCCCCATTATAGAAAGTGAAAGCCTCAGGAGGTGGTGGCTGTGGGGGGGCTGCGTGGACCCGTTGCATTTATTTTTTATAAATCCCCGGGGAGGTGGCAGCCCCCGGGGCTGGAGGGGTCTGCAAGGCCTCCCCCATTATTGAATGCAAAAGCCTCAGGGAGCTGGTGGTCCCTGGGGCTGTGGGGGGTCCATGCGGCCCCCAGCATAATTTAAGTTTCAAGATCCAGGGAGGTGGCTGCCCTCAATGCTGCAGGGGGGTCCGCACAGCCCCCAGCTTTCACTATAGATAAAGCTCGACCACATTATTATAAAACATGCCCCCGGGATTTGGCCCAGCCGGGGGCTTAATGAAAAAGACAGGCAGGAGCCTTCCCGTCTTTTTTTAAAAAATTTTGCAATGGATTCTTGGACCTGTGGCAAAATGTTTTTAAAAAATGCTTATAAAACCCAGCGGGGTCCCTGTGGGACCACCCCCACCATATCTGGGCAGTCAGGGTATTATTCCTGCCCTGCCCCCTTTTCTTTATTTTTTAATATTGTTGTGGGACTCAGCTTCAAACCGAGTTCCAATATGGCTGCCAAACACTTCCTGGTTGAAGTGTTGGCAGCCAATCAAATTTTAGTCCGATCCACGAGTCCACTGCAAGGACTCGCATCCCCAGATGTTTAAATTTTTAAGTGAAATGTCTCAGAAACTACATAACATATTTACATCAAATCACAAAAAGCATGCTTTCTGGACAAACATCTAGCTTTCTGCCAAATTTGGTGTAATTCCATTCAGCGGTTCATGCTGTAGTTGTGTTAAAAAAATAAAAAATCTCCTTAGACATAACACTGGGAAAACGTGTTTGAGGACCCCCCTTTTTTCCTCGGCTCCTGCTTGACAGATTACCCCGAAACTTACAACACAGCAGCTGAACCAAAAGGGGGAGGTTTTGTGAAAATGTTTTCATGATACGTCAAGTGGTGCCAAAGTTATTGGTAAAACAAACAATGCTTTTCCTACTGAAACTTTGGTCCTAACTATAACTACCTACTGGCGACATATATATATATATATCCACAACAAGAGTTACCCCTTTAGACGAGCCACACACAGGTAGGTTGATTCATCGTTTTTATTTTGGAAGCTGCAACATGGAAGGCAGGCACCTCGCAAAAGTTCAATTGCCTGATGCGTTTCGTGATAAGGCTCACTTTTTCAAAGGCAGGATAAATGGACAAGCGCAAAGCATGACAGGCACTCTTTTTAAACTCGTGGCACCCGCCCAGTGGCTGCTGGCAAAGCCTGCTGGTACCTGTAGTGCCTGAAGTGTTCCTTGAGTAAGGTGCTGTGCGCTGCCATCAGTATACTCCATAAAATACCCAAGTGGGTTTGCGAAAGGTCATGCACCACCACGCTGCACCGTAGGACTCCCAACACGACCTCCTGTCCTGCTGAACACCCACTGGCGTCACCTTTGGACCGCTGCTGTGCGGCGGGGCTCGATCCCCGACTGGGTCAGCCGTCTTTAAATCCACAACAAGAGTTACCCCTTTAGACGAGCCACACACAGGTAGGTTGATTCATCGTTTTTATTTTGGAAGCTGCAACATGGAAGGCAGGCACCTCGCAAAAGTTCAATTGCCTGACGCGTTTCGTGATAAGGCTCACTTTTTCAAAGGCAGGATAAATGGACAAGCGCAAAGCATGACGGGCACTCTTTTTAAACTCGTGGCTCCCGCCCAGTGGCTGCTGGCAAAGCCTGCTAGTACCTGTAGTGCCTGAAGTGTTCCTTGAGTAAGGTGCTGTGCGCTGCCATCTGTATACTCCATAAAATACCCAAGTGGGTATTGTATTGTGGATTTAAAGACGGCTGACCCAGTCGTGGATCGAGCCCCGCTGCACAGCAGCGGTCCAAAGGTGATGCCAGTGGGTGTTCAGCAGGATAGGAGGTCGTGTTGGGAGTCCTACGGTGCAGCGTGGTGGTGCATGACCTTTCGCAAACCCACTTGGGTATTTTATGGAGTATACTGATGGCAGCGCACAGCACCTTACTCAAGGAACACTTCAGGCACTACAGGTACCAGCAGGCTTTGCCAGCAGCCACTGGGCGGGTGCCATGAGTTTAAAAAGAGTGCCCGTCATGCTTTGCGCTTGTCCATTTATCCTGCCTTTGAAAAAGTGAGCCTTATCACGAAACGCGTCAGGCAATTGAACTTTTGCGAGGTGCCTGCCTTCCATGTTGCAGCTTCCAAAATAAAAACGATGAATCAACCTACCTGTGTGTGGCTCGTCTAAAGGGGTAACTCTTGTTGTGGATATATATATATAAATATATATATTCACTGAAAAAACCATAGGTTTTAGGGACAGTTATAGTTAGTTGGACATTTCACTCGTACAAAACCATAGAAATTCCCCCGTTATAGTTAGATCAGCTAACTATAACTCGCGCCCGCAATGCACTGCTGATGACGTCACATATTACATCACTCATGACATGGTCAGTGACATCACTGATGACATCACTGATGACATCATCCAGTGACTGTGTGTTTCTGTAAAGTTTAAATATGTTTAATATATATAGGGAAAGGCGTATTGAAGAATGAGTGGGTGTATAAGTGTCTGAATGGATGATTTAGTACGTGAGTGACTGACTCTACAAGTGAGTGATTAAACGTATCTTACTGAATTCATGGGTTAGTGACTAAACTGTGTGAATGTCTGTATCCGTCTGTTTGTTGGTGTGTAAGTGGATGCATGGATTTGCGAATAGCTACATGAGTGTCTATATGGGTTATTGATTGGTTCTCTGAGTATCTGTATGGCTGCCTGAGTGTTTGTGTGGGTGGGGTGTGTGTGACTCTGTACATAGATGTGTGAGTGGGTGATTCACTGGGTGCATGATTTCAAGAGTGCATCTGTGATGGACTGCTTGGGTGGGTGAGTGTGTGTATGGGTGTGTTAGTGAGTGAATGTATATCTCAGTGGTACATGTGTGAGTAACTACATATGTAAAAGGCAGTATATATGTGTGTTAGAGTATTTAAATGGCTATAAGTGAGAGTATGTGATAGTGAGAGTGGCTGTATGGATGCGTGTGTGCTTGTATCAGTTATTATATAAGAGCGGAAGAATGTGCTAGTATTTGTATGAGTAAGTGAGCTGGTGTGTGTATAACTGTATAGGTGAGTAAATGGGTGTGTGATTAATTTTTTGCATGACTGACTAGGTGTGTGAGTACCTCTATGGATGAGTGGCGGTGTGTGAGTGTTTATATAGGTGTATGAGTGCATATGATAGTCCTGTACTGAGTGACTGTAAGTATGAGTGACTGTACGGGTGAGTGAATGGATGTGTGTGTAGACCTAAGAATCAGTGAGTGGGTATGTAGTTTTTGGTGTTGGAGTGTCTATGGTTTTGAGAATGGCAGTCTGTAATTTAGAGTGGGTGTATCAAAAGTTATATTAGGGTGTGAGAAGATGCATGAAATTATCACATGGATGATGTCATCAGTGATGTCATTTGAGATGTCATCAGTGATGTCATGAGTGATGTCACTGACCATGTCATGAGTGATGTAATATGTGACGTCATCAGCAGTGCATTGCGGGCGCGAGTTATAGTTAGCTGAACTAACTATAACGGGGGAATTTCTATGGTTTTGTACGAGTGAAATGTCCAACTAACTATAACTGTCCCTAAAACCTATGGTTTTTTCAGTGAATTTCAAAGGTTTTTTAAATGCTAATTTCTAACTATAACGTGTCTGAAACCTATGGTTTTTTCAGTGAACTTCAAAGGTTTTTTTAAATGCTAATTTCTAACTATAACGTGCCTGAAACCTATGATTTTTTAAGTGAATTTCAAAGGTTTTTTAAATGCTAGTTTCTAACTATGCCTACAGAGGTAGGACATGTGAAGAAAGAAGAAAAAACGCACAGAAAGAAGCAAAAGATGTGCAGAAAGAACCAACAGAGGAGCAGAAAGAGGCCTTGTTGCAAAATCATCCTGTGCCCACAACTTTTTCAGACGGGTACTGGTGGTAACTGACTCTGACTAACCAGAGCCAGTGCTATGCTAAAAGACACTTAGAATACAGTGAAAACACCTACATAAACTAGGGAACACTATGCGTTGGGGTACCCCTGTGATTAGCATGACCTCCTCTGCAAGTCCCTAGTACATAATAGGGCAGGGGGATTAAAACTACCTCTTAAAACGCGCTACAGGGCGCGCTTGCACAGTGGTGAAGGGAGGGGGCCTGAGGTGACATGTGTGCAAACGCGCCCGTGGCGCGTTTTAAGCTGCGGGATTAAGTCCCCTTGAATCCTGAGGGTCCCTGGGGCCCAACTAGCCCCCCAGGTACCTACAGTTAGGACCACAGAGCTGAGTTGCAGAGAGGCATTCCGAGGCCACGCACCTTTTTCACCTCTCTGCAACGCAACTATGTTGTGCTTACTGAAGGTACCTGGTGGGCTAGTTGGCCCCCAGGGTCCCTCAGGATTCAAAGGGAATTAATTCCCCAACTTAAAACGCACCACAGGGCGTGTTTGCGCACATGTCACCTGAGGCCCCGCCCCCTCCCTTCACCACTGTGCAAACGTGCCCCGTGGAGCGTTTTAAGTTGGGGGATTAGGTCACCTTGAATCCTGAGGGTCCCTAGGGCCCAACTAGCCCACCAGGTACTTCCAGTAAGCACCACAGGCCTGCGTTGCAACGCCTGTAACAAATTGTGCAGTTGTGTTTAGGTAGTGAAGAGGGTCATGCTGGGGGTAGTGTTTTAGGGTTTAGGGTAGTGCAGTGGTGTTTGTGTAGTGTAGGGGGTCATGCTGGGGGTAGATTTAGGGTTTAGGGTAGTGCAGTGGTGTTTGGGTAGTGTAGGGAGTTGTGCTGGGGTGAGTGTTTTAGGGTTTAGGGTAGTGCAGTGGTGTTTGTGTAGTGTAGGGGTCATGCTGGGGGTAGATTTAGGGTTTAGGGTAGTGCAGTGGTGTTTGGGTAGTGTAGGGAGTTGTGCTGGGGGAGTGTTTTAGGGTTTAGGGTAGTGCAGTGGTGTTTGGGTAGTGTAGGGGGTCATGCTGGGGGTAGTGTTTTAGGGTTTAGGGTAGTGCAGTGGTGTTTGGGTAGTGTAGGGGGTCGTGATGGGGGTAGTGATATAGGGTAGTGCAGTGGTGTTTGGGTAGTGTAGGGGGTACTGCTGGGGGTAGTGTTTTAGGGTTTAGGGTAGTGCAATGGTGTTTGGGTAGTGTAGGGGGTACTGCTGGGGGTAGTGTTTTAGGGTTTAGGGTAGTGCAGTGGTGTTTGGGTAGTGTAGGGGGTACTGCTGGGGGTAGTTTTTTAAGGGTTTAGGGTAGTGCAGTGGTGTTTGGGTAGTGTAGGGGGTAGTGTATAAGGGTTTAGGGTAGTGCAGTGGTGTTTGTGTAGTGTAGGAGGTCGTGTTTTAGGGTTTAGGGTAGTGCAGTGGTCTTTGGGTAGTGTAGGGAGTCGTGCGGGGGTAGTGTTTTAGGGTTTAGGGTAGTGCAGTGGTCTTTGGGTAGTGTAGGGGGTCGTGCGGGGGATAGTGTTTTAGGGATTAGGGTAGTGCATTGGTGTTTGGGTAGTGTAGGGGGTCATGCGGGGGTAGTGTTTTAGGGTTTAGTGCAGTGGTGTTTGGGTAGTGTAGGGGGTCGTGCTGGGGGAGTGTTTTAGGGTTTAGGGCAGTACAGTGGTGTTCGGGTAGTGTAGGGGGGCGTGCTGGGGGAGTGTTTTAGGGTTTAGGGCAGTGCAGTGGTGTTCGGGTAGTGTAGGGGGTCGTGCTGGGGGAGTGTTTGAGGGTTTAGGGCAGTGCAGTCGTGTTCGGGTAGTGTAGGGGGTCGTGCTGGGGGAGTATTTTAGGGTTTAGGGTAGTGCAGTGGTGTTCGGGTAGTGTAGGGGGTCGTGCTGGGGGTAGTGTTCTAGGGTTTAGGGCAGTGCAGTGGTGTTCGGGCAGTGTAGGGGGTCATGCTTGGGGTGGTGTTTCAGGGTTTAGGGCAGTGCAGTGGTGTTCGTGCAGTTTAGGGGGTCATGCTTGGGGTGGTGTTTCAGGGTTTAGGGCAGTGCAGTAGTGTTCGGGCAGTGTAGGGGGTCGTGCAGGGGGTGGTGTTTCAGGGTTTAGGGCAGTGCAGTGGTGTTCGGGCAGTGTAGGGGGTCGTGCAGGGGGTGGTGTTTCAGGGTTTAGGGCAGTGCAGTGGTGTTCGGGCAGTGTAGGGGGTCGTGCTGGGGCTGGTGTTTCAGGGTTTAGGGCAGTGGTGTTCGGGCAGTGTAGGGGGTCTTGCTGGGGTGATGTTTCAGGGTTTAGGGCAGTGCAGTGGTGTTCGGGCAGTGTAGGTGGTCGTGCAGGAGGTGGTGTTTCAGGGTTTAGGGCAGTGCAGTGGTGTTCGGGCAGTGTAGGGGGTCGTACTGGGGGTGGTGTTTCAGGGTTTAGGGCAGTGCAGTGATGTTCAGGAAGTGTAGGGGGTCGTGCTGGGGGTGGTGTTTCAGGGTTTAGGGCAGTGAAGTACTGGGTTTTATTGGACCCAGCGGTGCCAGGGAACACACCCAATGACCTCGAGTTCTTCCTGTCTCAGACTACAGAAACACAGAGTCTTCTTGGTGGCTTCAAAGATCAATTTATTGGCTGCAGCCAGCAACAGGTATCCTAGAAGTACAACACGGTGTATGTTCTCAGGAGACTGCCTTCTCATGGAAACCAGCTATCTCTTTTATACAGAATATTATGCTTTAGGCAAACATTCCTTATTTTTACAGTGAGTCATTCACATATTTCTTACAACAAAAAAAAACAGATTCATGATGACAAGCCCATTTTCAGTTTGTCCAGCCCACAACCAAATACCCAGTGAGGCCCAACACCTGCAACAGATATAATCTGGACCCCTAATAAAACCGGGCACCTCCTCCTCGTAAAGCAGGTCATAAAGAAAGAGCAGTGACAGGTGTGAATAAGATTTAGATATAGATGTGTGCAATGAAGGGTTTATGGCATGCTGCACCTGGGCCCCTAATCTCGATCGGCCACTGGGAACTAAAACTGGCCGAACAGGTTCTGGCTCTGGACAGTGGAGTCAGCTTGCCCAGGTCACTGAAAGTGTACGTGTCCCCTAAGGCGCGTTTTGGCTTTAGTCATTGCCTTATGTGAGGGCAACCACAAAATGGCTGCCGTACACAAAATGGAACCCGAGGGTTCACAAGGGAATCGTTAATATTAGAGTGATCCCGTCACTCGAATATGACGCAAATACTCAGATATAGCATACCTGTCATTACCGGTCTGCTGATACCAAAATCGTCATGTTACAATGATGTTAATGACACAGGTCCAGAATTTTCAGTACCACAGACCCTCCTTTTGCCCTTACATAGGCAATTTACTTACACTCATGCTAATCTGAGTCTAGGTCTATGTTCATGAATTCATTGAGATGTTGCTGTAGCATCATCCTATTACTTAGCTCGTCCCTTCATACAGGTTTCCTTACACATGATGTAACACATAGGCCGCATATGGCAGGAACACACTGTATGCACAGACAAAACAGGAAAAGGATGGCTAGAAGTATCCCAATGACCATCAGAACTTTCCATGCCCAGGTGGATAACAGTTCCCAGAACCATCCCATCAACGACCAGTCTCCTTCATCTATATGGATGGATTCAGAGATCCTATGTAGTTTGGAGATGGCCTGGTACACTGTTGGAGCGTTATCTGGAATGAAAATGCAACAACTGGATTGGATCACTCTACATACCCCACCACGGTCTGCAAGTATGATGTCTAACGCGACCCTGTTCTGCAGGGTCATAAGGCGGTCCGACTGGAGCTCAGCAGTCAAATTATTAAGGGCACCGACAGTTTCGACTATGGTGGATTCAACCACTCGCGTCAATTGCCTCACATTCCTGTTGTTAGCCATAGGTCCCCAGAACGGCAGAAAACCCCTAAAGAAGTCTCCCGCTTCTTGTCCTGCAGTGTCTTCCTTGCTGAAGACACCCCTAATTCTTCTTATCTTATGGTAATCTGCCGCAGCTGTGTAGGTGGGAGGCAACAGGAATGAAACGAAGCATGTGCCCGAGAAGTCAGGGGGCAACCACGTGTAGGCCCTATCATGGCAGATAAAGTAGGTACCCCTAGCTGCTAAGAACAAAGGGGAAGTCTGAGACGCAAAAATATACGTTTCAGTGCAGATACTCTTCCCTAACTGAGCTCTTGGATTCTTGCCATTACCTTGCAGACATAGATGACCCTGATGGGGTACAATCCAAATTGGAGCGGATCTTTTTGCTTGCTGGTTCTCGCTCAGACTCGCTCCATATCCAGTCACGTTCCATCCAATATACGCTAGTGTCTCATCTTCCGGGATAGTTTCGTAGGAACTAGTTCCCCTTATCATGTCGACTATCCCCTTTACTAGAGCACTATTCTTTGGGTTGTCTTTGACGGAACGTAGGGGGTGGATTTCGCGAGCATAGATGAACATCGTTCGGTATGCCCACACAGAACCATTGTAGCTGAATGGCAGCACTAGGTAGGGAATACCTTTCTCAGTAGTATGAGGCATAAGGCCACACACCCAACAGTTGGTTCTGTTCACTACTAGCTGGTGTTGGTGTAAGAGCTGAACAAAGGAGTTGTTCATAAACTCTAATCTTCTAACGGACTCGTGTTCAGGTAGAGGGTGAAAAGAATGTGAGGAGATAGTAGAGGAAGGCATGGGCTGTACAGTGGGTGCAGATGTCACTTGAAAAGAGAATATGATATACCCCACTAAAGACATCATTAGACTAAGTAAAATACAAAGACACATAATTAGAAAACATTTTCTGCTCATGGTTGCACATATTTTCCTCTTGAAACTTATTCTTTCAACAGGTCTCTCCATCTGAAAAGGCTCCATCCTCTAACGTGCTGTTCGCGGCGGTTGGTTTTCTTCACTTGAGAGTGTTTCTGAATGTCCCAGGGAACGCCCTAGAACAAACCAGACCCGTAGACCTTGTGTCCGCAGGCTACACACTCAAGTCTTTTCACCACGACCCTACAGCTGAACCCGGATGGTGGTTCAAAAACAGGTTTTCGGATGGGAGGACCAAAATTTCATTTTATTTGTCCATGACTCTCGGTCGCAAGTTATAACAGCTTTTTCCAGGCAATGTCTGGTCGCAAAACAAAAGTTCAGGCTCAGTAGTGTCCAATCGAAGTGGTGATGGTATTGCTCTTTGGAGAAGATCGTCACTTTCTCGCTCAGAATTTGTCCCTGTGACGCGTGCGTCACTAAAAGGCAGAAAACGAGGCACTGTTTCAGTTTCCGAGTCAGCAATTCCCTCCTGGACCCACCGGTCATATGGTAGAGGCAAAGGGACCCTCTTACAGTGTACGCCGTGGATCCAGTTTTTCTTCCCTTGTACTCGCACTGCAGATCTTGTGGACAAAATCACCAAATAGGGGCCAATTCAGCGGGGCTGATCGTTCTTTGTCCGCTGAAAGTTCTTGATTAACACCCACGATCCGGGATTGATTGCATGCCCTGGATCTTTAGAAGCCTGAGGCAGTGTATTATGAACCTGTTGGTGTAAAACACGCAATTTAGCCGTCAAATCATGCAAGTAATCAAGCAGTACAGGGTGTTCAATCTCGCTGAATTTCGTTGGCCTCGGCACTCCCCATATGTTAGCCGGGCGACCAAACACTATCTCATGAGGACTAAGTCCTACTCGGGAATGTACGGTCATCCTAGTTGACAACAGTGCTAATGGCAACGCATCAGGCCATTTAAGGCCAGAGCTTGCTTGTATCTTGGCCAGTTTTAGTTTAAAAGTGCCATTATAGCACTCAACTAATCCAGCTGATTGGGGATGATTTGCAGCGTGAAATTTCTGCCGGATTCCTAAACCTTCACACACTCGTTTCATCACTTGACCCACAAATTCACCCCCATTATCACTCCACACCATTCTCGGCAAACCAAACCTAGGGAAGAACTCTTTGAGAAGGGCTTTTGCTGTGGATAAGGCAGTATTATCTTTCAGAGGATATGCCTCTACCCATCTTGAAAAGGCACAAACAACAATGAGTACGTATTTCAAATTGTTGCACCTCTCCATGTGGATGAAATCTAGCTGCAAAACCTCGAACGGATACGTTGGAGGCGCAAAATGACCAGCTGGAGTTGGGGTTCCCTTACCAGGATTGTATTTCAAACAAACCATACAATTTTTGACCACATTCTCTGCACATTTGGGAATTCCAGCATTTTGCCACACTGGAGCCAATAACTTACAGATTCCTTTCACACTGATGTGGGCCATCCCATGTGCCATTGTAACCACTGCAAGCACATATGTATCGGGTAACAACCATCGCTGATGCTCCGACAATTCAACCCAACAACCATTTGCATCCAATTTACCCGTACTCTCTCTCCACGTACTTAATTCCTTCTCCGTAGCTTCAGCTTGGATGGACTTCACACTCTCTATCGTATCTTCACACATTCCAACGTCACCAATCCATCTTGCAGGGCCCGCAACATACATTCGACTCATCACATCTCTTGCTGTTTCTTTCGCAACTTCATCAGCAAACATATTACCGCGACCAACGTCGTCAGTGATCTTCTTATGTGCACTGCATTTCACAATCGCGACTTGCAATGGCAAAGTAAGTGACTCCAGGAGCTCATTCACCAATTGACCATGCTGTATTTTCGTACCGTGAGACGTGAGGAACCCACGTTCCTTCCACAAGCGTCCAAAACTATGGGCCACACCAAACGCATACTGGCTATCGGTATATATGGTCACTTTCATTCCTTTTGATAATACACACGCTCTCATAAGTGCAGTCAACTCTGCTGCTTGAGCTGAATTATGTGGGATACGTGCAGTTTCAACAATCGTATGTAAAGTCGTGACAGCATATGCCGCAGTCGTATCACCATTCGGAAGCTTGAAGCATGACCCATCCACCCATAAGGTACCATCACACTTTACAAGAGGAGTGTCCCTAAGATCTACTCTCCCTTTCGTTTCTTCTTCTGTCCTAAGAAAGCAATCATGCTGTTCCGGAACATCTGTCTTTGTTATAATTGGCAACAATGTAGCTGGGTTCAGCGTGTTGCATTTTCTTATGTGCACATGGCTCGCTAAAAGTGTCAACTCGTAACCTGACAATCGAGCACTAGTTAAGTGCTGTGTCTTGGTCCTGTTTAACAAAATATCCACTGCATGTGGGACCATCACGACCAGCGTATTATTCAGCACCAAACCAGCAGACTGTCGAATAGAAACAGCTGCTGCCGCTGTGGCTCTCAAACAACTCGGCAACGCTCTAGCTACCGGGTCCAAAATCGACGAGAAATATGCACATGGACGTTGCTTGTCCCCAAAAGACTGTGTTAACACTGATAATGCACATCCTTCTCTCTCATGGACATACAGCGTAAAGGGCTTGCTGTAGTCGGGGGTACCCAACACAGGAGCCGAACACAATGCATCACGCAATTCGGAAAAACTTTTCTGACAATCTTCGGACCAAGGAAGGGGATTCGGCGTGTCTTTATAGGTCAATGCTACCAAAGGTTTAGCCATCAATGAAAAATTCGGTATCCATTGTCTGCAATAGGATGTAATACCTAAGAAAGCACGCACTTCTCTCTGTGTCATTGGCACACTTAATTTTGCAATTGCCTGAATTCTTTCTGGGGTCAATCTTCTTCCCTCTTTCGATAAGAGGTGACCTAAATAGGTCACTTCTTGTCGACAATACTGTAACTTGGAAAGAGACACTTTGTGGTGTAAATCAGACAAGTGACGCAACAATGACAAAGTGGCTTCTTTACAAATCTCCTTAGTATCTGCAGCAACTAACAAATCATCGACGTACTGTAGAAGGGTAGCGCCATCAGGTAACACAAGAGTGTCAAGCTGAGACTTCAGAGCCTGACTATAGATAGAAGGACTTTCACAAAAACCTTGAGGAGCTCTCTGAAATCGGAAGCTTCGGCCTCCTAAACAGAATCCAAAAATATCCCTGCTCTCTACGGCAATAGGGATGCTGAAGAAAGCATTCTTCAAGTCAATCACCGAGAACCAAGTGGCTGAGGCTGGAATCATTGTCAGTAAAGCAGTGATATCGGGAACGACTGGAAACTGTGGCACAACTATCTTGTTTACCTCTCTAAGATCAATCACAAACCTGTAAACAGGTGGCTGAGAAGAGTCAGTACGCTTCAAGACAGGTAAAACAGGACTATTGCAAACATTACCTCTTGTCTCTTCAATTACATTTTTCTCAATCAAATCATAAATGATCGCTAGCAACGCTTTTTCACCTTCATTAGAGATCTTGTATTGGGGAATGCGCGGCATTTTAACATTGGCTTTCAACGTTACAACATATGGCGGTATTTCCAAAAGACCTACATCATTGGGACCAGTAGCCCAAAGAATATCAGGGAGAAACGACAATTCTGTTGGAAGTTTGTCCTTTGACAAATATATTGGTGAAACCACTGTCTTACCCAATGTGAGTTGTACTCCCGAAGGAGAACAATACAATGTCGCATACAATCTTTTCAGCAGATCCAATCCTAACAAGTTCTCACCACAACCTGTCGTTAGAATAAGTGGTGCTTCGATTTCACAAGGTCCAACAGAAAGAGACATAGGGCTAGAAATCGGGTTCCTAACCGGGGCGCCAGAAAAACCTACTGAAACATTAGTTTCGCCAGACAAAGGTGCGCCAGGGAATTTAGAGTGCATAATAGAACTCTTTGTAGCACCAGTATCCAACAGAAAAGGCTCTGACACACCTGATGTAATCACCTCAATATAAGGTCCACTCTGATCTACTGGAACTGAAACAACTCCCTCTCTTTGTCTATGGCTGTCCTAGCAATCATCACCTTCCATACTCTCACCTTCTGCATAGTAGTCATCAGCATAGTACTGAGTCGTCCTACCAGACGCGTTATTCTGCTGATCAAAACTATTCATTGAATTTTGAGGAGGAAATGGGCGCGCGTTCTGGGTGAAATTTCTGCGTCCTCTAGCTCTAGGTGCTTGTGGAACACCTCGACCTCTTGCGCCAGAAATACCATTCATACGCTGCAACAAAATAGGGCAATTATATTTAAAATTACCTTCTTCCTTACAATATGAACATTGGTTAGGGCCTATCAGAGCACGTTGTTGAGGATACTCAAACCTTTGCGAATTCCTCTGATACTGTTGAGGTTGCTGATAGTCACGCTGATTACTACGAGGCGGATACGCTTGTTGTAAAAGAACCTTTGTTTTTAACTCTTTAGTTTTCTTGTCTGCTCTATCTTTCTCATCTTTATCTCTATTTTCGTAGTATTGTGCAGTAGCCAATATCTGTGCTGAAGAGGAAACGGCCCAAGAACTCTCTGAATCTTTCAATTTTTTACACAATTCGGGAAGCAAATTATGCACAAACTTGTCAACAAACAACCTTTGACCACCTTCTGTACTCATATCCTGACCACTGTGGTCGATAAATGTCTCTTCAAACCTAGTGAAGAAGTCAGATACACTTTCCTCCTTCTTCTGCTTGCATGCAGACAATTTATCCCAATTTACACGCATTGCAGGCATCAAAGTCTTCATGTAAGTAACGATCCTACCAGGGAGGTCTGCTACTAAAGGCTCTGGTTTAGCACCGCCTACTTGTCTGTCATTTGCCGCATTGATATTAATCCATGTGTCCCCTAACTCCGGCGCATGATCCGTGTGATGGATCACTCTCCATAAAGGCTGTGGGACCACATTTCCAAACAACATGTCTATATCAGCTAAATTCATAACACAGGAGTCTGCAGTCTGTGATAATTCCTTATAATAACCTGCAGGGTTTTTACGGGGGTCGGGTAGAGTCTGCTTAAGAGCCAGGACTTCAGTTCGCTTCCATGGAACATGTACCCACACACGTTGAAAATGAGGCTGAATAGGTGGAACAGCATTTAGGTCTCCTTCTTTCCAAACTGGGGGAACTTCTCTCATGGGATACTGTCTGACCTTCCTTTTAACAGAGGGTTCTGGCTCAAACAACAGTCGAGAAATACCCTCACTCCTAAATGATAATAATGTCGCAACTGCTTTCTCAATATCGGAACCCACAATCGTGCCTTTGGAAAACTCAAACCGTACATGACACAACTCAGGCGGATTGGCCTCCATATCACAATCTTTTAATCTTTCAAGAAGAACTTCGCACATTTTGTCAAAAACATATCTCTGTTTCGGTGCTTGCCATTGGTGGAAGACATCCATAACAGACTCTAACTCATATCTTGTAGGGTCAGTGACCCATGTATGCGCTAAATGATCCAATACTCCCTTCTCTCTAGAATCGGGCAATTGGCTACGCAATTGTTTACGCTCTAAAACGGGGGTCGTAGTCGGTGACCCAAAGAAAGGAGACAAAATACTAGTAACAGTGTTTGTCATTCTCTGTCGGACAGAAGGAGAAGTTGACAAATGAACAGGAGGAAAAACAGGAGGAGACAAAGCAAATGCAGAGGCAGTGTCAGAAGGGATAGTGTGGAGGGAAATAGATGCAGGGGGCAAAGTCATAGGAAGTAAAGATGGAACAGGTAGTAAAGGTGGCAGCCCTTGAGGGGGCTGTGCCATAGTAGTAGGAGCCAACTGAAAAACAGCTGGTGGTTGTGGAAGAACCGGAGGTACAACAACTGGGGGTTGTACAACTAAAGGTTGCGGAGGTGCTGTAGCACTCTGCGCATAAGGAGGTGGTGAATTCAACAAATGAGACATTAAAGGATCCTTCTCAAGTTCCTTCACTGTATCTTGCTGAAGAGGTGGCAAAACTGGATAACATTTATCAATTGCCAATTTACGTTGCCTGTGCAGCTGTTCACTCGCTTGTTCCTCTTCATCATCCTTATACTGCATAGCAGCTTGCATTATTGAAATACCCTTTTCTCTTTTATTCTTCTTTACTAATTTAATTTCTTTCTGTTTGGCTTCTTTTCGCCATAGGCGGAAAGAGTCAAACATCGCCGGCCGGGCTTTCTTCTTAAAAAGTCTAACCTCTAAATTATCCAGAATTTCGGTGTCAAAACTACCATATTGGGGCCACTTTAGGACACCATCTTTCCTTGTGTACCTAACCCATACGTTATTATACGTGATAGGGCCCACTCCATGCTTCACGTAGAGCTCATAGGTTGGAGTTCCAATTGGAGGAACCGGACATGAGTCCTCCAATCGGGAATCCCTATTACAACCAAGACAAAACAAATTTCCAAGTCTGCTAAGACCAGGCATCTTCGCTCACTAGTCTAGATTCAAACTTCAAAGGATTATCGAATACGACAGTCTCGTGAATACACGAGTCCTTCGGCTTTGGTACTTGCAAGTTCCAAATCAAAAGATCCTAACAAATCAAAGATCCCATGGGATACCCAAAACTAAGAACCAAGACTAAGGACTGGGAGACGCTCCACTTATACTTAACTGAGGTATCGATGACGTCACCAGAAGACTCGTCTATTGTCTCGCTCTACAAATCATAAAAGGGTCCAAGACAGGGCGATAGTCAGGGCAGCAGTCCTTCGTAGCCGTCGGGACGCGGGGAACCTCGCAGCAAAGACTTTCGGACCACGAACGACATACAGGGGTCGATGAAGTGATTGGCCTTCCTCCAGAATTTTACACGAAGCTCCTCACGACCTCTGGCTTGGACCGGTACCGCTGAAATCGCCCCACGTTGGGCGCCAATTAAAGTACTGGGTTTTATTGGACCCAGCGGTGCCAGGGAACACACCCAATGACCTCGAGTTCTTCCTGTCTCAGACTACAGAAACACAGAGTCTTCTTGCTGGCTTCAAAGATCAATTTATTGGCTGCAGCCAGCAACAGGTATCCTAGAAGTACAACACGGTGTATGTTCTCAGGAGACTGCCTTCTCATGGAAACCAGCTATCTCTTTTATACAGAATATTATGCTTTAGGCAAACATTCCTTATTTTTACAGTGAGTCATTCACATATTTCTTACAACAAAAAAAACAGATTCATGATGACAAGCCCATTTTCAGTTTGTCCAGCCCACAACCAAATACCCAGTGAGGCCCAACACCTGCAACAGATATAATCTGGACCCCTAATAAAACCGGGCACCTCCTCCTCGTAAAGCAGGTCATAAAGAAAGAGCAGTGACAGGTGTGAATAAGATTTAGATATAGATGTGTGCAATGAAGGGTTTATGGCATGCTGCACCTGGGCCCCTAATCTCGATCGGCCACTGGGAACTAAAACTGGCCGAACAGGTTCTGGCTCTGGACAGTGGAGTCAGCTTGCCCAGGTCACTGAAAGTGTACGTGTCCCCTAAGGCGCGTTTTGGCTTTAGTCATTGCCTTATGTGAGGGCAACCACAAAATGGCTGCCGTACACAAAATGGAACCCGAGGGTTCACAAGGGAATCGTTAATATTAGAGTGATCCCGTCACTCGAATATGACGCAAATACTCAGATATAGCATACCTGTCATTACCGGTCTGCTGATACCAAAATCGTCATGTTACAATGATGTTAATGACACAGGTCCAGAATTTTCAGTACCACAGCAGTGCAGTGGTGTTCGGGCAGTGTAGGGGGTCGTGCTGAGGCTGGTGTTTCACGGTTTAGGGCAGTGCAGTGGTGTTCGGGCAGTGTAGGGGTTCGTGTTGGGGCTGGTGTTTCAGGGTTTAGGGCAGTGCAGTGGTGTTTGAGCAGTGTAGGCGGTCGTGCTGGGGCTGTTGTTTCAGGGTTTGGGGCAGTGCAGTGGTGTTCGGGCAGTGTAGGGGGTCGTGCTGGGGCTGGTGTTTCAGGGTTTAGGGCAGTGCAGTGGTGCTCGGGCAGTGTAGGGGGTCGTGCTGGGGGTGGTGTTTCAGGGTTTAGGGTAGTGCAGTGGTGTTCGGGCAGTGTAGGGGGTTGTGCTGGGACTGGTGTTTCAAGGTTTAGGGCAGTGCAGTGGTGTTCGGGCAGTGTAGGGGGTCGTGCTGGGGCTGGTGTTTCAGGGTTTTGGACAGAGCAGTGGTGTTCGGGCAGTGTAGGGGGTCGTGCTGGGGGTTGTGTTTCAGGGTTTAGGGCAATGCAGTGGTGTTCGGGCAGTGTAGGGGTCGTGCTGGGGGTGGTGTTTCAGGGTTTAGGGCAGTGGTGTTCGGGCAGTGTAGGGGGTCTTGCTGGGGGTTATGTTTCAGGGTTTAGGGCAGTGCAGTGGTGTTCGGGCAGTGTAGGGGTCTTGCTGGGGGTAGTGTTTCAGGGTTTAGGGCAGTGCAGTGGTGTTCGGGCAGTGTAGGGGGTCGTGCTGGGGGTGGTGTTTCAGGGTTTAGGGCAGTGCAGTGGTGTTCGGGCAGTGTAGGGGGTCGTGAAGGGGTGGTGTTTCAGGGTTTAGGGCAGTGCAGTGGTGTTCGGGCAGTGTAGGGGGTCGTGCTAGGGGTGGTGTTTCAGGGTTTAGGGCAGTGCAGTGGTGTTCGGGCAGTGTAGGGGGTCGTGCAGGGGCTGGTGTTTCAGGGTTTAGGGCAGTGCAGTGGTGTGCGGGCAGTGTAGGGGGTTGTGCTGGGGGTAGTGTTTTAGGGTTTAGGATAGTGCAGTGGTGCTTGTGTAGTGTGGGGGTCGTGCTGGGGGTAGTGTTTTAGGGTTTAGGGTAGTGCAGTGGTGTTTGTGTAGTGTAGGGGGTCATGTTTTAGGGTAATGCAGTGGTGTTTGGGTAGTGTAGGGGGTCGTGCTGGGGGTAGTGTTTTAGGGTTTAGGGTAGTGCAGTGGTGTTTGTGTAGTGTAGGGGGGTCATGTTTTAAGATGCAACGCTCCAATACCTGACCAGTCTGCACTACATAAAACTGCAAAAAACTAAAAATAAAAAGTGTTTTGCACACTTTTGTCATTGGGCTATATGTGGGCTACATCTGGGTAATATTTGTGCTACATTTGGGCTCTTTTTTCACTGGTGGCCATCTTGGAAGACTTCTTTGTTATGAAGTTTCCTAATTTCCTCATTTACTGCAGTCTCCTCAGTAGGAAATGCTTTCAGTTTTTTACTTTGATTCCATCAAGAAGGCATTCAGATGTGTCTCACATTTGCCATAAATTCTGAATGTTAGCACTCTAGTTGCTCATTAGATCACTGTAGTAAAGCTCCTGCTCACCAGGGAGTTAACTGGAAGTCTGCTGCTGGTATTGAAAGTGATTCTTTCAGTCTGCATGTCAGAATTTTCTAATGAAATAGAAGAGGATTTGAGATCTCACTTAAAACATGCCTTAATTTTTCTTTCTGCAGCACTAACCATAATTTCTATTTCAAAAAGAACCCCTCATTTTGTTCCTTTTTAAATTAAATGTTTTAAGTGTTACCGGTTTATTCCAATCAAGATGGCTTCAGGTGTGCCATACTTTTGTCATAAGTAAGGCTGTTAGCGCTCTAGTTGTTCTTTAGAACACTCTGGGAAGCTGCAGTAGAACACAAAGGCATCAACTGACAGGCTGCTCCTGTTGAAATATAACAGGAAGATATTTGAGATCACACTTGAAACATGTCCTAATTTTTCTTTCTACAGCACTAACCATAATTTCTATGACAAAATGAACCCCATCATTTTGTTCCTTTTTAAATTAAATGTTTTAAGTGTTACCAGTTTATTCCAATCAAGATGGCTTCAGGTGTGCCATACTTTTGTCATAAGTAAGGCTGTTAGCACTCTAGTTGTTCTTTAGAACACTCTGGGAAGCTGCAGTAGAACACAAAGGAATCAACTGACAGTCTCTGCCCTTGTTGGATGTACATGTTTTACTGAGAATGTCAGACTTCATTCTCACATGACTGAGAAAGATAATGTGAATTTACAGAAAATATGCTCTCATTTTAGCTTCTGGAGCACCTTCCAAAACTGTATGGGACAAGCATGTGAACATAGTTTTCTCTCAAACATGATTCATGATATCCCAGCAGAAGGTTTTTCACAGGGTAAAATCACCTTAGAACACACCACAATTCCTGAAATTAGTATGGTACCATCAACAAATGAATTCTAATGTAACTAAAGTCTGTTATCACCCTTTATAGTTCTCCTTTTGGTAACCCTCAAAATCTTTGATTCATTACAATGCATTTCAATGGGGTACTATCATTTATATTGGTCCCAAGATGGCTGCCAGCAATTCCAGGATGAAGTGCTGACAGCCAATCAGATCTCACGATGACATGTGTGGTTAGGCTCCGCCCAGATATATATGTGATTTTACTTTTGATTTTCTCAGGAACTACTGAACGGATTTACACCATTTAAGCAAAAGGCACGACACTGAACCAAGGGCTACCTCTTTGCCAAATTTGGTGTAATTCCGTTCAGCAGTTCGGGCTGTAGCTGCGACTAAAGGTTCCCATGGAAAAATGAATGTGGAAAACACGTTTTGGGACACTCCTTTTTTCTCGGCCCCCGCTTGACGAATCACCCCGAGACTTTCAGGATAGGAGTGGACCGGAGCGCCCCAACAAGTTGGAAACTTTTGCGAAGAGTCATCATCCGGCGCCAACGTTATTTCAAATAGAATGTTGCGGATTTCCTATGGAAAATAGGTCCTAACTATAACTATCTACTGGCGACCGCAGTAGGTAATATATATATATATATATATATATATATATATATATATATATATATATATATATACATGTATATTCAGGTTGATGTTTACACATTTGTAGTTAATGGTAATATTTTTGTTTTTTATTGTATATATTTTAGATATGTATATTTTTGGAGTTTTTTGTAAATATTTTGTTGATGTAATATGTTTTTATTTAAATTAAATATGAGTATAACAAGTTTTGGGTATATATAAAGTAACTGTTTTATGTGAAAAGTGATTGTTTAGTGTATTATTAATGATTATTTCTTTATTTTGATAATAAAATTGTACTTGATATTGTGTGGATCGATATTTTGGACATATTGTATGTTTATTTAAAGGTAACAATATTTTTGTTTCATATATTTTTCTGTTCGATTTATGAAAAAATGACATTTTTAACAACAATATTTGTGTTATTGATATCTGTGATTTTTTTGTAAAGTTTACTGAGTCAATATTTTTGTTATCGATATTTAATACCCGATATTTTCGTGTTTTTCGATATTTGTTGCATCAATAGTATGTCAGTGATCCAAGCAGCTAAATGAAAGTGTACCACCAAAGCCAATCATGGTCACGTTTGTATAAATTATAAAATATATTGCTACAATGATAAGAATCTTCTGAAGTGTTATACTCCCTATATTACAATCAAGAAAAGGGGAACCGGAGGGTTCAACTGTGCCCAAGCTCAAATGTTCCTATACGTGAAATTCTACAGTCAGATATGGTTGATGTCTCCTAACAGGCAGATTTTTTTCAGCACCTTTAACTACCGGTCAATAGTGTCAGATTTGCCTTCTAGGGAAATTTGGCAGTTTCAGAAGTGCTGGTCTGACAAGTCAGTGCATTAGATGAGTTTTAGCTGTTTGTGGGCCTATTTATGGTTTGGTGGGACAGTTTTTACTGATGGTTTTCCTGATATTACAGTAAACATTGCTTGGAGCAAGCACAAAGGAATGCAGCCTCCCATGCCTTTCAACACACCTATACATTATGTCCTTACTAGTTCAAAACAGCGCAGTGATTTGTAAATGTGGGCCACTTTTTTAGCTACATGATTTGCTAATGGGGAACACTTTAATTTTGGTGCCTTTGCCTATTTTCTGTCCCAGTCTGACTCTGACTGTCAAAACAAAGGTGATGTAGGTAAGTGAAGACTATTTACAGGGTTTATCAGTTTGTGAGACATGCAGCATGGTGGTGTGAAGCCATTATTGTAAAATCCACAAGTGGTACTTTAAAGAAAAAATCTACACGTTATTACACACCTTTATTGGAAATTATATCCACTTTGAATTGGCAGGAAGATTCCTTAGTGTCTGACTTCCACTGATCCAGTCTCACCAAATCATCCTGTGGTCAGATAGAGAAGAAAATTGACTATTGAACAGTGACGAAGGACAAGGACATTGCAAAACAATATTGCAAAAGAAATGGGGTTGACCAGAGACGTTTTAAGACATGGGAAAAGTGGGCTGTGGCCCAGGTCCCCAGACTTTCAGGGGGCCCCCTGATACAGCCAACTCTGTTATGCAGAGTATTGCCCGGATTAACTTGAATAATTTTTAAACTGATTATTTTAAATACTATTTTCCTTTAATTTATTTTTAACTTGAGTGATGCTTGAGAGTCTGTTACAAACATTTTGCAGAGAAATGTTGGGTTTATTTATCATGCAAAGTCCATAAAAATAGTTTCTTTTAGATTAAAATAGGTCCACACATATGAGAAATTGGAGGGTGTCACAGAGATAATTTGCAGTAATATTAGTGAGCTGCTGCTGGGTTACAATATTGAAAACACACGTCAATACCCCTGAATATTACTTGCAAACACATTTAGAATTTGGGTGAGTGTGCCTGTGCACTTTCAGTGACCTGGCCAAAGAGGGCATGACAGAGCTGAAAATGAATCATAAATTTGAGATGGTTCCAAACAGGGGCCCCAAAAATACGTTTGGCCCAGGGCCCCCAAAATCCTTAAGATGTCCCTGGGGCTGACTGTCCATTTTCTGCATCCAGTTTTCAGCTCTGACAATCCATTGGACGCACTGGATACCCACCATCAACAAGAAAACCAGAGTCACTGAACACTAATTTGTAAGCTGGTTCCTATGACTTTGAAAAATACCCTAAATAAGCTTCACTGGAGTCTTACAGGACCATCTTAAAATTCAAAGTAGCAATTGGATTTAGGCCAAACTGCCCCAGTTTTTATGGTCTGGCTTGAATGTGCAGCTGTCGCTAGACAAATATGTGATAATCACCCGGAGAGCTACTTTGGCTGCGCCCACATGTTGGAAGCCAAGAGCACACGTCTTGATTGGGCAGAACATGTGTGCTTCCAAAGAAAGGTGCTTGCCCTCCAGACAGCTCTGGTCATTTTGTTTATTTATTCAGCTGCAAAGCACACACAGGACATTGTAGTGCTATTAAAGTGTCTCAGATAACTAGATAATTTATGGTGATTTCTCTGGCAGCAGCATAGATAGGAGGGCAGTCCTTAACCTACATGAATTTGTAGGTCTGGCAACTGTCTCTTGACCTTTTAATCTACACCAATATTATTTTACAGCTCTTTGTTTCTATACAAATACATATCCGCTCCCAAGCTATCTAATTGTAATGCTTCACATTACCATGCAACATTCCTTCAAAGGCAGAACTACTGGCCAACGCTTGTTGAACATAAGATATTACTCTGTATGAGGAGTTCACTTTCACCTTCTTCTTTTAAGATCTCTCTGCCCCAGTAGAGAGGAAAGAACTGAACAAGAAGGAGGAGAAGGGAAACTCCTCCATGTCTGAGGAATGGACATGCTTTTGCTGAGACCTGACTAGGAAGAGGGTAGATTCCCTGGTGTGCTAATAACCTGCCATATTTACAACAGAACTGAAAGTCCAATTTCCACACCTTCTGCCCTGTGGTTGTTTGCTTTTCCAGAGATGAACAAGATCAGAGAGCAGCTGCCCCTGTCAAGCATATGCTCAAGATTGTGATAGATGTGAAAACAGTTCTCCATAAACTACATGTATTTCCTTGAAACAGAACAGAAGCATTCTGCAACCTAGCCACAAGGTGAGCATGGTGAAAGTTCCAGAACCTTTACTGTGAACCAAAGCCAATGGTCACGGCTTCTTGAGGTACTCTTTATTCTATCTATGCCCAGTTTGTGGAGCTAGCGGAGTTCCACTTTGTGGAATTCGGCAGAGTAACAGAAAAACTCAGTGGAATTTCGTGGAGTTCCGCTAGAGGGCGAAGTATTGCTCTGCCACCCCTAGACCCAGCCCATTCATGGTGAATGTTGTGATGTCTGCAAGCAGACAGAGGTCGTGATGCATGGCGGAGGCTAATGCAAAGCCAGCACTCACAAGAGGTTAGAAAAGTGTGCATTGTGAGGGGGTGCATTGGGACTGTGTTATTTGGCAAACGTGTAACGCACACGCTGTGCAAAGCTGTCACCTTGCAGTCTACCTTAAAGCAAACTGACTTCAGGTTTTATAGGCACACAAGCTGCACATTTCCACAAACAAGGGCTCAAGCTATGGCACAATTAGATACTCGGGTTAAATAATACAACAGTGCTGTCATTTAAAATATTAAATAATAAAAAGGATGAGGAGTTGCCTTGCCCTACCTGGGATTGCTAAATTTGCGGGACGCCGTGAATGTTTTATGGCAAAGTTGCCATCTAGTCCCAGGTCGCTCTTCCCTTGAGATAAAGCCATACCGCCAATCTCCTCTCCCTCTTTCGTCCGGGCTCTCCTTCAGGCACCCACATACTCTTGTCATCTCTGTGTCGTACTGCCTGCTCCACTCGCTTGCCTTTATTCCAGTGTTTGCTCGAGCCCTGACAGAGTTTACATTCTCTGCTGCCACATCCCGGCCCTGCTGGAAAGTGAGTGACCTGCTCGGGAGCCTCATCATTCATCATCACAGTTAAACTCCTCTGTTTCGGAGTCTGCCATGTTGCCCTCTCGACTCGTGTACAGTGTACATGCAAGTGCTTACTCTACCACCTCTGAACCGTGGCATCATTTCTCCCCACTGAACTGTCCCGCCTACAGAGCTGCAGTGACATCAGAGCTGAAGCAGTCATTATCAACAGAAGAACTGTCTGTCAACTGTATGTTGAGATGCTAACGGTACTGATTGCTGAAACAAGTATTTGCTACCCCAGGTTTGTAATGCTCAACAATTAAAAACCCCAAAACAGTGTTTAATATATTCTTCTGCGTAATTGACAGCGTGCGCTAGTAAACTCCGCTCCACCGGCAAATGGCAGAGTTTTTTTGCTGAACTCCACACTCCGAGTGAAGCATGGAGTTGCAAAAACTCAGTGGATCGCAGTTTACCGCACACCCTTAATTGTGTTCTCATTGGGTGCCTGCCTCCATGTGTTTGACTCCTCTCAGTGGTACTTGGCACTGTTAAATGTGATATTGATAAACGTGCAATGTCCCCGTCTGCATGCCCCTTTTGGTGTGGTGTGAAGCATAGACCTATTAAGGTTCAAGTTAGATTTAGATTTAGAGTGTATTTTAGTCCTGAGTTAAAGATAATGTTAGTTTTATATAAGTTAATGTCATACCAAGAGTTGGAGTTAGACTTCTTTTTATGGTTAGATGTAGTATTAGGCTTGCTGCTAAGATTAGAGTTAGTGTCACTTTAACAGTTAGGATTATTGAAAATGTCTTTGTTAATTTAGTTTAGGCTAAGGGTTTGCTTTTAGGTTGGATTATCTTACAAAGTCACAGTCTGTTATATGTTTATCGTTATTTTTTATATCAAGTGCTTAGTTTGGCCTAAGGTAATTGTTGGATTATGGTAAAGTTTAACTTAGCTTTACATTTTGTGCCATTGTACTTCTCATAATTAGGCTTATTTAATGACTAAAGATTAGGGTAAGGGCTAACTTTAGGTTTATTTCCAAGGTTAGAGACACAGCAATAGTTGAGGTAAAGGTTTGTATAATGATGGATGTTAGATTTAGGATTAGAGTGAAATTTAGGCTGGTAGTGTTGGCATCAATGTTATGGTTATATAAATTGTTTGATTTAAGGGTATGTCAAGGTAGGAGCATAGGAGCAGGTGTGAGCACACCCCGTCATGTGCCGCCTGTAGCTTTCTGTATCCTCGCCACACCACCCCCTTCTGATTCCTGTTGTGCTACTGGAGGAATGCCCGGAAGATGCTGCGAGAGGTTCTGGCTCAGACGCTGCTGAGGGAGAGGTGAACAGCACAAGAATCCTGGTGTTCTAAGGCAGCTACTTGGGGAAATGACATATAGTTACATCATAGGGCTGCCAGAATGTGCAGAAGTTGAAGGGGGATATGTGACGTGATGGTGGCCCTGCAGAATCCTAAAACAGCATTTTGGATGTACAGATAATGGAGATATCCCATATTGAAAGCCTGCATAGCTGTGAGATTCCAGTTGCTGTGAAGTGGAGATCGGCCTATGGGGGCAGAACTTACCAGTAATCGATCATTTAGAGACTGCAGCGCTATAGAACTAAGCAGAGCAACTAAGGGGCTGTAAAAAAGTTGCTGCGAAAGGCGGGACGGCACAGGGATCTCTTGGCTCCTGCTGGCATTGGGACATAACCCTTCAGGTAGGTGACACTGTGATTGGCGGCCAAGGCTCTGGAGTCACTTGTTATAATTACTATAATATTATGGTGGCACTTGCCATGTCCACGTTGTGCTTGTACATGCAGAGTTCTACTTAATTGCCCCCGAATCCTGCACCAGTGCGGATGAATGTGTTGGTACTATAAAACTGCTATTATCAGTTCAATGACAGCATTGGCCAATTGATATAAGAGTATATAGACGTCTCTCAGACGTGATGTTCTGGCAGATATAGGATATAAGTTATAAAGAATACCCCTGGTGCTAATAATACTGTGCTACAAATTACAGAAGTATGCCAGTGAAGATACCCAGAGGAGGAGCTAAAGTTATCAAAGCAGCCACAGCTGTAAAATAAACCAGAGTCTTGGGGGCACATCAAGCTGGTAGCAGCACCAGACAGGAAGCATATTGAGCTGGAAAAACTATGAAGAATATGAAAGAGGCCACACTAAGCTCAGCAGGAGACGCAATCCTTCATATAGTGTAACAAGGAAGCCAGGGAGGACAAATAGTCCAAGCTGAACTTGAGTTGTCAGACACTGACAGAAGCAGAGAAGCAAATGAGTGCAAGGTAGTGTTTGGAGCTTGGTATCACTGCAGCCCCCTAAAGAAGTAATAAGAGCAGCAAAATAAATTTGCCCAGGAGCATCCATAGTTCGTGATCGCCCCCGGCACCCTCAGGATACATCAATAGTTGGATGATCATAGGTACACATGACCTGTCATAGGATGCCAATGACATCGGTGTGGCTGTCCAAATAAGATATGAAGAAGATTTATATATAAAAATAAGAAACAACAAAACAAGTAGGAGTGGTACTCCCTGTTAGCTGGATTCCAATTTACAGACTAGGCATCCTGCCATATATGACCCCCCGGAAATACTCTGAAGGTGCTCTCTGAGAATTACATTTAAAAAAAAACCTTATTGGCCAACTATTGATTAAGATTTTATACTGTGGTATATATGGAGTGAGGCTGGGATTGGAATGAATGGTATATATGAGAGGCTGTGGCTGTTGTGAATGAATGAGAGAGTGGATTGATGGTTGGGGGTATAAACAATGTGGCAATTGATTTATGAAAAATGCATATAAGCTGTATAAAACATGTTTTGTGTAGTAGAAAAATACGTATCCAGATGTTTTTGATATTGAAGAAAGTAATGATTTGATGACTAAAAGAATGGAAAATAACACTGTTGATATGTAAACTTAATAGAATTCCAGTATGCATTGACTCCAAAATATTTGTATACAAAAAATAAAAACATGCAAATATACCAAATATAGATGGATTGTACATTGTTTTCGGTCAGACTTGTGTGCATGTTGAGCAGGTTATAGAAGCAAAACAGGTCGTGTGGGATATTGCACTATATTTAGTTCTTGTTTTCCCAGACCTGAAAAGTAAAATAAGAGTGAGTACCTTTTTCCTACTTGAAAATGAGATTACCCCCACTCAGAGTTATGCGGTTAGTTTGCCCGCTTTTTCTTGAGGTGCACTCTAGTTGTTTTTGGCACCTTACTCTATTTAAAGACACTGATGCCGCGATTGCAGAGCGGTTAGTTTGCCTGCATTCGCTTTCTTATTTATGCTATTTTAAATTGAATCTGCTGCTTTTAAATATTCCTGAATTGCGCTGTTGGGGAATTAGTGAAAATCATTTAAAAATTGATTTTGCTACTTTTAAATATCATGTTCTGCACTGTTGGCGGGGAACCAGTCAAGAACTGCTTTTAGAAGCACACTGTTTGATCACCGATTCTTCACACATGCTGCACTTTAGTTGACTCCAACTTCCTCATTCCTTGGAGTTGCTTCTCAGCTGCCATTTTCTTGAGGTGCACTCTAGTTCTTTTTGGCACCTTACTCTATTTAAAGGCACTGATGCTGTGGTTGCGCAGCGGAAGGTGCACCAAAGGCAATCACATCTGCTCCTGTCTGCATACGGACCGCAGCCAGCACCAGCCACACTGCTGGTAAGCCTTGCCACAATGCGCCCCTGCATATTGACAGTAGGGACAAATTGTTAGCTCTACGTACTCCATTGTGTGATCGTGCACGTGAGACCACCTTTGTTAACCTAGGAGTGGGATTTAAGTACCCTGAGTGCGGGTTCTCTCTCAAAGCTCCCAATCCTTGTTTCTCCTTACAAGACAAAGACTACGGACGATTGCCAAATGTTGTTTCTGGTGATTCTGCTTCTAGGCTTCCTGGAGCTACTTTTTCTGCTGGCCTGTTAAACTGTTGCTCTTTGCCTAGAAATTCACTTGCCAATTTTAATTCTGGGGAAATCTCACAGGATGCCTTTCTAGTGACTGAAAATTGCGCCAGGGGACGCCAAATCTTGCCCATGCCTGGCAACTTACCGTTGGCCAGCAGCACACAAAAACATTTGCCGGAACTTCGCATTACATGCATAACAGAGAGTGGCCAAATCTCAGCCAACTCCACTGGCGGAGCGGAATTCATGACCCACCCATAATTAAAGGCCACTCACCAGATATAGTTCTAATACAGAAGACCCATATTGAGCAGGATAATAGGCAACATTTTGTAATGTTTAATAGCTGGGCAGGATTTAAATTTATTTCCTGCTCCACTGCAACATATGGAGTGTTGCATTTTATATTAATAAACATTTGAAGTGGGATATCAGTGCTTTTCAGGTGGATTACCAAGGGAGATTGGCATCGGTTAACGGACAAATAGAGGACAAAAGTGTTTGTTATAGCTGTGCTGATATATGCCCCCACTGAAGACCATCCAGCAATATTATTTCAGTCAGTTATTATGATTCCTGGTTGATTGATCATTAGTGGGTGTCGTGTCGCTGCAGACAGAAGCCACATGGAGACAGGTAGGTCAGTATCGATACTTTATTCTGTTTCTTGTTCTCGTGCCCACATGCACGTCTGTCCTGGTGCCCTCGTTGCCCCTGAGTGCCTTCCCCACTCCCTGACCGGAAGTGATGTCCGGTTGCTGTCCCCTCCCAACATTCGGGTGCAGGGTCCTAGTGCCCTCTGACCCAGGTCACTACATCTCCCCCTTTCTGGAAAGAAAATGGCGGAAAAGTTATGGAGAAAGAGAGAGAGAGAGAGAGAGAGCGAGAGAGAGAGAAAAACGATAGTTCCTGATCCCCATCGTTACATTTCTTCAATCAGTCTTTTTGGCCTTTTGCTCACTCTTCTTGGACATGCTCCTTCCATTTCCTTCTGTGATATCTCTTCTTGTCTCTCACCGTTGTGTGTCCTTCTTCCCTTGCTGTCCATAGCTTCCTCTTATCCAAGTGTTTCGTTGTTCTTTGCTGCTGTGTCTCCTCCGTCTTCACCCAGTGTCTTTAGTTCCTTGAAGTGAGAACTATTTCTGGTGATCCGGTAGGGGCCCTATGCAGCTGTTATCATTGGCCCCTTGACATTTATTATTGTCAGTGGTTCATCTGAAAATGGACTGTCTGATTTTCTTGATTGTCGTTGGCGCACCAAGTCCCCTTGCTTCAGGTGCGATGAAGTGGCATGTCTCCTGGAGTCCGCATAGACTTTCATCTTGTTTTTCACTTTCTGGTCTCTTGCTGCAATGCTGTTGTGATCTGGTGGCACCTTTGCTTCTAGTTTGGGCAATCTTTTCCTGCTTGTTCTTCCCAGCACAAGTTCTGCTGGACATCATCCCGTAGAGCTGTGAGGGGTGTTTCGGTAATCTCTTAGTATTTGACAGAGTGCTTGTCCTATGGAGATCTGCACTAGCTTTGCTCTTTGGACTGCTTTCTTTATGTTCCCCATGAACCTCTCCACCATGCCGTTTGCTTGCGGCCACAGAGGCGTTATTTTCCGGTGGTGAATGCCTAGGTAGTCCATGAACTTGCGGAACTCCGCTCCTGAGAAAGGAGGACAGTTGTCTGTATTTACTGTTTGTGGGGAGCCCCAGGCTTCAAATATGTCATCAAGTATCGGCAACATTGCTGTCGCTGATGTTGACAAGACGTGTCGTACTATGGGAAATCTGGAGTACTCATCAATGACCACTAGCAAGTAATTGTCCATGTCCAATGGCCAATAGAAGTCAGCTGCCAACGTTGTCCACACTGCCCCTGGAAGCTCCGACATCTGTAGCTGTTCTTGCTTTGCTGGTTGTCCTGTTATTTGGCATAGGTGACAATTTAAGATAGTGTTCTCCACCAGTCGATCCAGGACTGGGAACCAATCTTTTTCCCGACGCATCTTTTTTGTTGCTACCATGCCTCTGTGGGACTCATGTGCTAGGTTTACAGTCTGCCGACGTAATGCATTTGGCATTACTATCCTTGTTCCTCGTAGTATGATTCCTTTTTCTGTCTCCGAGAGTTCCTCATGTATGTTTTTGAATGCCAGCATTTCTTCCCTGTTAACTCCTTCTCCCATGGTGCTATTGCTGTTTACGTGTCTCCATCTTTGCTGTCGTGTTGTCATTTTGACTGCTTGCATTGTGGCATCCCTCGCTGTCTCTTGTTCTATCTCTGCGATTGTTATTGGTGCAGGAGTGTTCTGCCTTAACACAAAATTGAGGTATTCTTCTGCCATTGATGGGTTCTCTTGTGCCTGCGGTAGGGGATGTCATGACATGTAGTCAGCTGGGTTGTGTTCCTTTCCCGGCTTGTGCACGATCTTGAAATCATAATCCATCAGTCTTATTCCCCATCTTTCAATGCGTGGCGGTATCTTTGCGTTCGGGTTTCCATATATTGTCACTAGGGCCTGATGGTCTGTTATAATGGTAAATGGTTTTCCGTAAATGAACATGTGGTAGTGTTCACACGCCCATACCACTGCTAGACTTTGCTTCTCTTGCTCGCATATGCGACAATTTGCCTGGGCGAATCTCTTCCAGGCATGTGTTATGCTAGGATTGCTCCTAAACCTACCGGGCTGGCGTCCACAGTCAGTTCAGTGCATAGCGATGGATCGAAATAGGCAAGATGATCTACAGCCACTACTGCGTGTCTAATGGCCTCAAATGCCCTACTACATTCCTGTGTCCAGAGAAATTTCTGACCCTGCTTTGTTAGGTCCCGAAGAGGTGTGCTCACTGTGGCAAAGTCGTTTATGTAGCGAGCACAGTAGCTTACTAAACCAAGAAATGACCTTACTTCCGCTACTTCTGTTGACGGTCTTGCTTTTTCCAGTGTCTCCACTTTGCTGGGGTCTGGCCTCATTCCATTTTTTGAAAAGATGTGTACAAAGAATACTAATTCCCTTCTCCCCAGTTTGCACTTGTCTTCATTTAGAGTTAGGCCTGCTTGTTCCAACTGGTTGCAGACCTCACGTAGGGCCTTGTCGTGCTCCTCATCTGAACGGCCGAACACCAGGATGTCATCACTGTTATTCAAACTGTTCTTCACCGGCCTTATTACTTGCCTTATGATCTCTTAAAATATCTCTGCTGCTGATGATATTCCAAAGCTGAGTCGCTTGTAGCGAAAAAGACCCATGTGAGTGGAGAAGGTAGTGATGTACCGTGATTGCGGATCAAGCTCCAGTTGATGGTATCCTTTGCACAGATCTAGCTTTGAAAATCTGCATGCGCCAGTGAGACAGCTGATCATGTCATTTAGGTGAGGCCCAGGGTGCCTTTCCCTCTCAATTGCCGTGTTGGGTACTCTCATGTCAACGCATATGCTAATCTTTGAGGTGTTCTTCTTTGGTACTGCTACTATTGGAGATACCCAGGGGGTCGGTCCTTCGGCTGGCTCTATGATATCCTGTGCTAGCAGGCTTTGTATTTCTTCTTCTAGCTGTGGTTGCAGATGTATGGGCACTCTTCGGTGATACTGAGCCACAGGTTTGATCGCTTCATTGATATGCAGTGTTATTTGTTTTTCCTTTAGTTTGCCCAGCCCTTGTAGTATGGCCGGATGTTCCCTCAGAATGTTCTGTCTTTCTGACATGTTGTAGGTCATTGCTAGGAGATCCATTACCTGTGTGGTGATGTTGCTTAGCGGGCAGGGTGCTGGAATGTCTCCTCGTAGTACATGTATTTCCTCTTTGATTGACCTTTCTTTGTATGTTAGTGTCTCTGTGAACTTCCCCATGTTCACTACTGGTTTTCTCGAGCCCCAGGTGAAAACATCAACAGTGGACGGTGATAGTGGCGATTTCACCCTCATCTTCTCATATTCTGACATGCACATGATGTTGCATGTAGCTCCACTGTCTAATACGAAGCTTGTGCTGTGACTTCCTACCTCAATGTTCACTGTCGCTGTTTTCTTTATCTGGTGTTTTTCTACGAGATGAATGTGTTCTGGCGTGCGCTCTTCCGTTGGGGCATCTGACATCAGATACAGTTGTTCCGCAGCCTCTGGCGTGTTTTCTCCATCCGATTCAGCTGAGGGACTGCGATTCTCTGTTTCCATGTGCCTTGCGTATCTACTTGTCACTGTCCGTGGTCTTGCTGGTCTTCCTCGCTCACTTTTGAATTGTCCACTCATGCAGGCGCTTGCAAAATGGTTTTCTCTGTTGCATTTCCTGCATTTGTGGCCCATTGCCGGGCACGCACCGGCATGTGGAAACTCAAGTCCGCATCGATAGCATGTTCTTTCTTGCTTCTTTCTTGGTGGCGGTGTATTGTCTCTCTTCTTGACGTTTCCAGTTACGCGGTTCGCTTGTTCCACTCTTCTTGCCTTTCCCAGTTCCATCTGTCTTGCATGTGTTGTTGCTCTGGCTTCCGCTCGGACCATAGTCAGTATTTTCTCTAGCGAGGACGGTTCCTTCAGAATTTGTGCACGGAACTCCACTGACTGACAGCCTTCAATGATGCGCAGTCGTATCGCTTGTTCGTTGTCAAACTTGTTGAATTTGCAATATGTTACTAGGTTCCGCAGTCTGGTTGCGAAATCGTCGAGGGATTCCTCTGCTAGTTGACACGTGGTATTGAACGTGTACCTCTCGAAATCTACATTTCTTTGCGGGTCAAATTTGTCTGTGAGACACTTTATCAGTCCCTTGTATGTTGCTGTTTGATCTCGGGGAAATGTTATTAACAGGTCCTCAACCTCATCACCTACGAAATTTAGGAACAAGTCTATGTTTTGGTCATCTGTGTATGCCTTGCATGTGGCACGCATGTATCGTTTGAATTGTCTTATCCATCTCTCCCACCGAATGCCTGTTTGTGGTTCTGATAAGCTGAACGGTAGTGGTCTGCGGAAGATTGCATTTGTACTATTCTTGTCGATTGCATCTTCTGTCATTTTGTTGTGATGCCTTTCTTTCTTTTGTGTGCAGCGTCTTCCTTTGCTGTCTTTTAGTTCTTTATTTCACCTTTAATTTACTGTAATTTCCTTTTGTTGCCACCCTTTTTCCTTTTTTCTATGGGTTTCAGTCTTTGCCTGACTTTAAAATGGCCACCTTGCCTTCTCCAGCCTCCTATTGGTTCTCCCGCCTGACCTTAAGATGGCCGCCAGGACTTATGTAGGGCGAGATTTGCTATTTGTTCAATGGCCTGACTTTAAAATGGCCACCGGGCCTTCTTCAGCCTCCTATTGGCTCTCCCGCCTGACTCCAAGATGGCCGCCGAGCTCTCGTGAGATTTCAGCTTGAAATCTACACGCAGCAGGCTCGGGGCTATCTTTCCAGTTGGCGGGCGGCTGTGGTCACGGCCGGGTGCACCGCTTCTTTCCTCCTCAACTTGTGCAGTTGATGCGGCCGGGGTGGGCTCCCGACGCTGTTGCAGGCCTCTGTACGCAGACCAGGGTGGGCTCCTGGCTCCACTCTCCTCACAATAGGGATGGGCTCCCGACTTTGCGTTTCTTCTTTTGGGGGGTCAGCGGACCAGGGTAGGCTCCTGGTTCCGTTTCCTCGCGACCTGGGGTGGGCTCCCGACGTCGCGTTTTCCCTTTTGCAGTCGGCGGACCAGGGTGGGCTCATGGCTCCGTTCAGGTGTTGTGGGGGCACGCGCTTCTGGTCGCTTCTGGATTTCTTTATCCCACCTCGTCGTCGCCAGTTGTCGTGTCGCTGCAGACAGAAGCCACACGGAGACAGGTAGGTCAGTATCGATACTTTATTCTGTTTCTTGTTCTCGTGCCCACATGCACGTCTGTCCTGGTGCCCTCGTTGCCCCTGAGTGCACTCCCCACTCCCTGACCAGAAGTGGTGTCCGGTTGCTGTCCCCTCCCAACATTCGGGTGCAGGGTCCTAGTGCCCTCTGACCCAGGTCACTACAGTGGGGATTATAATTTCCTACAAAACCCTGATTTAGATTCCTCAACAGTTACTCACATGCAGAATAAACCTAGAACGGCTAAGATATTAGAGGAATACAGGAGAAGTTTAAATTTGAAATTGATTTATGGAGGAATAAATTTCCAATCCGACGAGAATACACCTATGCATCAGATAGATACAAAGCTGCTGCAAGGTTGGGCTATATTTTAAAATCTTCTGATTATAGTCTTTATAAAAATTGCCATTTAGCAAATGGTTTCTCAAACCATTTGTTAATTGAGATTCATATTTCAGGCATTAGGAAAAGCCAGCTCACACGCAGATGGTATTTTATTAAACTAAAACTGGTAGACGAATCTTGAGTATTAGATATGGAAACAAAAATATCTTGATATTAAGACATGTTTAGACAACATTATGAGAAAATGTATGGTTCTCATCAGGAAGTGAATGTTGATCAGCTGAAAGAATGTATAGATAGTATCTCTATGTCAAGATTAGGTTTGGGGCATGCCCAAGTCCTAATGACGTCTTTCACACTAGAAGAAGTTGAAGAAGGGGTGAAGTCTCTAGCTAGTGGGAAAGTGTGCAGGGAGTATGGCATCTCAGCGGAGTTCTTTAGAAAGTTTTCACGAACTTTAAATCCCCATATTTTGAGACTTGCAAATTATTTTGGGAAAGGAGGGAATATTCCACCCTGGTTTGACGGAGCTGTGTTTGTTAGATTTCTTAAAAAGGATAAAAATCTAGAAAGTCTAAATTTATATAGACCAATAATTATTTAAAATAATGATTATAAAATAATAATGAAATTACTTGTGAATAGAATAAACCATGCGGTGGACATATTGATAAATAAAGATCAGAGTGGTTTTATAGGTGGCAGGCAATTAACTTCTAATACATTTTTTTTTAATTGAAGATCTGGACATTTTTTAAAGAAAACAGATCCCACCCCAGGTCTTTTTATTAGATGCAGAGAAGGCTTTTGATCTTGTTAACTGGGAGACCCTATTCTGCATCTTAGAGGGGTTTGGTTTTCCTGCAGCATTTGTTAAAATAATATCCAACTTATTTAAAGGGGTGCAAACACGCTTAATATTATGTAAGGTTACGCACGGGACCAGACAAGGATGTCCTCTTTCCCCAATTTCATTCTCAATATTTCTTCAGCCACTTGCTATCCCCATAAGAAAAGATAGTACATTAGAGGCTCCTATAAACAGGATGACTAAAAGTAAGCTGTATGCAGATGATGTTGCACTTTTTAAAAAATCAGGCCTAGAGATTTAACAAAGATTTTTTAAAATTTTTCATCAACTTCAGGAGCTGGGAGGATACAAGATTAACAAGCTGAAAAGGGGAATTTTGTTATGTAATTGCACTACAGATACTTTACTCTCTGAACTTCAGACACTAGCGCATCAGTAACCTAAGAGATACCAAGGCATATATACAACCGTGCATGTAGATATTCTTTTTGCATAAAATTATCTAACACTGATAGGAATAATTAAGTCCCTGTTTACAAGATGGAATCATCTGCCATTATCAATCATGAGAAGAATAGCGTTGCTCCACACATCTATTTTACCATTGTTTAATTTTTTATATGCTGCATTCCCATGTTTTTTACATATAACATTTTTCAAGGAAGTTGAAGTTCAAGGAAGCACCACTATTGTCCTTAAGCATGGTGTATAAACTTGTTAAGGCAGGGGGTCTTGCCCTTTCAAACTTTAAAGAATATTATTTTGCGAGTTTTGCACCTTCATTTTACTACTTTTTAATACCCAAAGTTCAGGTAAGGCAAGAAGATAATGTGTTTTTAGATGTAATGTTTGAAGAATATAAAATTAATGATTTTCTACACCTGACTAAGTCACCACTAAAGTTTGGTATAAGCTACTGCAATGGATGCTAAAAAAGAAAGAGCAGATGTTCCGATATTATGCTATTCCACTGTTCAATGGGTCCACTAGACTGGAAGATATTGCACTTGAACATCAGCTACTTCTGGATAAAAGTGCAGGGTGGAGATGAAAAATTAATGGCTATAAAATCCTCCGAATTTTTTTAAAAACTAGCTACATGGAAGAAATGGATAGCATTGGAACCAGAGATTAAGTCAATGAATTATTCAAATGCATATCTTTTGAAGGACACTGCCATCGCTTTTTTGGTGGTCTTCCCACCCGCTTCCTTGGTGGTCCTACTGCCTGATTATGATCCTGGCGGGAACTCAGCTACAAGACCGCCGTTGGACCGCCACCACCGCCGAGACTCCTGCTACTGCATTGACGGCAGGAGAGCCAGAGACAGGTCATGGAGGGCGTCCTGCCACGCTTTCTGCCATCCAAAATACAATCAGCCTTTCCGCTGAGCTGTTAATGGTTGGAGACACCACTATGCGCGACTCGGCGGAAAGGTAGAAAAAGAGGTGAAAACTCCCTTTTTTTCCAGGGTTACACTTCAGAATCTGTGTTGGACGCCATTGTCCAGGCCCTTCCTGCGCTGCTGCCACCTGACCACAATGCTCTGCAAACCTGTTGTAGCCGGAATCGAAGGGAAGCTTCACCATCATTTTTCCTATGTGGTGCATGGTAACAGTTCATGATATTTAACTTGCAGCAAATCATACAGAACACATGACCTAAATATACATTACGATACATACACAACATATACATGAATTTTGTGATATTCACACATAGTACTTACCTATCTTTACAGCAGAGAAACGTCACTCCCCTGCCAAGAGACCTCCAGTCCATCGGGAACATCGAAATCAGCTTGGTGGTATACCGCCAGCCCGACGGCAGCGGAGTACTCCGGCAGTAACATTGTAATATAGCAGGCGGAAGACCGCCAACACCATGATCTTCTTGGGAACACCGCTGCGGTGGTCTGGCGGTAAGACCACCAAACTCGTAATCGGGCCTTTAGACTGTAGAGATATAATGTCAAGATCCAAGCTAGCAAATGATCTGATAGAGATAAGTACATGCAGATCGGTAAAATACTGGAAAGCTAGATGGATAGAATATTATGAGGTAGATGTCAACATCAGAATTAGTCAGAAATAGCAAGCTTTAGAAGGTTTGGATATTACGGTGGAGTCAGGGAGAAAGTTAAATCAATATACCTTTTCAAATTTGAAAGGAGCGAATCTCCGCTGCATGCAGTTCTATACTAAATGGTTGCTAAATACCTGAAAATTATTTTTTTAGATGCTCAATGGAAGAGGAGAGAAATGGGATGCACATGATGAGGGGATGTCTGATGGAATTGGAATATTGGGCCTCTATAAGGCGATATTGTCAAAGCACATTATTGAGTTTCCAGATGAATTACAACACATTTTGTTAGGCTACTCGACAGGCATTGAATCAAGTATTTGCCTAGAAAAATATTAAATATTGGGGCATATCAGCAACAACGGGCGATAATTATCGCTAAGCGCACTTAGCGCTAGGATAATTATCGCCGGCTATCGCTGGATGTTATCGCTGAGATAGCGCGCTATCAGCGACGCTTATCTCAAAAGCGATAAAAATACCAGCGATAGCGGGAAATCGCCGCTTTGTAGGGAACATCGCTGGATTCCCAGCGATGTTCCCTGCAAAACGGCGATAACCTTGCTGATACGACCCTGTGGTCGTATCAGCATAATCCACCCTCTATGTTAAGCATAGGTAAGTCAGGATTTTAGCACACGTTAGTTTTTGGCGAAAACCGCCGTTTTCGCCAAAATCTAACGTGTGCTAAAATCCTGTGGGCTGCCTTGTAAATATCGCGATGTGAACATCAGCGATATTTTACAAGGTAGTCCATCCGGGTACGCCTAGTGATGCCCACTTTGCATCTCATTAGAGATGCAAAGGGAAGCGTCGGGAAAAGGGTGCTAACATGCGATTATGCATGTTAGCACCCTCTTGTTAATAGGGCGATAGTTTTATCTCCGCTTTTTTGGCTTTTTAAGCCAAAAAAGCGGAGATAAAGCCCTTGTTAATATGCCCCATTGTCACTTCAGTAGCAAGGACGATAATCTTGCAGAACTGGAAAACAAAGTTAATACCTACAGTTGATCAGTGGAAGTTAAAATGCTGAGAATAAAGGAATGTGAAAGACGTTATGCACTAAGGACGGGTTCGTTCAGAAGGTTTTCGAAACTTTGGGAAACATTTGAATTGACACACAGTGGCTTGTATTGGGGTGATTATAAGAAAAATAATTCTGTATTAGTCTGAGATGATGGAAGGTAATTCGGGTGGGGGAGGATTGAAGAACTTGAACAGATTGATGATGTTGTTGGTCATAAATTATTTCGTATTTTTATATATTTCTAGAAGGTACATTCTAATGAACTATAAGGTTGTGATGATGTCAATTCTTAAAATAATGTTTTTTTTAAAAAGGTATGTCAAGTTAAACAATTGTTAAACATTAGGTTTAGAGTTCTGGGCCTTACCCAGAGTTTTGTAGATGCATGACAGCAAACATACCAGGCGGATGTTTTGCCTGCTCTATTTATAGTTTATAAGACCTCTATACAGTCTAAAATGGGCGGATGGGACATACACCACTTATTGGTGATGTGCTTCCGCCAAAATCTAAATAAGGCCCTATGTATTAGGATGATGGCTAGGGCTGGGTTACAGAGGAGACTTGGGGTTAGTGTTATGTCATTTGGCTATACATAACCCGATGCCAGAATATTAGTGATGAACTGATGATTATATATGATTATATATGAGGTCAAACAACTTATGTTTGCAGGTTTTTTTAAGTTCTGTTGATTGCAGACTTCTAAGAGAATCCTACAGCTGTGCTGTAAAAATCTTAACTCCCCTTCTGTTACTGATTCAAAGCAGCATATTGAATGTTTTTAGGGGCATATGTACAAGGAGTTAATGCCGCTGTAGCATCAATTTTGTGACGTTACGGTGGCTTTTTTAATCGCCGTATTTACAAGCAGTTTTCCGGCGTAAATGTGAATTTTTAGGATCGACACTTCTGTTAGCGGAAATTAACGAAAATGAGATGTAAGGTAGGCGTTCCCGTGAAAAAACTGCTGCTAACCCCACTTCGCGATATTTACAAGGAATTCCTTGTATGGCGCAAAACCAAAAAAACTGCCTCTAACTCCAGTTAGAGGCAGTTTTTTAAGACCAGAAAATAGTTCGTCTCAAAAATGGTGCAAACACTTGGGGCTTCATTTCAGAAGGTTTTGGTGCTGGACAGCGCTGCAAGGAATGTTTCTGCACTGCCCTGTGACACAACTACAGGGCAGGAATGCGCACCATCAATATGATAGGGCACATTCCTGGGCCTCATTCATGAAAAGTGTTGCATCACTGCGACAAAACAGCGTTGCAACACTTTTCACTATGCCTTTCTTGCGATATCATGGATGCGCTATATTCACTGTACGGCACTCCATGTCGCAATTAATGACAGATACGTCTGGAACCCTGCCGTATCTGTCAGCGCTAAAGTCACGCATTGCTGCAGTTGTATCACAAGCATGACGCAACTCCAGCAATGCATGGGGCCAGTCTATCCCCGTGGCACTGCGTCACCCTTATGCCTGCCATGAGGCAGGCGTAAGGTACTGACGCAGTGGCGTCCTACAATTGTTGCAGTGAAATCTGATGGATTTCACTGTGCCACTACTATGAGGCTTTGTTGCATGGGAACACCCGCCCTGCATACATCATACGTGATGCAGGTATAATGTGGCACAGGGCTTCACAAGGTCACTCATATGCCTAGATACGTCACTTTGCAAATACGGCGCAACATGGTGCAAGAATCACGCTGCAAGTACGTCAAGAAAATGACACATCGGCAGGGTGAAACTGTCAGAAGGGGCTCATGAAGTCCCCCTGTCATTTTCCCCTAGTTGGCACACAATGGCTGCCATGCGCCAACGCAGGCATCCTTGCGCCATGGTGCAAGGGTGACTGTGTTGCGGAGTTGATTGATGTTGTGGCTCCATCTCTTCTGAAGACGTCTGCAGGTGGGGCTGGACTAGTGGAGGGCAGGAGTGAACCAGTTGGCCTTTTTGGAGTGTTGTTTGCCTGGTCTTTTTGTGAGAGGTGCCAGGGTGTGGGAGCAGCTGGAGATTCATCGGTGGAGGTTGCGCGCTGCGGTGTTGGCATCTGTAAGCATTGGCGGAATGGTGGTGCTGAGGGAGTTGATGGGAAGTTCTTCGGTGGCCTTGATCCAGCTGCAACAGGGGGGCAATGATTGTGATTGTGTACGGTGGGCATGGTGAAGGCGTGATGTAAATAATGATGGTTGGTACAGGAGAGTCCTGTTGTGTGGCTGTAGTTGAAGTTTCCGCTGGTGGAGAAGGCGGGCTCGAGAGTGTGTCAGGCTATGTGGGTTGGTGTGGTGACTAGCTGCTTAAGTTCGATGTTGGCGAGATTCCCCAGGAGGGAGGTGGTGTTCTGGTCACTGGGGTCGTCCAGGTGGAACTTGAGGTCTCCGAGTAGGATGTAGACGGTGGATGGGAGAGCCTGGGGTGCGATGAGGTCTACAATGGCATCGGTGAATGGGGGTTCATGGTCCGGGAGGCCTGTAGATGAGGGTGCAGCGGAGGGTGGTGTTGGGGTTGGTCCGAATCTGGAAGTGGAGGTGTTCCATGGTCAACGTCGGGTCATTAGAGTGTGTGGTCAGTCGGAGTGTGCTTTTGTAGACATTGGCAATGGCTCCTCCTGGGCGCTCGGGGTGGTCCGTGCGGGTGAATTTGTAGCCATCGTGGATGGTGATGCGGTGTCCGGTCCGGAGCATAGGTTGGTCCAGGTTTCTGTGAAGAAGGCGATGTCTGAAGAGGTGGCAACGAGGAGGTCCCAGATTTCTGTTGCGTGTTTGTGTAGGGGCCGCACGTTGAGGAGGATGCAGTTGAGCTGGTCGGCTGGGCGGCAGGAGGCGCTGGTGTGCTGATGTGGCAGAAGGTGCATTTGCAGTTTTGACAGGCGCAGGGTGCAAGAGAATTCTACAGTGTTGCTAGATGTCAGGCGGTGTGGCGTCCAGAGTTGATGGCGAGGAGGGTGTTGGCGTCGTAGTGGTGGAGTGTCCGAGAAGAAGGGTCCTTGGTACTGGGTGCAGTCCAGGGGCGGATGGACACAGACGGGCTTGCCTTTGGCACACCAGTGGTATGCCTGCTGTGCATAACGGCACAGTGGCCACAATTAAGTAGTGCTGCGGGGGGACTTCACAGCGGGGAGGTGGGAAACACGGGAAAGGATACTGGAGGGGGCGGGGATGCGGGGGAGCGGGGGGTTGTAAAAATATTTTTAAATAATTCTTACCTCGAAGCCGGGTCCCGCGTCTTCTGTGCTCCTGCTCTCCTGAGTCTGCTTCCAGGAACAGGAAGCAGGCAGCCAGGTTCCCTCCCCTAAGCCAATCACAACGCTGCAATGCGGTGTTGTGATTGTTCTTGAGCGCCGGGTGGGCATGTACTCCATGCAGGCTGTAATGCAGCCTACATTGCAAACAGGGAAGTGCGCATGACTGCTTTGGGCAGCCTGAGAGGGCCGACCAAACAGTCATTGTGCACTTGAGTGGGCATACCACTCCGCCACTGCCCTGCTCCGTGAGTAAAGCAGCCCCACCCACCCTCCCGCCCGCAAAGGAAACATAGCATGAGTACATCAGAAAGTTATCATCATGTTATGTTTCCTCTTCTTGCACTGCTTAAAAGCAGTGGGGCGATGTATTCTGCCATAGCGGATGAGCCGCCACTGGGGGTGCGTCACCCACAGGTGATAGGCTTGGGCCCGACTCGACCCCCGGGCCTCCTCCGCTATGCGTCCCACCTTCTCCTCACCTGGACATTAACACCATGGTTCAATCCACTGCATTCTCTCCAAATCTGTGACTCAACCAGCAGGAGCCTCAACCAGGCGGGATTTCACAAGCCTGGGTACAGCAGTCGCCGCCAAGTCCACTGGAGAACCTCCCAATGCAGGTGTTGCAACAGGGCCCCCTTAGGCGTGAAGTTGCAGTGCTCCCGCAACACAAGTTTGGCGCAGCTCAGGGGCCTCACCCACCACAGCGTCCGGCCAGTGCAACATCCTCCGGCCTGTGATGCAGTGAGGCGTGGCCCACCATTGGTAATCTCCTCCGTGCACCCCGGTGTAGTGGTGGCACGTGGTATGCAATGCAGAGCTCCCGACATTGGTGCGCAGGAGCGCCGCTACCATTCACAACTCCAATGGATATCAGGCGGTCTTCTCACAAAGATCAGCAACGTGTCTCCATGCGACCTGGCAGACTTCACCACCAGGTAAAGGTGATCGCCGGCACCTCAATGCCTATCGCCACGGCCCAGCAACTCCACAGCACTGCCGCATCCCACTCTGGGTCCCAGACGCAGGCCCAGCGAGGCCTCCGGGTCTCAGGGACTGTCCACGCTTTCAAGGTTTTGGATGCCATGGTGTTGCAAGGAGTGCGCAATGATAATTGATGCATCACTGGCTTTGCCGCGCAATGCACCTCTTTTCATGATTGTAGCCCTGAATTTCCTCTTCCCCTGGGACTCTGGCTGGTCATCCTGGCTGTTGGGGGTCTGTGGGGGGTTGTTGATCTGTGCTGCACTTGGCCCTGGCTGCTCCATTCTGCATTCCATTGGTTTTGTTTCCTATTTTTCATTGGAGGTGGGCTTATAGGCTATTTTTGCCTCTAGAGGAAAAAAAGGTCACGTTGGGCTGACTAACGTGAGTTTTTTTGCCGCTAATGGGCCTTTCGTCAGTTTTCGCCCACTAACGTCAGAATTTGTATCACCTTCACGCTAGTGTTAGCAGCAGTTTTCACCGCAGCTCCCTGAAACTATCCCCATGTAGCGACATATTGTAAATACATCGCTAACAGGGCGAGTTTTGATGATAGGCCGCGTTAAGAAAACTGCCGCTAATTAGAGTTAGGTTTGTTAGCGGCAGTTCTTGTACATATACCCCTTAGTGTCTTCTGAAGGCTGGAATCCGGTGATCCCACAACGTGCAGTCTTTGCTTTGGATCCTGTGTCAGTTATTAATTAATGCCAGGGCTGGACTGGGGAACCAAAGAGCCCAGGCAAAAATGCTCAAACCACCCATGTTCTCTTCATGTCCTTGCTCAATCGCTCTCTTTCCATCCATCCATTCTCTCTTTCTCTTCTGTCTCTCTTATCCCGCTCTGATCACGATCTCTCTAACTTCCCCCTCCCTAGATTTCTTTCTGTCTCTCTTGTAGCCTCCCATACCTGCTGCAGTTAACTCCAGGAGCTGGTAAAATTGATAGAGGCACCCGGAGTGCCCCTTTTCCCTAAAATCGGCCTCCAGGGGCCCAGGCTGCTGGGAAAATCCCCTGAGGAACAAAAAAGACCTGTCCAGCCCTGGATTAATGGGTAGACTAAAATGGTTTTCTTTCGGAGCTCATAGGGTTTAGAAACCCAGATACATGATCACACAACCAATAACATAATAAAGTGAATGATCAGTGAGTGGTTTGGCTTCAAGCAGGACCTTTATTAACAGGTACGTAAAAGTTAAAGATGAAAGTTAAAGATATGATATACAAAAAAGAAAAGATTCTCACACATTTTGGGACTAAATAGTGATCACAAATTAATTTATAGATTTTTCTTTTGTACATAACTGATTTGCTTCTCCACTAATATGCAACCAAGTTGTTTGGTGCTAACTGCTCTAAAATCAGTCTTATTTGAAAACCATAATGACCTTTGACCCAGTCATTTTAAAGATGAGGCAGATGATGATGGCACAGCAACACCCCTCTTGACAGAGAGGCGGCAGCAAATGATTTCCCAAGTATGGTTATCCTACCAAAACATTCGAAAGCACCATGATCAGGCAGCCAGAAATACAACCCACAGCTTGTTGACACTGTCTACCATACCACACCAGAAAACTAGCAGTTGTGTTTGGCATGGGTGACGGCAGCCAAGAGGTTCACTGTAAGCCTTGCTGAAAAGATAGGTTTTTAAACGTTTCCTGAATCTCAAAAAGCTATTTTTCAGTCTCAGATGATGTGGGAGTAAGTGCCAGAGGGAAGATCTGAGTCTGTGAATTGATCTGCCTCCGAACTTGAGGCCCAATGGTTAGATCAATAATATGTTCTGTTTCCTAGATCTTATGCCTCTGGATGGGTGTTATCAGACAAAGGTCTAGGAAAGGTGAGAGAGTGCCCTCCTACTTCCATCCTAACCATAACAACCTTACCAACAACCCCAAAACACCTGATATCTTTCATTGACAATATGACAAAGAGACATTGAATTTTCCCCCTGAACACAACACCCCTAAATACTCTAATGAGACATCCTACACCTCCTATCCCCCAAAAAGTCTCATGAGACATCAATTGCATAGCAAAACCCCTAACAACACCACATTGAGACATATTCCTCCCTAACCTCACTCCCACCCCAATGAACACCCTATCTTATCCCAGACACAAGCCACTCAATGTCACTGTCCCAAAACACAGTTTACTTGGGTCACTTAGGGGCATATTTCCAAGCCCCTATCTCCACCACAACGTCACTTTCAGTGCATTTAGCGTGAAAGGGGCGGGCAATGAGTGTTTTGGTGGGCGTTCCACAGCAACACCTATTTATTTTGACGGAGGCAACTCCAAAATTAAGACCAGAGAAAACCTGGTCTTAAACAGGCGAAATGAGGAGAAATACTTTATTTCTTATCGTTTTTGCTGTTTCCATGCGTGCTGACTTGGACAGCACACATAGAAACAGCAAATTGCCTATGATTGTTTATGTGCAGGAAGGTCCCCCTTACTGCAGATAAACAATCATTTTAAAAAAATGCTGTTTTGCAACTTCTCTGTGTGCTGCATTAAGCAGCACACATAGAAGTTACAAAATGGCATTGAAAAATTGTTTATGTGCAGGAAGGGGGACCTTCCTGCACATAAACAATCTTCCCCTCAACACAGGCACCCTTGCACTATGGTGCAAGGGTGCCGACGTTGGTGCTAGGCAGCTAAAGTTAGCGCCAGCGCAGGGGGAAACGCGGGCTGCACCATATTCCAGTAAATATGGTGCAGCCCTGCGTTTCTAAAGTGACAAAGAGTGTCGTTAGCTTTCTTGGCTTAACGACACGCTTCGTCACTTCATTGTAAATATGCCCCTTAGTTTTCCAGGGATTGTGATGCTTAGGTACCTATCAGAGCTATTTTATGGATATGGGCTCAGCAGAAGCTTTGGAACTGATGTTCCCTGTGCTGTACATCACCGTCTGTAACTTTATGTATCCTTACATTTGAAAATCTTTCTCAGGGTAGCAAAGGATCATTTAATGTTGCTATTGTATCTTTTATATGTTGCCTGGCAGTTATGTTTCATTTTCGAGGCAGTTAATGTCCTGTTCTGAGGCAAATGAGCTGAATACAAGACCATGGGAGGACTCCCAGTCCATTTCTCTTTTTAAACATTCTTACCGGGCATGATTTCTTATGTTGTAGATTATATTGTAAAGGTTTTGAACATCTTCTAGGGGGCTGGCCTGCTACACCACCTCAACTGTCTATAGGCTAGCATTTCACAGGGAATATGCCTGTGATAATACTGTTGGCATAACAACATGGTGGCAAGCTGTGTCTGGCTACCATAGTCCACCTGCTTGCACACCAGGGACTTCCACTGTGTTGCTTGCTGCAGTCTATTGGTCAACCATCAGAATCAAACAAAGAGGGAATGAGAAAAAACGTAAAGGGGTTTCTCCACTTACAATTATGTTAAATCCAATCATCATAGGAGAGAGAACTCATTTTAAATACCTATCAAGTCTCTCTGGTGAAAGAAACAGTGGGGACTGTTCCGATTTGGTTAAAATGATCCTCACCCATTATTATCAGTAGTGGCATGCTTCGTCCTCAGGTCCTCACTCAAGACACCTTGGTCCAAATTTGCTAACCCCTTGTGTTGCCCTTGCATCATGCAAGGCATCTCAAGGGATTAAGTGAGATTTACTAAGCGACGCAAAGCCATCTTGCATGGATCTCCATGGTTTAGTTAATCCAGTGTAATGCAAGATAGCAAAAAGGGTTGCCTTGCATTACTCTCCATTGGGAAGGCATTCCATGGATGGAGCATAGGTGTTCCCATGCACCCACCCATGTATTTTGATGCAATCCTAGATGTACCAAAAGTAGTAAATCTGGGATTGTGTCAAAATGATACACCTTCCCAAAAGAGGCGTAACAAGGATAAATAACTTCATTTCCTCTTTTTACATGTGCTGCATCCTGAAGCACACAAAATGCCTCTGAGGATTGTTGTGTGCAAGAAGATGTCACTTCCTGCACAAAAACATTCCTGCCTGTAAATTTGGAACCTCTGCACCATGGTCAAGGGTGCCTACATTGACGCTAGGAAACACACAGTGCACCAGTAGAGGGAGAGAGCAGGAATGTGTCATATCTTAGTAGATATGGTGCATTCCTGCTCTCTCCCTGTCATGCAGCACAGCAAGTTGTCTTGTGTGTTGTGTGACATTTTGATAAATCTGCCCCCTTGAATATCTGGGTGGGTTCTATGCTATATTATAGTGGAGCTCTTTGGTTGTGTTGATGAGGGATCTCTGTTTAAAATTGCCTGCAGTTGTCCCTTTTGTTAATAATTTTATTATGGGTAACTTTGGAAGGATTTAAAACATAACAGTTGATGTTGATGGAGTTGCAATGGACTCCTACATGAGAAAGGTCCACATGTTTCAACCATGAGTGATCACCAGCAAGGACCAGTATATAGAAAGGCTCCCTAACGATGTTACACATGGGACTGAACACTACTTGTGCAGTCAAATCTTCTGTATATGAGCATTAATCATGCATTTTACTGTGCATGCCTTATGATTCAAACCAATGTTAAGGAACTTTCTCAATGGTATATCTGCATAATTGGAAGAATGACTTACATTGCATACTTGTGATCACTCATGGTAAGCACTGCACTCATCTATAGGTGTTAGTCATGACATTATCCATGCAGTAAATTGTTAGGTACTACTCTTAGCTTTAACATGGAAAAAGATGGCCCCCGAAGTGCCCTTGTATTTGGGTGAGAATAATAAATAGTAGTGAACAAATTGTGGTCGCATGTAACCGTCCATTTTCTAATCGTACTTTTATGTTGTGATTCTAGTGCCTTATGTAGTCTGCTTATTGTCACACTCTGGAGGGGAGAAAACACACAAAGAATAGAAGCTATCAGGTTAGCAAAATCAATAATGTACCCTGGCCCAGTGTGTAAAGACCCCTTTCCCTCTCCAGACTTACTTCTTCAAGGGACCTAGCCTGCTGAGGACCTAAGCGTGTCCTTTAAGCCCTGCATCTTAATTGCGTACTCGCGGAGGGCGCTACTTGAGCGCCTTCCATGCCATGTGATGTGTCAGTCAACATGCTGACATCACTGAGTGACCATAAGTACTAGGAATTGACATCCATGGAGTCGTTATCTTCGTCGTGTGTGGAAACAGAACTCAATGTTGGTATTTGCAGTTCAAGACGCAAACCTCCTTATAAAGTGGATGTGATGAATTGATACAATTTCTACTCATTACTTGTCAACCTTTTAACCCATTTAAAATAGCATGGGGTTCATTATCTGTGGGCCAATATAATGATATTGAGTGGGTATTTGTCTCTGTTGTTGTGAATGTTTGCTGTGATGTGAAGTTTTTGCATGTATGGATGCATTTTGTGATTATTAAGAGTAGCCCACAAAGAGTTTACTGGTTGCTATAAATATTGTCCTAAGGGATATTATCATTCACGTCTTTTTTATGGGTTGATAATCTGTAAATCCATCCCTGTCCTTTTTCAAAGAGCACTTTTTCTGGGTTTTATATGTTGTTGTCAAGTTGTGCAATTACTACCCATTTCAAGTCATTTGTAGGGTGTACCTTCATTATAAAATGGCCTCCCATTTCACTAGTTGTCTATTCACATCCTATATTGCTACTATGTTCACATATTCCAGTCATTCCAATGTAACTTAGACCAAAAGGGCAGGTAGTCATGTATATGACCTGTGTGGAATTGAAATTAGTATGTTTTCCGATAGTTTACATGATACACAACCCTAAATTTAGATTTTTTGCATCAGTTGTGAGGTGTCAGATGCTACAGTGGTCGCACTGGTAATGACTCATTACGCTGGAAAGATCCCATGAACTGAGAATGACAATGAAGGTTCTTGGCTCGTTTGTAGGAAAACATAGTTTTCTACCATTAGCAGGACCCCATATTCAGGATGTGCCAGTTCTTGTTGATAATCTTCTTGAAATTATTAGATGCTATGTTTAAGATTGTGACACAGATCAGCCTTTTCTCATTGCCATCCTTTAAGGTTGTTTCCAATACTGCTTCCCTGTTTTAGTTCCTGGCTCTCTTCTTTAGATTTTGTATCACTTTTTTTATTGAATTTGTCCTCTCATCTTGTTGGAAAGGGATTCTATTTGTAATTTGAAGTCTGAAACGTTACTGCATTTTCTCCTGAGGCATAAAAATTAGATGCATGGGAGTTTCTCTTTCAAAGGTCTAGGATGTGAGCTATCAAATTTTAGCAGGTTGTTCTTGTCTGTCGGTTTATGATGAGTGACTGTATGCAGAACACCCTGTTCCATGAATGTTCTGATGTCTAGAAATGTGAGGGACTCATTATGTACAGTGTGAGTGAATTTCAGATTTGTGTCACCGCTGTTCAGCCAGTAACAAAAGGGGGTGATGGAGACAGTATCCCCTGTCCACATTACCAGGACATTGTCTATATATCTCTTCCATGTTTTTCCATGTTGTTTCTGAATGGGTTGGAAGGGTTCAAATGAATTTCTTCTTCAAAGTCATAGATACATCGACCCGCTATGCTTGGAGCAAAATTACTCCCCATGGTAATTCCATGGGTTTGTAAGTATAAGGTACCTTCAAATTCAAAGAAAGTTTTTGTTAGCGCCAGTGCATTCCAAGATGAATTTTGACAGTTTTATCTCTTCCCAGTTCTCTGCCTCAAGCATTTCCTGGATCACTTTCAGGGTATCTTCATGTGTAGGCTAGTGTTAAAGCTTTCTATGTCCAGGCCAATCAACAGGTTATCTTCTAGATCGACCGGCTCACGAGAACCTAAGTATCTTTGAGCTATGTGGGGGTCTTTTGCACCAGCGGTGTTAGAAAGTAGTCACAAAAATGTGATAATGGTTCTAGGAGGGAGCCAGCACTATGGGGTGCCCAGGCAGTGGTAGTCTTTTTTTGTGTATTTTTGGAATTGTATTAAAAGTAAGGATACACTGGGCTAATATCTCTAAGGAAATCTGCTTCCTGTTTTGATACCTACCTCTCAGACCTCTGCTTCTTGTTCCAGATTGTTAATCTCCTTTCCCTGCTGTAATGGTCAACCATGCCATAGTGTAAGGCCTCATTACCTGACTCTAAGTCACCAACTAAGGAACAACCCCAGGTCCAAAGTGCTGTAAGACCTCAGGGGAGGGGGAGTGTGTATGTGTGTGTGCGTGCATGCGTTCGAGTGTGTGTGTGTGTGTGTGTGTGTGCAGAGATATGTTTAAGTCCTTCGAGGTACAATTTATTTTGAACACTCACATCTTGCTGCAACTTTAACTGCTGTCTCCGTCAATGAGCGTTTAAACGTTACTGCTATTTTCTGCAGCTACGGTCTAATCACCAGCTATGTTGTGCTGTCACACTCATTGGCCAGGTATGCGTAATGCGACTCATTGAGGACATCACTCACCTACCTCTTGAGTATATTCTGCCCCCTTTGAAATCATCCAGTTGGTGTTGAAATTTTGCCACAGCATTTCCTACAGTGAACATGGCCTCGTTTAACATTACCTGGGTGCACAAGTTTTAAAATTGCACATGTTTTACCTTGAGTGCCACTAACACTCAGCTTGTGTCAGCCCTTGCTAGCGCCTACATTTAGTTTTATCACAACACACAGCAGAGCTCTCAAAGTCCCAGGGTCCATGTGTGAGTCTCACTCTCGTGCCAGATTTTGCTACATTCAGGAACATGCAGTCCTTACTCATTATGGAATAAACAGGACTACAGGTGCTAGACTTCAAACAACAAAAAATCGTATCTGTTTAACCAATCTCGCAATTGAGATTGCTGTCATAGTCGTCCTAAAGCTAATGCAATTTAATGCTATTGTATATGGTTTTACCACACATAGTGTAAAATGTCCATGTCACATGATGTTGCCTGTATATTATTTTTAATAGATAAAATGTTAAGAAGGATCTTCAATGTACTTTAGAGGCTTGAAATGCATAGATGTGTATCACTGATAACTCTAATTACTTGTATTCAATACATGTTTAAGACTGGAGCATTGTTCAGTGGATAATTCACTTTAGCAGGCCCTCGCTCATTGATTATGGCCTAGGAAGAAGTAGTTGTATTGTGCCTAATTAATTTATTTTGATTGATTTCAAAGAATAATGATTTTTACATGAATATAAAGTTCAATCCTCATTTTTAGAGATCTTAAATATCCAATATTAAAAATAAATACATTTAAATATGAAAGTGAGGATATAACATTGAGCGGTCCACAACTTATTGAGTCTACGACTTTGCAGTTTTAAAGGTTTTCAGTGTAATAAAAGTACATGAAAGTCGAATTTTAAAGTGAACTAAAATCAATCGGTCAGTTTCAATGCTAAAATGCAAAATGAGGTACAAGGTTAGGGCTAACAAGCACCTTGAGGAAACTTTGAACCATTTAATATTACTACTGTTGCACATTTCGTAGGCAAAGCAGGTCATTTTTGCTGCATTGACTGCTATAAATCTCTGACAAGGCCTCTTGTGGATGGGTCAGTGCATTAACTCTGCAAACTCAATTAGCAACGCTCCCACTAAGGCCTGATAAATGTCCAATAAAATGAAAGTAACAGCTCTAAACCATTATTAAAGTGATTATAAATTAAATAGCATTAAACATGGCCAATTTTGAGGTTTCCATTCCAACTTCTGAGGAAAGTTTCACATTTCATGCTTTTAAGGAGCGCGGCAGAACCCTTCAATTAAAAGGAAAATATGGTAAGTTATTCTTTGTGTTTGTCCTTCAAACTTCGAAAGAAGACAACATTTTTGCATTTACTGTTTCTCAGCAATAGTTTTGAAGTTTTTTTTATTGCGTTTTACCGCTGCATTTATATAGCGCTTTGTAGCCATGTTCAGTCACTTAAGATTTTTGATGATGATGGGCTAAATGCGACCCCCTTTTGAATGTGGTTTTGTAACTGTGATGCACAAAACTATTAGAGAAAGCATAGGCATGAAAACAGGCAACAACTTTTCAGCTTTTTTTTTTTTTTTGCCTGCGTCCATTTCGATGGCTTTATGGGACAGCTGGTCGTAAATACTGGTCGTAATCTGCGACCAGTATTTATGCAGCCAGTGTGGTAATTTGCGAAGCGACCTAGGTACTAATAGATTGATTTGCAAATTACCAATTTGTAGTGGGTTTCAATTCGATCTACCTCATGAATATTGATGAGGTAGGTCACAAATTGTGACCACGAGGAATCACAGTCATCACTGGGATGGTGGTCTGCTGAGGTCAGTAGACGACTATGTCTGTGATTGCTTTTAAATGAAGATTTTTTTTTCTATAAATGCAACCCAGTTTCCTTAAAGGATAGCGGGATTCATTCGAGGAAAAAAATGAAAAGTGTACGTTTCATTTTTTAAAAGTAGGCAGTGGTCCATTGAACAACTGCATGCTCTTAAAAATATTTTTTTCATCAATTACATACGATTTGCGATCGCATTTCAGTCACAAACATTAATACATACTTCAACGATTCGGTATTTGGAAGGGACGCCCTAAACACACCCCTTTCAAATGCCAAATTGATATTAGGTCGCAAACCCAAATTACAATTTGGTAATGTGTTACTGAATAACAAGTTGAGTTTGATACATTTGAAAAAACCTTTTTGCATTTGCATGTGGCCCTATTCTGCGAATCGGGCCATTTTCGACTGCATTTGGCTTTGTACATCTGGCCCTGTGTGACTTAAAATAGCCATGTTTTGTGCTCTGGGCATAACCCTAAGGCCCCGATTACGAGTCTGGTGGTCCACGGACCGCCAGAGTTGCAAGGGCACGGCGGTGGTGTGTTCTGACTGCCCTATTATGAGTCTGGCAGTGGGACCGCCACAGCCCTACCATAGCCTCCAGGGAACCGCCATTCCCTGGCGGTGTTGCGGCAGTCAGAAGGCTGCAATATTCTTGGCGGGACTGCCGTGGTTCTGCCAAGCATATTACAAGTGTCTTCTCTGCCGGTGGTTTCATGGAGGTTCCTCTTCTATCAAGACCATGGGCCTCCTCCACATGGGGATGCACACAGATGCATTCCAGTTCCTGCACAGAATGGACTTTTCAGTCCATGCCATGCAGGAACTGTTTTTGGCATTCCCATTGCGAGGCCCATTTTTAGAGGCACCGCCGTGGGAACGCCAAAACCAGCCCGCCAGACAGGAGGAAACTCCTAATCTGGCGTGTAGTCTGACCACGGATTTGGTGGTGCGGTGGCGGGGCGGCAGGGCGGATACAGCACTGCACCGCCAAAGTCACAATCGGGCCCTTAGAGACAGCAGCTTTGGGCTTAAAGAAGCTGTTGAGCTTGTTTCACCAAGAGTCCTCATGAAGGATTGGAACATTACAGTGTCCCATTTCTCCTACACCTAATGGTGATGCGCTCTAACCCCAAATATTTCAGTTAAAAAAGTGGACAGAGATGGTGTGGTATGCCCAGACGTGGGTCCCGTGCTCTCCATGCCACTGGAATCAAGCTATCCTGGCTGAAGAGGGGTGAAACCCCGAAACCGGTCCTAGGATGCTTGTTTCCAGTCCAGGGAGGACCTGGCTTGGCAGTTCGGGCTGGACTGTTCCCATGAGGCACAGGGTCAAGACTGATTTGCATATGGCTGGGTTCAAACTGGAATGGCATGGTGAGCAAAAACGATGGACTTAGGCCCAGATCTCTGTACTGGGGTGAATGTATGACATTGTTCTGCATTCTGTCCATCAACTGTTGTTTTTGCATTTGTCACCCCGAGTGGGACGGGTATGCCCAGACGTGGGTCCCGTGCTCTCCATGCCACTGGAATCAAGCTATCCTGGCTGAAGAGGGGTGAAACCCCGAAACCGGTCCTAGGATGCTTGTTTCCAGTCCAGGGAGGACCTGGCTTGGCAGTTCGGGCTGGACTGTTCCCATGAGGCACAGGGTCAAGACTGATTTGCATATGGCTGGGTTCAAACTGGAATGGCATGGTGAGCAAAAAACGATGGATTTAGGCCCAGATCTCTGTACTGGGGTGAATGTATGACATTGTTCTGCATTCTGTCCATCAACTGTTGTTTTTGCATTTGTCACCCCGAGTGGGACGGGTATGCCCAGACGTGGGTCCCGTGCTCTCCATGCCACTGGAATCAAGCTATCCTGGCTGAAGAGGGGTGAAACCCCGAAACCGGTCCTAGGATGCTTGTTTCCAGTCCAGGGAGGACCTGGCTTGGCAGTTCGGACTGGACTGTTCCCATGAGGCACAGGGTCAAGACTGATTTGCATATGGCTGGGTCCAAACTGGAATGGCATGGTGAGCAAAAAAACGATGGATTTAGGCCCAGATCTCTGTACTGGGGTGAATGTATGACATTGTTCTGCATTCTGTCCATCAACTGTTGTTTTTGCATTTGTCACCCCGAGTGGGACGGGCATGCCCAGACGTGGGTCCCGTGCTCTCCATGCCACTGGAATCAAGCTATCCTGGCTGAAGAGGGTGAAACCCCGAAACCGGTCCTAGGATCCTTGTTTCCAGTCCAGGGAGGACCTGGCTTGGCAGTTCGGACTGGACTGTTCCCATGAGGCACAGGGTCAAGACTGATTTGCATATGGCTGGGTCCAAACTGGAATGGCATGGTGAGCAAAAAAACGATGGATTTAGGCCCAGATCTCTGTACTGGGGTGAATGTATGACATTGTTCTGCATTCTGTCCATCAACTGTTGTTTTTGCATTTGTCACCCCGAGTGGGACGGGCATGCCCAGACGTGGGTCCCGTGCTCTCCATGCCACTGGAATCAAGCTATCCTGGCTGAAGAGGGGTGAAACCCCGAAACCGGTCCTAGGATGCTTGTTTCCAGTCCAGGGAGGACCTGGCTTGGCAGTTCGGACTGGACTGTTCCCATGAGGCACAGGGTCAAGACTGATTTGCATATGGCTGGGTCCAAACTGGAATGGCATGGTGAGCAAAAAAACGATGGATTTAGGCCCAGATCTCTGTACTGGGGTGAATGTATGACATTGTTCTGCATTCTGTCCATCAACTGTTGTTTTTGCGGGGAGTGCAAAGGGGCATCTATAGCTCTCTCTATTAATTCATAATCACCCCATTCTAGACCTGCTTTTATTTGAACAAATGACCGTTAAGGTCACATTTTTATTCTATGATAAATGGAATTATATTATCATGCTTAGAAATGGCAGAAGTGTGCCATGAAGTACGTGAAGCAAGTTATGATTCTTATAATATGAAACCTAGTGTAGCAGCCTTTTGCCAGCATTGAAGGTGTACAGCTCCCAGTGTATTAGCGCTGCTACCTACGGAGCAGGTTTGTGGGGTTTTAATAAAAGTTGCTCCCTACAGGCAAAGGAAAATCGCTTCTCCGTTGGTTGTTGAATTTACCGCCCACTACTTTTAGCTTTATTATCCATTTAGGGCTGAACCAGGGATTAATTTCCAACAAGGTCCACCTGGCCCCTCTCTTGTTGTGGATCAGCAGATATGTTATGCAGGGATATCATTCTTGAACGTCTCAACCTCGAAAAGGCTTTTTCTATTCCATGGCTGAGTTATATTCAAGATACTCCAGTTACCCTGGATTGTCTTCTCTGTTTACTGAGCCTAGCAGCATTTCTAAAGCAGATAACCTAAAGGTGAAAGCATAATTCCTGGAACACTGTGAATGCCTAAAAATGAAAAATTAGCTAGCTAAATGCACAGTCCTGAATTATTATAGATGTTTAGCTACAGGAGAACCCACTATGTATCTATCTATTGAACTTACACAATGGGAGCGATAACTTCTTTTCCACCTGAGGTTGGGTTCAATTTATTGGTCCCTGTGCTTTAAAAGTGTCCCAGACCTAGAGTGGAAAATAGTATCATCTTGCCCATGTGGCAATCAATCTGCGCAAACACTATTGCACTTTATGTTTTTTTGTAATTTGCACAGTTTGTCACGTAAGTACGTTTAGTAACTCTTGTTATGTAAATTAGGATTCCAATGGTGTAGAGTAGCTTTGCTTTAAATACAGTCTTTAAGCTTGCCTGAAATTTGTTATTGTGTCTGTGCCTTTCTGAAATCAGCTAAGGCACGAAAACAATGATAGGTTAAGTGTAAATTTGTCTTTTTATTGTCTCACAATTTTTATTGTAATTTTAAGCTGAAGTATGTTTTAGGTCTTTGGAAGTTTTAAACATATGCATGATTTTATTGTATTGGATCAAAGCGACCAGCAGTTGCATAAATGCAAGCCTTTAATTCTCTTTCAACTCTTTCGTCAAGGTGAGGGAACCATACCCGAAGAGCTCTTGGGTGACGACAATGCCATGATCTCCCTCATGGGCTAGTTCAATAACTTGTTGTTGCAAGCTCGCTGGAATGACTATCCTAGAACCTCGTAATATAAGGCCTTCTTGTGTAACTGAAAGTTCCTCGCTCACATTTTCAAACTTTTGATATTCAAAATCATCTGTAAGAGGTTGAGTGTGTCTATTCAGGAGTTGCTGGGCCACAATGTCTTTGAGAACACACAGATTTTGATCTGTACTTGTAGCAGCAAGAATTTTCTCCACTAAAAGAGCTGCAGGTATGACTGATTTGTGTATGAAGTTAACATAGGCCTCAGCCACCTTAGACATTGTACTGTGACACTATACTGGCACTCGTAAAAAGTAGTTAATGGGATTTTTATCTTACCCTGGCCTGTCACCATAGTGTAATCATACTCTTGCAGTTGCAACCCCCACCTCTTCATGTGAGGAGGCATCTTTGTCTTTGGATTCTCAATGATGGTAAGTAAAGCTTGGTGGTCAGTGACAAGGGTGAAGTGTTTTCTGTATGGAAACAAATGGAAGTGTTCACAAGCCCACACCACAGCTAGACTTTGTTTCTCAGGTTGTGAATAAGCATGCTCGTTCTGCAACAGACTCCGGCTCGCATAAGTCACAATGTGCCTTTGAGCGTTGTTATGTCCACTGTGCTGGGAAAGGATTGCACCCAACCCCACTGGGGAGGCATCTACTACAATCTCTGTATGAAGTTTCGGATCAAAATAGGCCATTTCAGTAGCATTCTCAATTGCATGTTTGATTTTCTTAAAGCTTCAATTGCATTCAGGTGACCACTTGAACGCAGCGTTCTTTCTTGTCAAGTCTCTCAACAGAGCACTGACTGTGGCAAAATCGCCAATATACATGGAACAGTAAATGGCTGTGCCAAGGATGGATTGCAGGATTGTTACTTCTTGGGGTACGACATGGCTTGCATCTTAGTGGGATCGGGTGTCATCCCCAATTCAGAGAAATATGCCCAAAGAACTTGAGTTTTGTTTGGTGAAACTCACATGTTTCTGCATTCAAAGTTAGACTGGCATACTTGTGTCAGGACTTTGTCATTTTCGTTTCGAGTGGCCCCAAATACCAGTTTATCAACGTTATAATTGAAAGCATGGGTGACAGGCTCTATTATATGTCGAATTACATCTTGAAAAAGATCTGCAGCTGACGGCAACTCAAAACTTTGGGCCTGATTTAGATTTCAGCACCCGACAGTGTGTGACTACAAGGGTTGCCCCCTCAGAGCTTCTAAGTTGTGAGGGAGTACCGCACAATAAGTATGTATTTCAAGATAATCGCTATTCCTAATGCACTCGTAACACTAAGATAACGCTACGGTTCTCCATACCACGGTTAATGTACACATTAAGCCTGAAAGTTTTCACGCTATGTGTGTTTCACACATCGCGCTGCCAATAAGAATGCATATATTTACTTAAGTCGGCGAGACTTGTCAATATAATACAATTGAACTGGCATTGAACATGTTTTATATTGTTCTTATTACATGTTTTAACCTTTTTATGGCTGTTTTAAACTAGCTGGTTAAAGTTTATGAACCTGAACTGGCATTCAAATAAAAATGTCTGAAACATGTAGACCTGGGATGTGAGAGATCATCACCATCTCAGAGCACATCCATCATTGTTTTTATACCTTACCCTAGGTTACCATCATTAAAATTACCTCCATTGGTGGGTAACCTGGAGCCTATTTTAAAAGCACTTATCCACCTCAAATGAGACTCACCCAAAAAAAAACCTGCTCCGCTGAAATCAGGCATCGCAGCACACCCAGATACACTAGGTATCTCAGCCTGGAACCCTGTGATTAAGCATGCCACTAACTAGCATTAGTGGGTGAGGGTTCCTTTAAAATACCTAAACATTTTTTACACAGATGTAAGAAGGGCATCTGAATTAGGTTATGGATCATGGTAGTGAGCTCAAAATATTCTTGAACACACCTCTTGTGAAAAGATTAAAGAAATCGGCATAGAGGGTACAATTGTCAATAGTGCCGGTAGGGCTGTAATACCAGGGCACAGGGTTATGAGGGGCTAATTAAACACCAATTATGACAGTTTTTATTACCAAACCAGGGTGTGGAAAGCCCATTTTCCTTAGGGTCATGGTACCCTTGCTAGGCCACTGGGCTAACAGGCCTTATATTGCAACATCCAGTTTCCAAGCTGCTGTAATTCCTGCTAGGAGTGAAAGCATCACAGGCTGCCTTGGCAATATAGAATCCCAGCGCAGAACAGAGATCAGTCAACCAAGACTATTTGCATACTTTTCCCAAAATACATTATTGCAGTGGTGTGTTACTTCAATTCTCACCATGAAATACATATCATCAAGAGAGTCCAAGGAGTGGAAGCAAAGCCTGAGATCATCAAGAGAACTGTCAGTGAAACAGATAAGAAGGGTTTGCTATTTGTAGATTCATATTTTGATGATCACTTTTCTTCCCACATCAGGACTCAAAGGTTTTTTAAGAGCCTGAAAGAGCTAAACTCACACCAAGACATAAATAGAGACAAATTGTCATCAGAAACCAGATATATATAGAGAGGATACAAGGTACAAGGGAAAACAAAAAGATTACTCACATGGTAAAAGCTTCAAGGCACTGAAAAAAGAGACAAGACATCTTGTGAGAGAGGTGAACAAAGAAACCACTTTAAAGAGCAATGTCAACATGGCTCACCTTGGGGTAGAAATATTGTAGATACGTCTGTAAAATCTGGAAAAGGAGGAGCCTAGGAAGAGTAAAGGAAATAAGAAACTGGGAAGCCAGAAAGGAGGTTGAAAAAATAATAAGTAAAACACTCAGAGAATGTAACCGAGCAAAATCACAAAGTGCTTCAAATGAAGATCTGTGGGCAGTGGGTGTACGAGTGAATAGGATGATAAGCAACTGCAAATGATAGAGTGCCCCGGGGAATATGGTGTCCTTCAAATACAAGGTCCAAACCGTCAGGGGGGAATCTTGCAAGGCTAAAATAGGGAGTGCCCTGTTTGGAAAAGTGCCGTGGAGGGAAGCGTGATGAGTAGCAAGGAACAACACGATCAGCAATCCACAAGACAGCTCGGGCAAGCAATGAGCTCTGGGCCACAGCATGTGCGTGTGTCTCCATAATAGGGATATAAATCATAATGAAAATAGAAGAGGGACAACAAAAAGGCAGAGCACCAGAGAAATAGAAAGGCAGCAAACAGTGACCAGATCTAATAAGACATCCAGGAGAGGTTCAGTGAGTGAATGAAATAGATGTCTAGAGACTAACAGTGCTCTAATGATCCATGGGCACCTGTACACTTTGATGTGCATGTAGAGACAAACAGGTAGGCACTCATTTAAAGTACAGACTTCTGAGACCTCAGACCCTGATATCTACTTGGTCATATTGGAGGAGTCACAAAAAAGTGAACTTGTCTTCACAAAATCAGTGAAAGAAGGAGTAAAGAGCTAGAGTGCAACAGTGATATCAGATCACAGTCAAACACTGTTTGACAAAAGGGCCAAGTAACTCTGCATGGGGTCCAGGTAGGCAAAGTCACTGTCATAAGGTTTCTGCACATACAGAGCTATGCACAGGATAATAGGACTCGGAATACAGTGGTGAGGCAACCATAGACCTTAGCACCCAAAACCCCAACCCAACTAGCCTTAGCGTCCCATTAGCACCAATGTACCAATGATTAGACAACCCAGAACACAGTATCTCTCTCTCTCTCAGGACTCGCCGAGGCAAGAACACTCTTTCGTCACACTCGTACCTGTCCACAACGTGCGTAATAAGAAACACTGTGTAGTTCAAAATGTTTATTTCAACTTACGTGCTCTAAGATACAGTACACTTGTCAGTACTATTATCATAATGCATATGAATAATATAATCAGCATGGTTACAACTCCATAGAATACAAACGGGGAAAGCATCTCATAAAGCAGTGGATATATGTCTAACTAACATTACCACCCTCCCCGTGCTGTAAGCTAGTTTATTATAAAAATAGAAGACCTCTGGGCTTTGACTAGCGAACCCCCATACCTCAGTCTCTAGATGCAAAACTACATCAGCAGACAATCACAGCTCTTCTCCCTGGAAAGGTTTTCTCCAACTGTGTCTAGAGCGGGCGAACCGCAATATTAAAAGCACACTAATTTCTCCATGGCAGCTGTACATGGTGTTATGTCTAGGTGCGAGGGACAGGCCAAATCAACAAGAACAAGGAGATGCTGTTATTCGACCTTGTACATGTTGTGCAGTCTGAGCCCAAATCGAACAGGAGAAAAGGTGAGAGACAGAAAATGCAGACAGTGCTAAAATAACATGGCAAGAGCAGAGGTCGATAGAACAACAGCTCTGAGTAACGTGTGCAAAGAAAAGCAGCATGGCAGCCAGGCCCAAGACAACCCAGCAAGGCAGGCCAGGGCCAGGCTGCCGCTAACCACAAGACACCCTCCCCTGGACAGTCCATCGGACTAGATAAAGGAGGTAAAAAGAGTTCAAAGAGGCCGAGCAGAACAGAAATGTTGTTAGGTCATACAGTCACCATGAGGGAGAGGGCAAAAACCCAAAGAACACCGAAGGTCAGCGAGGCAGGCCACCTCAATCCAGAAATGTAGAAGTGCAGAAAAACGCAATAGCATCCAGGAGGACATCATTGGAAGTGTCAGAAAACATAGACGCCATCCAGTCCAACAGAACAAACGAGCAGGAATGTTCCTCAGAGGAGGGATCATCCAACAGCAATGCGGGACAGCTTGCGTGATATTCAATATAACTTCATTGTAGGAGATCCTGAGCAGCCGCCCAGATATCCCATTGTGCCAAAATCCCCAGTGCAGCCGCACGCATCATAAAGCCAGCAACGGAACAGTCCCGTTCATGGGCCTCTAAGGGACCCACCAACTGAACAAAATCCGGAACAGACAATGACGAATTGGAGAGGCAATAATCCATGGTCCATGTGAAAGGACAGCGGATGCAAGACATCACAGGTTGCACGCAAGTGAAATACGCAAAGCGAAAAGAAAGGGTGTAGGACACACTGATGGTCGCCAAGGGCAGAACACCGAAGCCAGCCAGAAGTCACTCACGGAGCAGCTGGAGGCGTTCGGGATCGAGAAGGGCCCAGCGGGGAGCAGCCATTGCGCAGAAAACAGACCAACAGCAATACACCAGTCGCCAAGGCGAGGATTAATGGGAAACCACCAAAGACGCTAGAAAAAATAGAATGAATGAACGCCGGTATCACACCGAAAATAGTTTGGAAGGTGGACACCAGGCCGGACCCCACAATCTTAAAAAAATGCACTAGACCCTCAGTGTTTGATGCGTTAAAAATACGATGAATTAACTCCCCGAAATGTTGGGGGAGGTTGGTGTTCAAAAGGGCCTGTATTTCACTGTGGGTACTTGCCACCTGGAGAACGAATGTCTCCCGGGCGGACGTGAGCGTAACCTCCTCATTCAATAATAGGGCCTTTATTGTGCTCAACTTATTGAAGTCTGCCTCCATGGTAGGAATGGAAGGCCAAATAGAGTTATCAACAATGTCGTGAGGGGGAGGAAAAAGCACATTCTTGCAGCAGACAACTCTGTGCGAAACCGTGACAATATACGGAATGCCGGCCTGTAGGCCACAACATTCTTCGTTATTTAAAAGCAAATAGCTACCGTTAGTAAGCAAAGTAAAGGTAGGAGAAATAGCAGGAGCAGGAATACCCTTTAGCACACATGCAAGATTCGGAACGGAAACGCTACAAGCTCCGTGCAGTTTAATATGTTTACAAATAAGTGAATGACCCACAGTTGAATCACAAGACTCCCCCATGAGAAACACTTCCTTGCTGTCTCTAAGGCATTTATACATGAAAGGCAAGGACCAGAGTTCATGCAGGAAAGCACTACCCAAAGGCTGGAAACGGCCCACAGGATAATGTTTCATGCACGAGCTAAATTCAAACAAGGAAAAAGGTAAAGCGATAACCCCATGCCCTAGCCACACAGCAGAATCTAGTTCCGCTACAGAGAATGGTAAAGGATCCACTTTCTCGATATGTAACAAAGTGTAAGATGCATCTTTCATGGACATGAACTGCTGTTTTTCAGTCAAATTAAAAGGCAGAAAAAGGGCAGTGGTGTTCAAGAAATTCCAAGGAACTTTACCTAACTTAAGGGTTTGCAAAGTCCACGCAAACTGCATTACTGAACGCAATTGATTCTGACCATGATACAAAATAGAAACATCATCTTGTACAATATCAACAACAGAGGACACAATATTCTCTAATGTGTAAATGCGGGAAGACAGGGTATTTATACTATTGTCAACAACAGCAAGCACCTTTTCCAAATTTGCTTGGTCTATTTCCCGAAGACGGGAAGCAGCTTCCATTTGTGACAGCTTCCAGAGTTCATTATACGCTTCATAAATGAATCTCTTCGGTCGGGGACCACGAGGTCCCAAGATAAAGTCGGACAGATCAATAGTGCCTGATAGGAGGGACAAATGTTTTTTAACAGAGTCTAGGGACGAATGGTGTAGCCATTGTTTACATAATTTACCAACTGAATACGTGGTGACAGTACGAGTTTCAGCAAATCTCGGATCAGGCTTGTCCTGTCTGTAGCCAGGAACTGTGCCATGAAAACGCAGTTGGCATGCATTCGATGATATGGGCCATGCCAACCGGGGTGACTGTACCAGTGCAGAAACGTTAAAGGAGTTGTTTTGAAACTGAGCCTGCAACGTCACAAGGGACATATTAAAACACAAGCTATCATTTGGAGAACTCGACAAGGATGGGATGGCTGGCGTATTTAAATGTTTAGTGGTAGTCAACCCCCAACACGTGGTTTGATGAATGGAAGCATTCAGAAACATAATTTGGGCCGGGATAAGGCAAGCGCGGTGCAAAGCCTCGGTGCCCTGCACCTGCCATGGCTTTGAACCCCAGATTGATTTTAAATCCACTGTGTCTTTCCAGTACTCATAACCACCCACCTCCAAGGCGCTCAAAAAGGAACCCGAATAAAGTAATTTGGTGTGGGTCAACATTCTTTTTTGAGTAAATGGGGCATTCAATTTAAAATAATAGGACCCAGGGTTCGATCAATTAAAATCAGTGAAATAAGTGAATTTATTTCGAAGAGTCTGGGAGCTACCCGGTAAGGGGTTTGGGCAGTGTTCCCATTGGGTGTAGGTAACAGGGCTACGTAGTGCACTCGGTTTGTGGAGAAAATGGTTGCCCCAATGCTGGTAACAATACAAATCGGCATAATTCGCAGAATTCATATACAAATCCTCAGCATTAAAGGAAGCATAATATTTTAAATCAGCAAACAATGCTTCAACGACATGCACATCCCAATCGTCAGAATGAATATTACTTTTTACTACATCACCCATCGAAACTCGAAGGACATTTGGTACATTAATAATTTCTGTTGGGCCATGGATTTGAAAGTTTACCGCATCCCATACGATGCCATCAGCAACTGGAAACGCTGAAATGTTCACAAATGTGTGGTCACGCTTCATGATTTGTGAAGAGGAATGTGGAGCCAAAGTTCCAGCAACACTGTTCACAGCAGAGCGTTCAGGTAAATAGTGACCATTGATGAGTAGAAAAAACACTGTGACAAAGCCAATGGACATGAACAAAAAACTCAAGAAAAGCACCATCCAGATGTATGTCCAAGGTGGAATCAAAAAATTGTCTCTAAACCAGGATACAAAAAGGCTAAACTTGGACGGGACCGTTGATGAGTTGGAATCCGAGTCAAAGGAATAACGTGTCGGGCTCAGTGGCGTTGTTGGTTGGTGTGCCACCGACTCTGTGGCGGGATAGGTATACTCGTCCTCGTCGATGCAGGGGGAGACAGGGGGTTCGAATATATTTTCAGGCAATTCAACCATCTCCATGGTAACATCAGTGACCGTTCGGGCAGGAGTGCCTCGAACACATGTCCGATAAATGGCAGGACAAGAGACCGCTGGTGTAACACTATTCAGGATCGGCCAGATGTTGTAGCTTGACATTTTCCACTGAGATGTATCTGTTCTCCTTGCGACCGGGAAGCGGTGGTAAGATGACTGTACGTGTTCCTTTCAAGCCCAGGACTGGAACCGGTGCACGAAAAGAGGGGCCGAATTCTTTTTTGTTCTCCACCTTTTCTCGAACCAGGTCGCCAATCTTCGGAAGCCAGCCGGCAACCGGAATCTGCAGAGCAGGGTCTGTGGCTGAAGGCAAATGTGCAATTGCAAGTTTGTTTTGGGCTTCTTGTAAGTCCTGTAACATAGTAGAATGGTTATCTACATCAAACTTGGCGGATTGCGCCGCCATGTCTAGACCATCAAGGTCAGGCACAAACATTCGTATGCCAAAGAGCATTTCGTAAGGGGTCCGCCCACCCAGAGGTCTTCTAGGGAGATTATTAAGTGCACGCTGAACGGTATACAAGTGGGCCAGCCAGTTCCTGCCAGTACCTATAACTCTAGCTGTCAAGGATTGCTTTAAGTCACGGTTCATTCGTTCTACGATAGAGTTGCCCTCAGGCCTATACGGAGACGAAAATTTCACCCGCACCCCCAAGGAACCCATTGCGTCCTTGTAAGCCTTAGAGGCAAACGCCAGACCTTGGTCAGAATGGAAGGTGCCGCATGCAAAAATTCCCACAAAGACACGCAAATCCCTGATGACATTTCGAGCGTCAGCACTCCGTTGTGGCCAGACCCAGATGAACCATGTGCACGAGTCCACTGCCACTAAGATATATTTATAGGCAGTGTCCGAAGAAAATGGACCACAGTGATCCAAGTAAACACACCCAAAGGGTCTGTTTGAAATTCCGAGCGAGGTCTGTGGTGGTCGTGTAACCGTGGAAGGCTTAATCTGTTGACAAACGTCACAGGAAAGCACATAAGTACGGGTGTCTTTATATAAACCACGCCACCAGTAACGCTGCTGCAAAATGGAAACTGTCGCAGACACACCAGCATGTGCCGAAGCCATGCCTTCGTGTGCTGCCGTTATCAAGGAAAGTCTGCGGTCCGCGTTGGGGATCAGCCGATCACCAACGTCAGGTATTGTTACATAAGGAGCCTGATCGGGACTTAACTGGTAAGAATATTTGGAAGGGAAACCCCTAGGGAAATTCGTTCCTTCCTTTGTTGCAGCAATAGCTGCCAAGATATCAGTGTCTATTTTAGACATGGATCTAGTAACTGCTGCTACTGAACACGTGACTACTGCTGATCTGGCAGCTTCATCTGCCAGACTGTTACCAACAGCGTGTGCGCCCACCCGCTGATGGCCTAGGGTGTGAACCACCTGTGTGAGCGGCAGACGTTGTTGTAGTTCTGCCACTCGAACCCAAAGCATCTTATGCTTGATTGTGTTGCCTTTAGCGTCTCTATAGTCGTTTTGCGACCAAAAGAACAGATTGTCATTGTATGATTGAACACAGTAGTAAGAATCGCACACAATTAAAATGGTCACATCAGGATTGACGAACTCAAGCGCAAGCACCAATGCACGCAACTCGGCCAATTGTGCGGTATTGTCCCCGAGTGTCTGAGTGTGCACCACAGTGGATTTGAACTTTCCGTTCACAAACGTACCTGCAACAATAGCACATGCGGCTGAATAAGCATGCTTGGACCCATTGGCCGGTTGTGCCGAACCATCGGTGTAGATCACACAATCGTAATCCTCAAGCGGCAATAAAGACAGAGGAGGAGGATGAACAAATTCATACTGTAAGAACTCCTGAGTCTGAAGAGAAGAATCGAATATGAAAGTGACATCCGGAGACGTCAACGAGGTTGCCCATTGTATCCAACGGGGGTGCAAAGCTTTAGAGTTCGGTACACTTGCTTTGGTCACTGCCTCTAGAGCAGGATATGGTGTTACCACCAGAATGCGTTTTCCCTGTGCCAGTGCGCGCTCCTTCAGAATCGCCATTTGCACTACTGTCAGAACTTTCTCCACAGATGAAAACCGCATTTCTGCGGCGGTGTACAGATGTGACTTGTATGCGATGGGTACTGTATCGCCTTCATTAAAGGTTAAGTACGTGAAACCCACTGCCCCTGGAATGATTCTAATCACCAGGTTTGTGTGGTTATCACGTGTCAAAAGATATTTAGACTCTAGTATGTCAGTCTGTAAAGACTGTAGAATGGAGTTATGCTCCGGAAGCCAGCAAGACTTCGAAAAGGTAGGTTGTATCAAGGCATACAGTGGCTTGATACGCTGGGCATATTCGGGAATGTAAGTACGCCCGAAGTTCAGAAAACCCAGCAAAGACTGAAGTTTCTTCAGAGTAGTAGGAGGGCACAAGAGTGCACATTTCTCCAAGAAATGGGGAGCTAAATCCTTACCTTCATTGTTGAGCTCATAGCCCAAAAACAAAACGGTAAATTCAGCAATGTGAGACTTGGCAAAGTTAAACTTATAGCCTTGAACCGCAAATTCTAGAATAATGCGGTCCACTCGAGAAAGATGCTGGAACAATTCGTCGTCCGTCAGATAAATATCATCGACATACGAACATGCATCCGGGTCTATGCCATCTAATAAAGAGACAACACGAGCAGCGAATACACCTGGACTGTTTTTGTAGCCCATAGGGAGACGCCGGAATTTGAATAATTTACCACCGGAGGTAAAAGCGCTCCATTGGCCACTCTCCGGGGCTAAGTTGTGCGTGTAGAATCCATTTGAAAGGTCAAGGGTCGTTTTGTATTTTTTACGAATAAGACTGTCTACAAACGCAGAACTATGGGTGTTTTGCACCGCAAAGGTCCGACAATGAGAGTTCAAATGCCGGTAATCCAAAACTAAGCGGTACGATCCATCGGGTTTAGAAACCGCGAAAAGGGGATTGTTCATAGGTGATACACAGGGTTCAATTACTCCCTGATATTCCAACTGAGTCAGAATTTCGGAAACGGGGCCTTTGGCTTCACGTTTTATGGGATATTGGGGTTGTTGCTGCGGTAGTGACCGCAAAGGTATTTCATGGGAGGGAGAATCTTCATCCCAACCCACGTGGTTGCGGTATAACGCAGGAGCCAGGGACACAGCCCACTCAGCTGCAAGAGCCTCCGCTTTGTCCTTTAGGACATGTCGAGAAAAGCTAGGAAGGATTACCTCCTCCCCTCTACGCGCAGCAAGTACGAATGGGGGTGGCCAATCCACCTCCGCTAACAAAATGTCATATGAAGAGGTTAGGTTTTCCCAAAAAATCCCTTTAATTATACGCTGTATATCACCTTCGATTTGAATGACAATATTAAAAAGTCTATCAGGGGGTGCCACTCTGGTGTCAGCTGTCTCGACAGTAATGAATGTTTCAGTTGCTGTCGCCTCCATATGAGGACGTAGCGCCTCCCGTACTATGGTAACTTCCGCGGCGCTGTCTAGGAGGGTTACTGCCCACGTCGAATTCAGGAGCCTCGTTCTCACCGTCTGTGGCATATTTCGCTGTTACAGCGGCAACTTTCTTCTTCTGAAATTGGGGTCGAAAACGTTGAAGGTCTTCTGCTTTTCCTCTGACTTGTTGTCGAGGTTGGTCTCGTCCCTGGGGAGCCTCACGGTCCCTTCCTCTATCCTGGTGATCTCCTCCACCGGCCTGTGACGAAGTCTGTGCCTGTGAAGAACGAGGGATCTGAAACCTATCCGGTGATTTAATTCTCGCTCTATCGCGTAAATCATAAGTGCGTTCAGAAGAAACTGAAACCGGGGATGCGCCTCTCGACCCCGGCTTCTTTTGTTGCTTACCCTGTTTTTTCAGCCTCCAGCTCCTTTTAGTGAAGACTGGTTTCTCATCTTTTTCAGATTGAGATTTGGTTTGTTGTTGTTGTTGCGATTGTGTTTGCTGTTTTGCAAAAGGCTTGTTGCCCAGGCTATTTCTACCAATAGTTTTGTAAGCCTGGGTAATAATTTTCGGTAATTCGCGAGGTCTGTCCAATTCTGGGACCAGAGCCAAAGCGTTCGCTACTTGAAAGTTCACTGCATCTCCCTTGACATTCGCAAGGATCAGCTCAGCTACTACTTCAAACACTCCCACCAGTCTCATCCCTAATTCCACAGCCGCTTCAGGGCCATGTTCATCCTGTACTTTTTTAATTACAGAGGGGAGAACCGTCATGGAAGGAGTACCAAAACATTTAGAATATACTGCTGCGAATACCTTACCCCAGTTGTCACATGCTGTCAACTCGGGAATTAAGTCTTTTGGCAAACTAATCGTTAAAATACGGTGTTTATCCACTGGGGTTGTGTGTGGAAAAACTGCCTCCAACAGGTCAAATTTTTCTGCAAGCCAGTAAGGAAAGTCGTCCTTATTTTGTGGACGTTTGCCCATCACTGAGTTCACCATTACAGGACTTATGGTAACTCCGGCTGTACCAGTTGGATGGCCTGCAACTCCAGGAGGGGCTCCCTGGATGTTGCCTGTAACATACTGCACTAGGGCTCGATGCACTCGCACCAAAGCCGAATACATGTTGCGCAATTCCGCGACTGGTATTGTCATATATCGCGGATGTGGGGTGTACCCGGCCAAAACAGGCCAAGTGGCCCCATCAATAGACAAGGGGCCTAAACGAACCGTGGTAGTCGGTTGAGGGAGGGCGCCATCAAACCAAACACGGTGTTGCCACGCCGTGAGCGGTACCTCAAGACAAGAATAAGGTATATAGTTATTAGGAACTGCAGTGGCTGTATATTCATGGAACAAATTGTCAGTCCCATCCACTGCAGGAAAAGTGATCCATGAGTAGAACACCTCGAAGTGGTAAGCCGGATCGGCTTGTACCACAAAGATCAAGTCAACTCCAGTATCTGGCACTCCATACACCCGTAAGTGTGTTCGGAGTGCTCCGCGGCTATGTGCCGCGATTTGTACAGCCATTTCTGGCTAGAAATAATCGACAATCCAAAAGTAGGCAGCACAAGTAGGGTTTTTTAAGAAACCTTTTTTAACAACATCAAGCTTGAACGTACCTACAAAAACTGCAATATAGGAGGTATTACCGTCACACACGCTTCCGGAAGCATCTGTGAGGAGTTTGTGGACAAGCACAAGTACTACTCAAGCGTCTCGCAGATAAGCTGCCCCACCCGTTGGTTGCGCCATGTCATAAGGTTTCTGCACATACAGAGCTATGCACAGGATAATAGGACCTCGGAATACAGTGGTGAGCCAACCATAGACCTTAGCACCCAAAACCCCAACCCAACTAGCCTTAGTGTCCCATTAGCACCAATGTACCAATGATTAGACAACCCAGAACACGGTATCTCTCTCTCTCTCTCTCAGGACTCGCCGAGGCAAGAACACTCTTTCGTCACACTCGTACCTGTCCACAACGTGCGTAATAAGAAACACTGTGTAGTTCAAAATGTTTATTTCAACTTACGTGCTCTAAGATACAGTACACGTGTCAGTACTATTATCATAATGCATATGAATAATATAATCAGCATGGTTACAACTCCATAGAATACAAACGGGGAAAGCATCTCATAAAGCAGTGGATATATGTCTAACTAACATTACCACCCTCCCCGTGCTGTAAGCTAGTTTATTATAAAAATAGAAGACCTCTGGGCTTTGACTAGCGAACCCCCATACCTCAGTCTCTAGATGCAAAACTACATCAGCAGACAATCACAGCTCTTCTCCCTGGAAAGGTTTTCTCCAACTGTGTCTAGAGCGGGCGAACCGCAATATTAAAAGCACACTAATTTCTCCATGGCAGCTGTACATGGTGTTATGTCTAGGTGCGAGGGACAGGCCAAATCAACAAGAACAAGGAGATGCTGTTATTCGACCTTGTACATGTTGTGCAGTCTGAGCCCAAATCGAACAGGAGAAAAGGTGAGAGACAGAAAATGCAGACAGTGCTAAAATAACATGGCAAGAGCAGAGGTCGATAGAACAACAGCTCTGAGTAACGTGTGCAAAGAAAAGCAGCATGGCAGCCAGGCCCAAGACAACCCAGCAAGGCAGGCCAGGGCCAGGCTGCCGCTAACCACAAGACATCACTACACAGAAAAGCAAAGGATAGAATAACTAAGGCAGCCATAGAGAGTTGGCCATATTGGAAATAGAGTAGGGACAACAAAAAGAGGACCATGCGGGGAAAGAGAAAGGGAGGCAGCCATATTGGAGAAGCAGGTGGGGCATAGTCGCCCCTGAGCGAGCTGGCATAATGGTTGTGTGGAGCATGGCATGTGGAACTAATAAACCTTCCCCAAATACCCCCCTACCCCAATACTTCTGGAACAGTGAAGTATCTGTCACGGCGGGCAGGTCTGGCCTTCTCCAATGGGTGTTGGTGACCTTTCCCTTCCAATGGATCCCTAGGTACCAACTGTAGGAAGCTGGCTCTGTTTATACTATACCAAAGTAAGGTATAGTGTGCACAGAGTCCAGTGGAACCCCAATGGTAGGCAGAGGTAAAAGTAGATAATACCTTACTCTCTATTTGTTGTAGTGCGGGCAAGCAGTAAGGCTTTATCAGAGTGTAGTGTTAAGCATTTATTGTACAAACTCAGGCGAGAAATGATGTCACACACTCAAAGACTTTGAACTTAGACCAATTTTGTTTGTATCAAAAATATTATTTAGTTATTTTATTTCTAGAACCAAGCCAGCCCTGGTGCAGGTAAGTGAAATAATAATTTGCAATATTTATGCAGTAATTTACAGTTGAATGCAGGTTCCAATGCAGTTGGTTGAGTTACAGGTAAGTCAACAGTTTGAAATTTACTTTTCAGTTACTTTACAGATTACTGTGCACGTTACTTCCTAGATTACTTTTTAAGTTACCTTTGCTAACCAGTGTGATATGCCTTGATATCACACTGGGACATCTCCTATACAAAAGGTAAGTATTACAGTTTTTAGGTCGAGCCTAAACAGCGCTTGCGCTGTTGGAGATCTGTTGTATCCACTTTGTGGAGTTTGACTCCTCCTTTGCTTAGGATTGGCTCATCTGTGTGTGATTTAAAAATACGAGTGTGGTAATGGCTGGTGGGTGTTGCATGTCCCACCTTTCCATACAAGTTAACTCCCATGGAGTATTGCCACGGGAGCGAGCAGGGACGTGCACGCTGTTTTCTGCACCACGTGCTTTCTGTTGGTGCACATTTTCACCACTTGTACAACGTCTTTTTTTAGTAACTGCCAGGACACGTAGTCACCGGCACGCCTACCCTCAAAGTGCGCTTGGAGCACGTTTGGAGAGCTGTCTATAAAAGAAAGCCAGACGGAGCACAAGACGCTTGGCCTCATCTCATCAGGACAATCGCCTGTTTTTCAAGCGCAGTGGCAATTCAATCCCGACGGATCTTCCTGGTTCCCGGTCGCTGTCTCTTCTGGCATTTACGAAGTCCCGGGCCACACCCCCTTTTCCACAGCAACACACCCTGGCATTCGTAGTTTCTGTGGGTCAGGCAGCTAAAGAAAGGAAACGGAGAAGGGACAAAGCAAATCAGGTATGAACTCGACCCGAAGGTATTGGTGCGCTTTACATGAGCACCAGTTTCGTTACACAAGAACATATTCATTACTCGTAGGCACGGGGAGATAAAGTGATGTGCCCAGAATCACAGGATGTTGAGCCCACGCCGAGACTCGAACCTGGTTCGCTTCCCTAGCTCCAAAGCCGGCAGATCTGGTTGTTACGCCACATACTCAATCTGGTGTCTCACTACTGCTCTCTTGTTCTCTTCACCGCAGACTGCCCTCCTCTCCATCCCAGCTACCTCATATACAATCGAGTCAGGCTTCTCCTCAGCACTGACTCTGGCTTCCCCAGTCTCCTCCCGCCTATGGCAGCTCCCCTCCTGCCTCCCTGAGAGCCTCTTCCTCCCCTCCCCTCTCCAGCTGTGAGCAGACTGTTGCGCTTTCCAAATCCTGGGAGAGAGGAGGGATCCCTCTGCAGGGAGCAGCCATGAACGTGGACAACGAGGATGTACTGCTGGAACTGGAAGGGGTGTCTGAAGACGGGGAGACGGACGTGGACGGGGAGTTTGGAGAGTAGACGTCAACTACACTGCTGTCTTCTATGATGCACTTTCGCCGAGGAAGGGCGTTACTAGGACTTGGAAAGCCCTTGCGCTGTGTGTAGCACGTCGGTCTTTCATTCCCAGTTGGTTCCTCCCGCCCGCCCCCACATCGGTGGAATTAGATTGATGATCATAGTAGTTAACCTACTTAATACATAGATACATTTTGGGAGTTTATTTTAAACCCAGGACATGTACACCGGAGCTTGTTGGGTTTTGAATACATTGGATTAGTGGGTTTTTTTTTGTCCATGGCACAACGATTTTATTTTGCCTCAGTTTTTTATAGGAGGTGGACTGGCCGAGCTGAATGTTACTTAGGTTGAGCATCTACACTAAATAAAACCAGTTTTGTTTTCTGTCCTTCCCCCTTACTTGCTTGTTTCTCCATAATACTATTCTTTGATCTAGTTTCACTTTGGGCCTGCCTACTCATCAGACATGCGACTCATCTGATCTACCCATCCTGGAGTCACTCACCACATAACCACTCCCCAAGAGTGCTGCCCTGCTTCCGTGTTTTTTGGCACTGAGGCAGAATGTTAAAAGAGGAGAAGGTTGTCATGGCAATGGGGTTTGTGAAAATACAACAACACTGCAGCTGGGGAACCCCTTTTTAGGCCCAGGATAGAATTATGTTCGAGGTCTCCCAGGATGATGGGCAAAGTAAGTGTGTGTCTGGAAGCATGTGGTGACATGCAGCCACATGGCCACCCTGTCTATGCAGCAGATGTCCCATGGTGAGCAGTCCTTGCATGTCCTTGGGTGCTAGGTGTGGTGTAGTAAGCTAAACACATCCCTGAGATTGACTTTTTTTCCTCTTTGTTCAGCCAGCACTTCTAAAAATCCCCCTTACCTGCCCTCAACAGGGCCAGCTTTAGGGCTGGTGGTGCCTGGTGCGACAATCACTTTGCGCCCCCTGTGCCCCATGACCGCCTCCTCAGATTCTCACACAACCACAGGGCAAAAGTCCCCCTTATCTCTCCTAACATAATATATTGCTAAACACAGCCCCCCCCCCGAGGTCAGTGTCCCCCTCCACAGGTCAACGCCCAGTGCGGCCGCACCAGTCGCACTGCCCTAAAGCCGGCCCTGCCTCTCACAGTTCCTTGAGGCAGACTACGGTCTGAATAAAGAGCTTTACAGGCAACCGGAGTAACCTCCTGCTCTGCCTAAAAAGTGAAAAGAAAAAAAAAAAACTTTCTTTGCAGCTTGGTGTCTGTTGTTTAACACTGCAGGAAACCGGCATCAAACCTCCCGTCCAGCCATCTAAACATGCATTTTAAACAGCAATTTAAAAATGAAAAAAGCACAATCTCCACATATTGATTAACAAAAAAAAATTAATCGTTTGGTTTTTTTGCCGCTGTCAACTACCAATAGTTTGCAACTTTTTGCTTTTGATATACGTTTTATAACACATCAGTTTCATGCCATAGTAAAACAAGCTAGCCACGTGACATAAACCATGCATTAACAAACCACTTGAACGTCCCACTTGTATTTTTGGTAATTAAACATTTCAACCAATGGAAAGTACAGATTTTTGTCCATGTTGTGTTGTGGTGCTACAAAGCCATCTCAGGATTTAGGCGACGTGCAAACTTCTCCTCCTTGGGGCCCCGTAATGTATTATCCTGTCACTACAACCCTTCACTGTCTTTAAAGGAAGATGATAATACCCATTACATTTTACACGTTTTTCTTCACGTTACATGTGCCCAGTGGTTAATTTGAGACGGTGGTCTCACCCTCACTCATTTTTTGGGGAGTGGCATTTATTTTTCCTCATCTTGTATTGACCGCGAGCAAGAGACAGAGAAACACACCAACTGGAAAGAAGAAGGAAGAGAAAGACAGGAAAACAGGGACAAAAAGAGCAAGCAGAGACCTGCAAGAGTGAAAAAATAAAGGGGCAGGGAGCAGAGGTGCAACTAGAGCCATATTTCGGGGGGAGGGTGGGGGCTAATGAAAATTTCGGGGGAGGGGCGAATTTTTCCCACAGTAGGCAGAGTGGAGATGCAGGCGCTCTAAGTAGGGAATGAAAAAACAACAAAGCCTTGTTAACAAGTAAATGGTCTTTTAAAGACCTGAGAAGTACTTGGGTGCGGTTGCAATAAGACAGACGCAAGACCAGCCAGCCCACAGCAGCTCAAAAATGGTCTGTGTGGGTGCCCGGGAAGCTGTCTCAGCCCGGGCTGACACACACGACAAGGGGGGTGAAGCCCTTTGAGCCCTATGGGCGATGCTCGCCTGGCAGGGAGTATCTGGAATAGAGGCCTGAGGTGAAATCAACACTATGCAGCTTTGGTATTCGGCGCCCCGATTTTTACTTTGGTATCGGCATGCATTCTTTTTACAAATTAAGCACAGCAATGTGCCTGTTTCCTAAGGCTATTTTCTTTTTCCATATGTGTTTCAGAAGCTTTGTTTTCATTGATCATACGAATTTCTATAGCGCTTTGTTGTGTACTGGCGTACCTCTCTCTGTGTCTTGGTGAGTTCAGGGAGTGCATGGGTGTTCATGACTGGGAAATAACTGAGAGGTCTTGAGTTGAATCTTAAAGCAATGCAAGTTTTTGACAGTGCTGCATTAAGTCATAAATGTGACTACATTGAGACCACTTGCAAATCGAATCCTTGGTCTCTTCAGACTCACAGAGCAAAGGTCTCATACGAGCCAAGTTTAATTACGATTCTGTGGAAAAGAGGGTCAAGGAGATGGGCAGCGTGAGGGGAAAAGTAGAGGGCATGAGAAAATCGGATGAAGAAGGAGACAAAAAGAAGCACCTGGTGAAAGAGAGAAGAAAGTAACAAAAATATAGATGAGAGGGTATGACGTGCGAGTCATGCAGAGGCACTTCATAAAGATGCACTTGAAGAAAAAAGGTATTGCCTAGAGGAAACAGTGGCGAAACAAAGCCCGCAGCCCCTGTGCAGAGGGGCCCCCAAGCTCTAGGGGGCCCCCTCAGCACAGCACCCTCACCCGAGAGCTCCTAAGTGAGTACGGGGGCCCTCCATGCACATTGCTGGGAGGCCCCCTCAAGCTTCGTTACGCCACTGAGAGGAAGATTGTAAAATAGTGACCCATTTATCTGATAGTGAATAAAAGTCAGTGCTAAAAGCATTTGTAAAACCAGAAGTCGGGCTGGTTTCAGGTGGATGTGTTCCTTGATGTGTGATGTATTTAGATGTACTAACGGAAAAGCATGGTAGAGGCACCGGCCAGGTGGCATGCTGATTCAAGCGCAGGATCCTAGGTGACTTGTTTTTGCCACACCCATAATTCCATCCACCAGCTTCTCAGAAAGGGCCATATTATCAAGAACGGGCGATAACATTATCGCTGCTTTAGCGGCAGGAAACTGCCGCTAAAGCGGTGATAAGGGGCTTGATAATATGCCCTAAAGAATTCCAATAGAAGCCCAGGTTCTGGTGTGAAGGACATCAAACCTGGACTTCTATTGGAATTCTATAGGGCATATTATCAAGCCCCTTATCGCCGCTTTAGCGGCAGTTTCCTGCCGCTAAAGCGGCGATATGTTATCGCCCGTTCTTGATAATATGGCCCAAAGAGTTTTAGTTCTGCTTATTTGGGCACAGCCCTTTCAGAGACCGCCCAACCCTGTTCCTCCCACGTAAAGCGCTGACCATTGCCTATTAAATATTTCTTCTAACATCATATGCGAAAAAAGTATAAGTCGTCCCGTTTGTGAAATAGTTTTTTTCAAGGAACTATGCCATTCCTGTGAATTAGAGAACAGAATTCACTTGTATGGCAGAATAATGAATTCTGGGCTTTGAATCCGCTGATGTTCACGCAATAATAAAAAATATTTTAATAGGCGCTTTATAGTTCTAGCTCCAGCTGAGATGCACGTTTATCATATGTCAGTAGTTCCAAGCATGGATGCATGATGATGCATGTGCACGTATGTCATCAAGCATGCATGCTCCTACTGAACAACACATTCACAGGTCGTAGGATGAGGCTTATTTTTTTTCTCTGAACTTCAATAGCAAAAATGAATGGCTATAGGCCCCACAGGAGAGATATTTTAGCTTTGTGAGTGATTATCATTTTTTTTTGCTACTCGCCCATCGTGAGGGAGATCAATGCATGACAAAAAATAGTTTGCTCAACCCCTTCTAATCGATGTCCTGGGCCACCAAGTATTTGTGTGTATTGTTTATCTAGTAGTGGTAGTAGTGACTCATCTCAAACCTCATTCTACTACTCTCTCCAATGCACTACCCTATTTCTCACCCTATACCTCTATCAATATATCCTCTACCTCCACTCTCTCATTCATCCCAAACCCCATACCACTACTATGATCCCCAAAATAATCCTTTCTAGACTCTTCCCTCCTCTACACCTCCTTGCATCATCTTATACCTCTTTTACTATTTAGATCTCCCAAACAAGCCTTTCTAAACCCGTCCCTCTGACTCTTCCCCATCCACCTCCCCTTTACTATCCCAAACCCCCTCCTACTGCTATAAACTCCCTCCAAAAAGGAAAAAAAAACAACAAAAAAACTTCCTAGACCCTACCCGCTTCTATCCCCCCACTATTACTGTTAGACTTGGCATCTTTTGGCGTGTTTCCCCTGACTTTTTGCTTTCTGACCTCCCGGTTTTAACTCTGTTTTTGCTGGTGTAATGATTCTGCGCACTTTCCTCACTGCTGTCCAGTGGGAAAGTGCAAGTGCTCCTGTATAAAATGTGTTATGGATTGGTATTTCCATGATTGGCCTATTTTTGATCTATGTGTCAGTCCCTAGTAAAGTGCACTGTGAGTGCCAGGGCCTATAGATCAAATGCTGTTGGTGGGCTGCAGCACTGGATTGTGCCACCCACGCAAACAGCCCGTAAAGTGTAACTCTGGCCTGCCATTGCAGAGCCTGTGCGCAGCCTGGGGCTGCCATGTCGACTTGGCAAGTGCGCACACTTGCAAATCCCTAAACCTTCCCTTTCCTACATGTTAGTCACCCCTAAGGTAGGCCCAAGGTACCCCGGTGGGCAGGGTTCGTTGTATGCGAAAGGTAGGACATGCCCTGGTGTGTGTGGCATGTCCTGATAGTGAATTACAGTCTAGTTCGTTTTTCACTATTGCAAGGCTACCTGTTCCCCATAGGCCAGAACGGGCAGTTTTGATTATTACAGCTTATAATCCTAACTGACCAAGGGACCATGGTAGAAATTCGAGTTTAGTATGCCTGGACTCAGAATGATAAAATGCATCTTTTAGTGAAGTTGGTTTTAACATTCTGTGTTTGAAAATACCACTTTTAGAAAGTGGGTATTTTCTTGTCTAACCATCCAAGCCTGCCTCTGCGAGGTTGTGTATTCCTTGTCTGGAGTGTGAGTGACAGGGGCTGGGGGATGCCAGGAGACAGGGTGAGTCAGCACAGGGCTGAATAGCAAGATCTACATGTAGATGGGTGGGAGGAGTTGCACCTGGGCCCTGAATAGAACAGTGCCTTCCCTCCACAATGCTGGCTCCACCTCCTGTGGTGCGTCTGATGTCCCTGGCCTACTCTCTGAAAGAAAGGACGGAGACTTGTCAACAAAGTGCTCCAGAACTGGTTTGGACTAGGCAAAGGCCTCTCTGCCTTCAGAGAACAAAGGAATTTGGGATATAAATATTGGGGCCCTGACCCCATGAATTTAGATCTCGCTGGAATCAAGGAACCTGTCAAGACGAAGAGCTGGAGAGCTGCTAGGAGGAGTACTGCCCCTTTGCTGAGTGACTGCTTTGTTGGGTTGACCTGCAGTTGCTGCTTCTGTCTTGGGCAGTGAAAGGACTGGACTGACCTTTCTACAAACTTGTGCTGAGTATCTCCAAGGGCCTGAAACCGAGCTGGCCTCCTGTTAAGAAGTCTCAGGGACTGCAAAGACTTCACAAGCCTCTGGGTACCGCTTCTGGAACGCTGTTTCAGTTGCCACAGAGGAAGGGAACTGCAACCGACTCCGTCAACCGAATCCATCCCTGACCGGTGACCTGTTTGCACCGCAGACCGCATCGCCCCGCTTCGCATCGCAACCCTGGTCTCACCGTAGGCGACGTCCGACGCCGTCAACACCGAGCCGCTGCTTGCACTGTGACCTGTGGGCACCGCAGTTCGCATCGCATCGCTTCACTGAACCAGCCGGACCCGACCGACGCGGTCGCTGCAACTGGCTCAACAGTCGTGACCGCATCACATTTGGGGCACCGCTCGCACGTTTGCGATGCACCGCTCCGACTCGCACCGCTGTCCGACGCCAGCTCCCGCACTCCGGCTTGGTCGCCTGCATCGCAACCTGTCAGCACTGCATCGTACACCGTCTCGCCCTGCACCGCACGCCTTGGACTCACCGACTCCGTCTGCACGACGCTCATCGAGCCGCTGCCTGCACCGCATCGAGGGACACCGCACCTTGCATCGCTCCGTCTTGCACCGCAACCGCGACGAACGCCGACCGGCTCGTACACTCCGTACCAGCCACAACGAGAAAGGTACTGTGACCGAGTCTGTTCACGACTCTGCTGGCCCGTAGCGACGCGGTCGGCTGGAACTGTTGGACTCTGTTTAATTCAGCATTGCGGTAGGCCCGGACGGGGCTACCGACTCGTACGAACTTTGCTTTTGTGTTATTCCTGCAAAGAAGAAGTTACCTTATCAAGCATTCATTTTTAAAGTATAGGATTGTGGATTTTTGTCGTAATTGGTCTTGTCTTGAGTTTATAAAAATATTGGTTATTTTTCTAAACTGGTGTGGTGTCCGTTTGTAGTGCTTACACCGTATTACTGTTGGTTATGTGCAAATGCTTTACACACTGCCTCTAGAATAAGCCTGACTGCTCGTGCAAGCTACCAAGGGGGTGAGCAGGGGTTATTTTAGGAGTGTAACTCCCTTACCCTGACTAGGAAGAAGGGTCCCTACTTGGACAAAGGTGCAAGCCCTTGCCAACTAGAGATCCCATTTCTAACAATTACTTTTCAATTTAAATAACAGACTAACATGTCCACTGCTCAAATTAATTCCATATTTCCCTATACTAATTCCCCACTAGCCCTGTAGGGTTCCGGAGTAGCGTGCTACCTGCCAAAAAGCGCTTCAACACCTCATCAGGGGGTAGCAGAAGCTATATAAATGCAGACCCTTCCCTTATCCCTCCACTATCCTTTTACAATCCAAATAACAGACTAACATGTCCACAGCTCAAATTAATTTCATATTTCCCTAGACTAATTCACCACTAATCCTGTTTGGGTTCCGGAGTATCGTGCTACCCACCAAAAAGCACCTCAGCACCTCATCAGGGGTAGCAAGTGCTATAAAAATGCAAACCTTTCCCTCTTCTATCCCTCCACTTTCCTTCTCAATCCAAATAACAGACTAACATATCCACCGCTCAAATTAATTTCGTATTTCACTATACTAATTCACAACTAATCCTTTTGGGTTCCAGAGTAGCGTGCCACTCGGGGAAAAAACACTTTGACGCCTCATCAGGGATAGCAAGCGCTACATAAATGAAAATCTTTCCCTCTTCTATCCCTCCACTATCCTTCTCAATCCAAATAGCAAACTAACATATCCACCGCTCATATTAATTTCATATTTCAGTACACTAATTCACCACTAATCCTGTTGTGTTCCGGAGTAGCTTGCTACTCACCGAAAAAGTGCTTTGACGCCTCGTCAGGGGTAGTAAGCGCTATATAAATGCAATTACAATACAATACAATTGAAAGTAGTGGTCCGCAGGGCTTGGATTTCTACAGTGACACTAACACCGCGCCAAACATCTCTGTGCAAAACAGACCATGAAAATTTGGAGTGCTCCATACCACACTTTTATTTTTTCGTTTCTGCTGAATAGTGGGAACGCCCAAGGAGTTACAGGAACAGGACCATGCGCTTCCAGAACACTCATTTTGGGAGCTGTCTTCGAAGGAACAGCCATGGTTTTCACGTTTTATCTGAAATGTCTCCTTAGAAAAACAAGCATCTGCAATGCAATAGGTCTCGCATTTACGAGAGTTTGAGCTGTTGGCATTGTAAATGACAATGCCTTTTATTTATGTTTTGGTTTTTAAAACATAAAAAAAAGGCATTGTCATTCACAATGACAATAGCTTAAACTCCCGCAAATGCGAAACCTATTGCATTGCAGATGCTTGTTGTATATTTTCAGTGTTTCAAGTTATCATACAAACCAACTCACACTTAGAAGCTTTTTCAAGGAAAAGCAGTCAATGCAATCCTATGGGAGGAAACAATGTTATCAACTTAACAGTAAGTACTTGGGTTTGGGAGTTGGTTTTCTGGGGTTAGCCCCAGGGTTTCCCCAGGGTCAAGGATGCACTCTTCAAGCACCCTCAGCGGGACTAGGGCAGCCGGGTGCAGAGTGCTGAGGCCCTGTGTTCTTCAATGAGGGATAGGGGGCCTCCGGGTTGGTGGCTGCTCACGGGCAGGCCACAAGGTTGTGGGAGCAAAGCTCCTGGTGTTAGGCTCAGGGCAAAGGGGGATCCGATTTAGCACCCAAGGTGCACCCACAGCGGCACAGGGGCGGCTGGGTGCAGGATGCTGTTTGGGCGTCGGGTGCCCTGTTGGTTTTAATGGGGATTATCCGGTTGCAACAAACACTGCAGGCTCGGGGACGAAGATCTTCTGGAAGTGACCACTGGTTGGAGAGGTAAGTTGGGATGCCTGGGGATGCTGAGACACCATCGGCTGGGCCACCCAAGGCCGTGGGACATCGGGTGCAGGGATGTCTTTAGGCATCAGGATTTTTTACCAGCTCTGGTCGCGGTCGGGGGGATCCTACCTGAAAGGGACTGCAGGCGTCGTTTGGAGATTCGAGGCAGGTCGGAGATCACCAGATCTCAGGTCATGATAGCCGGGGAGACCTCCTTGTGGTGTTGGGCCACTCGAACTCGGGCCGTGGGCATCGGGTGCAGAATGGTGCAGACTCGCGGATTTGGCCGGAGCCAGAGTCTGTGGGTGAGCAAATCCGGTGCTCATGGGAGACAAAGTCTTGGTTCGGGAAGGCATGGCAGGTCCTCTGGGTTCTTGGGGTTGCTGGCTACAGGACATGCTGGGATTTCACTGGAGCAGGTTCGAGGTGGGGACAGGCCGGTAGGGCTGGGGCTAAGTCAGTAGGCGGCGTCCTCTTCTTAGTTCAGCACGGCTTTTTCGGTCCTTCTTCTTCTCTTCTTCTGGTCGGTTCTTGTCTGAGGAGACAAGGTTCAGGGTTGCCCCTAAATACTAGATTTAGGGGTCTTACAGGTAAGTAAAGGTCAGGACCAATGGGTCCCTTCCTTGGGGTGGGTACACCCCCTATTATGCCACCCTCCAGTGGGAGGGGGGCATATGTCTCTCTCTGGTTGGCTGGGCCCCCCCATATGCAAGATGGCGGAGACTGAGAGTTGTGCTTCACCTCGCCTCTCCCACCTGAGGGGTGGGGTTGGCAAAGGTGGGCACACCTCCCTTCCTCACCTGGTTTTCCCACTGATTCTCCCACCCAAAGTGAGGGTCAGAACCGCTGGGGGCCAGTTGCTGGAAGCAGCAAATGGTTGGGGTAGCTCACAAAGGTGGCAAGCCTTTGAAGCTTCCCCTTCGTGGACCTTGCCCATCCTGGGGTAGGAGGCGTGACACCTCTTCCCAGGATGTGCATTGTTTCTGAACCTCGAGAGCAGCAGGCTTTCGACCCAGGGGTCCAGAAACATGTCTGGTGGTGGCAGCTGGTGAGAAGCCACTCAGCCAGGACACTAGAGTGAGGTCGTTTTCAGGGGGCATCTCTAAGATGCCCTCTGAGTGCATTTTTCATTAAATCCCACACTGGCATCAGTGTGGGGTTAATGTGCAGTAGAAGTTTGATACTAAACTTCCCAATTTTCAGTACAGCCATTATGGTGCTGAGGAGTTTGTATTGACAAACTCCCAGCACCATATACTCTTAATGGCATTACTGCACTTACAATGTCTAAGAATTGGTTTAGACATTGTAGGGGTACAGGGCTCATGCACCTGTACCCTCACCACTGGTATAGTGCACCCAGCTAGAGGGGTGGCTTACCTATGCCAGGGCAGTGGTTTGTAGGCATGGCACGCCATTTCGACTCTTCACTTTGTTCTGCACCAAAACACACAGCCTGCAATGGCAGTGTGTGTGTGTGTGTAAAGGTAGAGGGCCTCTAAGGGTGGCACAATAAGTGCTGCAGCCCTTAGAGCTCTTCCTTGGCCACAGTGCCCTTGGTACATATAGTACCATTTACAAGGGACTTTCATATGGCCAAAGAGTGCCAATTGGGTTTTGTCTAGATGCAGTTTAGGGAAAGAACATAGATCCTGGGTACCTGGTTGGCAGCAACCCAGGGCACACTCAGTCAAAGTACATCAACAGTTTGGTAATTAGTGAGTGCAACCATGCAAAAAGAGGGCACTTTCTTACACCAACCCTCTGACATAACGTTTACCTGATATTCAGGCGGTGTCCCAACTGGGGGCTTAGCTCCAACATATATGCCCAGTCATAACCTGTGGGAGAAAAGAACCAAACAAGGTACATATCGAGGATATCAAGTTCCATCGCCCACAAGGCCACCACCATGTGTCCAACTTTTAGTATTCATCTGGCTTGCTCAGGGGGGCACAGATCGATCCTTGCTGTGCGCCCGTGACCGCCAAGAGGATCCGGACCTGTGGCGTTGCTTTCCTTAGGGCTTGTGTTGTCAGCATGTGCTGTCACCATTGGAGAAATCCGACTCGAACGGCAGCAGGGTGTGAGACCTCACATGGATTTCTTCATCTGTCCAGGCGAACACCTCCTCCGGAGTATCAAAGAACAGAGTACATGATTTGTAAATCACCCATAGGCGGGCCGGGAAGAGCACATCGTATGCGATTTTAAGGCCGCGGAGCAGCGCTTTCGCCTCCATGAATGACTGATGTTTCTGCTGGACTACCTTGGTATAGTCAGGGAAGATCATTATGTGTTGCGATTCATACCTGAGGGACTCTCGTAATCTAGCCTTGCGTAGGATGTTGTTTCTGTCATCAAAGTTCAGTATTCTAGCGATTATTGGTCTGGGTTTGGCACCAGGAGGAGGTTTTTGGATAAGAGCACTATGAGCCATTTCAATAATGAAGCAGGGGGAAAGGGAGTCCGCTGGCAGCCAGCTCCACAGTCAGGCCATGAGAAATTTCCCTTTGTCCTTGCCCTCTGCAAAGCCCACAAAGTGAAGGTTGTTGCGACTTGCTTTTCCCTCCGTGTCTACCACTCATGCTGCGAGGGCTTTCGTCAAGGGTAGCGACTTTTTTCTGGAGAGTAGTTACTGTGTTCTTGGTGCTAGTGACTCTCGTTTCTGTTTCGGTGAGTCTATCCACTGCGTATCTGAGATCTTGTCTCAGAAGCATGATATCTTTTCCCACAGTGCCGATCTTAGCAACCAGCATGTCCCTGGATTGAGTGATGGCAGTCTGCAGGGCTGCGTTGTCTGGTGTGGTAGCCGGCGCATTCTGTGTCTCCACTGGCAGGGCCCCCAACTCTGTATAGCGATCTATGGTGCTCTGTTTGGAGGCTCCAACTGTCGGTTTGTCTTGAGTCATGCGATAGAGCACCCGTCTGTATCCTGTGCCGAGGGGGAGTATGGATATCTAGAAAATAGGCTGTGCGGTGGCCTACAGTTAAATCTTCACCCTTCTATGGGGTCCGTGTCCAGCGGGGCCCGATTGCTGAGGCAGTCTGTAAAGAGCTAGGTCAGGTGAGGAACCCACCACCCACAAGCTGCATTGGGACCTGGCCGGACCACCTCAGCAGGCAGGGATATCCCCACCCCCTAATGGGTACCCCACTCTCTCAGGTTGATGCCGATGTGGCGTATGGTTCCCAATTATGGCCGCATGTTCTCTGCTCCCCAGCAAAATCTAGAGCCAATGACTGCGCCACTGGTACCAGGGCGCCATAGGGGCCCTTCAGCAGACACCACCTCCTCTTAACAGCTGTGATGTCTATGGGTCCCCATGCACCAAGGGACGGCCAGGAGTGTAGATCTGTGGCTGTTGTCCCCACAGGCCACACGTGTTCCAGTAGGCCAATCCCCTGGACCATTGCTGCATCGTCGCTGCCATCAGTAGCTCTTCACTACCGCCCGGGGAGGCCTGTGTGTATGTCCCATGGGGATGCTGCCATTCCACTCCACTGCTCGAGTCGGTCAGTTCTGCGCCCGGGGGAGAGATGTATGTTCTTCAAGGACTATTGTGGACTCACATTTCCGCAGTCGCTGAGCAGCGCCCCACCGAAAGGGCCCAGGAGGTCCGCCATATCTTCCGCGGCACTTGCGGCCTCCCAGCCCGCGGGCACCACCAGCAGCACGACTTCCTTATGGGCTCAGGCATATCTTGCCCCGCTGCACCCAGCAGCCACCACACACCCGAAGAAGTGATCCACCCTACACCCCAGGGGATCGCTAGGCCAAGCCCCCCTTAACTGAATTTTGGGTTATCCATAATTGTCCATTTCCAGTATGGCAGTGAATACCCCTCTGCATTGGGTCTAAAGTGTTTTCCCATGGTGACAACAGAGTCCCCTGAAAAATTTCTCTAATTGCAACACTTGTAATGTGATATACACCATCACATGCCCATGTGCCAAACTTTATATTGGCCAAACCACATAAAAAATGTAATTTGTTTTAGTAAACACCAGAGTAGGATGCACTGCAAGGTCCTCACTATCACCCTGGTAGAACACCTCATAGAAATGGGTCACTTTGTGTATGATTTGAGAGGGCAGGTCATCAATGTCCTCAAGACCCCAGAGAGAGGTGGGGACATGGACCAACTACTGAATAAAGAGGAACTAAGATGGATCCCACGGATGGACACCATGAAAACTGACTTGAACAGACAAGTGGACTGGGCCAATTTGATATGACTGTGATTTCTGAAGACAATTATGCTTTCTTAGGCTTAAGTCTCAGTGCCAGTACAGATACTTGGAAGCTACGAGAAATGATCAGCTTCTCTCTTACTATGATTTCTTATGAGGAACACCTTAGCTTTGTGTATTGAAACTTCATATTCTGTGTGTGTGTGTGAGAACATGCCTCATAGTTGGTACATAACTCTTGGGCCTCTATTTTTGTATACTGGTGTAAGACTTGTGAGCATTTGGTAAATACTAACTCTGTTACGACAGTGAGGATGAAGAGGAACAAAGCGATGATTCTCTGATAATATTAATTATACTGAACACTACTCTGCCTAGTTGTTCCTTGATTACCTCATGTGCACTTATGGCCCTGATTACGAGTCTGGCGGTCCGAGGACTGCCAGACTCGCGTTGGCACGGCTGTGGCAGTCCAGCCACTACCACACCTGCGGTCCGACCACCCTATAAGGACTTTGGCAGTCGGACCGCCATTGCACCTGACGCAACCACCAGGGAACGGCATTCCCTGGCACTCCCTCGGCAGTCTGAGGGCTGCAATATTCTTGGGGGTGCCCTGAGGCACCGCCAAGCATATTACGACTTTTCTCACCACCAGCAGTTTCATGGACTTTCTTCCTCCATGTAACTGCTGGCGGTGAAGAGAGAAAGGGGGGCATACAGGTTCCCCTCTTGCCCCTGTGCATGGGGGTGCATGCAGGAGGGCACCTGTTTTCCCCCCTGTAGTTATGCACCCCCAGTTCCTGCATGGGAAGGAATGCACAACATGATGCATTCCGTACCGTGCAGGAACGTGCTCTGCGGTCCCACGGCAGTGCTGTTTAAGGTTCACCATGAGCCTTTAAACAGCACCGCCTCAGGACTGCCACACTGCCCACCCACCAGACCACAAAATTACTTGTAATCTAGCAGGCTGGTGGCGGCGACTCTTGGCAGCACGGGGCTGGGCGATGATGTGCCTCCTACTACCGCACCACCAAAAGTCATAATCAGGCCCTTTGTCTTTGACTGTTGAGATTCTCATATCATACAACAAACAAAACATCTGTGAGAGAGAGGTTAAGGGCTTACATAGCCATTGCATGTGGAGGGGATACTTCTTTGTTACATTTAAAACGTCTGTCATAGTTTCCTGCTTCATTGTTGTGGTTCACTTTCATACTGTAAGCAATAGTTGCCAGAAAGTAAACAGAGCACTAATGGCTTGGGCAGGGACAGCTTCCCTGAGGTTATAGTGGGTAATCCACCTTAATATTGACTCCAGAATATTGTGCTACCACAATATCAAAGCAAAATATCCAGGATCAAAAAGTAATTATATGCAGGTAAGTATACTTTACTCAACTCCACTTATACACATCTTGGTGGTATATATATATACCACCAAGATGTGTATAAGTGGAGTTGAGTAAAGTATACTTACCTGCCAACTCCACTTATACACATCCTGGTGGTATATATATATACCACCAAGATGTGTATAAGTGGAGTTGAGTAAAGTATACTTACCTGCATATAATTACTTTTTTGATATTTTGGTCCTCGATATTTTTATATATATATATGATCTTTCTGGCCTATTTGTGGCAAAACAAAGTAAAAGAGACAATGGAAAACAATTGTAGTGTAGCTCTTATTTCCCTAATAGGCTCTGCGCATTGGAATAATATCCCCTATAGGTTTGACATAGGACTAAGGTCAATATGTCCCTATCGAGTATATTAAACTTAATTACTTGTGCCAGTTAGCTCAGAGGCCACTAGAAACTCCTTGACAAACAAGAAGGGAGTAGTTTCTGGCAGCCGCAAAACATGACAACTTTGTTTCCCTTTAGAATCAGAACGTGTCCCAGAGTCGTGAAAACAATAGATAACTATTTCACTCAGCTCAATCGTGCATGCTTAGTTTTCCTCAAAGTTACACAGAAAGAAATAGACGGGCGTTTCAATAAAAAATTTATTGAACAGTCTTGTTTCTCGTGTAAGTAAAATGTGCAGTTACGATCACAAGACAGTATGCAAGATAAATAATGTACAGCGTAAGCAGTAGGAATAAATAATACTGCGATAGCATTATCTCTTAGCGGATATTCATTCACATAAATAACACAGACTAAAAATGCGAGTACTCATATGATGCGTTTCTAAGCTAGTTCTACCCCAATGTACCTAACCTAACCTAGGTGTAGGGAGAGGTATGAAGTAGGTGAAGTATTCCTTACTATGGTATACTAAGAGTATGTTAAGCCTAGTATGCCTAGTATGCCAAGAGTCCCTCTAGGTTCTAGTCAGCTCCATACCTTTAGAATGAGAGAGGTAGGAATCTCTTTGCCAGACTCGAACTCCAACACCCCGCGAGGGAAGTTAGATTTCTGGAAGCTGGACTCTCTGCATGCAGGGATGACAGCGTCTTCTCAGTCCGTCGGGCCGGGAAACGGGCTTCCCTGAAGTCGAGGTCTCCTCTAGTTTACAAGGGCTAGGGAAGGTATATTTATACCTGAGAGGTACCTCAGAATGTTAGCATTGACGTGAATCGGACAGCGGAAGATGTCATGAATGAACCCCTAAGGTATAATGGTTCATGCATAATAGATGAGTCCTTGAAGAAATCAATAGTCCTGTGCTAGGGAAACTCCCGAAGCCTAAGGGTCTGTTCTTCAAGAACTCGTTGTGACGTTAGGGTGGACGGATGTCGGAGACCATGCCTGTATTTGGAGTGCACGGTTTAATGCCTAAATAAGGACTGGGATTTTATGCCTATATAAGGGCAGGGCGAATTGTGGATAATACTAAAATGCTAAACATTTAAAATGCTAAACATTAAATGGAGTACCGCATATTGCTAAAATATTTCATAAAACCATTTAAAAGGCATTTAAAAAACCTATTAGAATGCAAAAGGTACTGTACATTTGAAGCATTGCTTTTCATATCAGGCATATATTTAAAAATAAAATACAATATGAATGAATTTAGCAATAATATTTACATTTGACAAAAAATGATCGATAAGTTGTTCAAAAATCAAAGTCATTTCATGTCATGAAAATGAATGAACTTTTTTAGACAAACAAGATGACTAAGTGTCTGTGGAAGTACCGCGAAATCTGTACTATAAGGCTAGTTCTACTTTAAGCAGATTGAAGTGCCATTTTATATCGAAAAAATGGGAAAAAGTTCAATTTTGGGAAGAGTTCCAAGTTTTTGAAGTATGAAGGCCAAATTGTTACTGCTTCTCTGGAACACTGTGGGCTGAATCAGAGTCAGTTTACGGGTCTGGTGTAAACATGAGATCATCTATGTCTGTAGACAAAACATCGTCCACTGAAGTTGGTGTCAGTTGGAACACCTTGTGTAGTAGATTAATTGCACAGAGATGTGAAGCACCGCTTTCAGCATACATTGCCGCAGCAATGTTCGCGTCCGTTGTTACCTGTGTGCCTGTAGATCTTTCTCGTACCTCAGCAGCAGCCGGAAGCGTCTGTGAGATCTCAATGAATGCTGACATCAGGATTGGCAGCCTCTGGGGACAACACAGAGCATGGGCCGTTATCGGGACCAGCAGAGTATCGACATCCATTGGCGTTGCTGATGGAAATGTTAGACAGGTGTCCAACACGCATTCTTCACCGCATAGCAGGCATCGTAGAACAGGTAAGATGCAATCTTGCCAGATTGGTCTGAATGACAGGAACCACGTGGTATTAAGGTCCCGTAGACGAGTCATGCCCAAAAGCTGTACTATTCGCTCACTGCACTTTCGTTCAAGGAGAGCTTTCTCCATTTCGCTCGGAGTGATGTCTGCGAATAGGCTGGCCATAGCGTAATAGCAGTAAGAGAAATAGAATTCCGGCAACAAGTGCTAGAATTAATGGTATGCCACCAAACACCGAATGTGCAAAGTTCGGGATTATTCCAGTATTGCCTGGAAAGGTGCTAACAGACCGGTACAGATGCTCTTAAATACATGTATAATTCCACTTGTATCAGACATGTTGAAGATACGTGTTATCATTTCTACGAAATGTATAGGGCAGTTTGTACGTATTAAAGTCTGTATCTCAGCCGAAGTCCTTGCTACTTGTAGATCATAGGTTTCTTTGGCCGAGGTCAAAGGCACTGTTTGCTGTAAAAGCATGGCTTTCATTCTGCTCAAAGTATCAAATCTTATAAAAAAGACGTTCAGCGAAGGCCACAAAGGTGACTCCCTGACTGTGTCTATTGGGGGAAACAATACTTGCATACAGCAAGTGACCCTGGAGTTGACCGTTACTAGATATGGGATGCCTGGCAACATGCTGCAGCAACTCTGATCATTCAACATGAGGTAACTCCCATTAGAAAGTTGTCCAAACGTTGGATTAATCACAGCAGCTGGTGTACCCTGCTGATGGCAAGACAAATTTACCACAGAACTATTGCAAGCCCCGTGTAAAGAAATGTCCTGACATATAAGTGAACCGCTCAGTGCACTTTTACAGTGTGTACCGCTCAAAAACACTTCACGATCCCCACTCCAACATCTATATGTATACGGTAAATCACAAGATGTCTTAATGTATTCCTTACCCAACCTTTCATATTTGCCTGCTTGCATTTGTCTAAGGCAATACTGAAACTGAAAAGTAGTCACAGGTAAAGTGATTTTTCCATGAATGAGCCATTCTGTAGCTGGTTTTTCTGCCACTGTGAATGGTAACTTTTCCAGTTTTTCAATGCTTAGCACTGTATACTTTGCTCCTCTTTGTGCCAGTTCGATCTGTTTATCAGTTAGATTGTATTCTACAAACAGAGCCGATGTGTTGATGAAACGCCAAGGCACATAGCCCGCTCGCAAAGATTGCAGCGTCCAGCTTAATAACACAATAGAACGTAATTGAGATTGGCCTTGCTGTAATTGTGCCAAATCTTGTTCTAGTATGTCGATAGCAGAGGATACAATGCCATCCAATGAATATATTCTGGAGGACAAAGTTGTTAACCCATTGTCGACCACAGTGAGTGTTTTCTCTAAATTAATACGATCAAGTTCACGTATTCGTTCTGCGGCCTCCATCTGTGACACTTTCCATGCTTCATTACAGGCAGCGTAAATGCCGGCATATATGAAACGTTTTTGACGCGGTTTTCTTGGTCCAAGCAAGAATTCCCTAATGTCTGCGTCTTCTTTAAGTAAGGATAAGTGTTGTTTCACATCCTGTAGTGTAGATTTCTGAAGCCAATCGAGGCATAATTTTCCTACACTGTATGTTGTTACTACCCCCGGATGCTGTCTTTGGACGTATCTTGGGTCTGGCCTATGAATAGTAAAGCCCTGAGTTTTATTCAGGAATCTTTCCTGACAGTTGTTCATGTCTGTGGGCCAGATCAACCATTTTTTCCAATTAGGATTAGATCTGTTGAGTTGTAGTATATTGTCAACTGTCACCACTGCTTGTGTATTATTGTCACTTGCAGGTGTTGGTACAGAAGGTGTTTTCATCTCTTTGATCTTGGCTAGTCCAAGACAAGATGTTCGTTGGACAGTTTCATTAAAAACATTATTTGTTCAGGGATGATGCAGGCTCTAAATAAAGCTTCTATCCCCTGTACTTGCCAATCTTTAGTACCCCAGACAGTTTTTGTGTCTATTGTGTCTTTCCATAAGTCGAAACCCTGTCTAGACAGTTGGGCAATAAATAATGCAGAATAAATCTGTTTTGTATTTGTTAACATCATTTTCAGTCCTGTTTTGTTTACATTTTTGTAGTAAAACGTTTCTGGATCAGATGTATTGTAACCTGAAAAATATGGAAACTTGTTGGCAAATGTTTTTGAACTACCTTGTGGTGGCGTAGGACAATGCTCCCATTGGTTAAACATAAACACATTTCTTGGGTATGCAGATTTATGCAAATAATGATGACCATAATGGTTATAACAATACAGTTGTTCATAGTCTGATGAACCCTCTAAATATTCATTTTTAGAAAATGCAGCAGATTTTTCTAAGTCAAACATTATGTCATTAACAGTCTCAAAGTCCCAATCATCAGAATAGGTACTGGACGAAATTAGATCACTTAGTGAAATTTTAAACAAATGTGGAATGTTCAATTGTTCCGACGGGCCGAAGATATCAAAATCTGTTTTGTCCCACACTATACCATCCTGTATAGGAATAGCTGTGATGTTCACTGATGACAAGTCTCTTGCTTCACGATGGGAAGATTTATGAGGTTTCAAAAGTACGTTCACGTCTTTTCCTTCAGTATTCACATGGATGTATCTGCCACTTATAAGCACGCTCACAGTTGTAACCAAAGCTAGCCAGAGCAGGAAAACAAAAAGTCCAGATGTAATCCAGAGTTCAATCCATGGAGAAACCAAATAAGTCTTTTTCAGAAAGTGAAGAAAGTCTTGTACTTTCTGCTTGAATTTCAATGATGCTGGCGTCGTTTCAGGTTCACTCGGATCTTCTGAGAACATATCAAAGTTTATGAAATAGCCAGAAGCAGTTCTGTCAATTGTTGGAATTGCATCAGGATTTGTAGAAATCGCTGGAACCAGTTGATCACTTGCTACATTGGTGTAGACAGGTGTATTTGGATGAACTGTTACTTGATTTTCAAGAGGGATGAGTTCCATAGCGTTGTTGCTTAGTCCTCCATCTGTTACAGCTGAATTCTCGATTGTTATCAGTCTTTCAGTCTGAACCTCTTGGATAGTAGTGAGAGGAGTGCGTCTGCTACTAGGTCGGAGTCCACGAGGCCTACTATTTAGTATTGGCCACATACTGTGGTTTGATGAGGTCGATGGACACAAATCTTTTCTCCTTTCTTCCAGCAAGGGGCGGCAGAAGTACTGTTCTTGTTCCTTGAACTGCTAGGTCAGGTACTGGTTGTCTGTAAGAAGGTCCAAATTCCTTCTTGTCCGCAATTTTTTCTCTGACTAGATCCCCAACTTTTGGATTCCAGACAGGCCTTGCTGGGACCGCCGGTTTTTCCCCAGTGGTGGTTGGCTGTAGGAATACGTTGCTTTGTTTCGTTCTTAACTCATTCAGTTCCTGTAAAACAGCCAAACGATCTTTGATATCAAACGTTTTGTTTTCCACCACTGTGCCTACATCATCGAGATCTGGTACCCACATTCTTGTCCCAAATAGGACCTCATATGGAGTGACCCCCCCTAGAGAACTTCTTGGCAGTTTATTCAATGAGCGTTGGATCCCATAAAGGTGTTTGACCCACCCATCACCCGAACCTAATACCCTAGCTGTTATAGACTGCTTTATGTCCCGGTTTTTCCTTTCCACAACCGAATTTCCCTCAGGATGGAATGGAGAGGAGTACCGCAAGGCATTGCCCAGACTGGCCATGGCTTCTTTGTAAGCCCGAGAGCTAAACGCAGGGCCCTGGTCAGAATGTAGCGTGCCTATGGCGTATGTGTCGATAAAGACTCGCAAATCTTTTATAACAGTTCGAGCGTCAGCCGAGCGCTGAGGCCATATCCATAGGAACCTAGAGCATGAATCCACTGCAACCATGATATATTTATAGTTACCGTCCCTTTGCAAGGGACCGCAGTGGTCCAGGTAAACACAAGCTAATGGTTTATCTGAAATTAACAGGGGTGTCTGCGCAGGGCGTTTCACTGTGGAGACTTTCATCTGTTGGCATATATCACATTCTAAAACATAGTTCTTCGTTTGTTTTCTAATGCCAGGCCACCAATAGCTTTGCTTGAGTAAAGATACTGTTGCAGAAACACCTGCATGGGCAGAAGCTATCCCTTCGTGTGCTGCTAGATTTAGTCCTAATCTACGTAACTTGTTTGGAATTACCCTATCCCCCACTTCAGGGATTCGAGCAAAAGGAACGTTGTTCGCATCAATTACATAAGAGTACTTGAGTGGAAACTTTTTGGTAACGCTGCACCACTGCCTTTGCTTGTAGCATTGACAGCCAACATTATCTCACTGTCTATTTTTGTTTTTGAACGAGTGATCGCAGCTACGGAAGCCGTCTGAACAGCCCCCTTTGCGGCTTCGTCAGCCAATTAATTCCCTGCAACGTGAACGCCATCACGTTGATGACTCAGTGTGTGGATCACGTGAGCCTTTGGTAGTTCGTTTTTCAACTGAACTACTTGTTCCCAAAGCATTTTGTGCTTTATTGTGCCACCTTTCGCATCTTTGAAACCATTTTCAAGCCAGTTTTGTATATATTCATTATACGACTGAACACAGTAAAAGGAATCGCACACTATCAGTGTGAGGAATTCTCGATCTGTACTTTCAAGTGCCAGTTTGAATGCTTGTAGTTCAGCTCGCTGAGCTGTACAATCTCCTAGAGACTGGGTTTTTGTGACCATAGGTCTGAAGATGCCATTTCGCATGCGACCTTTAACGATTGCACACGCTGCACTGTAAGCTTGCTTACTCCCTGTTGCGGGTTGTGCGGATCCGTCAGTGTAAATTATGAATTCGTACTGTTCGAGAGGCAGAATTTCAGTAGGCAGAGGACATTCTTGTTCATATTGCAGGAATGCTTGTGTTTTTAAATCAGGATCAAAAACATATTCAACATCTGTTGCAGCAAGAGAATTAACCCATTGTATCCATCTTGGATGTAATGCTTTAGCATTTGGAATGCTTGCTTTTGTGACCGCTTCTAAACCTGGTACTGGGGTTACGACAATAATGCGTTTCCCTTGGGCTAAGGCTCTTTCTTTTGCTACAGCGGTTTGAACTGCTGTTAGAATTTTTTCAGTTGAACTGAAGCGCATTTCCGCTTGTGTGTACAAATGAGATTTGTATGCAATTGGTATTTTCTCTCCCTCATTGAAGGTCAAGTAGGTGAATCCGCATTGACCCGAAATTATTCGGCTCACCAAATTGCGTTGACTTACGCGTGTTTGTAAGTGATTTGTTGCTAACATGTTAGCCTGGAGTGAACGCAAGATTTCTGTGTGTTCGTTTGTCCAATTTTTGATTGAAAAATCAGGTTTGATTAATGCGTAGAGAGGTTTAACCCTTTCTGCGTAATTTAGAATGTATGTTCTTCCAAAATTTAGGAAACCCAGGATGGATTGTAAGTTTTTTTGCGTTTTTGGAGGTTGGAGCAGCGCACACTTTTCTAAAAAGTTAGCTGCCAAGCTCTTGCCTTTACTTGAATGCTCATATCCTAGAAATAGGACATTGAGATGGGCAATTCGGGACTTTTTAAAGTTGAACTTGTAGCCCTCAGAGGCAAAGCCCAGTATAATGGTGCTCACCCTGTTCAAGTGTTTGTCCAGGTCATCGTCTGTCAGATAGATGTCATCGACATAGGACAATGCCTCATTGTCATAAATTTGTAGTAACTCCGTTACCCTCGCTGAGAATAAACCTGGGCTGTTCTTGAACCCTTGTGGGAGTCGACAAAAGTGACGCTGGGTCCCCATTATGGAGAATGCTGTTAAGTACCTGCTTTCAGGTACTATGTTTTGACAAAAGAAACCATTTGAGATGTCTAATGTGGTTTTGTATTTTTTACGCACAATGTTATTCATTAATGCTGTGCTATGTGCATTTTGCACTGCAAAGGTTTTTGAACAAGTGTTTAGGTGTCTGTAATCCAAAACTAGACGATATGTATTGTCTGGTTTGGAGACAGGAAACAAAGGATTGTTCATGGAGGAGGTGCATGTTTAAATCACCCCTTGGTATTCAAGTTGATCTAAGATCTCCCTGACCTGTTTTTTAGCTTCTTCCTTTATTGGATACTGCCTTTGTGCAGTTGGTTCATGTTTCAGATGTATTTTATGGTGAGGGGAGTCCTCATCCCATCCTACATGATTTTTATATAATGCTGGGGCCTGGGCTACTGCCCATTTCCTGGCATAAGTATATTTTAGATGAATTGGAATATGGTTGGAGAAGGCAGGCATAATAATGTCCTCGCCGTGTGGGCACTCCCTGACAAATTGTGGTGGCCAGTCTTTTTCTGCTAGAAGTATGTCATAGCCCCTTAATAGTCTTTCCCAAAAAAGTGCTTTCACCTGTCTTGGCTTGTCTCCCTCCATCCGGAGTGTTATTTCATATAACTTTTGTGGAGTACTAACCCTGGTGTCTACAGTCTCTACTTTAATGTACTCATTCAAGTCCACTATCTCCAGAAGTTCCTTCAGGTTCTGGTGAGCTATTGTGACTTCTGCTGCACTGTCCAGCATTGTCTGAGCCCATTCTCCATTCTTGAGTTGTGTTCTCAGTATTCTCGGCATGTCTGATCTTCAGACCTGCTACTTTCTTTTTGGAGAATTGAGGTTTTGTTTTATTTTTTGGAGCGTGTTTTTCTTCTTTGGATTTCACGCGTTCTTCTCTATGTTCTGATCGTCCTCTTCTTTCCGAATTCTGTGATGAGATCTGAAAGGGACGAGAGGAACGTGTATCAGTATCTTGATACCTGTCAGGTTTTCTCAAATTATCCCTATTCCTGAGGTTATACCTCCTTTCAGAGGGCTCCTTTTGAGGAGACCTACCTCGGGATTGAGAATGTTTCTCGTTTGAATTTTGTTTATTAGTCTCCCACTTCTTTTTAGAGGATGTAGGAGTTTGTTTAATTGAGTCCTTTTCAGGACTTTCAGATAGTTTCGGCTTCACTGGTCTTCCACCCAAACTATCTCTGCCTAATTCTGCATATGATTGTTCAATTATTCTGGGTAGCTCTGTTTGATGTTCTGTAACATCGAATTCCCTTAATCGTTGGTGGATCGCCACTGCCTCTGCCTCTCCTTTAATATTAGATAATATTATTGTTGAGACGTGGTCGAAATTTTTCAGTAATTTCATACCTAAATTTAGAGCAGGCTCTGCCCCGTATTCATTTTGAATTTGTTTCAGGACATCAGGTATTACCGCAATTGATGGAATACCATGTGTTTTAGTATAGATGGCAGCAAAGACTGAGCCCCAAGTGGTGCAGTCTTCCAGTTGTGGTGTGATCCCCATCGGTAAACTGATTGTTAGGATTCGGTGTTTCTCATACGGGCTAGTATTTGGAAATACTGCTTCGATTTGAGTAATTTTTGAGCTATCCAGAATGGAATTTGCTCACGTTTTGTGGGCATTTTACCCATGACTGCGTATAGAGTCTGTGGTGTAATTTTTTGTGTATTCCCCTGTTGGGGAGTTTGATTTCGAAGTGTCAATGGTTGTTGGACTGTGAAAGTCCGCATGACATATTGAACCAATTGTCTGTAGATTTTTATTAATTCTTGTAGTTGAACAAGTAGTTCCTTGTCTGACATTTCTTCAATGTCGGGATGAGGTGTGTAGCCGGCTAGAATCGGCCATGTTGCTCCTGGTCTACCTAGTGGACCGAGCCTGGTAATGTTTTTGTGATGTTTTAGAGCGCCTTTAAACCAGAGCTGATGCTCTTGGTATGTTAATGGAATTTCAATATCCTCTAAAGGAATGTATTCCTCTGGTGGATCATCTTCTTTGTAGAAGTGAAACATGTGTGTTACTGGATTGGATTCAGGAAATATTACCCATGAATAGAATACCTCTGCCTGAAAGGATTCGTGTGCCTCTATCAAGAAAACTGCTCTACCACCTCTTGGTGGCAGACCGTGTTTTATAAGTTTTACAGTGATGGCTCTTCTTAAGTTTGGATTGATGTCTATGACACCCTCCTCAGTTTCAATTAAACCTGTAATGTTAAAAACTGCTGCTTGGGCTGGATCAGCCACAGCTCTACCGTTTCCGGTCTCAGTGTCGGAGTCAGGCATTTTGTTGTTCGAAAAATGTAGAACAAGTTTCAAGGAAACAAAGATAAGGTGCACAATATTTTGGAACACTGTATCCTTCAACGTTGAGCAAACCAAACAGCTAATATATAGGGTGTTTCCCTATGTAGCCGTGGTGGATACTTAACCCTGCCCACTCCAGACGTCTTTTTGGAGTATATGGGTAGGGGTCCCTGAGAGAAAAAGCACGGCTGAGTTACTCAGTATCTAGCATTAAATTACCGCCTTACCAAACGTTGGGCGCCATGTAGTGTAGCTCCTATTTCCCTAATAGGCTCTGCGCATTGGAATAATATCCCCTATAGGTTTGACATAGGACTAAGGTCAGTATGTCCCTATCGAGTATATTAAACTTAATTACTTGTGCCAGCTAGCTCAGAGGCCACTAGAAACTCCTTGACAAACAAGAAGGGAGTAGTTTCTGGCAGCCGCAAAACATGACAACTTTGTTTCCCTTTAGAATCAGAACGTGTCCCAGAGTCGTGGAAACAATAGATAACTATTTCACTCAGCTCAATCGTGCATGCTTAGTTTTCCTCAAAGTTACACAGAAAGAAATAGACGGGCGTTTCAATAAAAGATTTATTGAACAGTCTTGTTTCTCGTGTAAGTAAAATGTGCAGTTACGATCACAAGACAGTATGCAATATAAATAATGTACAGCGTAAGCAGTAGAAATAAATAATACTGCAATAGCATTATCTCTTAGCGGATATTCATTCACATAAATAACACAGACTAAAAATGCGAGTACTCATATGATGCGTTTCTAAGCTAGTTCTACCCCAATGTACCTAACCTAACCTAGGTGTAGGGAGAGGTATGAAGTAGGTGAAGTATTCCTTACTATGGTATACTAAGAGTATGTTAAGCCTAGTATGCCTAGTATGCCAAGAGTCCCTCTAGGTTCTAGTCAGCTCCATACCTTTAGAATGAGAGAGGTAGGAATCTCTTTGCCAGACTCAAACTCCAACAACCCGCGAGGGAAGTTAGATCACTGGAAGCTGGACTCTCTGCGTGCAGGGATGACAGCGTCTTCTCAGTGCGTCGGGCCGGGAAACGGTCTCCTCTGAAGTCGAGGTCTCCTCTAGTTTACAAGGGCTAGAGAAGGTATATTTATACCTGAGAGGCACCTCAGAATGTTAGCATTGACGTGAATCGGACAGCGGAAGACGTCATGAATGAACCCCTAAGGTATAATGGTTCATGCATAATAGATGAGTCCTTGAAGAAATCAATAGTCCTGTGCTAGGGAAACTCCAGAAGCCTAAGGGTCTGTTCTTCAAGAACTCGTTGTGACGTTAGGGTGGACGGATGTCGGAGACCATGCCTGTATTTGGAGTGCACGGTTTAATGCCTAAATAAGGACTGGGATTTTATGCCTATATAAGGGCAGGGCGAATTGTGCCTATATAAGGACATGATACAGCAAAGCCCGTGTATGGACACCCTAAGAGGAATACAACACAATCACTCCCTGTCCTGGTGATGACTTCCATATAATCGATGATATCCCAGGAATGGAGATCTATGAGAAAATAATCATTACGACTAAAATACAAATTCCGGCAGAACGTTCTAATTAGATCTGACTTAGGTCTACTGTTACAGGCTCTACGTTGATTGCTGATACTAAAATCCATTGGCTGCATCGCAACTTTGACAATTGGCTTTAAATATGGCCCTGTAATGTGGGGAATACAAAAATAAGAATCTACTTCCTCAGTGATTACCCTTTGAAGTGTGGTTGGTTCGAAGCTTACATTGAAATCTCCTCCAACAATCATAGTTACCCCTCCATTAGATTTGTAATTTGTATAACTACTCAAGGTTGGAATTACCTGTGATTCTGCAGTCCTGGGGACACCCCTACAATCAACATTAAATAAAATTAATTTATGATTATTGGGAAGAGTAGCTTCTAGACCAAGGATGTCAGGAGAAGCAATAGGTAATTGAGTTACATGACATCCTAAAGAAACCTTGACCCAAGTACTCAAACCACCAGATGGTCTGCCACTCTTAGATTTGCAGGCAGGTAAATGAAAAGTCATATAACCAAGTCTATAGGAGGGAGCAGTCTTCCCAAGTTTCTTGGAAATTGGTTATATCTGCCATGTCTCCAAACCCCCCCCCCCAATCTCCGTGAACTAGCTTGTTCCCCAAACCTGCAATGTTCCAGGAAACTATAGTAAAGTTTGCCTGTGGATTGGACTTTAGGGTGGCATTTACATCCAGGGGATTAGAAGCAGTATCTTTGGATTTGGAGAACGAAGAGTCTGGGGAAAGGGATGTATAAAGGTTAATGACACCAGCAAACAAAGAATTACAAAAGTGAACTACAGGTGGTTTCAATGCTAACCAAAGTTTAATAAGGGAAGGCTGAACTGTAAAAGGTACACTATTTTGATCACTTGGTGTTAAAAAAATGGTCCTGAATATTCAGTCAATCCACATATGAAAGAGGCACTTTAGGAGGTTGGATGGTACCAATATTCTGTGGGGCGGTAACCCTAAGTTTGAATCGAATAGACAAGGGTAAAGGAGAAACAACTCAGATGTATAGAGACAGAAGCCCATCGATGATGGAGTGATGTGAAAACTGTAACTTGATGCAATCTAATTTATCAGAATATGGTATTTGGACAGCCCTAACGATGTCAGAGCGGGTAACTCTATAACATTTCCTCACATTCCTGATCCGATAGATAACTTTATTTATCAATGAAGCTTCATCTTTCCTAGCCTTCAAAGACAATAGTGGAACACCAGTCATGTAAATTGTTCTATATGCAGTAGAGATGTTTTGATTAGTAAGAGGCACTGGACAAAGAAGGTTATTTGCCTCAACATTAAAGAGGGGTTTGAAGAATTACTAGGGGAACCAGCTGGAAAAGTGCAAGAGTAGACTGAATTGTGGACTCACCCCCTAGGGCCTCTGTCAATAACATTATTTGAACAATTTGATACATGAGTGAAACTAGAACCAAAGTGGCTCTGAAACATGGGTGCAAATTTACCTGTACTTAGTTTATGGGGCCCTGCCCCGGAAGTTGTAATGCTAGTTAGAGCATCCACTGCAGCTGCATTAAATAGTCCAGAAGGGGACATATTTTTTTGTGATACATGTTTATGGATAACCACTTGCTTAGAGGAATTCACAAGAACCCTGGTATAATTACTGGGTGGACCTACCTGTTAAAATGTTTTGTTATAGCATGGAGCTCTTCCCTGAGAGTTCTAACCTCTGATCTCAAAAAATGTATTACAGCCCACAAATCTTTTATCTTTTTGCTATAATCAGGCATCTCTTCAATCGGTCGAATGGAAGTGGCTGGTTCTTCTAGAGGAATTAAAGACAATGCTTGTGACGCCAATACAGAGAAACGATTTTGGCAAATGACCACAGGGTCTAAAGGAACAGATTGTACTTGAGGGATAGGTGGGGTGTGAGATGTAACAAAAGGAATGGAACTAGCATCAGCCTGCGAACCGTCATGATCTATTTTACGGTTATATGTCGATGAATTGGGGTTACCAATTTTTTTTTTGCTAAACAGTGGTGCAACTTTAGTTTTTTTTTTTAATTGCACCTGATTTGTTAGTAGTTTCCGGCTGCAGTTTATGTTTAACCTCTTCTATGAGGTTGGCTATGTCATATAAGGTGCAAGAATGGGAACTTTCAGTTGCCTTTTTACCTAATGGTTCTCCAGCTAGTTTATCAGAGCTCTTCCTTTTTCCCTTACTCAATTATAAGAACAATAAAAACGGCAAAAAGTAAAATGAACTATAATTCAACTTGCAACAAAAATACAAAAAATAGAAAACAACATCAAACAACTAGCATATGCAATTGTAAAAACACCTAATACAGATTTTAAACACAGAATAGGATAAACGAGTACCATCAGTTTAAACACATGGCTGTAGCAATTACAATACACTGGTGAAGGGTAAAAAAAAAGGTTTCCCTAACCTTAAATAAGTTAATGCCTGGATGGCTCTGCAGTCCCAGAATGGAAACCGGGTGGCCTCTATTAGTGTGTATCCATGAAGTGTAGTGGGGCCACGAAAGAATCACGTTGCTCCCCCGTGCTGTGGGGGTACAAGGCTGCTTAAATACAGCAGATTATAGGCAGGTGCAGGCACTGAGGCAAAGGCGGGTTGTGGGAGTCTAAGTCTCCAGGGGATGTCGATGGGAATGACAGCGGCTCACCCCCTATAAGGCTGACAATGTCCATCGAGATGCAGAGCTCTTCCCCTGCACTGAAAAGCTGGCCTCTATTAGTGCACCTCCATGAAGTGTAGCTAAAGAATGATGATGGATTAAACCCAGATCAGTTGACTGGGGGTGAGTGTTTGATTGGCTCAAACGTTCCGTCCATCATCCCCTTTTGTATCGCTTTGTTCGCCCTAAGTTGGCGGGGGTATGCCCAGACGTGGGTTCCTTGCTCACTTTGCCACTGGATTCAAGCAAGCCTGGCTGATGACGGCTGGAATGCCAGAAACCGGTCCTAGGATGCTTGTTTCCGGTCCAGGGAAGACATGGCTTGGCAGTTCGGGCTGGACTGTTCCCATGAGGCACAGGGTCAGACTGATTTGCATATGGCCATGTCTGAACTGGGGTGGTGGAGTGAGCTAAAGAATGATGATGGATTAAACCCAGATCAGTTGACTGGGGGTGAGTGTTTGATTGGTTCAAACGTTCCGTCCATCATCCCCTTTTGTATCTCCATGAAGTGTAGTGCGGTTCGAAAGTATCATGTTGCTCCCCCTTCCTAGGCCAAATTCAGTCCCCGGGGCCAGGCATTTTTGGAATGGAAGCAGTGCAGCCCTCCTCCACGGGCTGATTTCAGCCTTGGGGATCCCATCCCCCTGGGCCAGTCTTTTTCTTAACAGAAGCAGAGGGGTGCCACACAGCCCCCCGCCAGGGCTTATTTCGGCCCTGGGAACACCATCTCCTGGGGTCCGGCCTCCATTCTGGGTGCCCAGTTCCCATCCAGGGCACCCTGTGACTTTCATTGAGGACCGCAGGGTGAGCCTGAAGCACCTGCAGACCCTGCCGGCTCCATGTCCCCTGCGGGAGCCGGCATTGCTTTCACACACAGGGAGCTGCTGGAAAGTCAGCTCCCTGTGTGTGAAAGCAATTCTGCTCTACTTCCAGCAATGCTCTTGCTTGCTGGAAGTGTAGTGTTTGCTGTGGTTTGGCGGGAGTGGTAAAGCTCCTGCCAAGCCACAGCAAACTGCTATGTCCCGGGGTGGTCACCCCCGGACATAGCAGGAGCCGGCCCTGGGGAGTGGTGGTTCCCAGGGCCATCTATGGCTCCAGAGGGGGGCCATGTGTCCCCCCTCCTTTCTTCTTGTAGTGCCAGCTCCGGGGAGGTGGTGGTCCAACGGGGAAGAGAACAGCCCGGGAGGGGGCCACACGGCCCCCCTCACATTTATTTATTTTTTATTTTGGCCCTGGGGAAATGGTGGACTCTGGGACCTGAGAGTCCCTGAGGCCCCACATTACATATTAAACAGCCTTGAAGAGGTGGTGCTCCCTGGGGCATGGGGGGTCCACAGGTCTCCCTGAGTTCTTTTTGATTAGCCCCAGGGAGATGGTGGCCCTTGGGGCACAGGGGTCTGCGAGACCCCCCCATTAGTATCAATAAGCCTCGGTAAGGTGGCGGTCCCTGGGGTATGGGGGGTCAGTGAGACCCAACCATTTCTTTTAAATAATTATGCCTGCATGCCCCTGGGAGCTGGCCCACCCGGGGGCTAAACAATAGGGAAGCGCAGGAGCCCGATCGTCTCTTTTTAAAATTGTTTCTGTGCTAATCACAGCTCCAGCTTGACTCCTGCTGAAATGTAAACAAAAAAGGTTTTTTGCCCTGACTGGATCCTTCTCGGACCCCCCAAGAGGCCTAGGGGGTCAAGGTATTGATACCCTGCCCCCTTCTCCTATTTTTTAATGTTTTTTCTGGGACTTGGCTCAAACGGAGTACCAAGATGGTTGCCAACATTTCCTGGTTTGAAGTGTTGGCAGCCAATCAGATTTGAGCAAGTGGACTATCGGATCCTCGGAGGATCTGCGTCCCTATATATACAAAATTGGGTTTCAGTTAACTAACTCTGTGACTAACTAATGAACCTCCCCTTTTTCCCGACCCCCTCTTGACAGATCACCACAAAACTTTAAAGGCAGCAACTGGAGTGAGCGTCAAACTAGTTTTGAAAATGTCACGAGGATTCATCAAGCGACTACAAACTTATTACCAATGAAAAAACGCTCTTCCTATGGAAACTACATTCTAACTAGAACTACCTACTGGCGACATACACATATACATCATAGTTCCTTACTGAATCGTTGAGGTGTTTGAACCAGTCTTCCAGATCTAGTTGTGTGAGGTTGATGAAGCAGAGAAGCAGGACCTGCCTCAGGCACCAGAGATGCAGAGGTAGGTGTAGGAGGTAAGCTCTCTGGACTTTCAGGTGGCCAGGTTTCACTTCCTGATATCTGGAGCCAGCGAATATCAAGGTAGTTGCTTGAAATGCAATGAATCTCTTGTTATGGACTTTCTGGGAAGTTCAGTGGTCACCATATGTCCTTTACTTGTCACAACTTACAGGGGTTCATCATCAAATGGAGCATCAGACTTACACACTGTTCTCAGTTAGAAATGTATAAACCTTATACCGATAGCCAATCTTTTAAGCAGAATCAACAATACTTGTTGTTTACTTTTAAACATAGTACTAGGCGCTGTCTAATCATGCTCAGATTGGGTATTTTACTTTTAAACAATTTTTAAAAGCATTGGTTCGATAAAGGAGATAAGACTGGAACTTGTGAGCTCTGTAAGGGTGGGATTCAAGCTATTAAGCATGTTTTATTGTCTGCCCCTGCAAAACAGTGAGGGAAGCTAGGAAACATTTTTTAAAACCCTTGTGTTTTAAATATAATGTATTTAAAGACAATGATCTGATTGCATTTGCGAAGACACCTCCCAATGAACTTGTCTGTTACAATCTGTATAAGTTTGGAAAAGTGAATCTATACCTACCTATATTCACTTACCTTTTTGATATTTTGGACCTCGATATTTTGGCCATTATATTATAGTTGCGTAATGTTGCTGTAGCCGATATTCCGACATACATCCCGTTTAGTCTTTTGCAGACAACGGGGCAAATATTCAGTAGTGTGCTGCATGAGATTTATGAATGTCATGGAGATTTAACCCCTTCCATGTCGAGGACGTAATGGTTACTTCCTCGGCTGCAGTGCTGCTGTGCCAAGGGCGTAACCATTATGTTCTCGGCACTGAAGTCAGAAATCCCTCTGCTGTAAACAGCAGAGGAATTTTTTTTTTTCTTTTTCAGCCTCGGGAGCTGGGGAAGAGCTTCCCCAGCTGCCAGAGACATTTTTTTTCTTCAGTGTAGTGACGATCGGCGCGCATGGCGCGCTAACATCATTTCACTGAAACTAAAAGTGAAATGAGAAGATCAGCTCATTTCACTTTCACTGCCTACGTGCTCCTGTGGTTATCTCAGCCCACTGAGCATGTAGGAAGATGGGAGTGGTATCATTGGATAGGGGAGAATCTCTCCTTTCCAATGTTACCCTTCACTAGTGGATCCCTGGTGGCGATCACCATAGGAGGGCGATCCCAAAGCAGGGATCCACCCGTTAGACACCAGGGAGAGGGGAGCAACCCCTTGGGCAAGGGTATTTGCTCCCTCGTATACATTCGGCCATTTTATGTCTTTCTGACCACCTGGGGGACAGATGGGTTCAGTAGCCCCAAAATGCCCCCCAGGGGGGCAGAAAACACACTAGACACCAGGGATTTTTTTCTTCCTGAAAGAAGGGTGGGGGCTGCCTATAATGGGCGTGCTAGTGCCCCCACTGCCCAAAAGAAAAAGGACAGTCTTTCTGCCTTCACTGAGGGTAGATGGGTGTTATTGCCTCTGCTCACTAGACACCAGTGATTTTTTTTATTATAAAAGAGGCATGGGAGCTGCCCATAATGGGCAAAATCGTGCCCTCACCCACAATTAGAAAAAAGGAAGTCTTTCTGTCCCCCCTGGGGGGGGGGTATATGGGGGTACTAGCCCCCATCTCCCCCCCGAGGGGCAGAAATCCCAGTGGGCACCAGGGATTTTTTGTTTTGAAAATGTAAGGGTTGGAGCACCCTAAAATGGGCATGCCAATGCCCCCACCTCGCAAAAAAAAAAAGGGACAGTCTTTCTGCCTGTCCTGGAGGACAGATGGAGGTTATTACCCACGCTCTGCCCCCGGGGGGTGGCAGAAAGCCCACTACACACCAGGAAGTTTTTTTTTTTATAAAAGAGGTGGCCTGTCCATAATGGCTGATGCCAATGCCCCCACACCTCCCAAAAAAATAGCCACAGTCTTTCTGCCCCTGGGGGCAGAAAGCCTACTAGGCACCAGAGATATGTTTATGGGCATGTCAGGGAGCAGCCCTTTAGGCAAGGGTTGCTCCCCTTTTTGTATGTGAACACATTTTGGCTGCTTCTGCCCCCTTGGGCACAGATCAGCACTATTTGTAGGCACATCTGCTTCCAAGTGCGCAGAAAACCACTAGGCTCTAGGGAAAGTTTCTCTGTGAGTGTGAACTGGAGTTTGGCTGACAGTCTGTTTTTACTGGTGTTTGTCTGGCTGTGTGTGAACCTGCTTTTTGCTGGTGGTGTGTATGTACTTGTGCTTAGCTGGCAGTGTGTGTGGACTAGTGCTTGGCTGGTAGTGTGCATGGAATGTCGCTTGGCTAGTGGTCTGTGTGGATGGCACATGTATGGCAGTGTGCGTGGACTGTCACTTGTCCAGTGATTGGTAGGTTTCCCTAGATGGCCGCCTAGCCCAGGACCAAAACCGCAGGTGCCCCCTTTGCAAAGTCAGGTCCTTTTGTGATACATAATTTTGATGTCTCCACAATATGTTTTGTGCCCTTCCCTGTTGCGGGTACTTGGCCCACTCACACAAGTGAGGTACCATTTTTATCGGGAGACCTGGGAGAATTCTGGGATATAGGAAATTTGTGTCGGCCTGGTGATCCCACAACTTTCTCACTCAGAAATGTGAGAAAAATGAGATTTTTTAAGCTAAATTTGCGGTTTGCAGGGGATTCTGGGGAAGAAGACATTAGGGGATTCACACAAGCTACACCTCCCTGAACTCCCACAGTTGTCTAGTTTATAGAAATGTCTGGCTTTGGTAGGTTTCCCTAGATGGATGTCGAGCCTGGGACCAAAAACGTGGGCGACTCCCTTGCAAACCAGGTTCGTGATAAATAATTTTGATGTCTCCACAACAAGTTTTGGGCCATTTCCTGTTACAGGCACTAGGCCTACCCACACAAGTGAGGTACCATTTTTATTGGCAGACATGGAGGAATGCTGGTTGGATGGAAGTTTGTGGCTCCTCACAGATTCCAGAACTTTCCATCACAGAAATGTGAGGAAAATGTGTTTTTTTTTTACAAAGTTTGAGGTTTGTAAGGGATTTTGGGTAACAGAACCTGGTGAGAGCCACACGTCACCCCATCCTGGATTTCCCTATCTGATTAGTTTTTAAAAATGTACAGGTTTTCTAGATTTCCCTAGGTGCGGGCTGAGCTAGGGCCCAAAATCCACAGCCAGGCACATTGCAGAAAAAGCATCAGTTTTCACTGGAAAAATGTGATGTGTTCACGTTGCATTTTGGGCCGTTGCCTGTCGTGGACACTAAGACTACCCACACAAGTGAGGTACCATTTTTATCGGCAGACTTGAGGAAATGCTGGGTGGTTGGCAGTTTGTGGCTTCAGCAGATTCCAGATCTCTCCATCACAGAAATGTGAGGAAAATGTATATTTTTTTTAATAAAGTTTGAGGTTTGCAAGGGATTCTGGGTAACAGAACCTGGTGAGAGCCACACAAGTCACTCATCCTAGATTCCTCTGGGTGTCTAGTTTTCAAAAATGTACAGGTTTGCTAGGTTTCCCTAGGTGCCGGCTGAGCTAGGGCCCAAAATCCACAGATAGGCACATTGCAAAAAAGGGTAAGTTTTTAGTGGAAAAAGTTGATGTGTCCATGTTGAGTTTTTGACCGTTTCCTGTCGCAGACACTTGGCCTATCCACACAAGTGAGGTACCATTTTTATCGGGAGACTTACGGAAACACAGAATAGTAGAATAGATGTTATTATCATTTGTCTTTCTATGCGTTTCTGCCTTCCAAATGTAAGACAGTGTGTAAAAAAGAAGTAATTTTGAACAGTACCCTCTCATTCACGTGCTAATATGGGTACCCACAAATTCAGAGATGCACAAATGACTACTTCTTCTAAACTCCATATCTTGTTCCCATTTCAGAAGTATACAGGTTTCCCTGATACCTATTTTTCACTCTTTATATTTTACCAAATGATTTACTGTATGCCCGGTACACAATGAAAAACCAATGCAAGGTGCAACTCAGCTATTGACTCTGGGTACCTCGGGTTCTTGGTGAACCTACAAGCCTCATATATCCCCGCAACCAGAAGTGTCCCGGGATGTAACGGTATATAAATTAAAAAAATATACTATAGCTATTAGAAGGTACATGTGAAAATGTAGGCACAAATGGCTGTTTTTTTCAACTAAATTTCAATATTCTTTTAATTCAACTGTTACTTTTTATAGGAAAACCTTGAATGATCTACACAAATGACCCCTTGCTGAGTTCAGAATTTTGTCTACTCTTTAGAAATGTATAGCTTTCCAGGATAAATTATTGTTTTTGCACCCATTTCTACCACTAACTGGAAAGAGGTTGAAAGCACAAAAACAATAAGTAAAATGCCAAAACTGTGTAGAAATTTTTTGTTTTCTGACAAAAGTCTGCCTGTTCCTAAAAGCTGAGAAGATGGTGATTTTTGGCACCACAAACCCTTCATTGATACCATTTGCAAGGAAAAAACAGACGCTTTCTTCTGCAGCACTTTTATCCCATTTTTCCCCCAAAAAACTAATTTAGCTGTATTTTGCCTAATTTCTTGGTCCCCTCTAGGGTAATCCACAAACCCCTAGTACCTTTAGAATCCTCAGGATGTTGGAAGAAAAAGATGCAGCTTAGGCGTAGATATCTTATGTGGACAAACAATTATGGGAACCTAAGCACGAACTACCCCAAATAGTAAAAAAAGGGCGTGGCACAGGGGGTGGGAGAGAAAGGCCTGGCAGCGAAAGGGTTAAACAAATTTACTAACATTTGCTAAGGTCCTTGTTCTAGGGGGAAAGGGCGGGGTTGGAAATGCTGCATTGGTATCTTGCGCCCCAAATTTCTCATACTAATGGTATCGGTAATTCCACGACACAAGCATACCACAATATTTCAGCCGAATTTAGCATCAGGGCCTTAGCTTTGTCCTTAGCGTCAAATTGTCCATCCATTAGCTTCCATAACAAACTCAGGTGAAATCTATTTCATAGAAAGTCGGCGCTACAAATATCACTCTTCTGTCAGTCTGAAAATACGCCCTGAAAACTTTACCAGGTTGTTTCAGTGTTATATGAATATTGTTTACTAAATGTCAGGAAGCAAAATTATCCGAACGAAAAATGTACTCTTCTTTGTGTTTTAGAAGCAAGCTTTTTCGTACAATGCAAGTGTGTTAAGAAGGGTGGGACTCAACGCGCTGGCTGAAAAAACTGACCACCCAAAAGGATTACGCATTATTCATGATGCATTCCTTTAAATACGTTTTTTTTCATCTCGTTTGTGGTGCACAGGGAATACAACAATTGTCAGACCAAAATACTGTGCTAAAAAGAAAATATGCGCTTGCCTGGTAGGCAGAGATAGTGCATAAACAATATATCTTATTCACATTAAAACACGAAATCCTTCGGACTTGTTTTGGTCAACTTTTGTTGACCAAAATATGTCAAATGGATTTTATGTTTGCATAAATAATTAAAAGTATTGTTAAATCATTATCACTAGTTCCAGACATGTGTGTCTTTTATATTATAACAATTCCATCCAGCTATTTGCAGCCAGGGGAATCCAGCAATTTGGAGTTTAAATGTTTTAATTTTGCAACTGAAATCCGTGGAGACTATTAGTGTCCTTGTAAAAGGCTTTGCAACAGAAGGGAAAGATTAGTTATTTTTCTATTTTAGCAAAAGTCCTTTGTTGCCTTTAGACAAACATTCCCGTTACAACAGTTTTGCATAGTTTGTTATGATATGCTCTGTTTCTTACACTTTTAGAAGAATGTTCGGGCAGACTGTAATCTATTACAGACGTGAGCAAATAACCATCGATATATTTAAAATTAATTAACTCCAGCCAAGTTAAAAGTGTAGAAAAACTGAAATGCACCACTTCAAGTGCTAAGAGCGGAAATTACGTTACTGTTTGCTTTTTCCATCGTCAATATTGATGTTATGTTACGTCACTTTTATGTCTTGAACCAAAATCCACCGGCGCTTCTAGTCGCTGTTGAGGCACAAGATACGCAACAAGTATATTTGCTGTTCCCTTACTGGTTGAAAAATCTTGGTCTTGGCTTCTTATGAAAATGTTGAAGGCTCGTTTAGGCCCGAAGAGGGGAGAGGAAATGTATTACAGACAATAGAAACTGCCAAAAAAACTGTCTCGCAAGTCCACTTTCACATGTCTGAACGGAGTTGGTGGGGGAAAAGTGTGGGAGTGGCGCAGCGGCCAGAGCGGCCGACGTTGGTGCCAGGGGCTCACGGTTCTATTCCCGGTACCGGTGGCAGCTGAGTTCAGCATCATGTGACTCTGGGCAATAGCTCACTTAATTTCCCCGACGAGCCCCAGCGCCTTGAATACCTCAAAGGGGGTGATATGTTCCTGCTTTACAACTATTATTATAAAGCTTATGGTTAGCTGATGATGTAGGGAGTTTTCTAAGCTGCACAATTATATGTTGCCACTTTATTGGTGCACCAGTAAGAGTGGGAGGGGAGTCATGAGAAAGCCTTATGCATATAGTTGTTCTAATCTGTTCCAAATTTTCTTGAAATTCTTTCATGATGTGAGTCAAGTAAAGGTCTTGTTCAGTTTCTGTTTGCAGTGCCTCCTATTCTCACATGTTTTTTCACCCTCTATGGTGAATCTAGAACCCTCTTGACTAATTCATTATGTTGAGGAATAATGTAACCTTTTTATATACAGCAGATAGCACATTAAACCAAAACGAAGACAGAGCACAAACCAATAGTAAGGACTGACCACAGAAAGTCAGTAGTGTTTTTTAATAGACAAAAATGTAGTATACACAAAAACAATCAAATTAGCAAGAGCATTAAAGTGCTTAATCATATTTCACAATGTTGACACGTAGTTGTCGTAAGATAACAGCCGACACGTGTTTCGTCGCAGATCGACTTTCTCAAGGCTTAACATTTTCGAGGAGACGGACCTTACACGCATGCAGATGTTGTGGTGGGTCGGAGAATAAATAGTGGAACGCTGAACGGGGGTTGGATATTCCGTCTACCATAACGGAGATCCCACTACATTGACCACGTCCAGTTTTAACGATTGAAGGGGAAGCACTAAGAATAGTTACAGATTTGTGTGCGACTGATGCGTCGATTCTGAAGAAATAAAGACGGCCTTTTGCGACCTTTTGATCTACCCGATACTTTGTAGAGGTCTCGGTATTTATGGACATGCAGCCAATCGATTATTTTTTGATGTACGTTGTTTGAGCCTTTTAACCCTGTTGGACTTCAGGACTGTATGATCGAAAATTTTAAGCCTTGAGAAAGTCGATCTGCGACGAAACACGTGTCGGCTGTTATCTTACGACAACTACGTGTCAACATTGTGAAATATGATTAAGCACTTTAATGCTCTTGCTAATTTGATTGTTTTTGTGTATACTACATTTTTGTCTATTAAAAACACTACTGACTTTCTGTGGTCAGTCCTTACTATTGGTTTGTGCTCTGTCTTCGTTTTGGTTTAATGTGAAGTGCATTGAGGGAATTCTTCCTTACTGCACTGAGTAGCACTGGAGACGGCACAGTGTTGACATAGAGCACACCAAGACATGTTATAATCGACTTCTGTGCAAACTATAACAGAGGTGCTGACTATTCTGTTGAGATAACCACTGCTGTCGTTCATTTCTAGTAATACAGCAGATAGCACATTAACCCAAGCATTTGGCAGAGACCTCCTCACACTCTCTTGAGACTCATGGTAAGAGCCTGTAGTGCTGCAGGCCTCTGCTACATCTAACAGTAAATATCAAGAAGAACAAACAACGAATAGAGAATCTGGGTGTGTCCTTCCACTCCTGGAACTATTAAGGTGAGTGGACACTAGTAACTGTATTTTGAAATGGCTTCCTTGCATATAGTTGTCGTGCTCTTCCCCACATTTTCTTGCCCCACAACTAGAAAGTCAGTCAGCAACACATTCTGCTTGTTTGAAGCTTTCATTTCTGAAGTGCACGACTACAAAACCTTCTCTTCGCTAGTCAGAGTTTAACTAACATAACTCTAGAAGCTATTGTGACAGGTTGTAAGTAGTTGTGAACAAAAACGTTTTCTCAGTCTCCCCCCCTAAAAGGCTAGGCTTATTTTAGGAACCTCAAGAAAAAACTTTCCATCTGAAGGTAAGGTGTGCACGTAGCTGTGTATCTTCAAATCTCCTCTAGGAAAAGATGTATACCCTGACTATGTACCACCGGTTGTATAATAAACAAAGATTTAACTTGAATTTAAATTAAATACCCTGATGATTTATATGTGATGTTACATAATAATAACTTGAAAAAAAGTTCTTGCATAACCTGCTTTTAAAGAAAACAGTGTATTTCTTCAAGCATTTCTTTCTGCGTCTAAAACTAAGATCTTGGGGCGGGGGTGTGAGAAGTTGGCCTGGTATATGCTGTCCACTAGTTGTAGTGGGCACCTTGCACCAGTCCAAACAACCCCTTATTGATGATAGGTTTAAGACAACCTTATTTGAAAGCTATCCTAGTGGTAGCTATGGAGAGCAGCCTTCAGGCTAAGTCTTGAAGAAGTGTAAAGCAGCTTGTTTTACCGGTCTATAATCTCTTGAATGGCTAAATGAAAGGAGACCACACCAGGTATATATATAAAATATATGTATTTATTTCTAAACACACCTTACTAGTCTCTTTATGAGGCTAGAGGTCTAAGCACATGTGTTACACTTCAAATATCACAGTAAATTAGCACAATATACGATAGGCCCTAGGGGCGAACCAAACCATATATTAAGAAAGTGGTATAAGAACCACGACATGACTAGACACAAGGCCTAGAGCCTGTAGAATCGCTGGGACCCCAAGGAACCGCCCAAGGTAGTGACACAGGGGACCCACGGGGGACGTGTGCAGTGTGTGAACACAGCCGCGAGCTCCGTTAGCTTCTATGGGGAAAGTCGCGGTTAGAGTTTTAAAGTTTAGGGACACTTAGGAGTGGACTAGGAACAAACCCTTTTGGACTTAGATGGTTCTAGGGCCAACACCCACGGGAGCACCGGAGTACTCATGTTACCTCACCCAGGGAAGCCGGGTGCATAGGTGTCAAATGGTGTCGGGTCGCGTCGTCGTTTTCAATGGCAGCTTGCTGAAAAGTGCTGCTGCCGGGAAGAGGAGAAGTGCCGAAGAGATCCAAGCCTGGATCAAAGATGTGAAGAACCTGAAAGCAGAGGGGACAGAGTCTGGGTCACTTGCCAGTGATCAGGGGCATGATAGTCGAATGCCCACCGATGTTGGGTGCTTCAGGTGTGACGAGGGGTAGCTTGACTCTTCAGCCACGAGGACCAGGAGGTGTCGAGGACAACCAGGAGCTGGATTCGAGCTGTACCACAAAGGATGTTGAGTGCTGCAGCGTCGGTGCCCAGATTAGACACAACAAGCCTTGGCAACAGCAACCCATGCAGAAAAAGGAAAGATGCTTCGGTGCGAACCAGCAAGGTCCTGGGGACTCCCCAAGCAATGGAGAGTCAGGGCATGTCTAGAGCAACCAGGGAGGCCCAATTGAAGTAAGAGTTGCCTTCACAGGGACCCACCAGTCGACGGACCAGGGATCGCGAAGGGACCTCGAGCGGAATCACACAAAGGGCAGGCTCATGGAACACTCGTGGAGTGAGTAGGCCAGCAATCTTCAGTGGATACAGGTGCTCGGGGTCTGGGCTACAAGAAACCCAATGCACAGCCTCACAGGACGTTGAGGAGCTGATGCACTTGCAAATGTGCACAGTGTCTGGGGGTTCCAGTTCCACGGTACCCACGAGGGCTACGGGTCTCAGCTTTGCTGGGGACTCGGGTCAGCCTCTGGGAAGTCTGGAAACCCACCTCCTGGGTTGCAAAGTCATCGGCGTCCGGCGGGAGCTTCGGAGATGCAGACCGGGCAGATGCGTCTTTGGTGCCTGCCAAGCAGGGGAGTAACTCCTTTACTCCAAGGGAGATTCTTCAGTCATCTAGTCGTGTAGATCGTCGAAGTTCCGGGATTTCTGTATCAGAGTTTCGTCCAGGTGTAATCTAAAGTCCTGTAGTCAGGGGTTCCTTCTTTATACCCAAGGAAGGGGTTGGACTAACTCTGGGGACCCACCTATGGGAGGGTTTGGAAAGAGGGGTGGCTACACCCATTTTCTTTGTCCAGTTTTGCGCCAGAGCAGGGGCTGGTAGCCCCTGCAACCGGTTTGAACTGGACTATGCACAGGGCCACCAAATGTGCCCCCAGTGCAGGACTTCAAAGCACTCTTGGAGTGCAACCACCCAGCCCCAATCCACTAAGGCCTGTCTGGGAGGTGGTAACACCTCCCTGTGACAGGAAACCTATTGTCCAGGCCTCCCCTGCCGGAGTTTCGGTCAGCAGCAGGAGGCCAGACTTGTGTCTGTGGCTGGCAGCATCCATTTTTTGATGCCAGGGCTCTGTTAGCTGGTACCGGGTATACCGGTGCTGTCATGTCTCTCCCTCTAGAATGGTGGGATCATACTCCCACACCAGTTACTGGTGTGGGGGTAAGATTCCAAGGTGTTTGACACCAAACACAACATGTTTCTGTGCAGCCATCCCAAAGTTAGCATTTACCGCGAGGTTATAATGCACTTAAGAGTATATGGTCAGGCTGCCTCACAGACAACCCCGGAGGATAGATTCCGAAGGCTGCAGAGGGGCTCTGCTCATGCATGGGCACCCTCTCACACAAAACCAAGCACCCTGCCTTCAGGATTGATAAGGCCTGCCATAGGGGTGACTGATAGGTTTATATGTGCAGTGATAGGGTGAGATATAGTGAACCTATATCTCAGTAAGGAGGTGCATGCACCACCTCACTCAGGCTGCTGTAGCAGTCCTGTGGTGTCATTTTGGAAGGCTGCCCAGGGGTGGCATAATACATGCTTCAGCCCCTGGTAGGCCTCTGGGGTACCTATGCCCTGGGTACATAGTATACCATATACTAGGGACTTATAAGGGCACCCCAGAATCCAATCTGTAGTGTACCTAAGGTACAGGAATCCATTTTAAAGAGAAAGCAGATAAACTGGGGCCCTGAATAGCAGGGTCCCAGTCCAACTAAGTCGAAAACCAGCAAAACACCAGGAAAAAAGTGGGGGCAACCATGCAGTCAGATTCCACCTTCCTACATAACCCCCCCCCCAAACGAAAGGAGATAAGGCTAACCTTGCCCAGTTGAGCCTTTATTTACTAAGTGGCCATATAAGGAAGTACCTGCACTAGCATGGTTACCCCCTGTCTTATGGTCCACAAAGCAATCCCTAACCCCAAGGGGATGGGATGATCTCCACCATTTGGAGTCACTACCTGTGGTGTGTTTTGTCATAGTAAAAGGCTGGTGGGGTGTCTGAGTAGAGAAGGGAGGCCCTAATAAAGTTGGCCTCAGCTTCCTCAGATCACTAGCCACCATGGAGGCCTTACTTTCCATGACTAAGTTGGGTCTAGCTCTAAGGGTCAACCTTTGGCTGCCTACAGCTGGGGGTTGGATCCCTTTGGTTGGAACACTGGAGGGACATGGCAGGTTTGGAACCTTTTGGTCCCAGGTTTGCCTTTGCCCAGCAGAGTCCATCTGGGGGAGGTCCCTACACAATGGTAAGGGAGATCCCTCAGTGGGTTGAGGAATTTTCACCTGGCTAGGGCTACTAGACTGGGTGCCCCTAATCTGCTGATGGGGGGGTTCCTCTGGACAGGGGGCCCTGTGGGGTCCACTGACCTCCCTGACCTCTGCAGCCCTGGGCTGACTGAGGCAGGGTAGAGAGGGGCAGGTTACCTGCTCCAGACTGGGTACCACCTTGGAAGGGTCCCCTGCCATCAGGGGTGTTGCCAGGACAGGCCTGACCACCTCTGGGGCAGTTCCTTCACTAGGGGTAGGATCAGTTCCCTGAGGAAGCTGACCCTTACCTATAGTCTGGGGGAAGAAGACTTTTCTTCAACCCTTGTGCTCTCTTGTGGAGGAGAGTGGGCCATTCTTTCAGGCTCCATCACTCCAAAATGTCCCTGGGGTTGGGCTGTGGCCCTCACTGCCCCACTAACTCTCTCAGGGCCGCCCAGCATTCTCAGATGGGCTTGGTGTTCAACTTCAGCCCAGGCTAAAATTTCCAGATCATTGCCCATCAGGCAATCTACAGGCAAGTTTGGGGACACTGCCACTCTTTTTGGGCCTGTGACCCCTTCCCAGCTGAGATTGACTATGGCCATGGGGTGATCTGTTCTGACACCATCAATGTTGGTCACCTGGTATTTAAACTCAGGCAAAAGCTGGTGAGGGGGGACTAGTTTCCCTGCCACCATGGTGACACTAGCCCCTGTGTCCCTGAATGCCACAGCTTTCTGACCATTAATCAGTGGCTCCAGTCTGTACCTGCCCAATGCATTGGGACCCATGGTAAAAGTGGCAAATCCCATGCCACCATCACAGACTAAGGAGGCTTGTGAGGGGGACCTGGCTAAACTAGGGCCCACCTCTGTTCCCCATGAGAATGCACCTAACTTTTTGGGTGCAATACTACCGCCTGGGGGATTACTACTAGTAGTACCAGGAGGGGTGATAGTATTAGTTGAAGGAACATTTTCTCTATTGCCAATCCTGGGGCAACTGGGATCAGTTTTCCAGTGTCCAGGCTTTTTACAGACATGGCAATATGGTTTCTTTTCAGGAGAGGAAGGAGTTTGGGACCCACCCCCAGAAGAGGACTTTTGGGGCCCTGTAGTGGACTTATCCTTAGATTTATCCCCACCTTTCTCTTGGGACTTGGTAGAATCTTTCTTCTGGTCACCACCCTGATTCTTAGGCCTTACCCTGGTTCTGACCCATTTGTCTGCCTTCTTTCCCAATTCTTGGGGAGAGGTCAGATCAGAGTCCACCAGGTACTGGTGTAAAAGCTGGTTTTGACAATCATTAAGGATCTGCTCCCTCATAATCAAATTGTACAATCCTATAAAGTCATGCACCTTGCTGCCATTTATCCAACCTTCCAGAGCCTTAGTAGCACAATCTACAAAGTCAACCCAGTCTTGAGTCTTAGTCTTTTGGGTGTCTCTGAACTTCAACCTGTACTGTTCAGTGGTTAGGCCAAACCCATCAATCAGAGCACTCTTCAAGACTTTGTAATTGTCAGCATCCTCTTCTCTAACAGTGAGGAGCTTGTCTCTACCTTTGTCTGCAAAGGAGAGCCACAAGATTGCTGCCCACTGCTCCTGGGGGACCCTCTGAACTTTACAGGCCCTTTCCAGTGCAGTAATCCATTTGTGGATGTCATCCCCACTCTGGTAGGGAGGGACAATCTTGCTTAGGTTTCTATGGTCATAAGACCTTTCCCTAGCACTAGGGAAGTTGCTGCCACCATGGGACTCTAGTCCCAATTTTCTTCTAGTTTTCTGAAGCTCTAGGGACTCCCTTTCTAAAGCCAACTGCTCTCTTCTGATTCTAAGCTGAGCTTCTTCATACTTGAGCAGTCTCTCTTTCCTCTCATGAGAGGATTCCCTCCTATGAGAGGAAACAGAGGTCCCTATTGAAGTGTCAGAATGGTTAGACTCCTGAGAAGGAGATCTTGACCTTCTAGGCACACTCTCAACTCTCCCTGGTGGAATAAAGAGGGGGCCATTGTGGCCATCCTCCTCATCTGCAAGGGGAGCTGGATTTCCCAGGTTAAGATCAGTGTCATCTTCCTGGTCAGCTTCAGAGGTCAGGCCATGGGTATCTTCACCCCGTGGCCCTTCCTCATCTGCTGCCCCACCCACTCTGCCTACCCCTTCAGACCCTGAGGGCCTTCTGAGATCATCCAACAGCAGTACCTCTATGAGGCGTTGGGTGATTGCACTTTTTCCTGTCTTCAATCTCCTAGTACTACACAATGCTCTCAATTCCAAGAATGGGAGGTTGTCATACTTGTTGGTAGAAACCCATTGGCTTCTGGCAGGGACCCACTGGTTCCTGGCCTTGAAGACATCAATAGTGAGGTGTGGTGTATGCACTACCTACTCTAGTGTGGCCTACTAAACTATCTTGAGTTGTAGAAAGGGTGTGCTAGGCCCTTGACACACAACTCTAAGTTCAGTAGAACTTACTGTAATTTTAAGCTTGAATTATATGTACCTCAGGTACCTTTAGTGGTTTTCAGTTAGTCACTCACTTGAGATTATCTGGTAAAACAAAGGCAAGCTTGAATCCAACCGCTGCACACCAATGTGAGAAGTTGGCCTGGTATATGCTGTCCACTAGTTATAGTGGGCACCTTGCACCAGTCCAAACAACCCCTTATTGATGATAGGTTTAAGACAACCTTATTTGAAAGCTATCCTAGTGGTAGCTATGGAGAGCAGCCTTCAGGCTAAGTCTTGAAGGAGTGTAAAGCAGTTTGTTTTACCAGTCTATAATCTCTTGAATGGCTAAATGAAAGGAGACCACACCAGGTATATATATAAAATATATGTATTTATTTCTAAACACACCCTACTAGTCTCTTTATGAGGCTAGAGGTCAAAGCACATGTGTTACACTTCAAATATCACAGTAAATTAGCACAATATACGATAGGCCCTAGGGGCAAACCAAACCATATATTAAGAAAGTGGTATAGGAACCACGACTTGACTAGACACAAGGCCTAGAGCCTGTAGAATCGCTGGGACCCCAAGGAACCGCCCAAGGTAGTGACACAGGGGACCCACGGGGGATGTGTGCAGTGTGTGAACACTGCCGCGAGCTCCGTTAGCTTCTATGGGGAAAGTCGCGGTTAGAGTTTTAAAGTTTAGGGACACTTAGGAGTGGACTAGGAACAAACCCTTTTGGACTTAGATGGTTCTAGGGCAAACACCCACGGGAGCACTGGAGTACTCGTGTTACCTCACCCAGGGAAGCCGGGTGCATAGGTGTCAAATGGTGTCGGGTCACGTCGTCGTTTTCAATGGCAGCTTGCTGAAAAGTGCAGCTGCCGGGAAGAGGAGAAGTGTCCGAAGAGATCCAAGCCTGGATCGAAGATGTGAAGAACCTGAAAGCAGAGGGGACAGAGTCTGGGTCACTTGCCAGTGACCAGGGGCACGATAGTCGAATGCCCACCGATGTCGGGTGCTTCAGGTGCTAGGAGGGGAAGCTTGACTCTTCAGCCACGAGGACCAGGAGGCGTCAAAGACAACCAGGAGCTGGATTCGAGCTGTCCCACAAAGGATGTCGAGTGCTGCAGCATCGGTGCCAAGATTGGACACAACAAGCCTTGGCAACAGCAACCCATGCAGGAAAAGGAAAGATGCTTCGGTGCGGACCAGCAAGGTCCTGGGGACTCCCCAAGTGATGGAGAGTCAGGGCATGTCTGGAGCAAATAGGGAGGCCCAATTGAAGTGAGATTTGCCTTCACAGGGACCCACCAGTCGATGGACCAGGGATCGCAAAGGAGCCTCGAGAGCAAACACACAAATGGCGGGCCCACGGAACACTCGTGGAGTGGGTAGGCCAGCAATCTTCAGTGGATTCACGTGCTCGGGGTCAGGGCTACAAGTAACCCGAATGCACAGCCTCATAGGATCGTTGAGGAGCATGATGCACTTGCAAATGTGCACAGTGTCCGGGGGTTCCAGTTCCACGGTACCCACGAGGGCTACGGGTCTCAGCTTTGCTAGAGACTCGGGTCAGCCTCTATAAAGTCTGGAAACCCACCTCCTGGGTTGCAAAGTCGTCTCTGTCCGGCGGGAGCTTCGGAGATGCAGACCGGGCAGATGCGTCTTTGGTGCCTGCCAAGCAGGGGAGTAACTCCTTTTCTCCAAGGGAGATTCTTCAGTCATCTAGTCGTGTAGATCGTCGAAGTTCCGGGATTTCTGTATCAGAGTTTCGTCCAGGTGTAATCTAAAGTCCTGTAGTCAGGGGTTCCTTCTTTATACCCAAGGAACGGGTTGGACTAACTCTGGGGACCCACCTGTGGGAGGGTTTGGAAAGAGGGGTGGCTACACCCATTTCCTTTGTCCAGTTTCGCGCCAGAGCAGGGGCTGGTAGCCCCTGCAACCGGTTTGAACTGGACTATGCACAGGGACACCAAATGTGCCCCCAATGCAGGACTTCAAAGCACTCTTGGAGTGCACCCGCCCAGCCCCAATCCACTAAGGCATGTCTGGGAGGTGGTAACATCTCCCTGTGACAGGAAACCTATTGTCCAGGCCTCCCCTGCCGGAGTTTCTTTCAGCAGCAGGAGGCCAGACTTGTGTCTGTGGCTGGCAGCATCCATTTTGTGATGCTAGGGCTCTGTTAGCTGGTATCGGGTATACCGGTGCTGTCATGTCTCTCCCTCTAGAAGGGTGGGATCATACTCCCACACCAGTTACTGGTGTGGGGGTATGATTCCAAGGTGTTTGACACCAAACACAACATGTTTCTGTGCAGCCATCCCAAAGTTAGCATTTACCGCAAGGTTATAATGCACTTAAGAGTGTATGGTCAGGCTGCCTCACAGACAACCCCGGAGGATAGATTCCGAAGGCTGCAGAGGGGCTCTGCTCATGCATGGGCACCCTCTCACACAAAACCAAGCACCCTGCCTTCAGGATTGATAAGGCCTGCCATAGGGGTGACTGATAGGTTTATATGTGCAGTGATAGGGTGAGATATAGTGAACCTATATCTCAGTAAGGGGTGCAGGCACCACCTCACTCAGGCTGCTGTGGCAGTCCTGTGGTGTCATTTTGGAAGGCTGCCCAGGGGTGGCATAATACATGCTTCAGCCCCTGGTAGGCCTCTGGGGTACCTATGCCCTGGGTACATAGTATACCATATACTAGGGACATATAAGGGCACCCCAGAATCCAATCTGTGGTGTACCTAAGGTACAGGGGATCCATTTTAAAGAGAAAGCAGATAAACTTGGGCCCTGAATAGCAGGGTACCAGTCCAACTAAGTCAAAAACCAGCAAAACACCAGGAAAAAGTGGGGGCAACCATGCAGTCAGATTCCACCTTCCTACAGGGGGCATGCTCTAGGCAAGCATGAAGTAAGACATGTGGAGAGGTACTCCTCCCGGCACCCCGTTCTCAGCCCCTACACAGCCTTTATTGAGACGTTTTCCTGAGCGGAAGAGGAAATGGCATACATCAATGGTAAATCTGATGCAGCAGCAATTAATCTAGGAATTTTTAATCGAAATGGACAGCAGGACTGACTCAGCTTTCGCAGCCTATGCATCATGCCTGCCAGTCACTGCAGTGGCTGAGAGACACAGGACTTCCCCTGCCTTCGATGTGAGCAGAGTGAAGTCTTATCAAAGTGAGGCAGGACTGAGGGAGTTTGCAGCTGGATACAAGTGTATCCCCAGTGGCTGAGGGGCCGATTCACAGAACTAATCTGAGATAAAATCCTAAACTTACTACTTTTGGTATTCACAGAAGGCATTTAGTAGTAGTAAAGTTAGGACTCCTAACTTTACTACTACTAAACTGAGACAAAATCCAAACTTTACGACTTTCGGTATTCACAAAAGGCATTTAGTAGTAGTAAAGTTAGGAGTCCTAACTTTACTACTACTAAATACCTTCTGTGAATACCAAAAGTAGTAAGTTTAGGATTTTATGTCAGTTTAGTAGTAGTGAAGTTAGGAGTCCTAAGTTTACTTTACAGGTCTGTGAATCGGCCCCACAGTGATTGTCGACCAAGATGTCAGGGTCAAGTAGGACCAGCAGCAAAGGTCTAATCCACACAGTGGTCATATTGCGTCAGCTGTCCATGGAGTGGCTGGAGCGAAGACAGAAAGGGGGAAATTACAAGGGGTGGGCGGACGTTGCAGAGTTTTACTCTGTGGAATTCTGCAGAGTTACATAAAAACTCAGCGAGATTCCCCAAAGTTCTGCCCATCTCTAGTCTTAGTAAACACTGTAGTCTTTCCAGGTGTGAACTTAACAGCACATCGCTGCAACGGAAATCATACGACCGATGTCTTGGCAGGATTCATCTGAGGGTAGTCATCTCCTGGACAGAACGAGGGTATTGAACTCTACTCCTTTCTGACGAGAGGGAATTAATTTATGAACCGCCCTCCAACTGAGAAATGGACTTTCTTTGACCTAGTGGGCAATCCAAACCAGTGCTGATTAATCCTGCGGTTGGAGCGGAGTGGCAGAATTTATTAGTAATTACAAGAGGAACGCTGAATTACTAAATTCTTGCAATTCCGCTGGTGGAATTAAAATTTTTGCCCACCCCTAGAAATAACCCACTGTGTAACGGTTACAGCAAGTGACTAATCTTCTTGGGAACAATATTAGGGCCCATAACCAGAACACCCCCGTTTGACAGTGATAAGCTGGTGGTCCTGGGTACCTGAGAGAGTGCTATAAGTGAGCAACCATGTGATTCCCTGAGGGGCCCCACATGACACCAAGGTAAGGCGTTGAGGTGCCACTTAGAGTACCGAAACTCCCCAAAATCCTTCAAGTGGAAACAGTAAGAGGCGGCCTCCTAGCAAGTGATTTGGGATGCTGACAGCAATCAATATAGAAACGCTCCCTCTCCAACCTTGCAGCACACCCTATTCCCGTAAACGAGGTGACATTGGGACTGGGCCTCCCCGAATGCACTGATTCAGAACTAAAACCAATACCATGCTGAGGCACAGCCTGCCCCATGTGTGAGGAGGTAAGAAATGAATGGCTGATGACAACTGCAAACAAGGACAACAAGAGGAACAGGGAGTGCAGAGCCTTTGCCTCTTCATAGTTGACCCGCATACACGGCAATGGCATTGGCCAAAAGTAGTCAAAAAGAAACCTTAGTCCAAGAGATGTTCATTAGGTTATCAACCAATAAAGGCGACCACCCAGAAAGAACATGCAGCAGACTCCTCTTCAAAGAAGAGCATAAGAGCTCCCAAAGAAATGCTTACAATGGAGGATTCATGAATCATGATGAAAAACTTTACAGAGTAGCTGTTCCATAGTCTCATAGAAGATTTGATGGGAGATGATGTGGTATAAACGGTCAGTGCTGCCGACTTTGGAGGTGGGGATTCAGGTTCGAGTCTCGCCATCAGCTCAACATCCTGTGATTCAGGGCAAATCACTTAATCTCACTGTGCCTATGGACAGTGCCTGGATATGCTCACTGGTGATTAGCCGCACTCAACAAATCCAAGTATTTATTTACTTCAATCAAGGATCTGTGCAGACATCCACGAAATGAAAAATGATGCCCACAACTTCATTGAAAGAGTGGCCCTCCTAGAGAAGACAGTCAAAAGCAAATCTAAAGAGCAAGAAATTCGGAGGCAAGAGAAATAACGATAAACAACCAGGGGCTATATTACATAAAGTGCTCCGGGGGCGAAATGGGCGTTTGCTCCTGCTCTGCACAACCCCGGGGCACTTTGGTATTACAGAAGGGGCCGCAGACGCTTGTGCTGCCCCTTCTGTAATCCCAATAGCGCTGGTGCACATAAAGCGCCAGCGCTATCTTCAAGGGAGCGTTCCCTCATTTGGATGGGGGCATGCCCCATGCAAATGAGGGAATCCCTTTGCCTCTGCGCCCACGCCGTGTTATCGACATGGGCGCAGAGGCAAAGAAGCCCTCAGGAGACGCACTGACAGTGCACCTCCTGAGAGCAACCCTCTGCAGGGGGTAAAGAGGGTCCTATGGACACCCCAGACATCCCCTTGCAGGCTGCAAGGGGATCTCTATTCCCCTTTAAAAGTGCAGGCGGGTGCCACCTGCACAGTGAAAAACGGAGCAGCTTTAAAGCAGCCTCTCCGTATTTCAAGTGAATGCGCTGGCACCAGGGCAGCACAAGTTTGCGGCTGCCCTGGGGACAGTGCATTCAGGGCCGGACTGGGAACCAAAACTGGCCCTGGCAAAGTGCTCGACTGGCCCCCCCGGGGGTTGGGGGTGCGGCCGAGCACTTTGCCAGGGCCGGTTTCGGCCGATTTTGTTACAGGGGCCGATATTGCAGCTATGCTGCAAAAACGGCCCTGTAACAAAACCGGCCCCCGCCCTGGCGGCCCACCGGGGAAATGCCCGGTGCCCGCTACGGCCAGTCCGGCCCTGAGTGCATTCCCCATAATGCGGTGCATTTTCCTTCAGTGCACCAGGCGCACCGTTTTAAAGGTGCGCCTGGCGCAATGAAGGAAAATGTGCCCTAAGTGTAATGCGGCCCCAGAAAATCAGTTTGCAAGACAATAGCTCCAGACAAAATCATATTTGAATTAGGGGAGTCCCTCATAGAGCCGCTGGTTCGAAAACTGAAGACTACATGAAAAACCTGCTTTATGCACTACTGTGGGAAGAAGACTCATTAGTAATAGAAATTGACAGAACACTCAGGTCAGCCGACCAAGGTTGCCCTGGAGGATGCATTCCGGATATATTACATAGAGTACATCGCTTTCAGTAAAAAAAAAAGAATATTTGTGTCTGCCAGTGTCCCATAACTTTCATTATGATAAAACAAGAATCTTTTTCATCCAAGACATCTCTGCACTGACACGGAGGAGCGAAGAATGTAGCAACCATTATGTGTCTTTCTGAAAGCCCACGTCACACCTTATAGATGGGGGCACCACTTCTCTATTATTATTTAATGGAACAAAAAAGTACCACCACATACAATCCGTCAGATGAGCATCAGAGTTGCCACAATTGGACACCAAGCCCAAAAATAATGGGTGACACATTAAGAACCGAACCTGAGTTCAACAAGACCAAGAAATTCAGTCAGAATGGAGCTGAGTAATGTGCAAATACTCATTGCAATGCCCCACAGCAGAAGCAGAGAAGGTGGAGCAACTTGCAGCAGTACACAAAGGCCATGAAGTAGAATCCATATCTTCATGAAAATGCAGAAAAGAAAAAGCAAGATTTTCCAACAACAGTGACTATTGCAAGGGGCCGATGTCTCAGGGAACCCCACCCCACAGCAAATGCAGCGAGCCTAAGGGAGTAGGGATGTTGGGAGAGTGGAGAACGAAGATGTCAAGAGGAATGGAACAGACCGTAATGCTGTCAGTTTGATGTGCTGTTAATCGACCACTCTCTATGATACATGATCATGTAGGTGGAACATGGAGTCATTTCCCTGTCTGATCCTACTCCAGTAATATGTCTTGTAACAAAAGGTTGGGCCCGAGATTTGAAGATGCCTAACCTGGAGATTAAACTACACAATCCTGTATGATACATAAACACGAAAATATTCGCAAAACAAATCAAATACTTTTTTCTCAGTAATGAACCTAAGGTTTGCAGGCCGCACAAAACCTGGGACGCACTAAAAACGGTTATGAGTGGTGCTATATTAGGCGCAAGCTATAGGTTAAAAAAAATCAAACCTAGAACAAAAGAAGCTTTACAACATAGATTGAAACAGGTAGAGGAGTCACATGAGAAGGCACAACCACAAAACTGTGACAAAGGCCCTGCATTCAAGGTCAGAAAGTAGAATATATGTTGTTAAATAGGAAAAAATACTATGAGAAAGAGAATCATGCCTGGAGACTGCTGGATGGAAGACTTACAATTCAGCATACAGGTGTATGGACAGAATATCAATAAAAACAGATTATGATACAAAAATATTGTGGCAAGAATATCGGGACATCAAAAATATGGTCTACAGGAATATCGAAGGAAAAAATATTACTTTTAGTGTTGTTTTTAATTTTATTGTAAAACATATCGATGTACAAAATATTAATATCATCACAGAACTCAGGACCCAAGCCACAGCTGCTCTATCTGTTTCATAAATGATCCTAAACTTGGCAAACCTCTCTCAGTGAAGGTGAAGAAGAGCTAATAAATAAAACCATTCACTGGATCCGTAGGATGAGGGATTGCAATTCTATAATAGGGGAGGATATATTAGGAACCAAAAGACTCCCACAACTTGGTACCAGGTTTTATAGAATTGGACTAATCTCTCAAAAGAGGAGTCTAGTTAATGATCTAGTGGCCTGAGGCTTTCGAACCGCAGCCCTGGTTAACATTGACATTTGATTTAAGTATAGGAGGCCTGAGCATAATCTGCCGAATGCTTCCTGTAATGTTATAAACTACACTTCTGGTAGATCTTCCAATAGGGATGTAGATTGACAACCATTGACCACCACTAATATCATAAAGTATGACCAGTCACCATGTGTTAGCGTCCTAGAGGATGGTAGTACTGCTTCCTATTTTAATCTCCCAGGCCCAGATGAAAATGACATCATAGATTGAGTATCTACTGTCTCATCTCTCACCCAATTACTAGCAGCTCCCAGCTCAATTAAGTCCCTTTACAAGTACTGACTAGGCTGTTTCTCAGGCACCTGCTGGAATCTCTTCTTCTCCTTCCACTGTTCCATTAAAACCCATGGTATCCATAATTTTGTGGAATGTTGCCGGGCTGAAGTCAAAGATAGCCCTCCCTGACTGGAACAGCTATATATAACAGTATGATATTTGTTTGTTCCAGAAAACCTGGTCCATCGAACCCCTCTTCAAACCTGCTTATTTAAATTTCTCAAATCCTGTGCCACAAGGCCCTGTGGGTCGTCCATCAAGAGTGTTCCCTGTCTGGATCAAACAGTGCCTAGATTGCAAACTCCAGAAACAGCCCTAACATTTTGGCCATTTGTCTATTGGTCGATAATGTCATTAGTATAGACATTTACAACATCTATTCAAGAGGGGTAAAGGGAGGTTTGAAGTCTAAAATAGTTACACTCTTAGAGGATCATTTGGAATCCACCCATAGTAATGTTTTTTTGAACATAGCAGGGGACTTTAACACAACCTGTGAACCCCTAGATAGAGATGATGTACACCTCACTAAAGAGGAAGTTGAGACATGGGCTATCCCACATCTTGAACTACTGGCCACTAAAAATTGGACACAAGCCACCCTGCAATTGAAACCATTCTCCATGAAAATAGGGCCCAGAGCAATAACTGGTAGGTCTAGATCTGATAGGAAGGGGGCAAGAACCTTTAATTATCTTTCTCACTCCAGCTGTATAGATTACATATTATTGGATTTGAGGCTCTGGCTGTTCATTATAGATATGGTTATTGAAGATAGGCTGGAGAGCGACCACAATCCTTTGTGTCTTACTATGGATCCCTTTTGTACCATGCTGGTAAACAAAACTCACATTATGGCCAGCACCAAGAATATTCAGCCATCAAACGACATGCGGAAAATTGAATGGTCTCAGGTTCTTGACTCCCAGAATATTTTGTCAGTTGTTAGTAAGGATCTGCTACTCTGTTTAGCAGAGTTGCCCCTAACACCTGAAGGCATTTCAAATTATACCTAAATTACTGAGACACAAAATAACTTATTTAAGGGATATTCCTTCACTTCAGTGTGTCTGTAACTAACTCAGGTAGAGGACCCCTAGACAAAAATCATGGTTCAACAAGGAATGTAGAAGACTCCAAAGGTCACTGGCCATAGCGATAAAATCCAAAGGCATGTTAAGGATCCGCATGGCAAGGAAGCTTTATAAATGAAGCCAGGCTTGAACAAAAAGAAATTCTACCCGAGCGGCAGCTCGCGCTTGCAAACTTACCGTTCGCGATCGTGAACTTACCGTTCGTGATCGCCAGCGGGGAAAAAAACTCTGCTGCACATCGCGAAGCAGAGTTTTCTGCACTCCGCGAGCTCCGCGGAGTGCGGAGTGCAGAAAACTCCGCAAACTCCGCGAACGGAGCGAAGTTCACCACCCAGGCCTAGCGTCATTCTAATGTCAAGTACGTGTGCTGCAAAAGCCATAAAACAGAAACAGATATATATGGTTATAAGCACCAACAGAGTAAATAGATGGTAGAATTCTACCAGAATGCTGAAACAATTAATATATGCAGGCATATAAGTACATGGCAGTAATAATGCATAGTCCTATGATGCTAACCCTAACTAGACGTACCTAAGTGTACCTAGCATGTATGTAGGTGTATAGCCAAGAATCCCCCTAGGAAAGAGCCAACCCCATTACCTGATGTGAGAGAATGAAGAACCCTGTCTTCGTCTCAAGTTGGACACCCCGCGAGGGATGTCAGACCACTGCGTGCTGGAGTATCTGCGTGCAGGAACCTCAGCGTCTCGTGTCAGCGTGTCAGCATGGAAGTCTTTCTCCTCTGCCTGGCTCAGTGAAGATGTGGTGTTTATATACCCAAAAGGTTCCCTCAGGGGTTATACCTTGCTGTGTCATGTCGGCCGAGGATGACGATAGTGATGAACCTTATACACTGTTATTATGCAGAATATGGTAATCCTGCTGTAATTCTGAGAATCCTCATGCATAATAAATTAGGCTAGTTTTCGGAGACAACCACACAACATTTATGCAGCACCTAACTAGGTAAAAGTTCAGCACCAAAACCGTTATGTAGTACAATGGCAGGGTCAATGTAGGTGAAATGTTAGGAGACTACCCAGGCCTATAGTGGGGTTCATTGGGAATCATAACAAAGTGACCTACCTACACACCCTAATTATTGTTTTGCCATAGTCCTGAGACATATGTTTGGGCACTCCATATGCATTTCCAGTGCTCGACTAAGATTCTTATCAAAGTGTTGTTTTATTTTTCTATGGATCATGTATTTTGCCATGCAATGTTATCCATTTGAAATATTCAGAAAATGTATGAAATTATCTTTTATTCATTTTATATATATATTTGATTGAATTACTTATAATTGTATGTCTATATAGCATTGTACATGTATAAATCTATGAAATGTTCCTTTAGCCAGGTGTTAGGTAATGTAACTCGAATTGTACAATTTTAACATCTTTCTCCTAGTACGCTGTGATGCTTTGCTCTTATACGAGATTGTACTGTTATTGTTGTTGGTTTTAATATTGCCTCTATATGTTATATGTACATGTGCAATTTCTTGCCAAAATGAGGCTATTCTGAAATGAAAATTAAAAAAAAAAATATATACTGCTAACAGCTGTGTGTATCAACTATTTCTAGTATACAAGGTAAGGGTTCACACATCTACAAATAACCCCTGTGAATACGAGTTTTGCTGGTAGGGTCAGCGGTGATTTCTTAATGAGGGCAGGGGAGCATCGCCCCCTCACCCGCTTGGAGCTGCGCTAAACATGAAAAATAAAATGGCAATGAAATTATTTCATTGCTTTTTTTTTCACTATGGAGCGCCGCAGATGCCAGCCTGGCCTGAGCCAGGAGGAATGGGAGCGTGTCCTCTGCTGCTGATTGCCAGCAGAGGACTGGAGCAGTGGCTTTATGGGATGCTCCAAAGTGCACGTCACTTTGGCCGGCTGTCTTTAAGCGGTCAAAGTGACATGCACACATTGAAGCTCTCCACCCAGCTGTTTTCGGCAGCTGGGTGGAGGCCAAGCACAGGCCTACAGGGCCTGAAGGAGCGTCTGGCTATGCTGCTCCAGCCAATCCTGGTGCTGCTCTCATGCTGATTAACAGCATGAGAGCAGCGTCCCGATTGCTTGAGGAAGTTAGGTCATCATCTCGTGCTCAGAGGCAGAGGGAGACTGCAGAGGACACAGAGAGCGCAGCCCTGGTCAGTAGCAATATTTTATTTATAATGTTACTTTAATGCATGCCATGATGTATTGTTTATTTATTGTACATGTTTTTTTTATATATGTATTTTGGGAAGCGGTGGGGCACTTTGCTCTCCCTATCACTTTCATAGAAGTTCAGACGCCCCTGGGTATGGTTGTCTAACTCAAAACGCTCTGAATATCGATGAGCCTAACTCGTCATAGGGAAGAGTGAGAGCCACTTGTCTGTCCTCCCTTTCTCCAAAGGGGGTGTTGCACGCATTACATCTTGGGGCTAAGGACATCTAACTAGGAGTACCTCTAAATAGGGAGGGTTACAACAATATCAGTTTAGAAATTGAAGGAGTTTTTATTTTAATGTTTTTATTACTGCTAGGAAACACAATGAAGAGACTCTACCCTGAGGGCTTTTGAGGATACAGTTCTGCAATTAAGGGATGATTTTTATGTGATAGACATGCCAAATAAAAAGAGGAAACTGATGAATAAAATTCAAGGGGATACCAGAAGCAGACATGAAGGGTGGAAGAACAAGCAAGAATGGTAATCAGTTAATAGTTATGATGGCTATGGCGGACTATTAGCTTTAAATGGCATTACTAAGTTTGATGTGCCAGCCAGTAACACCTATAGGGTTGGTAAACAATCTACCCTTGTTAATTCTGCTTTCATTAACATGGAGCCCTGTCAATTACTGTATATTATTATATAGCACAGTAGTGGAGCTAAGGGTGGTAAGTGAACATGATCCCCTTATAACACAGCTATCACTTCTACAATTTAAGTGTGCCCCCCTACGGCAACTGAAAGCTTGAAATCAGAAGTATTCGACGGAAACTTGAAAATTATGTCATGTTCACTTATATTCAGGATGTTACTGCTGCAGATAAAGGGTGAGTCCTTGGCAGAGGACCTTCTGAAGCGCAAAGTCGTTGAGGTCTTTCTTCAAAAGGTCTCATTCAGCTTTTTTACTGATGGGCAGTTCAGGCTAAAAACCAAGAATTATAATAGTTCGGATTGATTTGATGGGGAGTGCCCCAAGTATAAATCAGAGCTAATTAGTGCCCTGAGATTAAGTCATCTTAGCTATGATAGTGAGTGGTTCTTGAAAATATGTTAAACAGAGCACAAGAAACTTTTAGAATGCAAAAGGAAGCAGGCCAAATGGAAGACATATGAAGCTTTGAAAAACAAGGCACAGGTCAAAAAGAGGGTGGGACACACTGCCTCAAATCCCAGCCCCAATGCATCATGGTAATTGCAATGCATACTAACACTTACTTCAGTGACAGTCTTCAGTTTTTCACTCTTGTTGTTGCAGTCAGTGCTGTGTATCGCTAGACATGTGTTTCAGGATCATTGTCCTTCTCCGGTAGAGAGCAAAACATTCTTTTGGGTGCTGGAAAACAGTAAAACTCTTAGCAGCTTGTTATATGGGGGCTGTGTTGAGTTATGAGTTGGAGTAAACAAGTAGGCCTGGTGAAATTAAATGACGTCAGCATAGTTCATGTGATTTCAGGAACTGCACGTTATGATTGTTACGTGGAATTCCCAAAGTTACACCATTACGTCTTGTCGCGTAATGTAGATTTTCATAGCTATTATGAAGGAAATTCTTAATTTTATTAAAGACCACAGGGGCGAGTATTATGCTTCTCTAATCTTGTGTTTATTAAACGGCAACAGTCATGAACATTTAACAACTACAACTCTCATTAGGTTTAAAAACAATAAGCCAGTGGGAAGCAAATAGTAGTACTACACATAACCAATTTGGACCAAGAACCCCTATAATACCTAATTTGACTGCAAAAGATCCTCTTTTCTTGAGCGAGAATCATAAATAAGTTTTGAACAAAGTAAAAATGAAGAACACAATGGTAACTATTAAAGCAAACATAAACATTTCCAAAAATGGGATCCAAAAGGTAATGAAGGCGACATGGTAGAAGAATGAGAAAAGAAAGAAGACTTTGCAACGTAGAATCCAAGGAAGCTGAATCGAGGAAATTTGGATGCTTCTTATGTGGATGAAGATGTTGGAGGAGTAGAAACTATTAGGGCGGGAAAAACACATGGTTAATACAGTGTTGCAGTGGGATAATACTTGCCTCTGTGTCTTTAATAAATGTAAGACTTTCCTTCATAATTACAAGGAAAATCTACATTTGATGGCAAGACCGAAGACTTCTATTATGCTTGTTCAAAGCACATTAATTACAACAGAAGATGCGGTACGGACTGGTTTGCAATAGGTAGAGCAAAAAGTTTTATAATTGGACCAGTCAGCAGATCTCAGAATGTCCTCCAAAGGGGAGCCTGCGCAAAAAGCCTTAGATGCCATGGCTCCCTGGGAAGAATGAGCAAAATGGTGGTATCCATCCCAGCAAGGGACATAACCCATTTGACTCAACGGGCGAAAGTCGGGGAGGAAACTGGTTTGAGAGCTTTTTGGAAGGAAATAAAGCGTTGGGAATCTGAGGATGTTCTGAGATGGATGGTCTTTTGTTTTATCAGTTTAAAGACAATTTCCCATGTACAGCTTACGTTGGTTAGGAATAAGGATAAAAAACAGTAGCTAAATTAGATTTTTTGGGGCTAGATGAACAAAGACCTTTTGCATTTCTTAATGTGCTGGATTGCAATTTTGGCCTTTTAAGAAATGCAAAACAGCCAATTCTTATGTACAAAGGCCTTTAGGGAACCGCTAAGTGCAATTTCTACCCAGTAGAAATCGCATTTTGTGATTCCTTAATAGGAAATGAGCATTTAGGAAGTACAATTACCATTCACTCAAAGTTGATGGTAACCATGTGCAATTTTAAAAGAGCACACCAAGATCCTTTTTTTAAAGTGCAATAGAGTCCACGCATGCCCCCAGGGCATAAGTGTGATCTACATGTGCACCACTAGTTATGGGGTGCTTAACAGGGGGCCTTATGCACGTAGCCATCCTTGGTTTAGAATTTCCTAAATAGCGATTTCCTAATTGGAAATCGCTATTTAGGAAAAGCAAAATCAGCCCATTGGTACGAATGGCATGGGAATTCCTAATTGCGATTTCCTACTAGTGATTGCTACTCTGTAGGAAACGCTATTAGGAAATTGGTAATTTCATACATATAATTTTGCATTTCCTAAATAGTGATTCCTATGGAGTCACTATTTAGGAGATGCAAAATTGCATTTTTGCACATCTGGCCCTTTGACTCCTCTCGAGACCATGTACCCCCAGCCGAGATCAGACCACACCGGGCGCCCCAACCTGTCAGACTTGCACCAGAATCTAATACAAGATCTGGCATGAAGAGAATATGGTCTTGGGGTTCCAAGCATCTAAATGGTCTATCCACCACTGAAGTTCCAACTGAGACTCGTGATCTAGGTGTATGATGACAGAATAAGCAAGGCCATTGTGAAGATGAGGAATTTTTAATCTCTGCTTATAGAGCTTGATAATGAATAGGTCCCAGAAAAATGGCCTGAATAGATGAGGAAAGCAGACAGACAAACTTTGCAAAGAGACCTGAGAGAGATGGAAGAAATCTGTAAAGTTTGAGCAATTTCTAATTTGATAGCTTTCGCCGTGGATTGAGTCAAATGAAGGGTTGCATCCACAGAATTTATTAGAAACCCAAGAAATTCCATCTGAGTGGCAGGTACTAAGATTGATTTTTCTTTGTTGATGAGAAATCCTACATTTGAGAGAAGAGCGCAAGTAAACAGAATCAGATTCTGAAAATTTTGACACAGAATATCGTCCAGATATATTATTAGTCTGATATCCTGAGACCTGAGATGGGCCACGACCAGCTTCTTGAGTTTTGTGAAGCACCATGGTGAGGAAGAAAGTCCGAAAGAAAGAGAGAAAAACTGTTATCTTTTTCCCTACTATGGAAATTGGATATCTTTCCTGTAATTGTGATGAATGGGAATGGTGAGATATGTGTCTTGCAAATCAAGCGCACCATCCAACTGTTTTTCTAATAAAGCATCTCTGAAATGGACTATAGTCTCCATTTTGAAATGTCGATAAACAACAAACTGGTTAAAGTTTCTGAAATTTATGACAGGTCTCATCTTTTTATTCTTCTTTAGAACTAAGAAAAACTAACTTAAAAGCGTGAAGGATAGAGGAAGATTCATAAATTGCTTGTATGTGTAAGAGAGAAAGAATTTATTGGGACATTAAGGCAGACATTTCGGTTGAGAACTTTAGATGAGGGGGAAAGACAGTTTGTGAAGGAACTGCATAAAGGTTTATAGAGTAAACATGTACTGTGTTTAACACCCAAGGATCGGAAGTGAGAGTTTGCCATTTGTTTAGGAAAAGTCTTAAATGACCCCCTATGATGTGCAGACCAGAAGGAAGACTAGCTTGTTGAGTTTGTGTTCCTGTAACTCTGTAACTTCTTTGACCGCGACCATGGTAACCCCTTCCTCTTTGCGGGTAGAATTGAGGTCTGAACTATTGGAAACTTGAATTGTTGAAGTCTTTGAATCCATGATTTTTTGAAGTTTTGGCCGGTAAAGCAGCTCCAGCTCCTGCTGGCCCTGGAAAAACATGATGAAAAAATACTTTTTTGAGGCATTGTTGAGCTTTATCCAAAGAGGCAAAAGTAGTAATGTATTTACTTAATTCCTTGATGAAGGAATCGTCAAATAACAAACCTTCTGTTTTAATGCCAGGATCCATTGTTGCGAGGTTTGCTGATCTGGGGTCTGGTTTTAAAAGTAATACTTTTCTTCTTTCATGGGCAGTAGCCGAGTTGGCATTCCCAAATCAACAAAGTGCTTTCTGGGTCCACATGGACAGCTCTTTGCCGTCAACCTGGCAGTCTCGGATAGATCCAGAATACGGGAAAGAGGACCTACAATTTCCAACATCTTATCCTGAGAAGTTGACCAGGCCTTATCCACTTCCTTCCGTGGATTTTTTCCAAATTATGAGAAAAAAGCAAGCATATTAGGATCTATTGTGGGAGTAGAAATAATCTGAGAAGATAAAGGTCTGGGCCATTTGGACTTTAGTTTAGCTATGGTCTGTTTATTTAGGGCAAAACGGAGTCTAGAAGAAATATACTCCCCCACGTGGTGAGACGGAAGAGATTCTGTTGAGTTCGGATGATGGATTTGTTTAGGATCAAACATAGGATGACCATCTGTATCTAACACTCTTTTAAAATTATAGGGGTCCTTACATTTGAAAACCATTTTTCTCTTCTTTTCTGAGGGCCCGACCAGAAATCTGAATCCTCCACCCCATCATCCTCATCATCCTAGTCAGGATAACCCATCATCATCAGTGTCTTTTATATCAGAGATTACAATTTTGGAATTTTTATTTTATATTTTTTTATTACTTTTTGTATTTAGTGTAAATTGTAGCATTCCACTCCTTAGGAGGAGGTCTTGGAGGAGCTTCGTCCTCAGTCCCATTTGAGAAAACCTCACCAGTCATTAGCACACTATTTGGTTTTAAAACTGCTGTTTGATCTGATTTAGTGGATGGATGGCTCACCATGGCTTTGAGCTTTCCGCTTTCCCCCGCAGATTGGGCCAACAAAGTTTTAGATATTGGATTGATGACAGTTTTCAATATTTTTTGTAACCCTGTCCATAGATGAGGCAACAGCTTGTTCCACGGAGGATTGAAAAAAACCATTGAGGTATTCCTGAAATCTTCCCCATCATCTTCATTGTCGTAAACAATTGATGAAATGCCCACTTCCATGACAGGAGAAAATATGAGAAAAAACTAAAAATGTCCGAAAACACAGTAAATTAAATTTTGGAAACTAAAGGGTTAACCAAAGCACCCAATACGAAGGGAAAAAGGTCTCCATCAAAGGGAGGAGACACGCTGTAGAACAAAAGTTGAGGCAAAGAAGAGCGCGGAGACAAGGTGAGCCCGAGTCATGTCTTACAGCTCCGACGTCAGAAAAACCGATTGGAGTAAGGACACGCTGCAACACCAGAGTCAGAACAAACTGAGAATGAGAGGGGCTTGCAACAGGTAAGCGAGCATACAAATTGAGGTGAACCAGTGCCCGTTGTGCTGCGCCACAAGGTAATGGTGGGCGTGACCAATCGCAAATGGTAAAAGGAGGAAGGGGAGGAAAGACGCTCATGTGCACGCAGTGGCTGAGAGAGAAGACAGGCAATAATTGCTGTAAACAGTGGAAATGGTACAAAATATCAGTAAACATAATGCACAAATCTCATAAAGTAACAGAATAGTGATAGATAAGTAGAATAATACAAATAATACTTATCTTGACTACGAGCAGCTACAAAAGAGGATTGTTTGCAGTGAAGATAAGTATTATAGGGGTTCCTGGGGCATGATTGGTTATGTGTACTACTACTATGTGTCTCCAATTGGCTTATTGGTTTTAAGCCTAATGGGAGTTGCAGTTGTTCAATGTTCTTGACTGCTGCTATTTAATAAATGCAAGATTAAAAAAGCATAATAGGAGCCTCTGTTCTTGCCATAAAATTACAAGCCATTCACAGCAATATTAGCTGCCGTATTTTACTGCAATCACTCAAAAATAACGCATACAGCAAGAACGCGAGCGTTTGTGACTCACACCGCTTGTGTTTTTCCTGCTATTTTTTATTTTTCCAAAATTGGCGCAAGGAATTATTTCACGTTAAAATACACTGGCAAATGACAGATTCGCATTCTGAATAATAACGTGTCATATAGTATCATTTTCCTGAATTTTCATATACTTACATATCAAATTACTCATATTTCACACATCCCTACTTTTTAGTGAAGCATACTAGGAAGAAAATGCATGAGTCAGTATTTCACAAATTAGTTGTGAAAGCCTAAACTTCATGGGCAGTGTCCTTGCCATTACAAAAATCGCAGCTACCATTATTAGCCAAAAGCGCAACAAGAGCCCTGGAACAGACCAAGTTCCTTTCGAGCTTTACTTTAAATGCTGTCATCAGTAGTGGATATGTACCCAGTTCTTGGAGATCATTGATAATTATTCCTCCTTATAAAAATCGTAATCGTCTAGATCCAGCAAATTGCTGGCCAATTTCACTGCTGAGCAGGACAGTAAAATCTATGGCAAGGTTGTACTAGATCAAATCCAACTTACTGTGTGCATATAAACTTGACATTAGATGGTATCCAGGCTGGAATTGGAAAAAGGCTAGGCATTATTGTACAGCCTGTGATGTTATACATAATGGATACAATACTTTTTTGAGGGATTGTTGAGCTTTATCCAAAGAGGCAACAGTAGTAACGTATTTACTTAATTCCATGATGAAGGAATCATCAAATAACAAACCTTTGGGCATATTTACAAGAAATGGTGATAACTATCGCTAACGCTAGTTAGCAGCAGTTTTTCTATCGCCGTGTACCGCAGAAAACTATCGCCTTGTTAGCGACGTATGTACAAGACGTCGCTACATGGGGATAGCTTCAGGGATCAGCGGTGAAAACTGTCGCTAACATTAGCGTGATGGTGATAGGAATTCCGGCATTAGCGGGCAAAAACCAACGAAAGGCCCATTAGCGGCAAAAAAACTCACTTTAGTCAGCCCAACGTGAGATTTTTTTGCCTCTAATGGAGAAAATAGCCTATCAGTCGACCTCCAATAGAAAATAGGCAAAAAAAACAATGAAATGCAGAATGGAGCAGCCAGGGCCAAGTGCAGCACACATCAACAACCCCCTCAGGCCACCCAACATCCAGGATGACCAGGATGAGAGCCTGGATGGCTCGCTGGACCTGCGTCTGGAGCCTGGATGCGTCGCTGGACCTGCGTCTGGAGCCTGGATGCCTCGCTGGACCTGCGTCTGGAGCCTGGATGCCTCTCGCTGGACCTGCGTCTGGAGCCTGGATGCCTCGCTGGACCTGCGTCTGGAGCCCTGGATGCCTCACTGGACCTGTGTCCTGGAGCCTGGATGCCTCGCTGGACCTGCGTCTGGATCCTGGAGTGGGATGCGGAGGAGCTGTGGAGTCGATGAGCCGTGGCGGTAGACAATGAGGCGCGGCGATCGCTCGTACCTGGTGGTGAAGCCTGGTCGGTCGCATGGAGACACGTTGCTGACCTGTGTGAGAAGACCGCCTTGCGCCCCTTGGAGCTGTGAATGGTAGAGGCGGCTCCTGCGCCACCAGCGTAGGAAGGTCTGTGTGCATACTATGATCCACCACTACTCCGGGGTGCACAGAGAGGATTACCAATGGTGGGCGGCACCTCTCTGCATCACAGGCCGGATGAGTTGCGCTGGCCGGACGCTGTGGAGGGTGTGGCCCCTGAGCTGCGCCAAACTTGTGTTGCGGGAGCACTGCAAGGCAAGTTCACGCTTAAGGGAGACCTGCTGCATCAACTGCATCGGGAGGTTCACCAGCGGACTTGGCGGGGACTGCTGTACCCACGGTGTGAAATCCCACCTGGCTGAGGGCTCCTGCTGGGTGAGTCACAGATTTGGAGAGAGTTTAGCGGATTGCGCCACGGTGTCAATGTCCAGGTAAGGAGAAGGTGGGACACGTAGCGGAGGAGCCCGGGGTCGAGTCGCCCAGGCCTGGCACCAGTAGATGACGCACCCCCAGTGTTGGCTCATCCGCTATGGCGGAAGAGCGTCACCCCACTGCTTCCAAGCAGTGCCAAGAAGGAACAATCATCACATGATGATAACTTCCTGATGTTATGGTGCCCATGTTTCCGTTGCGGGCTGGAGGGTGGGTAGGGCTGTTCCACTCACGGAGCAGGGCAGCGGCGGAGTGGCATGCCCACTCAAGTGCGCAGTGACTGTTTGGTCGGACCGCTCAGGCCGCACAAAGCAGTCATGCGCACTGTCCTGTTCGCAATGCAGGCTGCATTACAGCCTGCATGAGAGCTATGCCCCACCTCCAGCCCCTGGCTGAACGCCTCGTCCCGGCGCCAATGACCAATCCCAATGCCGCATTGCAGCGTTGTGATTGGCTTACGGAAGGAGCCTGGCTGCCTACTTCCTGTTCCTGGAAGCAGACTCAGGCGAGCAGGAGCAACGAGACACGGGACACGGCCTCGAGGTAGAATTTCTCTCATGTAAATATTTACAACACCCGCTCACACACACACCCCCGCATCCAAGCCCCATCCAGTGTCCTTTCCGGCGTTTCCCACCTCCCAGCTGTCCAGTCCCCCCTGCAGCACTTCTCAATGGCGGCCGGTATATATGGAGTTACGACGCATACCTTCATATCGCATTCCATTACAATGCATAGTAATACTAGAGCATATTGCAACAGTAGGGAAGGTGTTGGATTGCGGAGATGTAAACATTACTATTCCCACTTCAGTGAGTGCAACCCTAAAACTGACCCTTGCACCCAAAGCCAACCCTGAACCCTAAAATTCATTTTTGAGGCCCCAAAACACACCCTAAAAATCATATTTGACCCAAATGCACACCCCAATTTTCATATTTGACCCAAATGCACACCCCAATTGTCATATTTGACCCAAATGCACAGCCCAATTTTCATGATTGACCCCAAATTTCAAATATTACCCCATAATACACCCCACATTTCATCTCCGACACCCAAAACCCATACCCACCCTAAAAATTATAAATACCCCATTACTGACCTCACAATGCGTTGTAATGGAATGCATTGTAAAGGCGCCTGCGTTGTTGGATTTGCGTTGTAAAGGCATTACGATGTAATGCCTGCGTTGTAATGGACGTCTCCCGTGCCAAAGGCAAGCCATAGGCAAGCCCGTCTGCATCTGTCTGCCCCTGGACTGCGCTCAGCACCAAGGAGCCTTCCTCTCGGACACTCCACCCCTACGGCGCCAGCACCCTCCTCGCCATCAACCCTGGACACCACATCGCCTGCCAGGACCAACATCTCCTCCGGACCGGACAACACCATCACTGACTGCTACTAAATCACCTGCAAGGACCACCCGACCGTCCAGGAGGAGGCATTGCTATCACCTAAAGAAGCACACTCCGACTGACCACGCCCTCTAATGACCCAACGGTGACCATGGAACACCTTAACTTCCAGATCAGGACCAACCCCATCCTCTGCGGCACCCTCATCTGCAGGCCCCCCGGGCCATGGTCACCCATTCTCAAATACCATTGTAGACCTCATTGCACAACAGGTTCTCCCATCCACCAACGACATCCTACTCGGTGAACTCAAGTTCCACCTGGACAACCCCAGTGTCCAGAACACCACCCCCTCCTGGGGTAGCTCCCCAACATCAGACTCAAGCAGCTAGTCACCGCAGAAAGCCACATAGCAGGACATACAGTCGAGCACTTCTCCTCCGCCAGCAGGACCTTCAACTACAGCCACACCACCGGACTCTCCTGGACCGACCATCATTGTATACATCACGTCTTCACCATGCCCATCGTACACAACCGCCATCATCTTCCCCCTCGCAGCTGGATCAAGGCCACCGAAGTACATCTTGTCAACTCCCTCAGCACTACCACTCCGCCAACGCTTACAGACGATGACACCGCAGCGCGCAACCGCCACCGATGGATCTCCAACTGCGCTGACACCCGGCCACCCCTCAAGAACGGCACTGCATCAGTACCTTATGCCTGCATGATGGCAGGCGTAAGGGTGACGCAGTGCCACAGGGATAGGCTGGCCCCATGCATTGCTGGAGTTGCGTCATGGTTGTGACACGACTACAGCAATGCGTGACTTTAGCGCAGACAGATACGTCAGGATTCGAGACGTATCTGTCATTACTTGCGTCATGGAGCGCTGTCCAGTGAATACAGTGCATCAATGGTGTCGCAAGAAGGGGGTAGTGAAAAGTGTTGCAACGCTGTCTTGTCGCAGCGCTGCAACACTTTTCATGAGTGATACCCAGGAATGCGCACTATCTTATTGATGGTGCGCAGTCCTGCCCTGTAGTTTTGTCGCAGGGCAGCGCAGCAACATTGCTTGCAACGCAGTCCAGCAACAAAACCTTATGAAATGAGGCCCCAAGTGTTATCTCCATTTTTAAGACCAGCTATTTTCTGGTCTTAAAAAACTGCCTCTAACTGCAGTTAGAGGCAGTTTTTTTGGTCCTCCAAACTTAAAGAATCCCCTTGTAAATATCGCGAAGTGGGGTTAGCGAACGTTTTTGCACGGGAACGCCTCCCTTGCATGTCATTATCGCTAACAGAAGTGGTGATCTTTATAATGGACGTTTTCGCCTGAAAACTGCCGCTAACAGAGGTTAGCAACAGCTTGTACATATGGCGATAAAAATATCGCCGCAAAACCGACGGAAAAGTGCCACTAACGCGGCGTTAACTCCTTGTACATATGCCCCTTTCTGTTCTAATGCCAGGATCCATTGTTGCGAGGTTTGCTGATTTGGGGTCTGGTTTTAAAAGTATAATTTAATGTATAACATCACAGGCTGTACAATAATGCCTTTCCGTTTTCCAATTCCAGCCTGGATACCACCTAATATCTAGTTTATATGCACAGTGTTGGATTTGATTTAGTACAACCTTGCGATAGATTTTACTGTTCCGTTCAGCAGTGAAATTGGCCAGCAATTTGCTGGCTCTAGATGATTACGTTTTTTATAAGGAGGAATAATTATCAATGATCTCCAAGAACTGGGTACATATCCACTACTGATGACAGCATTTAAAGCTGTTTGCATGTCACTGCAGTAAAGCTCGAAAGGAACTTGGTCTGTTCCAGGGGTCTTGTTGCGCTTTTATATATATCATATATACAAAACTTAAGAGCGTATCTTTGTACATGACTTTCTTTGAACTGAAGACATCCTTTGATTAAGTGAACTGAAATCTGCTGAGTCAAATGCGGCAGCAATAAGGAATGCCAGATTAGCTGATCATGGTCCTGAAGCACTTGTATAATCTCACACTAGCGTTAGGTATGAAAGGTCTCGCAAATGTACCAACAAATTCTCCATAAACTCTCGAGTCCATCAGGTATGTGTATTTGACTTTTGAATGTCAGAGACTACCTGGCCGACCTGAACTTTGCCAAATTAAAGCTGACAGGGGAAATAACTGCAATACTTTTGTTTCCAGATGGGTGGTGTTATTGTCTAGAACTGAAATACCATTGTTTCAAGGTACACGTAGACTGTAGTTTTACAATGATTTATTGAGGGTGAACTAATAAGACTGAAAGGACCCAGGATCAACTAAATAACTGGACTTGTATCATAACATAACAACATGCCATGTAAAAACACATAAACAATCAGTGGGAAGAAGGAAACCTTAACACCTCATAAAGCAGAGGCTACACTTCTTCTCCCTCTCAAAATGAGACTGAAAAACTAAACAGCAAAAAAAGTTCCACAGAGGCAAAATGGATGAAAAATTATATGTACATTTTTTTAACCGAACACAACCACCATTGTAAGAAATTGGGTGATTAATTGAGAGGAGTGGAAGCTCCTCTCATATAATAAATACAATCCTTGTCAGCTTGAACCACAAAATGTCACTAAATTAACCTGTTCTTAACCCTATGGTAGCTTTGCATAGAGGCAGTCAGGCTTGACTTAGAGGCAATATGTAAAGTATTTATGCAGAATACAACAGTATTAAAGTAAAAAAACAGCACAAGAAAAATCCCAAACCAATTTAGAAAAACAGAGTAAATTCTAATAAATAAAATGACTCCAAAGCTGATTAAATTTAATCAGTAAAACCAGATTTGTGAATAAAAGGTTTTAGGGAACAATAGCGTCTAAAAGGTCAAAGCGCCAACCACAGTATCTGGTCGCCCGAGAATTGGGCAAAGTCAAAAGTTAAGGACCAGTGCATTGGAGCATGAATCTAATAGCAGGGGTGGTTTGGGCCTGGTCTCAGCTTACATTTGGACTTAGAAAAGTGTCAGAAAATGTTCTGGAGAGGTAGAGTTTCAGTGGGCAAGGCAGCAGGCTGTATCTGAGGACCTGTCATCAACGACAAGAAGCCACTGGACGAGGTCTTGGTTTAGCCGTCAATGAATGTGGAACAAAGCTCTGAGTGGGAGAAGCCGGATTTCCAGACCAAGGAGGTCGTCATCATCGATGGGGTGCATATCGTCGTCAAGCCAAGTGAAGATTTCTACCTTCAGACTTAGATGTTTTTCTGGAGCTCAGATTCACCCAGCGAGATGAGGCTGCAGGCTCCTCTGAAAAGTATTTGCTGCTGTGGAGAAAAATGCAGCCTGAGCTACCGCAAAGTCAGGTTGACTGGCGATGCACCTTGAGGGGATCGGCTGGCAGGTAGGTTCTGGTCTTCTGTAAGTTCTCCAGGCAGTTTTTGATAAAAAGTATTCTAAGTCACAGATTTTAGATTCTAGTAGGAGGTTGCCATTTCAGAACCACACCAAGGGTCCAGTACCTGGGGAGGCACTCTTTGGGGGGATTGGAACTCACTTTAGAAGAGGGAAGCAGCAGGGTTCAAGGCCTCAGCAACTTATTGTGTCCCTGTAGCACACACAGGAGGCCTGTCAGCTTTCCCTTGGAGTCACTCTGGTGGTCCTGGGTTCAAGGAGGAGGCCCAGTTCTCTTTCTTCACAAAGCAGGGCAGCAAGACAGTCCTTTCAGCAGCAGGGTAGTCTTTCTGGCAGAGGAACAGCACAGCAGTCCTTCCTCTTAATCTTCCACAGGTCCAGCAGTGTACTGAAGAGTAGTTCTGGGGGGTTGTAATGAAAGGTAATCTCAGATCTCCCCTGGACCAAGGTATGTACCGTCACTTCCCCAGGGCGAGAATATCAGTTCCAAACTTATGGAATATCACACATGCACAGCACTTCCTAAGGCGGGCAAACTTTCAACACTCCCCCAAAGGCAAGGCAAGAAAACAAATTCACATAGGCCTCCTCTAGATCAAGGTAAAACACACAACACTTTCCTAGAGCGAGATATACTTTGCGCATCACTTGCCAGGAGGGCACTCTCATCACCTCCTACAACAAGGAAAAGGCGAATTCATACATATGGAATATATTTATTAACACAATACTTCAATCACAGACAGGCCGAAGGCATTAATCATGGCAGACTTCCAACTAGCAAATAACTGATTGAAATAAGCAATCAAAAATGAATATATATGTAGAAATGTATATATGTATGGATGTAAGAATCAGAAAATAAGAAGGAAAGGAAAGCATCAGTAAAGAATCAAGAGACAGTTAGTAGCAGAGACACCTCACCGACTGCTTCTTCATTCCGCCCCACTTCGCCCAGGGGAGTCAGTTTCTTGGGCCGGGCAGAAGCTCCAGTCGAGACACAAGTCCCCACTCTTCCGCGGCAACACGTCTGCTCCACGGCGTGAACTTCCATCAGGCTGTCGAAAGCCTCCCCCTTTAATACTAAAAAACGTAGGACGAGACTTCTAGCAAACCTCGCCCTCTTTTCTCATGAGAAAGCTTGTACCAGTCTGCGTCAAGGCCATACCAGCCGTATTATGGCTCCGAGACAGACCGCGCACATTCCTCTCGATAAAATCCAGTTCTTTCTGGTCAGTGAAGTGTGAAAAACAGATGGAGAGCAAAACATGCCCTCCCACCTTGCGAAGCTCAGAAAATGGCGACAGTCAAGAAAATGGAGTCGCTTATGCAAACACTATTCTATGCGCAAAAGAGCAGAATTAGTATGCAAGGTAACATGAGATCATGTCAAAGCCTGTCGCAAGCATTGCCCTACTTCTAATATCAGTCTACATTGTATAATAATACGCTAAGCAGATCTGAGATGGTGCTGCTCGATGATCATCACAGGATATCTGACCACACGAGTGGCTCATTCATCACATTCCATCCCATGATCATCGATCAGTACCATCACCAAGAACTAAAATTAAACGATGTGTAAACCATCCCTGGACCAATGACTACTATAACATATTGGCCTAGCATTAAGAACACGAGGATGGAACATAGAAAACAAATTCGGCACGCATTGAATGTAGCAACATAAGAAAATAATGATACACACTGCTAATAATATACCACCTAGAATAGAGCGAAGGTATCCAAGATCCGGCAGCCACCCAAACAACCAGTCCCACCACCCTCTATCAACATCTTGTCTGATTTCTTCAGCCAATCTATGCAAGACTTCAATATGGGACTGGATAGATAGGGAATGGTCCGAAAGATTAAAGCAACACATGCCTTCAAAATCAGAGCAACCGTGATCATCTTTCAAGAGTAAATAATCAATCGCAGCTCTATTCTGCAAAATAGCTTGTCGTGCTCCACTCATATCTAATAAAAATTCAGATAAAGCAATAGATGTATGGTTAATATTCTTGACCATAAGACAGGCCAACTCGCTAACAGCTCTAGCATTATAAATTGCTAAACCTGGTATCCCTACTAAACTAATATATTCAGATTTCGATAATAAATGCAGGTTAGAGTCACAAGTGTCAGTCAGTTCAACGGTTTCTCGAGCAGTTCGAACATGAGCCGAAGGGTCCAATGGAAACATCATTAGACTTAATCTAGTAAAAGCACAAGGGCCACCTGTAATGATCGCTGGGATATTGGAAAAAGTCACATTACCACAGGAAAACAACCAACCTACGGGTAATCGGACAGGTTTAAAATGACTAACAGCAATTACTACACTTCTACATATCATATCATTGCGTACACTGGTACACATCTGATCGTTTCTATAGTGGCATAAAAGTTTCTCCTTTTGGGACATGACTGATGAATTATTGCTCAATTTGAGTTCAGCACACTTGCCAATCAAGTTCGAGTCACAAGTTAGGTTATAGCAAACATCACCTTCGGTGATATTGTAAGTAATAATCTGGGCCATGTTCTTTCCATTATTATTTGTACTTTCAGGGCAGGATCTGCAAAACTCGTAAAGGGACAAATGGGATCGGACTCATGCTCTTCCACTGCACCGTCTGAGTGTGTGACATTGAACGTCTGCAACAAAACACTGGCGGGAGTAGGCACTGTCACAAGGCACGTTGATACTATGTCCTAGACATTCGCATATTTGACATGCAGAAATATGAACGATTCAGCACTGTCCGCGCCAAGTGCTCCCAAACGTTAGTCTTCTGAGTCAGAATCGTAGTCTGTCTGCGCTGGCGGTCGGCCTCTTCGCGATAAGGAACCTCTCGTCCCTCTCGGCTCCAGGCGCACCAAGCCAAAAGGAGTCCAGCAAGCACACATACCACACCAGAATACAGAACAATGATCTAAAACGAACGGGAACACAAACAAGTATTATTCATTCTTGTAAGTAACATTTGTCAGCTGGCACATGTTCCCATTTTTCCTGTCCAGGTTTGATCACTAGTATGACATTATCTTTGCCCATTGCGATTACTTCTGCCTCTTCTGGGGGTGCATTGGGTGACTGTACCCACACTTTGGCTCCTGGGCTTTTATCAGTTGAGCCAAAACCTCCTTCTCCACGTACAGTGAGGAGGGTTGGGGCAGTCCCCTTACTTCACACCTCCATATACTGGCATTATCACAATCTGGGCAACTCTGTCACCAGGCTGTACAATCAGATCAGCATCACCACTGTTAAGTAGGATGACTTTAATTTCACCCTGATAATCTGCATCAATAACACCTCCCAGCACTTGGATGCCTTTCAGAGCTAGTCCAGATCGAGGCGCAATTAAACCAAAGTGCTCCGGGGGTATCTGAATTCCAATTCCAGTTTCAACTGGAGTAGTTTCTCTCGATCTAATTCTGTACATCTTAAAAGCATGTAGGTCAAGACCAGCAGCTTCTGGCGTTGCTCTGTATGGAGCCAAGGCTCCCGGTACTGTTTCCCAATAAACAATTGTGTTGGTAGCCACAAAACAGGCTGAATCTGTAGAGATGGAGTCAACATTCGAGTCAAAGGAGTTTCAGAATTAGCTAATGGTCTATTATTTAAAATTTGCAAAGCCTCATTCAAATTGTCACGCCAATTTTTCAAGGAACCATCAGACAGCTTTTTAAGTTGATCTTTTAACAATCCATTCATGCGCTCAATTAAACCCGCAGCCTGCGGATAATAAGGTATGTGAAAAATCCACTCAATATTGTGCTGCACACAATACCCTTGCACCATTCTCCCTTTGGAATGCGAACCGTTGTCACTTTGGATTTGCAATGGAATTCCGTAATGTAAAACTAACAAGTCTAACGTTTTCAAAGTATTCACTTGGGTAGCACGTTTACATGGGAAAGCTAATAAATATCCAGAATATGTGTCCACTGCTGTGCACACGTATTGATACCCTCTGCTCACTGGTAATGGACCTATGTAGTCCATCTGCCAAATCTGTGCTGGTAACTTACCTCTGTTCAGCTGATCTCGCACTACTTGTGGGACTGATCTATGTCGGGCATGCTGACAGACGGGACACTGCAAAATCACAGTCTTGATCAAATCTAAGGGAATATGTATCCCGCTATTGGCTGCCCACCTGCTAGTAATTTGTTCTCCAAAGTGTCCACACTTCTGATGTGCCCACCTCGCAATCCCAACCAAGTCAGAATACTGCATTTCCACTTCTGCCTCTGAAATTTTTGCTTTGTCATCTGTGAGGGAATTAAACCAACGGTCAAGTGAGTCAATAGAACAATGAACATCTACATGATATACGGTAACTTCACTTTGGGTCAACATTGTCCAAATTTCTTTCCACAACTCCTTACCCCACACCTCTTTTGTATTGATCATCCAATTATGAACATGCCATGTCGGATGCCAAGTCGCTAGCCCATTGACTGTGGACCAAGAGTCGGTATAAATGTGACATGTTCCGGGTAATTCTTGTCTCAAAACTTGATAAACTGCATAAAATTCTGCAGCCTGACTACTCTTTCCATCTCCAGTAGTAGTTAACAATTTCTGAGTCACAGGATTATACGACACAGCCTTCCAGTGTCTTTTTGCACCAACATACCTAGCTGAACCATCAGTAAACCATATATACTTTCTGTCCTCCACGGACAAATCGCTAAATGGCCTACCCCACCTCACAGGGGATTCCTGTATTTTAGGTACGTCATGCAACATCTCAGTCTCTTCCATTGGCGCCTGCGCCACTCGTTCGTGCAACATTGCAACACCCTTAGGACCTATCCGGGCCCTATCCTGAATGTACCACTTCCACTTGATTACACTGGCTTCCTGTGCCTGTCCAATCCTATGAGTTTTAGGGGAACTCATCACCCACTGCATTATTGGAATCTCAGGTCTCAAAATCACATCATGCCCTACGGTTAACTGCTCCGTATCCACAAGAGCCCAGTAACACGCAAGCAACTGTTTCTCAAAAGGAGTATAACGCTCTCCGGCGGCTGGCAGTTTCTTCGTCCAAAACCCTAAAGGTACTTTAGTTCTTCCCTGTCTCTGCCACAAACTCCAATTCGCATATGGTCCCTGCACTGTTACATTCAGATTGACAGCTCCCTCTCGAACTGGCCATAAATCTAAAGCATGCTGGATAGCCTCTTTCGCCAATTCAAATGCCGTTTGCTGTTCTTCATTCCACTTAAACGCATTTTTCTTCCGTGTAACCTTGTACAAAGGGGCCAAGATCTGACTCAAATGAGGAATGTGTTGTCTCCAAAAACCAAACAGGCCTATGAAACTCTGAGTCTCCTTTCTATTCTTCGGTACTGCAAATTCCCTGATCTTTTGTCTCACTTGGGGCACTACTTCCCGATGTCCCTGATGCCATTGGATGCCTAAAAACTTTACACTCTGAGACGGACCTTGCAGTTTGTCGGGATTGATTTCCCATCCTTTACTTTGCAAATGCTCCACAAGTCTGTCTAATTGAGTTTGTACTTGTTCCTGCGTTTCTCCCTGTATCATCACATCATCGATGTAGTGACTAAGCTGCACTCCAGGAATGATTGACACTTCATCTAAATGCTCTGCCACCAGCCGATGACAGATCGTTGGACTATGCAAGTACCCTTGAGGTAAATTCTTGAATGTCATTTGTCTACCATCCCATGAAAAACTGAATTGCTCTTGACATTCAGGAGCTATTGGTATCGAAAAGAAAGCATTGGCAATATCAACAGTCGCATACCAAGTCCCTGAGTGTTTCTGTATTCTCTCAATCAAAGTAACTGTATCTGGGACAGCAACAGTCAAAGGTGGTGTATATTTATTCAATTCACGATAATCAACTGTCATACGCCAAGAATTATCACTCTTGCGCACAGGCCACACAGGATTATTCCAAGCGGTAGTGACCGGAGTCACCACACCAGCATCCATCAAATCCTGAATAGTCGCACTGATTTCTTCATGCCCACCAGGAATTCTGTACTGTTTCAAACAAATCACTTTAGTAGCCTGAGGCAATTTCACTAGGGGAATTTTCAAATGACCTACTCTCACAACGCTAGCTGAAATGTTTCGTTTTGATCCAAATTCATAATACCCATCTGCTAAGCACAAAGTCATTCCTTTCAAAATATCGATTCCAATTATATATTCCAAAAGGGGCACAATTAACACAGTATATTCTTTCTTTGGTATCCTCCCTATTTTCAAATGAATATTTGTTTGCACTGCCGGGTCTCTTTTCCACCCAAACCTGTAATGGTGAAGTACTGTCCACTACATTTCTTCGGTTTTCCATGAATCAAAGTGGCCTCCGCTCCAGTATCTACTAATGCTCGGGCCTTCTGAACATTACGATGTCTCCAATGAATATCTTTGTCAACGTAAGGTCTGTTATCTTTGCGAGCCCACCTCTGTACCGGAGCTTGACCGATTGCCTAGTCTGTCTTGTATCGGTCTTTTGCCCAAGACAAATCAGGATATACACTGTCGTATTTGCGAGGAAGAAAATCTTCTTCCGTTCTCCTCTCCCTCACAAGCCAATCATCTTCCGAATCTCTCTCAGCCTTTCTGCCGGAGAAGGCAGATTCCTCCCCTTCCCGGCGCGGTTTCTCCCTGTCCCGACGCGGTTTCTCCGGCGCTTCATTGTCACTCGTGTAAGATTGTTTTTGCTCTCTATCCTGTTTATGGACCTTCCTGCTTCCTTCTTTCTTATCTAAACCTCTCTTTCGGTACAAGTTCCACAAACTTGGAGTAGGTACTCCGCTAAAAGTTCTCTCTCCACACCGTCACTTAGTAAGGCCATAAACAAATCTCTTCTAGACAGCCTGTTATTGTCCGTACGATTCTCAGACCTAGAAGGTGTCTCTGTTTTTATCCACTCACCCAGTTCGCCTAGCTCACGAACTGCTTCAACCACCTGAGCCAAGGTGTTACCAGTCTGGTTAATCAATAATGTCATCATCACCTGTTTGTAAGCAGGAGGAGCAGTACAAATTATTTTATTTCGCACAGACGTATTCAACACTCCTTCCATGAGCCTATGTGCCTGATCTAGGAAAATAGAGGTCTTCATCACCTCCTCTTTCAATCTCTGTATCGCGTCTCTCAGAGTATACCAGGGTTTCTCATTCACTGGTCAATCTGACTCTGTCGGGTACTTGTGACTGCATCCAGCCACAGCCAATTGTAACAAGCTAGTCTGGTCTCCATCAATATAATTTCTAAAGTGTTTCTTGTACTGTAGAATCTAAACTAAGCGTACAAAATTTGACTGCATCTCCGTGGTCTAACATCACACCAGCAGCTCCCAAGTCATAAATGCGAACCATCCATGCAAGTAATAATTCCCCAGGCTTCTGCCGAAACCTATCTGAAATATCATTAATCTCCTGCAGAGTAAAATCTTCCATACTATCCATGGACACTCCCTGTGGAAAATTCGGACTACCTTGAATCTTTCTGCGGTAAATAGGTTGCGCTTGAACCACTTTACACTCCACTGCCTCATCCTTTTTCTTAGTCTGAACGGGCTCATCAACCTTATCACATTCTCCGTTCGAGTCCGAGAACTCCGAAGAATCCCAAATATTCCCGTCCCACTCTTCAGGATTCCAATCAATTCCAGCCTTTGAAATAGCTAAATGCACTTTTCTTTTATTAACTCTTCCTCTTCTATTCCTATACTTGTATTTAGCAATACGAACTGCGGCTCTCTCGGCTACAGTCTGATAAGTCTCTAACTTATCCAACAACAATTTATTCTGACAAGTTAACAATGTAGAAGCATTCCTATTTTCAACACTTTGTTTCTCTAATTTGTCATACTCATTTTGCAATTTGACACATTTTTCATGCATAATTCTGTAAGCATTTAGGAGAATCCAACAACTCCTTCCTAATGTAGAGAGTTCTTCTCCTTTCCGTATAGGCACTTTCTGCAAACACGCAACCACTTGGGCTGGTTCAACGTCAGCCAAACACGCACTCCAATTCTCACTCAATCCAGCACAATTAGCCCACTCATGGGCAAGCAACTCATACGGAGTCATTTCCCATCCGGGAATTTCAATTGGTAGTTGGGAGTCGGCCTTCGATTTTCTAGAAAACATAGGGGCACATTAGCAGAGGGCCTTATCGCCGCTTTAGCGGCACTTTGCCGCTAAAGCGGCGATATTTCTATCGCCCTATTAGCAAGCTGTCGCTAACAGCTGTTAGCGACAGCTTTATGGCGAAAGCTACCGTTTTGGTGCCGCTTTGCATGTCAGCGATATATACGCTAATGACATGCAAAGTAGGCGTTCCCAACTAAAAGCGACTGAAAACAGTCGCAAACACAACTTCCCCCTATTAGCAATGCCCGCGCAAGCGATAACAAAATTTGCACTAACCGTGATTATCGCTGGAATCTAACACCTGCTAAAAACCTGACTTAACCATTCTAGTCAATGGGAGGTGGATTGTAAGGTTAAGTCCTCACCTGCCTATTAGCAAGCTTTCCATTAGCGCATTGAATTTATCGCTGGATTTCTTGCGCTATTGCTGGGTTTCACCGCTTATCGCTGGATTTTTATCGCCTTGGAGATAAGCGTTGATAATAACGCGTTATCTCTGCGATGAAATCCAGCGATAGCCGGCGATAAAAAAAACAGCGCTAAGTGCGCTTTGCGATAATTATTGCAATTCCTTGGTAATATCCCCCGCAGTTCTTTTTCCCCTTAATTCCACCCCTTCGATCCTGTGAGTCACGACGCCAAAATGTAATGAAAGGTAATCTCAGATCTCCCCTGGACCAAGGTATGTACCGTCACTTCCCCAGGGCGAGAATATCAGTTCCAAACTTATGGAATATCATACATGCACAGCACTTCCTAAGGCGGGCAAACTTTCAACACTCCCCCAAAGGCAAGGCAAGAAAACAAATTCACATAGGCCTCCTCTAGATCAAGGTAAAACACACAACACTTTCCTAGAGCGAGATATACTTTACGCATCACTTGCCAGGAGGGCACTCTCATCACCTCCTACAACAAGGAAAAGGCGAATTCATACATATGGAATATATTTATTAACACAATACTTCAATCACAGACAGGCCGAAGGCATTAATCATGGCAGACTTCCAACTAGCAAATAACTGATTGAAATAAGCAATCAAAAATGAATATATACTTGTAAATGTATATATGTTTGGATGTAAGAATCAGAAAATAAGAAGGAAAGGAAAGCATCAGTAAAGAATCAAGAGACAGCTAGTAGCAGAGACACCTCACCGACTGCTTCTTCATTCCGCCCCACTTCGCCCAGGGGAGTCCGTTTCTTGGGCCGGGCAGAAGTTCCAGTCGAGACACAAGTCCCCACTCTTCCGCGGCAACACGTCTGCTCCACGGCGTGAACTTCCATCAGGCTGTCGAAAGCCTCCCCCTTTAATACTAAAAAACGTAGGACGAGACGTCTAGCAAACCTCGCCCTCTTTTCTCATGAGAAAGCTTGTACCAGTCTGTGTCAAGGACATACTAGCCGTATTATGGCTCCGAGACAGACCGCGCACATTCCTCTCGATAAAATCCAGTTCTTTCTGGTCAGTGAAGTGTGAAAAACAGATGGAGAGCAAAACATGCCCTCCCCACCTTGCGAAGCTCCGAAAATGGCGACAGTCAAGAAAATGGAGTCGCTTATGCAAACACTATTCTATGCGCAAAAGAGCAGAATTAGTATGCAAGGTAACATGAGATCATGTCAAAGCCTGTCGCAAGCATTGTCCTACTTCTAATATCAGTCTACATTGTATAATAATACGCTAAGCAGATCTGAGATGGTGCTGCTCGATGATCATCACAGGATATCTGACCACACGAGTGGCTCATTCATCACAGGGGTCCAATATTTATACCTGGTGCCAGTGGGGGGATATCACGTCCTACCCCCACCTCTGGTTCTGGAAAGTTCTTCCCTTTCCCTGTCAAGGGTCCAAACTGTCTGCGGTGACAAAAGGACGGTTTAAGCCTGGCATGCGGTTTATTTTGTCAGTTCAAAATGGCAGTTTATAACTGCACTACAGGGTGCAGTGGCAGGCCTGAGACATGTTTTAAAGGGTATTGGAGTGGGTGGCACAACAAGTGTTGCAGGCCCTCTAGTAGCATTTAATTTATAGGCCCTGGGTACATGTACTATCGTACTAGGGACCTACATGTAAATTGAATTTGTCAATTAGGTGTAGGCCAATTTTAACATGTTTTAGGTAGAGTGCACAAGAACTTTAGCACTGTTTAGAAGTGGTAAGGTGCACAGAGGGCTAAAGCCAACTAAATCAAATTCAGCAATACTTTACTTTATTGTGTCGGCCTGTCAAAGCCAGGCCAACAATATACAATACAAGATCTACACAATTTAATAATTTAATCACATACTCCAATTGTTATACGTTAGCATTATTACTAAAAAAGACTAAAACCAGTCTACACTGTTGACAAAACCACTCTAGGAAATGAACAACCAAAAAAAAGTGATAGTGCATAGCCATCGGCCGGCTCTGAAGTGCTGGTACTTATAAAAATACATCACGTGCAGCTGGCCGAAATGACATCTTATTAAAAAGCTGCAGAGGCATTTTAAGAATCATCCAAAACAAATTAAATCACAAATTAGAGTGCTTCTCGAAAGAGACCCCTGACTTGCCATAGATAGATATTGGTGACTCTAATGCAGACTATAGTTTATGCAGTTAAAAGTGAGTAGGTAACAACTTCATTAAGAGTCCTGGTATAACAATGATAAGACCAATGTTCTAGTTACTCATCAAGCCACATATATATATGAGGCAACCTGGTTAAAATTTTGTTTGGAATCTGTGCGCACACACAAAGTCAAGGCATTCTTACAGTGTCCTATTGCATGAGAAATAAAAAGCGGGCAGAGGTAATCTCTTCTAGCTTTCAGGGTAAAAGTACAATACAACAAAAAGTGCATCAAAGACTCTATCCCACCAAAATCACATCTGCAAATAGGTGAGCAACTTCAGCCGTTTTCACAGGAGCTAGTATACTGTTTCACCGGCAGAGTACCTAGTCTGAAATTAATGTACAGGGATATTTTAAGGGGTGGGTTGAGCATGACCAGGTATGGTTCAAAAGTGAAGATAGGCTTAAAAGTCTGAAACTGGTCTATCTTCTTCCCTGGCTGATTTATGGAAATATATTGCCAAAACCTTTACTTTACAACCTTCCACTATCCACAATCATCCGTTCTGGTTCAAAACAGCAATCCACGCATCCTATGGTTTGCGAGGTAGTGGCCACATGATTGAACCAGGGTAATTTCACTTGGGCAGCTTGCAGCCAGACTCCTTGCATAATATTCAAATAAGATCTCAACCCTGGTTTTGTCCATATTCTTACCCAGTTTTGGATAGGACTTAATGCTGCATAATACTCAACTGATTTGATACCCAACTCATGTCCTAAAGCACACATCGGGGTCTTAAGACCAAGGAGAAATAAGAAGCTAAAAAAGCAATTCTCTGCCCTAACCAACCCCTTACCCTTTTTGTAGCCCCACATGCTCCATAAAGGCCTACCACAAGGGCTTGCACCCTATATCCTCAAGGGCAGGGGTAAACAATCTGCTCCCCTGGCTTTTAACAAAGTTAACGACACCACCAGCATATTGACTCAACTGTCGCCTCCCCTTTAAGTAGTTGGAGTCAAACCAAACTCCTAAGTAATCATAGAATTCAATGCAATCCAAAGCAATTCCATAAATTTTAAAGGAGCTCCTCAATTTAGGATTGCCCTTTAGGATTATATATTTTGTTTTTTCAGTGTTAATCAGTAGCTTCTTTATGTCACAGTAACTTTCAAATGCAATCAAGAGATTATGCATGGCTAATTCCGTGCATGACAAGAGCACTGCATCATCAGTAAAAAGCAAAAATTGTCGTTTGTTTAGCCCCCAAAGACCGGCACATCAAGATTCAAGGCTTTCAGATAGCTGGTGATATCATTGATAAAGAAATTAAACAAGGTTGGGGCCAGGATGCATCCTTGTCTGCCCCCAATATTGATGTTGAAGTTTTTGGTAGTTTCTCCTCTTAAGCCATATCAAACCGAAGAAGATTTATTGCTGTATAGTAGCTTAATTGTTGATACTAGTTTCGCTGGACAGCTGATGGTGTTTGCCAAAGTAGCTCACGGTTTACAGTATCAAAGGCTATTTTTAAATTGATGAATGTCAAATATAATTTAGATTTTTTTATGCTGGTATATTTCAGGCCGATGTTAAATAACCCCATTGCTTGGTCAGTTGTCCCTAGACCTTTCCTAAAACCTGCCTGTGATGCAATAATGATCCCATTGTCGCTCATCCCATCATCTAAGCGAGTGTGCAAAACCTTTCCATATATTTTCCGTTCTGCATTGAGTAGGGATGTTGGTCAGTAGTTGGCGGGATCATCCTGAGAGCCTTTCTCATAGAGGAGGGTGATTATGGCAGATGTCCCCGATGACAGTACCATCCTTTGGACCCATATCGCATTGTAGGCTGAGGTTAAAATAGGTGCCCATGTATTGAGCTCTGATCTAAATCTGTACGCTGGTATCCGGTCGGGAATTCAACAAAAATAGGAGAAGTGATGGCAAAAAGGTTTGGAGGACTACCACCCAAGGGTGTCAGGTATAAGAACCATCAATTCTTAAAGCATTGATGCACTATCCTAATGAAAACTTTGTGTCATGGAAGTGTCAGATGAAAGGTTTTCTTTGCTTGCTTTGAAGACATGCACGGGACACCTGTCAACGAATCTAAGGGAGACATTTTATTCTGGGCACCAACTCTAAATTCAGCCTTCTTGGCTCACAGGCTACTGTCATATTCTAACTTTCCCACTAACCATTCACACTTCTGATCATCATAGCCTCTACCTTCTGAGGGTTTATCAAGTTGGAGTGGGAATATACAATCTAACCACTACAAAGTCTAGCACTTTCCCTACTCTTGCTTACTTTGCATTGGGAATAGTAAAGCTGATCCCTTCAAAGTCCAACACATTCCCTACTGTTGCTTACGTTGGAGTGCCAATAGTAATTCTAACCTCTCCAAGGACTAACACTTTTCTTACTTTTGCTCATGTTTGAGTGGGAGTAGTAAATGTGACTCTCCAAAGTCAAAAACTTTCCTACTGTTGCTCAGGTTGGAGTGAAAATATTAATTCTGACTCTTCCAGAGTCCAACACTTTCCTGACTGTTGCTTACCACGGAGTTAAAATAGTAAATCTAACCCCTCCAAAGTCCAACACTTTCCCTACTGTTGCTTATGTTGGAGTAGGAATAATAACTCTGACCCCTCCAAAGTCCAACACTTTCCCTACTGTTGCTCAGGGAGGTGTGGAAGTAGTGAATTTAACCCCTTCAAGTCTATATTTTAGCTGATTTTCTTAAATTGTTGTAGTATATATTTTTGTGCTTTGATTTTAAGTTTTTAGACCTGCCATCTTTGGCGTGTTTCCCAAGTCTTTTTGCATTCTGCCCACTTGGTTTTGACTCTGTTTTTGCTGGTTTAGTGTTTCTGCGCACTTTCTCACTGCTGTTTAGTGTTAAAGTGCAAGTGCTCCTATGGTAAATTATGATATGGATTGGTGTTTTCAGGTTTGGCATTTTTGATTTACTGGTGAGTCCCTAGTAAAGTGCACTGAGAGTGCCAGGGCCTGTAAACCAAATGCTACCATTGGGCCTGCAGCACTGATTGTGCCACCCACAGAGGTAGCCCTGTAAAGGTATCTCAGACCTGCCACTGCAGTGCCTGCGCGCAGTTGTGAAAGCCATCTCGACCTGGCAAGTGCACCCACTTTCCAGGCCCCCAAACCTTCTCTTTTTTTACATGGAAGGCACCCCTCAGGAAGGCCCAAGGTACCCCCATGGGCAGGGTGCAGTGTATGTGAAAGGTAGGACATGTACTGGTGCGTGACAGTGTATTTCATTTTTCACTATTGAAAGGCTATCTGTCCCATAGGATAGAATGGGAAATACTTTGTAACATCTTACAAGTACAAATTCCCATTGGGACTGGATAGAGAAATGGAGTTTTGTATGCCTGAACTCAGAATATAAAAATGCATCTTATAGTAAAGATAATTTTTATGTTGTGTGTTTGAAAATACCACATTTAGAAAGTGGGTATTTTCTTGCTTAGCCATCCTATGTGCCTCTGCTAGGTTGTGGATTGACTGTCTGGCTTTGGAGTGACAGGGGCTGGGGATGTGCATTCTCTTCAGACAGCCACTGGGGGGTTGATGTGTGTCCTGCCTCTCCTAGATGAGTCAGGGCTGGGCTGAATAGACCTGGGCTGCATTTAGAGTAGTGGGAGCGGACCTTCCTGCACCTGAATAGGCCTGGTCTGCCTTGGACAATGTTGTCTCCACCTCCTACGAGGAAGCTGGGCCAGAGAGGACATAATTAGTTGGGACTGAGCACAGACACTCTCTGCCACAAGAGAACAAAGGGAAATGTGGTATAAATATTAGGGGCCCAGACCCCAGAACTTTAGAACTCGCTGGGATCAAGGAACCTGCCAAGGAGAAGAACTGGAAGAGCTGCCAGGAGGAGTGCTGCCACTTTGCTGTTTTGTTGTTTGGCTGGGGTGGCCTGCAGTTGCTGCTTCTGCCTTTGGCGGGGAAAGGACTGGACTGAACTTTCTTCACTTGCTGCTGAGTATCTCTAAGGGCTTGAGATAGAGCTTGCCTCCTGTTCATGAAGTCTCAGGGACAGCAAACACTTCACTTACCTCTGGGTACTGCCTCTGGCACCATGTGTCTCTGTTGCCACAGAGGCAAACCGCACCCCGACCCTGTCACCAAGACTGCTGATGGTTCCGTGACCGGAACGCACTGCAGAGGGCACCGCCGCACTTCGCACCGCAACCCTGGTCTCACCGATGATGACGACCACCGCAGCCACTGAGCCGCTGCTTGCACCGCAACCTGTATGCATTGCACTCCGCACTACCTTGCTTCACTCCACCACCCTGGTCTCACCGACGGCACCGCTCGTATGCTACACGCAGCACACCCTGTCCCACACCGCAGCCGCAGCTCACCGACGCCAGCCACTTCCACCGCCGATCCTTGACGCCCACCTAAGCTTGCACAGTGACCGTCACCCCCACAACAAGCACCGCCCGCTTCGCACCGCAGCCCTGGTCTCACTAATGCTGCTGGACGACTGCCACCGAGCCGCTGCCTGCACTGCGACCTGAGGGCACAGCACGCCGCACCGCACCACTCCACTTCACACCGCAGCCTCGACGACTGCCGTCACCGGAACACACCACCGCAGTCGGCCGGAACAAAAGGTACTGTTTACAAGTCTTCTGACACTGATGCCAGTCTGCGCCGATGCAGTCAACCGACACTGTTGGATTTTGTTGTTTTCAGCACTGCTGTAGCACTGGACGGAGCTACCAACTTCAAGGAACTGCATTTTTAAGGTTATTCTTGCAAAGTACAGATTTTGATTATTGTATGTTGGAATTTTATCGTTTTGGTCTTGTTTAACACAGATAAATATTGGATATTTTTCTAAACTGGTGTGGGGTCGTTTAGTATTGTTTTCACTGTATTACTGTACGTTATGTGCAAATGCTTTACACACTGCCTCTCAGATAAGCCTGACTGCTCATGCCAAACTACCAAGGGGGTCAGCAGGGGTTATTTCAGTAGTGTATCCCCCTTATCCTGACTAGGAACAAGGGTCCCTTCTTGGACAGGTTAAAAACCTGCCAACTAGAGACCCCCATTTCTAACAATAGTTCTTTGACATAAATTATTTTTTATTACTTTGTTTCTAGTTCTGTTTGTTATCATTCACTTTTTTAATGTTATTATATAATTTTTACATTTTGTAATACATAGTATCTAATAGTTATTTAGTTTTATAATTATTTTATTTATGTTTAGATTATAACTCCATTTATTTTGGGGCCCGAGTCTGTACGCTGATGAAATGGCCACCTTGCTGTGAAGCAGGGCTTAGTAAGGTCCAGTGATGGACTCCAGCGGTGCAGATGGAAAAGAATGACAGTACCGGGGAGGCGAACTTCAGATGAGCAGACGGGTACCTCGCTTCTCCACCAACGAGACACTGAATTACACCCAGATAGGGCCCTGAATAGCAACCACATCTCTTCCACCTAGGCTCCACGGTATGATGAGCTCGCTCGAGAACACCGAACAAACAATGAAAATGCTCAGATACCTGCATTTGCTTCATAGACACCTCTGATAAAGAATACACTTACTTTCCAGTGTCAATAGCACCCAGTCCAGACTGGATTCGTTTTTAATCTCCCACCAAATGTTACAGCGCTGGTCTTAGATAGAACAATGCTAGAGATTATCACTCTCCAACCACTGGCCAATATGTCTATTGACTGACATGGAACTAACTAAACCAGTGGGCAAACCCTGGCATCCCAACACCTACCATTACAAAATGTTCCCAGTAAAGGCATTTATGAAACCATGTGTCAACTGTCAAGACATACTTAGACGACAAAAACAGACATAAGCTAGCGAAGGCTAAAATAGAACATAATAACCTCTTCACTTCCAAACCAGAATACATTCTTTACAGATTTAAGGCCTGTCATTATGAACAGTGTGAAAAGGCGGGTAGATTACCTGCTGAACAACTTCGATAAAGAGTGGCAATGATTGTGATCACAGCTACAAAAAAGCAGACAGAGCACATAGTCAGGAGATAGCTAAAGCAATGCCACGTATTACAAACATCTATACACTCTGGAGATAGGAGCAAGCAGAGACTGGACTGACAGGTTCTCTGACACCATATAACTACTGTGCTTCAATGAGAAGTACAGGTTGCTTCTAGAGGGGTAAATAACCAACAAAGAGACAGCCCAGGCCACGGCCACCTGCCCCTGATGAAGACGGCTTCCCAGTGGAATTCTATAAATGGATGAAAGCTGAAATAACAGACTCGTATGCAGCAGGCAAAACACATAGGAAGTTTAGATGTGCTCTCCAACAGTTCCTGATAACAGTACTTTCAAAAGTCAACAAAGATTCTCTGTATTGCAGCATCAACTGCCCAATATCTCTCCTTAATAGAGACGTCAAAATCTCAGCAGGAATATTTGCCTCTGGTCTTAAGCAAGTTATACCCACACTCATACACCATACACAGGGGGGGTTTGTTTCTGGAAGGACATCCCAGAACCACGCATGCACATTGTCCCACCTTCTATGGCTCACTAAGGACATGCAGGGGATGCACTGACTCTAACATTCAGCGCCAAAAAGTCATTGGACTGGATCAAATTAGATTATCTCTTTTATATATTGCACAAACTTAGTTGGGGGGGGGGGGCTATATGAATATACTACCACTTAGGTTAACTCTTCCTATCAAACCATTCTCATATAGGAAGGTGGAAACACTAGGGATGTCCATTATCACTGTTGCTATTCCTATTGGCGTTACAACCCCTGGTGTGTACTTCCTAATAATACATAGGATATGCGCGTTTAGGAAACATAAACTAAGGGATTGGTGTCCAGACTGATTCCAGACACCCCCAAAGGATATGTTAGCCTTTAGACCAGCTAGCTCACAGTGCCACTATAAGCCCCCTATCCTTACCAAGGAGTGAATAGTTTCTGGCAACTATCGAACATGATGAGGGATCGTGGAAACATTACAGTACTTTTCGGTCAGTCACTCGTGCTCACTTCTTCTCAGAGAGATATACAGAATAAACAATGGGGACGTTTTAAATAAGCATTTATTGATCCAGTGTCATTCTAGTATAAAATACGTGTGCTGTTAGAATCATTAGACAGAAACAGATATATACAATTACAAGCACCAACAGAGTAAATAAAACGTAGAATTCTACCATGGTGCTAAAACAGTGAATATATGCAAGCATATAGATACATAGTAATAATCAAGCATACTCCTAAGATGCAAATCCTAGCTAAGCGTACCTAGCATTTATGTAGGTGTGAAGCCAAGAATCCCCCTAGGAAAGAGCCAACCCCATCACCCGATGAGAAAAAACGAAGGACCCCGTCTTGGCCGCAAGTAGGACACCCCGCAAGGGATGTCAGACCACTGCGTGCTGGAGTTTTTGCGTGTAGGGACTCCAGCGTCTTGTGTCAGCATGGAAGCTTCTCCTCTGGTTTGCCCAGCGAAGATGTGATGCTTATATACCCAGAAGGTACCCTCAGGGGTTCTACCTAGATGGTTAATGATACTGTGGGCCTGTCGTTCAAGGGTGATGATAGCGGTGACTTTTGTACAGAGTTATTATACAGAAGATGGTAATCCTGCAGTGTGATACTAAGAATCCTCATGCATAATTTCTAAGAAAACCACACAACATTTATTCGGCACATAACTAGGCAAAAGGTCAGCGCCAGAGGGGTTATGTAGAGCAAGGTAGGACAAATGTAGGTAAAAGGTCGTGCAGCTACCTAGGCCTATATTGGGGTACATTGGGGCTCATAACACCCACTCCTCATCCAAAGGACGATAAGATAAACTAATGATAAACTATGCCCATCTAAGAAGCATAAAAACATTGTTGAAAACAAATGTAAAAACATCTAAAAAACATAGTATATGTAAAAAAGATGTAAAAAGTAGAAAAGGAAAATAATCTATAAGTCCTCTAAATAGTCAATATACTGTTTGGACTAACTGAGCATATCGAAAGCCATGGTGCTCAGTGAAAGCAAAGAAAGAAAAATAAAACAAACGATGTTTCTGAATTCGAATTTGGCTTGTTTTGGACAAAGGCAGAATTGTTCCCATCACACGGAGAGCCAAATGTTTATGTGCTCTGTGCGGGAGACGCAACATCAGTGCTGCTTGCTTTCGCAGACGACGGTCCCTGTAACACCTCTTGGATCAGGTCAATGGAGCAAAGGTGATCTTCCCCGGTTCCCACAGCAGCCACTGAGGAAGCACTTGACACCTGTGAGCCTGTTTTAGTTTGGGTGTCCATTCCGACAGGAGCTGAAGCATCCCGTGGTGGCTCTAAGAATGGTGACATCAACATGGGAATACACTGAGGACACTGTAATATGTAGGCCATTTAAGGGGTCCAGTATTATGTCTAAATCCGGAGGCGCAACCGATGGAAGTGTTAGACATATGTCCAACATGCATTCATATCCGCAGAATAGGCAGAAGAGCACAGGCAAGATGCAGTCAACCCACTGATCTGAACGATAGAAACCAATGCTCGCTTAGCTCCCGAAGCCGAGGTGTGCCCAGATGGAATACCATGCGCTCACGGCATCTTCGCACTAGGAGTGCTTGTTCCATCTCTTTGGAAATTGGGACGTCCATTGCGTAGCAGGAAAATTAAAACCAGGATACCCACTACAAGGAGAAGGACCAGTGGAAGACCTCCAAATACGCTTCCTAATACGGAGTGTATAAATGATGGGATAACTCCGAAGATCGTCTGAAAGGTGCTCAATAGTCCAGAACCTATCCTCTTAAATTGGTTTACTATACCACTCATATCAGACATGTTAAAGATACGATGTACCATTTCCCTGAAATGGAGTGGGAAGTTCGCTCAAACTAGTTCCTGTATCTCAGCTGAAGACCTTGCAACCTGGAGATCAAACATCTCTCTGGCTGAGGTTAAGACCACATCCTTCTGTAAAAGCATGGCTTTCAGTCTGCTCAGAGAATCAAATCGTATAAGGGAAACATTCAATGAAGGCCATAACGGCACCTCGCTGTGTGGGTCGGTGGCAAAAATACTTGCATACAAGTATCCCTGGAACTTACTGTGACCAGATACGCAATGACTGGCAACATCCCATAACAACCTTGATCATTCAACAACAAATAACTAGCATTCAAGAGCAGTTTGAACACCAGATGAATCACGGCAGCTTGGGATCCTTTCAAATGACACAATAGGTTTGTAACCGAAGCATTACATGCTCTGTGAAGCGTAATATATTAACAAATTAGAGACCCACTTAAAGAACTCTCACAGTCTGAACCGCTGAGAAAAACTTCAGTGTCCCCATTCCTGCATCTAAATCTATACGGTAATTCCCAAGATTCATGTATGTACTCCTCTTCCAACGCTTCATACTTGCCTACCTGGTGACACTGTAGACAGTACTGAAAGTGGAATGTCATGACTGGCAGTGTAATATGGCCATGGATTAACCATTCTGTGGAGGGTGACTCAGCCACAGTAAAAGGTAATTTGTCCAATTTTTCAGTGTGCAGCGTTGTATACTTTGCATCTCTTCGTGCCATTTTTGTCTGTCCTTCTGTTAAGTCATATGCAGAAAACAGCGACGAACTGTTGATATACTGTCAGGGCATGTAACCAGAACACAGTGATTGCAACGTCCAGCTCAATAATAGAATGGATCGCAATTGTGATAGTCCATGTTGAAGAATAGACAAATCCTGTTCCATTATATCTATCGCAGAAGACACAATGTTGCCCAGTGAATAAATCCTGTATGTCAGCGTGCTCATGCCATTGTCGACCTCTGCCAAAGCCTTTTCTAGGTTAACCCTGTCGATCTAACGCAATCTCTCAGCAGCCTCTTGTTGAGAGATTTTACATACTTCTTTGTATATAGCGTATAAGAAGCACTTCTGACGTGGCTTCTGGGGACCTATCAAAAAATCCCTTAGATCCATGTCATCAGAGAGTAAGGACAAGTGTTCTTTCACCTGGGACAGTGTTGAGGTTTCTAGCCACTGTAGGCATAACTTCCCAATGCTGTAAGTTGTTATCACCCTCGAGTGTTCAGTTTGCACGTAGTGTTGATCAGGCCTATGGATACTAAACCCTTCGGTGGTACCCCTGAATCGTGACTGAAACCTATTTGTGTCGATAGGCCAAACCAACCATCCCTTCCAATTGAGGTCTGAAGAATTGTCATCTAGCGTATCCTCACTATGGGGTCGATTACGATGCTGTTCGGAAAGGCTCCGTATTGGATTCGACCTGCCGAATCGGATTCAGAAGACTTATTTCCGACCGATTCAAAAACCTTTCCGAACAACCAATTACGATGTTCGGACTTTCCAATCAGTTCCGAATCCCAACCGGATGGCATTTGGAAAGACCGAGTTGTTCAGAGCTGAATCGTGTGTGTCTACGGGCCGCGTTTCCGAACGACTCGGAAGCTTTCCGACCGAGCGATTACAATGTCAGATTCGGACAGCCTTTCTGAATTGGTTGTTCTGATTCGGATCGGCTGTCGGAATCTGCCTTTGGGGGCACGTAGCAGGCCCCCCTTTACCCGGGGCCTTCTAAATCAGTCCTGTGGCTGTACCCGAGGGACCCCCCCTTTCAAACCAAGCACAGTGTGGCAGGCACAATGGGGTGCCCTCCACAGAGTGCACAATTTTCCCCAGCCACCCCTTTCTTCACTGGGAGCCTGTGTATTCGATCGGAACACAGGCTCCCATTGAAGTCAAAGGGAGTCCGACCGAATCGTATCTGGAAGCATCCGGATGCATCGTAATCTTTCGGTCGGACTCCCCGGATCCGATTCGGTCGGAAAACATTCCGAGACCAATTCGGTTGGAATGCTTTCCGAACAGCATCATAATCAACCCCTATGTTGTGTAGAGTTTCGCCACCCCTCAAAGTGTGTGAGTGAGGGAATCCAAGGTGTGTTCAGGTCTTTTATCTTGGCTAGTCCAAGACAGGAAGTCTGTTGCACTGTGTTGTTCAGGAAGATAATCTGCTGGAGTATGAGGCATGCTCTGAATAAAGCCTCAGTTCCCTGAACTTGCCAATCTTTAGTCCCCCAGACTGGTTTTGTGTCTATGGTGTCGCTCCAAAAGTCAAAACCCTGTAAAGACAGCTGGGAAATACAGAACGCAGAATATATCTGTTTCGTGTTAGTTAGCATATTTTTCTTTGCAGGTGTAGGTGCAAGCTTATAATAATAAGATCTTGGGTCTGAAGTATTAAACCTAGAAAAATAAGCAAACTGTTGTGCAAATGTTTGTGAACTACCTTTTGGTGGTGTTGGGCAATGCTCCCATTGATGGTAAGTGAAAATATTACGTGGGATACTTGCTTTGTGCAGGAAATGATGACGATAGTGTTGGTAACAATACATGGTGTCAAAATCAGATGTATCATCATACAACTCATTACTTGAAAATGCAGCAGATTGTTCTAAATCTGACAGCATAGTATTTACAGTTTCAAAGTCCCAATCATCAGAGAAAGTACTGGAGGTGATGATATCACTAAAAGAAATTTTAAGCAAGTGTGGTATTTTCAAAAGTTCAGTTGGACCATATTCATCATATGCAACCCTATCCCAAACTATTCCCTCAGGAACTGGAACTGCTGTAATGTTCACTAAGGAAAGGTCTCTCTGTTCACGGTGCGATGATGCTTGCGGTTTCAGGATCAAGTTCACATGTTGTACTGCAGATCTTTCTGGGAGATAACCTCCATTCAGCAGGAAAAAGACAGTCACGATACCTATCCCAAAAACTAGGAAAAGTAGACCAATTGCAATCTTGAGCTGTAGCCAGGGAGTAACACAGTAAGGGGCCGATTCCGATTCGGGCCGGAAATCTCCCCGACCGAGCCGGACCCGGTGAGATTCCCGACCGAATCGGACCCTAGCAGCCCGACCGAACGAGTACGATGCGCACGTATGCCATCGGACTCGATTCGGTCGGACTCCCATTGAAGTCAATGGGAGCCAGTCGTACAACGCCGTACACGGGCTCCCATTGACTCAATGGGCACGACGCAAACAAGGGCGCCCTACAGCGTGGTTCGCGTCGGTGCGGGTCACGCGCACATGCACGCGTAAGGGGGACCCATGGGTCCCCCTGTGTGCGACTCGCGTGCCTACGCTTCCAGGGGGTCCGACACGGACCCCCAAAGTGCGGCTCCGACAGCTCCTTGGAGCCGGACTGTGCGAGTCGGTCGGAGCGGTCGCGATGCGCATCGTACTTACCCGGCCGGGGAACGTCTCCATTGCGCAGTGCGAGTCGTCCCCGTGCGAGTCGGTCGGAGCGGTCGGGTCCTGCGAACGAGTCGGTCGGAGATTTCGCGAGCGCACGCATCGTACTCCGCCGCCCGGACGCACGTACGATTCGGTCGGGAAATAGGGCTCCGAATCGGATCCGGCAAAGCCAAACCGATTCGGAGCCCTACCGGCCGAGATCGGAATCGGCCCCTAAGTCTTTTTCAGCCAAAGATAGAAATCATGTATTTTTTGTTTGTGGGGAAACAGGAGCTGGCAGTGACTCAGGTTCACTTGGATCCAGAGAGAAAGTATCAAAATTGATGAAGTAGCCAGATGCTGTTCAATCTATCTTTGGTAGCTCAGCAGGTTTTGTAGAACTTGCAGATTACTTGTTTAGACACATAGTCACATAAATGTTGGTATTAGGCTGAATTGAGATCTGTGTTTCATTTCTATTTTGTTGCTGTTCAATTTCAATAGGCACGAGTTCCATCCCGTCGTTGGTAACTCCCATCACTTCGTAGAATAGGATCCTCAAAGGTTATTAATCTTTCTGTCTGAACTTCCTGTATTGTAGCGAGATGAGATCAGCGGCTACCCAGGAGCCCAGGCGGCCTACTATTCAGTATCGGCCACATAGTGTGGTTTGATCAGATCAATGGAATCAAATCTCTTTTCTTTCTTGCCGGCAAGGGGCGGAATAAGTACTGTTCTTTTTCCTTAGACAGCCAGGACAGGTACAGGCCCAAATTCTTTTTTGTCCACAGTTTTTTCTCTGACCAGGTCCCCAATCTTCGGGACCCAGGCAGGTCTTGCGGGAACAGCTTTCACTTCCCCAGTGGCGGTGCATTTTACTTGGATACTGCTTTGTAATGCCCGGAATTCATTGAGTTCCTGTAAAACATCCAAACGATTATTAATGTCAAATTGTTTTTCATCCGCCACTGCGATGCCACAATAGAGGTTGGGTAACCACATTCTAGTCCCAAACAGGACTTCATATAGAGTACACCCCCCCAGGGAACTTCTTGGCATGTTATTAAGTGCCCGCTGGAACCCATATAGGTGATTGACCCAACTGCCACCCGAGCCTAATACCCTTGCTGTTAAGGATTGCTTTAAGTCCCGGTTTTTCCTCTCCACAATCAAATTTCCCTCGGGATGATATGGAGAGGAGTACCACAAGACCACACCCAAACATCCCATGGCTTCTTTGTAAGCCCGAGATCTAAACGCAGGGCCACGGTCAGAATGTAATGTACCAATTGCTTATGTTATCTTATGTTATGGGGAATTTGTAGAGCGCCCGTACACCAATAGGTCTCTTGGCACTAAGTTTAAAACCACCACAGAAGATATGTCTAGCAATAGGCTTGAGTGAAGAGCCAGGTTTTCAATTATTTCCTAAAACTCATTTAATCAGCTGTCTGTCTAATCTCGATCGGCATGGAGTTCCAAAGTTGGGGGCCCAACTTAGAAAAGCGTGAACCACCCATTCTTTTACACTTAAATCTTGGAACTATCAACAAGTTCATTTGTGCCGATCTGAGATTCCGTTTTGGGAGGTATGGGTGGATCTTTGTAGACAGAAATTTTGGGCCTCTATTGTTTATTGCCTTGAAGACAATACAACCCGTCTTAAACATGGACCGCTGTGCTACAGGAAACCAGTGGAGCTCCTTCATTAATGGTTTCGTATGGCAGTGCCTGGGTTGTTGAAAAATGATTCTGGCAGCTTGATTTTGGATCAACTGGAGCTTATAAGTTTGATTGATGGGGAGACCTAAGTAAATGGCGTTGGCATAGTCAATTCTAGACAGAATCATGGCCATCATGATTAAAGTGCTGGCCTCCCTGGTGAAAAATCTTCAGAATTTTCAGAAATTTCTCAGTTGATAAAAGCAGGATGACGTGACCATGCTTATTTGGGATTGCATAGAGAGGTTAGCATCTATTTGGATACCAAGACTCTTTACAGCACTCTTGGGGGTTGGTGAAATTCCTAATGTTTTTGGCCAGTGTGTAGGGGTCCAGTGGTTTAGTCTATTGTTGGAAATGACTATCCCTGTTTTATCAGAGTTCAGTTTAAGGTGGTTGCGATTCTTCCAGTCTTTGATGAATAACATAGTGTCTTGGAAGAATACCTTGGAGTCCTGTGTCTCGTCAATTGAAAAAATCAATTGCATTTCGTCCGCGTAATGGTAGATGTAAACCTTCATTTGTTGGAGGGAGTGGATCAGGGGGCGAATATAGAGGTTAAAAAGGTTGGGGGACAGGGAGGAGCCCTGAGGTACCCCACAGTTTGGGGTGACTATGGCAGAGTTGTAGAGGGCAAACCTAACTGATTGGGTGCGATCTTTCAGATATGATTTCATCCATTCTAAAGCAGTGCCTCTAAGACCTGCCACAACCATTCTATCCGCTAGTATCGTGTGATCAACGGTATTGAATGCTGCCGACAGGTCAAGTAGGACCAATGCTTGCATGTGCCCCCTATAAGCTCCTTCTTTCAAGTCATCCACAACACTCAAGATGACTGATTCAGTCGAGTGAGAGGGCCGAAAACCTGCTTGATAGGGATCCAGGAAGTTGGTCTCTTCAATGAAGGCACAAAGAAGTTTGGCAACATGTGCCTCAAGGATTTTTGCCGGGTAGAGAAGAAGCAAAATGGGTCTATAGTTATCTAACTGTTTGGGATTCATACCAGTTTTCTTTTGGAGTGGGATTATGATTGCTTTTTTAAAGGCGCGAGGGACCACACCTTGCATAAGTGAAAGGTTGAGCAAGGTGAGGATACTGTCTGGGAGGAGGGTAAAGATGTCTTTTTGTATTGTAGGGGGACAGGGGTCTTTAGGTGAGCCTGATTTTACTTTATTTGTTAATTCTGTGAGACGTTCTAGAATTATACCATGGAAGGTAGAAAGCATGAAGGGATTACTAGCTTGCTGTTGGGATTTCCAGTATTGTGAACTAGGAGCGATGGAATCTTGTATTTTCTTTATTTTATTCACAAAGAAAGAATTAGGACCGTCAAACAGTGCCTGAGAAGGCATAATAGCAGGTGTTATTCAGTCCAGGTTTTATAATTCCTTTACTATACTAAAAATGTATTTTGCTTTGTTTTCCGATCTTAATACTTTGTTGGTAAAAAAGGCTTTCTTACCTTCTAGAATGGCTTCTTTGTAGGCTGTTTCTGGCAGGTAGGTTTTACGCCATTTCCGTTCAGCCTGACGGGTTTTTAGCTTTGCTAATTTCAGCTCTGGAGAGAACCACTTGGAGGCCTCGTGCCCTCGCGAGCGGCTGGCTTGACTATGTAAAGGGGCATGTATCTCACTTTCCTTCAGTAGCCAATTCGTGATCGCTGTCTCAAACTTATCAACGTTATCTATTCTTGCTGGGGGGTTAGATGCCAAGGTATTATGAAAGTTGGACAGGTTAATGTGATTCCAGTTCCTGGTCATTAATTTTGGTCCAGCTAAAGGTTTGGCTAACGAGAGATCACCTAAGATAAAGCTTATTAAATGGTGATCTGATCAGACGCACGGACTGATGGTTAGCTTCTGAACTAAGAGATTGATGAACCATATCTGGTCGAGTGCATGTCCTTTGATGTGTGTAGACTCATGTATATGACCTTCGAGATTCAGGTTTTTTAGCAAGTCAGTAAATTCCTTGGAACCCTTGCTTCCCTCTTCCTCCTTTGCCCAGTAGTTCAGATCTCCGATTAACAGGATTTTTGCGTAATCTATAGTAAGGGGTGCCAGATAAATTGCTAGATCTTTAATAAATTCCCCAATCGCTATTGGAGGCCTACAGATCAATACACACACCAATGTGGAAGTGGGAGAATCCAATTTTAAAGTTAGGCTGTCAACTGATGCGACACCTAAGGGGGAGATGGCAGTGAAGGAAAGGTGTTTTTTATAGCTGCTGCTACCCCTCCTCCTCTTTTCCCAGGAAGTCTGTTAGCCTGTAAAAAATAATAGTTTTCAGGTAATGTGGCTAATACATCTGGGGTAGATTCAGTTGTCAGCCAGGTTTCTGTCAGTAGCAGTATGTCTGGTGCCTCGGTGTCTAGAAGGTTGAAGATTTCTAATTGGTGTTTGACCATAGAGCGTGTATTTAGATATAATACGGTTAGCTCCTTAGGTGCAGAAGCATGTGCCATGGGAGTAGCGTATTCATCATCATTTAAGGGTATCTCAGGCACAAGATCGCTAGGGGCCTTTGCTGATTCAGAGTTTAATAGGCCAAGCCTATTTAACTTGCATTTAACTGTTGGTGCAATCTTCAATTTCGCCTGTGGGGCTAGAAGTCTTAGTTCTCGGGATGAGTAAGTATATTTTTGGGCATAGTGGCTGGCCCCCGGCCCCGTCCGGCCGCAGACGGGCTCAGACGGGCTTACCTTTGGCGCGCCAGCAAAGCGCCTGCTGCGTGTCCGCGCTGCCGCCATACTTTTGAACCCCGTCGAGTGCACCTGACTCCGCCCCTCCCTACCTATTAGTTAACCCTGCCCAATCAGCCTCCTGTAGAACTCAGAAAAGGCAGAAAGAGCTGCAAGGAAAGGCACGATTCACCTACGGTAAAGTGCAATTTCAGTTCAAATTCAATCACAACAGGATAAAATAGCAGGCAGAAAACAAGTTAAAACATGAGGATTTAAAATAGCGCAATGTACAGGTTTGTGGTGTGGCTTCTAACAGTGCATCCGCGCTGCCGCCATACTTTTGAGCCCCGTGGAGTGCTCCTGACTCCGCCCCGCCCTTCCCGATTGGTTAACCCTGCCCAATCAGCCTCCTGTAGAATTCAGGAAAGGCAGAAAGAGCTGCGAGGAACGGCACGATTCACCTACAGTAAAGTGCAATTTCAGTTCAAATTCAATTACAACAGGATAAAAACAAGTTAAAACATGAGGATTTAAAATAGCACAATGGGCAGCTTCGTGGTGTGGCTTCTAACCGTATGTCCCTATAAAGACTCGCAAATCCTTTATAACAGTTCGGGCGTCAGCCGAGCGCTGTGGCCAAACCCACAGGAATCTAGAGCATGAATCCACTGCCACCAGGATGTACCTGTAAGCCCCGTCAGATTGTACCTCAGTGGTCCAAATAGACACATGCGGTAGGTCTGTCTGATATCAGTAGTGGTGTTTGCAGTGGACGTGCTATGGTGAAACCCTTTATCTGCTGACAGATTTCGCACCTAAAGACAAAACCTTTGGTCTGTTTGGTTAGACCTGGCCATCAATATCGTTGTTTCAGTAGTGAAATCGTTGCAGTAATACCTTGTGTGCTGAACCCAGACCCTAGTGTGCAGCTAGAATTAAACCTAATCTGCGATCCATGTTTGGTATTACTCTATCCCCACTCATGGAATTTGAGCATATGGAATGTTTTGAGCATCTAACTTGTAGGAGTACTTGAGTGGAAACTCTCTTGGTAAGGCTGAGCTGTTGTTACGCGTAGCGTTCACAGCTATCATTATCTGTCCGTCTGTCCTCGTACTCGAATGAGTGATTACAGAAATGGCAGCAGTCCTCACTGTCACCTTGGCGGCTTCATCAGCCAGTGAATTCCCTTCAACGTGCACGCCAACACGTTGATGACTCAATGTGTGAATTACATGAGCCAGTGGCAAGCCCTTTTTCCAGCTCCGCCACTTGTTCCCAAAGAAACTTGTGCTTAATTGTGCAACCTTTGGAATCTCCAAGCCCATTCTGGCCCCAATAATGAAGACATTCATTGTATGACTGGACACAGTAAAATGAATCGCACACAGTGAGTGTGAGGAATTACCGATTTGTATTTTTTAGTGCCAGTATCATGGCTTTTAGTTTTGCCAGCTGTGCAATCTCCTAGAGACTGTGTCTGCGTATTGCTAGGACGGAACTTGCCGTCCTGCAGAAGTCCCTTTACAATCGCACAAGCTGCACTGTAATGTTGTTTACTTCCTACGGCAGGCTGGGCAGATCCGTCAGTGTAAATGATGAATTAATACTGATCTAGAGGCATTATTTCATTCAGGAGAGGATATTCTTGTTCGTATTGCAGGAATGCCTGGTTTTTTCATGTAGAATCAAACTTGTAGTCTACATCTGTTGCAGTGAGAGAATTAGTCCATTGTATCCGTCGCAGATGCAGTGCTTTTGCGTTTGGAACGCTTGCTTTTGTAACAGCCTCTAAGGTTGGTACTGGAGTCATGACAATTATTTGTTTCCCCTGAGCTAGTGCTCTTGCTCTCACTACAGCAGTCTGTACTGCCGTCAGTTTTTTTCTGTCGATGCAAACGCAATTTCAGGGTTTGTGTACAAGTGAGATTTGTATGCAATGGGTACCGTTTCGCCTTCATTGAAGGTGAGGTAGGTGTACCCAGATTGATCCGCGACTACACGGATCACCAAATGTGTAGTATTTACACGTGTATGTAAGTGTTTGGAAGCTATAATGTCAGCTTGCAAGGAACATAGAGTTTCTGTGTGTTCCTGTGTCCAATGTTGGACTGAAAAATATGGTCTAATCAAATCGTAGAAAGGTTTTACATTTTCTGCGTAATTCAAAATGTATGTTCTGCAAAAATCTCGGAATCCTAAGATGCAATGTAAGCTTTTCACAGTCTTTGGAGGTTGGAGCAACGCACATTTCTATAAAAAATTTGCAGCTACGCTATTCCCCTCACTTGAGAGTTTGTATCCTAAAACTAGGACATTTAAGAGGGCAATTTTTCATTTTTTAAAGTTACTTTTGTAACCCTCAGAGGCAAACCCCAGAATTATGTTGTTCACCCTGTGCAAGTGATCCAATAATTCATCGTCCAGCAGAAAAATGTCATCTACATAGGACAATTATTGAATTGTGAAACTCACTCACTAGGGGACCTGAGCAGGGGGGTGGGAAGGGAGGGAGGTGGGAAATGAGGGGGTTGAGAGTCGAATGATTAGAGAAAAGTACCAACTAGATGCGCTCGCACCATTAGCTACTGTTTGTTGTATAATGCACAATGAATTTTTCACAGAAATGCTAATAAAAATTATACATAAAAAAAAAATCTACATAGGACAATGCCTCCTCATCACAATTTTGAAGCAACTCTGAGACTCGTGCTGAGAACAACCCGGGACTATTCTTATACCCTTAGGGCAGTTTACAGAATTGGCTCTGAGAGCCGAATGCTGAAAATGCTGTCGAATATCTGCTTTCAGGCGCTATATTTTGGCAAAAGAATCCATTTGATATATCCAGTGTTGTTTTGTATTTCTTCAGCACAATGTTATTCATTAATGCGGCACTGTGTACATTTTGTACTGCAAATGTTTTCGTGCATGTGTTTAAATGCTTGTAGTCTAAAACTAGACAGTATGAATTGTCGGGTTTCATTACGGGAAACAAAGGATTATTCATGGAGGAGGTGCAATTCTCTATTACACCTTGGTATTCAAGTTGATCTAAGATCTCCCTGACTTGTTTCTTTGCGCCATGTTTTATTGGGTACTGCTTTTGTGGTATAGGAGTAGTTTTAACTGGGATTTCATGGTGTGGTGACTCAGCATCCTACCCTACATGATTGCTGTATAATGCTGGAGCTAGTGCTACTGCCCACTCCTGCGCCTATGTGTGTTTTAGTGATTCTGGAACGAGGTCGGAGAAAGCCTGTAAAATTACCTTCTTCCCCTTTGGGCAATCCATGACGAACTCAGGCAGCCAATCTCTTTCAGCCAAAGGATATTGTATCCAAAAGTCAGGTTCTCCCAAAAGAGAACTTTCACTTTTCTGGGTATGTCCACCTCCATTTGGAGCGTTATTTCATGTAACTGATGTGACGCTTGTATCAGGTGTTTCCACCATGATATGTTCATTCAACGCTGCTGTCACCAGAAATTCCATCAGGTTCTGGCGAGCTATTGTTACTTCTGCTGCACTGTCTAGCATCGTCAGAGCCCATTCCCAATTCAATAGTTGAGTCCTCAGTAGCCTGGGCATTTCTTATTTTAAGGCCGGCTACCTTCTTCTTTTTAAATTGAGGTTTAGATTTTGGTTTATCTTCTTGTTTGATAATATAGTCTAAAGTGCGATGTTTGTCTCTTGGCTTTGCTCGCTCTTTCTGATCTGCGTTCTGACCATCCTTTCCTCCCTGAGTTTTTAGATGAACCCTGAATGGAACGAGAGGAAAGTGTATCAGTATCCTGATACCTGTCAGGTTTCTTAATATTGTTACAGTTTCTAAGGTTATATTTCCTGTCAGAAGGCTCCTGTTGAGAAGACCCACCCCATGATTGGGATGTATTTTGCTTGTTTTTTGATTGTTTATTGTCCCACTTCTTTTTAGAAGAATCAGGTGCTTGCTTTCAGTTATCCTTTTCAGGATTTCCAATCAATTGTGGTTTCACTGTCCTGGGTCCCAAATTATCTCTACCCAGTGAAGCATAGGTTTCTTCGATAATTTTTGTTAATTCTCGCTCCTGTCGTGCAGGAATGCATTCCCTCAGGTGTTGGCGTGTAGCCACTGCTGCTGCCTCCCCTTTTATGTTAGCCAACATAATCGTTGATACCTGGGCAAAATTGCCTATCAATTTCATCCCTAAGTCAAGGGCCGGTTCTGCCCTGTACTCTTTCTGTATTTGTTTCAATACTTCTGGCATGACTGCTATTAAGGGGGTACCATGCGTTCTGGTATAAACGGCAGCGAAAACTGTATCCCAAGTGGTACAATCCTCTATCCGGGGAGCTATCCCCATTGGCAAGCAAATTGTCAGTATTCTGTGTTTTTCTTGCGGGCCAGTGTGTGGGAAAACTGCCTCAAGCTGTGCTTTTTTCTGTGCTATCCAGAACAGCATTTGCTCCCGTTTAGTGGGCATCCTTCCCATAATCGCGTTCAGGGTTTGTGGGCTGATTTTTGTCGAAGTCCCTTGCGGTTGACAAGCTTGAGTGACCCTTGTAGGTTGAAGTGTGAGTGTTCGCATTACGAACTGTGTAAGATTTCTGTAAAGTTTTATTATTTCTTTGTGAAATGTATATAGGTCTGCTGCTGGCAATGTGTCAATCTCTGGATGCGGTGTGTAAGCAGCAAGGACTGGCCAAGTCGCTCCGTCTCTGCTGAGCGGACAGAGTCTTACTTTATCTGTGGTATGCGGTAGGGTGTCTTTAAACCAATTTATATGTTCTTGGTAAGTTAAAGGGACTTCTATGTCCTCGTATGGAGAGTATTCATCTGGTATTTCATCCAGAGTATAAGAATGAAACGTATTTGTGTGTGCATCTGCAGGTGGCAATTTAACCCATGAATAGAACACCTCTGTTCTGCATGCCTTGTATGCCTCAATCACAAAGGTAATGGTCCCACCTAAAGCTGAGAGACCAATATTTTCCAATTTTATAGCTAGTGCATTTCTGCAATTATCCGAGATGTTTATAGCACCTTCGTTCTCAGCTTCCCCCCTACCAGCACCACTAGTGCCACTGATACCACTAACACCAGCGTCTGCGCTTTGAGACATTTTGGGTGGAAGTTTATAGAGAAAGAGATAAGGTTTTGCACAATGTGGGGAACTATAATCCTTAAAGCATGAATAAACCTACAGCCAATACATAGGGCTGTGGCAGATTTTCCCTCCCCACTTCAGATGCCTCTGGGTAAATGTGAGTAGGGTTCTCTGAGAAAGCACAACTGAATTACTCAGATTTTACTGTTAAATAAGAACCAAACCAACATTGGTGGTGCCATGTCGTGTAGTTCCAAATAATACATAGGACCTGCGCGTTTAGACAACATAAACCAAGGGATTGGTGTCCAGACTGATTCCAGACACCCCCAAAGGATATGTTAGCCTTTAGACCAGATAGCTCTCAGTGCCACTATAAGCCCCCTATCCTTACCAAGGAGCGAATAGTTTCTGGCAACTATCGAACATGATGAGGGATCGTGGATACAGTACAGTACTTTTCGTTCAGTCACTCGTGCTCACTTCTTCTCTGAGAGATATAAAGAATAAACAATGGGGATGTTTTCAATAAGCATTTATTGAACCAGCGTCATTCTAGTGTAAAATACGTGTGCTGCGACAATCATTAGACAGAAACAGATATATACGATTACAAGCACCAAAAGAGTAAATAAAAGGTAGAATTCTACCATGGTGCTAAAACAGTGAATATATGCAGGCATATAGATACATAGCAATAATCAAGCGTACTCCTAAGATGCGAACCCTAGCTAAATGTACCCAAGTGTACCTAGCATTTATGTAGGTGTGAAGTTAAGAATCCCCGTAGGAAAGAGCCAACCCCATTACCCGATGGGAAAGAACGAATGACCCCATCGTGGTTGCGAGTTGGACACCCCACAAGGGATATCCTACCACTGCGTGCTGGAGTTTCTGCGACTCCAGCATCTTGTGTCAGCATGGAAGCTTCTCCTCTGGTTTGCCCAGTGAAGATGTGGTGCTTATATACCCAAAAGGTACCCTCAGGGGTTCTACCTGGATGGCTAATGATACTGTGGACCTGTCATCCAAGGATGACGATAGCGGTGACTTTTGTACAGAGTCATTATACAGAAGATGGTAATCCTGCTGTGTGATACTAAGAATCCTCATGCATAATAAATTAGGCTAGTTTTCTAAGAAAACCACACGACATTTATTCGGCACATAACTAGGCAAAAGGTCAGAGCCAGAGCCGTTATGTAAAGCAAGGTAGGACAAATATAGGTAAAAGGTTCTGCAGCTACCTAGGCCTATATTAGGGTACATTGGGGCTCATAACAGCCAGCTGCCATATGTATGTAACAGTAGATAGCGGGCATACCTATACCAGAAGGACACTAATCCATAGGGACTATGTATACATGTATACATAGTCCCTATGTATACATGTATCAATATACTCACTGGCCTAAAAAGATCCCTCCTGACCCTCATGTCTATTGTTGCTGACTTTGCAGCGATACTGGGGTATAAAGTCAATTGTGGGAAAAGCAAAGCCCTACCCATGTCAAGAAGCATTTCCAATGGACCCCAGCACAGCTTAAGTACTTAAAAGTTTACATAAAAGAGGGCTAGAACACATGGTCCTTGATAACACTGATAGCTCAAGCCAAAGCCAATTTAGCCAAATGGTCCCAATTGAAATCCGTTTAGGGCAGAATCCAAAGAATAAAAATTGTGGTTCGTCCCAGATTTACATATGTTCTAAACATGCTGCCACTCCTAACCCCAATTTCACTTCTGAGAATGATAGTCAAAGACATTAAGGCATTCATATGGGACTCCACAAAGCTGTGGTTAGCGACCTCCAAAGTAATAGTGCACAGAAAACACAGTGGCCTTGGCCTCAAATCTGTGGAATACTATCATACATATTTACACCTGGTCCAACTCTCCTAAATGTAAATACACCTTAAAGACCCCCCTTTACGGGTTACCATCAAGCAGAAACTTACCTCCAGCAGCCCCAGTTTGTAACTGATATACAAACATAAGACCCCCTCATCCCTGACTCCAAACCCTAGCATCTAGACAATGATAAAGAATTGCACATATGTCCAGAGACTATTGAAAACAGACACACACATATATAAACCATCACCCCTATGGTGTAATGGCAACATTTGTGTAGGGGGATAAATGCTTCACTGGGAGACAACGCAGCAGGTGAGTAGTCTGATTTTGGACAAACTCCTACCACAAGGGGGACCTTAAATCCTTTGACAAGCTTAGAGAGAAATTCCACCTCTTCGCACACCAAAATTGATACATAAATACAGCTCCCCAGCAGGTTAGGAGTGCCACCATGGTACATACAGACCTCCTCAATTGTATCATCTATCCAACACTTGGGACAATACAAAGGTGCTATATTGAAGAAGAATGGGTAGAGATGCTTGAGAATCTAGACCGGGGAGTGGGGGAATCTTGCATCAAATTTTGTGTATTTAAATTGATACAAGATTGGTACTGGAGTCCTGTGAAACAAGAAAATGGGCTCACTGCACCATTTGAACTATTGGAGATGTGAACAGCCACACTGCGACACCATTCACATATGACACGACTGCCCAGACATGCGTAGGCTATTGGCTGCAGTAGAAGTCACCCACTTAATAATGCTTCACAATACTTTGGATTTGCCTTCTTTAACAAACCATGAGCATTGTCTACTCTCCGTGGTGCTGGTGGCAGCTAAACTCTACATACTTCAGCACTGCACTCTTGACATCTAGCATACACACGAAGAGTGATTGACAGAGATGTATAAGGCTACCTCATATCAACAACTAATATGCAAATTTCAGAATAAGCCAGAGGTCTATCTTCAGATTTGGTCACCATTTCTCAAAGTTGGCATCTAACATATATGATGTAAAATATGATATTTATATGACAAACATGAGACCTGGCATGCTCCGCAGTGATATGTAGATATAGGTAACAATATGGAAGTGAAAATTGAGCACAAGCTCATAGTGGTATCTAATACTTGAAAAGAAGGGAGTGCTATGAAAACTGATAGTTTGTTCATTTTGAATGTTGATGTTTTCTTATCCAGACATGTACCTTCCCCTCCTCCTTCCTCCTCGTTACCCTCCTCCATTTTTCCTTCATGCAAGCCCCATGCTTCTGGTTAGACCATTTTTACTGCCTACCCTCTTACAACCCATTGTACTGCTCATTGAGCTACTACCAGAAAGCACTACAGTTGACTGGGTTTTTAACTGAATTAATACTTTCTGCTCAAAGGAGACCTTGGTCCTATGTATTCACTCAAAACTGTTCAGACCAGGATGAGTACTGTGCTCTGAGATAGGGAATTATAATGTGCCAAATTCTGACAAAGATCCTGCAGCACGTAGATGTTAGTGCAACTCCTCTCCTTCTTTTCGCCATATTTTACTTCATTCTACTTAGTAAGCAGTACAAATTCCAGATATATTCCTCTCTCCCTCCACTTACAATACCATACATTGTATTCATACCAGTTGTAATTTGATGATGACTATAAATCAATAAAGATATCAAAAAGAAACACCTTAAAAAAGGCAATATAGTTTGCAATAGTTATATTTCAATGTGTTTCCCTATATTTTGACAATACTGTGGTCTTCTGTATTTTTATAGTCAATATTTTGGGCTTTACATACAGAACATTCATGTTTTGCTTTGTTATGTTATGTTATGTTACGTTCATAGGATGCACTATCATCAAGTGGGGATCCTGGTGCTGAGCAGGTGTATTATCCTAACCGAACCTAAGGTGGGGTTAATTGAAGAGCCAGATCTTCAGCTTCTTGCAGAACTCAAGAAGAGATGAGGAGGCTCTGATGTATGATGGAAGGTCATTCCATGATTTAGGAGCAAAAGTCAATATTTATATCTTCGATATTTGTTTTGCGCTATTTTTGTTGATGATATTTTTGTTGATGATATTTTCTCATACAACCGGATCCTTGATGGAAACCCAGGCACCAATCTGAATTATTGACACAACGGAGCTCCTTTTGTTTCTGCAATCAAACTCAATGTGTCTTTTGTTTTAAGTATCACTCCTCTGCTTTGCTACAGCACATAACTTCTTCAGGAGTTGGCCTAACGGCTAGGGAGGTCGACCTCAAATCTGGGGAACTGGGTTAGAGTCTCGGCAATGACGCTGAACATCCTGTGATTCTGGGCAAATCACTTAATCTCCCCGTGCCTAACAAAAATGAATGTGTCCTCATGTAATGCAACTGGTGCTATGTAAAGCGCTCTGATACCCGATTCGGATCAAGTTCGTGCTATATAAAACTCCTGTAAAAAAGAAAAAAAAAATCCTTTGACATTGAAAAAGGACACACTGGCAAGGTTATCTTTTTTCTCCTCATAACTTCAAAAAGCACTTTACTAGTAAGAGATATAGCATCACTCTATAAGATGTTAGCATGTCTCATATAGCATCAACACAGTTACCGTCAGTTACAGACCTTACAGCACTCTGAACACATTCCAACAAACCCCTTTCAAACCTTTTCACTTTACCATTGGTGTGGGGTGATAAAGTGGATTGTACAAATGTTTAACCCCACACTTGTCTAAACATTCCTTCATTGCAGTAGAAGTAAGATGAAGACCATTATCTGGCAAGATCTTTTCAGGTACCCTTCCCTTTCAATTATTTGTTGAACAAAGCAAATCACATTGCCTTTTGTGGGTTCTGTGAATCCTTTTACCTCCATGAAATGTGAAATGTGGTCCATTAAAACTATCATATACCTCAATCGATGAGGAGAAATGTCAAGGGACCCAGAAAATATACTGCAACTATCTGTCAGACATGTTCTGGGCATTCTACAGGTAAGGCAAAAGGAACTGCAGTAACTAATTCTTATCGCTAAGGCTGCACTCATCACAATTGGACACCAAATCATTTACTACGCCATCAACTGCAGGTGACCAGAAGCTGTAACTTATCCTTCTCTTAGTGATGCTCATTCCCAAATGTTCAGCATGCTCAGACTCCAAAATCCTCTGTTTTAAATGTTCTGGGGTAACCAATTTATCTCCTCTCACTAACTGACAATTTTAAATTGATAATTCATCTGCTAGCTTACAAAATGGCTGCAACTTAACATACATTAACTTTTCCTTTTATCAACTGCCCATTACCAATGCCACCACTTCCTTCAGTTTGATATCAGCATTTACCTTATCACACCACTTCCTATACTCAACCTTTGCAATGATGCATTCTTCAATTTTATGTTCATTCAAGTCATTTTGTAACTCTTCCTGGGAACGTAGTCTGAACATGAAGTCCACGTTCACATTTTGTCCTCCAGATATGTAAACCATCTTGAAATTGAACTCCAATAATTTGGCAAATGGTGGCTTTCTTGATTTCTGTTAGACCTGGCACTGTTGGCGTGGGTCTCCCTTCCATTTTTTGCTGTTGCCTCATGTGTTTTTGCTGGTTATAGATGCTTTGGGCACTGTGCCACTGCTATTCAGTGCCACAGTGCAAGTGCGCCCTATGGTAAATTGATGTATGGATTAGTGATTCCATGATTGGTTGGTTTGGTTTACTTGTCAGACCCTAGTACAGTGCACTGAGTGTGCCCAGGGCTTGTAAACCAAATGCTGCTGGTGGGCTTGCAGCACTGGTTGTGCCACCCACAGAAGCAGCCTGTAAAAGTGTGTCTCAGGTCTGCCATTGCAGAGCCTGTGTGCAGTCTGGTACTGCCATGTTGACTGGGCAAGTGCACCCACTTGCCAGTCCCTAAACCTTCCCTTTTCTTTATATCAGACACCCCTATGGTAGGCCCAAGGGCAGGGTGCATTGTGAGTATAAGGTAGGACATGCCCTGGTGTGTGTGGCATGTCCTAATAGTGAATTACAGCCATTTTCGTTTTTCACTATTGCAAGGCTACCTGTTCTCCATAGGCCAGAATGGGCAGTTTGATTATTACATCTTATAATCCTAACTGACCCAGGGAACATGGTAGAAAAACGAATTTAGTATGCCTGAACTCAGAATGATAAAATACATCTTTTAGTGAAGTTGGTTTTAACATTCTGTGTTTGAAAATACCACTTTTAGAAAGTAGGTATTTTTTTGCCGAACTATCCAAGCCTGCCTCTACTAGGTTGTGTATTCCTTGTCTGGTTTGTGAGTGACAGGGGCTGGGGGATTCCAGGAGACAGGGTGAGTCAGCACAGGGCTGAATAGAGAGATCTGCATGGAGATGGGTGGGAGGAGTTGCACCTGGGACCTGAATAGGGCTGTGCCTTCCCTCCACAATGCTGGCTCCACCTCCTGAGGTGCGTCTGATGTCCCTGGCCTGCACTGTGAAAGGAAAAGAAGGAGTCTTGTCAACAAAGTGCTCCAGGACTGACCAGAACTGGTTTGGACTAGGCAAAGGCCTCTCTGCCTTCCAGAGAACAAAGGGAAAATGAGTATAAAAGAGGGGACCCAAACCCCAGAACTTTAGATCAGATCACTTTTGGGAAACAAGAAGAAACCTTTGCTGAGGAGAGGAACCAGAGAAACTGAGGAAGAGACTATCCCTAAGCTGAGTGCTGTTTGGAGGATTGGCCTGCAGTGGTTGCCTGACTGCCAAAGAAAGGAGAAAGGAACTTTGTGTGTACTTTCATCAACTTGTAAAAGATCTCCAAGGGCTTGAGAGAAGAGCTTGCCTCCTGCTGAAGTCTCAGGGACAACAGACTTCACCAACCGGCTCCCCAAGAGTCTTTCTGTAAAGTGCCTGCTGCTGTGCTGGACTTTCTGAGGGACTGCGTGTCACAAGGAGCTGCAAGCGCGACTCACGAAGAAGAAGCGTCGCCGTCGCAGCCGAAGTGCCTTGCATCGCCGAAGAAGAGGATCGACGTTGCATCAGACGCCGCCGCATCAACGGAGAAGAGTGTCGCGCCGCTGTCGCATCATTGCCGAAGCACCTCGCATCGCCGAAGAAGAGGACCGACGTCGCATCAGATGCCGCCGCATCACCGGGAAGTGTGTCGCAGGGCCTGTCACAGCTCAGAAGAATCGTTGAGTCGCCGCACGGCTGTCGCATCGTGGCCAAGGCGCCTCGCATCGCCGGAGAAGAGGATCGACATCGCATCAGACGCCGCCGCATCACCGGGTAGCGTGTCGCAGGGCATGTCGCGGCTCAGAAGCATCGTTGCCCAAGCGCCTCGCCGGAGAAGAGGATCGACGTCGCATCAGACGCCGCCGCATCACCGGGAAGCGTGTCGCAGAGCCTGTCGCGGCTCAGAAGAATCGTTGAGTCACCGCACGGCCGTCGGGCGTGCACGCATCGTGTCGCATCAAGAAGAAGACGCCATCTTTGTTCATTGCACCGGATCTTCATTGCATCACGGCATTGCTGGTTGCATCGCCACGGAAGCGCAGTAAGAAACTGACGCATCACCTCCCCACGCCGAGGAGAACCAGCGCATCCCCTACACATCAGAAGGGACCGACGCATCACCGTTCTTGCGTGTAAGGAACCGACGAATCACCTTCCCTGCAACACTTTTGTTGTATAGCGTTACGCATCCAAAGGTACATTGAACTCAAAGTGTCGCATTTACCATCTTAAGAGAACTAAGCTAATTCTACCATTTTTGAAGTACAGTATTGTGGGTTTTGTCGTTTGTGGTCTTGTGTTAAATCTATATAAAAGATACTTATTTTTAATATACAACTGGTGTGGTGTCCATCTGTAGTGTTGTCACTTGATTACTGTATGTGTTCACAAATGCTTTACACACTGCCTCTGAGAATAAGCCTGTCTTTCTCGTGCCAAGCTACCAAGGGGTGAGCAGGGGTTATTTTAGGAGTGTATCCCCCTTACCCTGATCTAGGACGCAATGGTCCCTATTTGGACAAAGGTACCTACCTCTGCCAACTAGAGACCCCCAAATCTAACATTGGTGGTCAGCGGTGAGGATTCTGGACTTGCATTTGTGACTCATGTACAGTGATTGGTGAACACTACTAGTGAGTGCAGACCAAAACGCGACTACATACTTTTGGTAGATTGTTTTTTCTGGGATTTTCTATTTTTGCAAAGAACTGCCAAGTTTAACCACCATGGATAAAGCAGCATCCATAGCATCTGTTGATTATGAGTGGAAGAGGAGAAACTAGAATGCTGCAATGTGAAACAGCTCAAGCACTTCTGCAGGAAATGTAAAGTTGCTATGACCGGTCTCTACAAGAAGGATGAGTTCCAAAAGGAGCTGAGGGCCTGGGTTGAAGCAGGGAATACCCCTGGAATGAGGAAGGGGCTGAGAATGCAGATGAGCAGCTGGAGGGGCCATTGGGTCCCAGGGGAAGAGAGCAACTTCCCCAGTAGGTAGCAGTGTTTCTGCCAAAAGCCTGTCCCCAGAGGAGTTGGCGGACAGGAAGGAAAAGAGGATGCTTGACGGGTGGAGTATGCCAAGCTCAAGTTGGTTGGGCAACTAGAGTTAGAAAATAGGAGATTGGCCCTGGAAGAAAAGAGAGAATGCAGTTGGAGCATGAGAAAAGTTTGAGGGAGTTGGAGTTGGAAAGCTAGAAGCTTAGAGATTACTCCCTCTGGTGGCAGCACACCGTCCATGCCTGTTGAAGCTAGGGTGTATATTCCTAAAGATGTGGTGAGGGAGTTTTATAAGAATGATGATATTGGGCAGTGGTTCAAAGCCTATGAGGTAGCCATGTTTCCCACCGGGTCCCTGAGAAGGATTGGGGAGCGGGGTTGTGGGGGTGGTTCCTTAGTGAGGGGCGGGACACACTGTTAGAATTGCCTTCTGAAGTCCATAATTCTTATAGCCACATGAAAGATGCATTGATGTCCAGGTATGGGTTGACTCCTGAATGGTATAGACAGAGGTTTAGAAATTGCAAGAATGTGGAGTCAGGTACCTGGGTAGAATATGTCACTTTTTTCTGCAGAGCATTGGATGGTTGGGTGAAGGGTAGCAAAGTGAATGATTTTGAGGGCTCTTTGATTTAATTGCATGGGAGCACTTGTCAAGTAATTGTTTTCCAGAGCTATGCCAGCACCTGATTGATAGCAGGCTGACTAACCCTAGGAAGCTTGCTGAGGAGGCGGACCGCTGGGTGAGCACCCGGGTACACAAGGGTCACGTGGGAGACTCCACCAAGAGTGGGCAGGGTCCCCAGCAGAAGAGTGGGGGGGACAAGGGGTAAACAGAGGGAGTTCCAGAAAGGGCCCCAAAGTAATCCCCAAGGGACCCAAGGGAAGGGTTCCCAGCCTCCCCTGAGAAGAAGCACGGGGCCTGACAGGTGGGCCTGTTCCCAGGGGACCCCTGAGGTGCTACAAGTGTGGTGAAGTGGGTCATAAGTCTAATGATCCCAAGTGCCCACAGTTTGGAAAGACAGCACCCACTGGTGCTCCACCCCTGGCAGATGGCGAGTGTAGCCCTGGGGGAGGAGAGGGGTGTCCAAGGTGGGTGGGGTCCCGCAGAGATGTCCCTTGTCTCTTTAGGAGACTGTGAGGTGGTCCCCAGGACCCAACTTCCTGATAACACTAAAAAGTATAGGCAGTGGGTGACCATCAATGGCCATAGAGTGGAGGCTCTTCGAGACACAGGAGCCAGTGTGACAGCTGTCAAGTGTCACCTGGTGTCTGAAGAAGCAGGTTGTCCCCAATGGCATTTTACCCAGTTGTTGCCGCTGACAACACAGAGAGCCACTGCAAGGTGGCTCAGGTTCCCTTTGAGTGGGGGGTCTCTGGTACTCTTCAAGTAGCTGTGAGGCCAGTCATGCCTGTTGACTGTTTGTTGGGGAACGATTTGGAGAGCTCACCTTGGGCTAAGGTGGAGCGAAGTGCTCATTTGGAGATGTTGGGTCTGCCTGACTGGGCGTGTGTGACCACACGGTCCGTGGCAGCCAGTAAATGGTGTTCAAGAGGACCTGGAGCCTGAGAGGGGGCCCAGGTGCCTGCCTTAAAGAGAAGAGGGCAGAGGGCACGGGAAACCGGCCCCGAAGTTCCCACAGTCCAGGAGGAGGTAGACCCTGAGGGGGATGCCCTGGAGCCTACAGGGGAACAAGTAGCTGAAATGGGGGACCTGCCTGAGCTGACCCATTGGCAGCAGGAAGGAGGACTCTCCAGGGAAGAGTTCTGCGCGGAGCAGAAGAAGTGCCCTTCTCTTGTGGGTTTGCGGCAGCAGGCTGCAGACCAGGCAGCAGGTGATCAGTCTGGATCACATTGGATCTACTGGGAGAATGACCTCCTGTATACTGAGCCTAAGGTTGCTGAGCCTGGGTCAGCCCGTGTGCTGGTGGTATCCCAGCGCTTCAGAGCCTTCCCTACTGGGGGCTGGCTCATGATGTGCCGTTAGCAGGACATTTGGGGCAGGACAAGACCTTTGAGAGGCTTGTCACCCACTTTTATTGGCCTCAAATGCGCAGGAGTTCAGACACTTACTGCAGGACATGTCAGACTAGCCAGGCAAGTGGAAAGAGTGGGAGGAAGCAGAAGGCTCCTCTCCAGCCATTACCTGTGGTCAGCACCCCCTTTGAACGGGTGGGTATTGACATTGTGGGGCCACTGGACCCCAAGACAGCCATGGGCAACAGGTTCATCCTGGTCTTGGTGGACCATGCCACCTGGTACCCAGAAGCCATATCTCTGAGGACAGTGACGGCCCCCGTGGTGGGACGGGCACTGATGGGAATTTTCTCCCGAGTGGGATTCCCTCGAGAGGTAGTGTCTGACCGAGGTACAAACTTCATTTCCAAGTATATGAAGTCCCTGTGGCAGGAGTGTGGGGTAACTTACAAGTTCACCACTCCTTACCACCCCCAAGGAAATGGGTTGGTTGAGAGATTCAACCGGACCCTCAAAGGCATGATTATGGGTCTTGAGGAACCTATGAGGCGTAACTGGGACGTCCTCTTACCATGCCTGCTCTTTGCATACCGTGAGGTGCCACAGAAATGTCTAGGGTTCAGTCCCTTTGAGCTTCTCTATGGTCACCCAGTGAGAGGACCTCTGAGTCTGGTCAAGGAAGGCTGGGAGCAATCTCCAGGAAACCTCCCCAGGATGTATATAGCTACATGCTGGCCTTCAGGAACCAGACTAGGCATTTCAGGCAACTCGCTGAGGCGAATCTGGAAGCCAGCCAGGAGGAGATGAAGTGGTGGTACGACCAGAATGCCACTCTGGTAGAGCTTCAGCCTGGCCAGAAAGTGTGGGTCATGGTCCCAGTGGAGCCTTGTGCGCTCCAGGATAAGTGGACCGGACCATTTGAGGTGGTGGAGCGCAAAAGTCCTGTTACCTACTTGGTGGACTTACGGTATCCCAGGAACCCCTTGCGGGTCCTGCATGTCAACCGCCTGAAGCCCCACTTGGAGAGGTCCGAAGTGGGCATGCTCTTAGCGACAGATGCTGGAATGGAGGAGGAGACTGAGCCTCTTCCTGACCTCCTGTCGGCGACAGAGCGAGATGGGTTAGTGGATGGTGTGAACCTCTCTTCCACCCTGACCCCTGAGCAACAGAATGACTGTCACCAGTTGCTGGGACAGTTTTCTGATCTGTTCTCCCTGATTCCCAGTGTCACTGATTGGTGCATCCATGATGTGGACACTGGAGACAGACCTCCTATTAAGCACAAAACTTACAGGGTAACTGACAGGGTGAGAGCTTGAATCAAGGAGGAGGTCTCCAAGATGCTTGCGTTAGGGGTGATTGAGTCCTCTAACAGTCCTTGGGCCAGCCCAGTGGTCTTGGTCCCAAAGGCTGACGCACCGGGTGCCACGCCAGAACTCCGGTTCTGTGTGGACTACCGAGGGCTCAATTCAGTCACGAGGACTGACGCGCACCCCATCCCCAGAGCTGATGAGCTCATCGATCAGATAGGGGCTGCCCGGTACCTCAGCACGTTTGATCTAACGTCTGGGTACTGGCAGATTGCCTTGACTGATGGGGCAAGAAAGAGGTCAGCATTCTCCGCACCAGATGGGCACTACCAGTTCCGGGTTATGCCCTTTGGGATAAAGAATACCCCTGCCACCTTTCAGAGGTTGGTCAACCAGGTGTTGGCTGGACTGGAAGTGTTCAGTGCCGCCTACCTGGATGATATTGCAGTGTTCAGCGCCAGTTGGGAAGAACATCTGGGCCACCTCTGGGAAGTGTTGATGGCGCTGCGGAGGGCAGGCCTCATGATCAAGGCGAGTAAGTGCCAGATCGGGCAGGGTTCCGTGGTGTACTTGGGACACCAGTTTGGGAGCGGCCAGGTGGCGCCCCTACAGCCCAAGATTGAGACCATCCTGGCTTGGGAGCCCCCAAAGACCCAGACAGAGGTGAGAGCCTTTTTAGGACTCACTGGGTATTACAGGAGGTTTGTCAAGGGGTATGGCAGCATCGTTGCACCCTTGAAGGAGCTGACTTCCAAGAAGCAGCCCAAGAAAGTGATTTGGACTGACACCTGTCAGAAAGCTTTTGAGGCCCTGAATACTGCCATGTGCACGGCGCCCGTGCTCCTGGCACCCAACTTCTCAAGAGAGTTTATCGTTCAAACAGACGCTTCAGAGCATGGTGTGGGGGCTGTTTTGTCACAGATAAATGAGGAGGGCCTAGATCAACCCGTAGCCTTCATCAGTAGGAGGTTACTTCCACGGGAACAGAGGTGGAGTGCGATTGAGCATGAGGCATTTGCTGTGGTCTGGGCGCTGAAGAAGCTGAGACCATACATGTTTGGAACTCACTTCCGGGTTCAGACAGACCACAGGCCCCTCAGATGGTTGATGCAGATGAGGGTGAGAATCCAAAGCTGTTGAGGTGGTCCATTTCCCTACAGGGGATGGACTTCACGGTGGAACACCGCCCTGGTACAGAACACGCCAATGCTGATGGTCTGTCCAGATTTTCCCGCCTTAGTGAAGAGAACTCCCAGGAGGTGGGAAGTTCTCCCCACATTTCAGCTGGAGGGGACACGTGTTAGAACTGGCACTGTTGTCGTGGGTCTCCCTTCCATTTTTTGCTGTTGCCTCATGTGTTTTTGCTGGTTATAGATGCTTTGGGCACTGTGCCACTGCTATTCAGTGCCACAGTGCAAGTGCTCCCTATGGTAAATTTATGTATGGATTAGTGATTCCATGATTGGTTGGTTTGGTTTACTTGTCAGACCCTAGTACAGTGCACTGAGTGTGCCCAGGGCTTGTAAACCAAATGCTGCTGGTGGGCTTGCAGCACTGGTTGTGCCACCCACAGAAGCAGCCTGTAAAAGTGTGTCTCAGGTCTACCATTGCAGAGCCTGTGTGCAATCTGGTACTGCCATGTTGACTCGGCAAGTGCACCCACTTGCCAGTCCCTAAACCTTCCCTTTTCTTCATATCAGACACCCCTATGGTAGGCCAAAGGGCAGGGTGCATTGTAAGTATAAGGCAGGACATGCTCTGGTGTGTGTGGCATGTCCTAATAGTGAATTACAGCCATTTTCGTTATTCACTATTGCAAGGCTACCTGTTCCCCATAGGCCAGAATGGGCAGTTTGATTATTACATCTTATAATCCTAACTGACCCAGGGAACATGGTAGAAAAACGAATTTAGTATGCCTGAACTCAGAATGATAAAATACATCTTTTAGTGAAGTTGGTTTTAACATTCTGTGTTTGAAGAAGTACCACTTTTAGAAAGTAGGTATTTTCTTGCCTAACTATCAAGCCTGCCTCTGCTAGGTTGTGTATTCCTTGTCTGGTTTGTGAGTGACAGGGGCTTGGGGATTCCAGGGAGACAGGTTAGTCAGCACAGGGCTGAATAAGAGATCTGCATGGAGATGGGTGGGAGGAGTTGCACCTGGGACCTGAATAGGGCTGTGCCTTCCCTCCACAATGCTGGCTCCTCCTCCTGGGGTGCGTCTGATGTCCCTGGCCTACACTGTGAAAGGAAAGAAGGAATCTTGTCAACAAAGTGCTCCAGGACTGACCAGAACTGGTTTGGACTAGGCAAAGGCCTCTCTGCCTTCAGAGAACAAAGGGAAAATGAGTATAAAAGAGGGGACCCAAACCCCAGAACTTTAGATCAGATCACTTTTGGGAAACAAGAAGAAACCTTTGCTGAGGAGAGGAACCAGAGAAACTGAGAAAGAGACTATCCCTAAGCTGAGTGCTGTTTGGGGGATTGGCCTGCAGTGGTTGCCTGACTGCCAAAGAAAGGAGAAAGGAACTTTGTGTGTACTTTCATCAACTTGTAAAAAGATCTCCAAGGGCTTGAGAGAAGAGCTTGCCTCCTGCTGAAGTCTTAGGGACAACAGACTTCACCAACCGGCTCCCCAAGAGTCTTTCTGTAAAGTGCCTGCTGCTGTGCTGGACCATCTGAGGGACTGCGTGTCGCAAGGAGCTGGAAGCGCGAATCACGAAGAAGAAGCGTCACCGCCGGAGCCGAAGCGCCTCGCATCGCCGAAGAAGAGGATCGACGTCGCATCAGACTCCGCCGCATCAACGGAGAAGAGTATCGCCGCCGCTGCCGCTGTCGCATCGTTGCCAAAGCGCCCTCGCATCACCGGAGAAGAGGACCGGCCGTCGCATCAGGCGCCGCCGCATCACCGGGAAGCGGTGTCGCAGGGGCCTGTCGCAGCTCAGAAGAATGCGTTGAGTTGCCGCACGGCTGTCGCATCGTGGCCAAGGCGCCTCGCATCGCCGGAGAAGAGGATCGACGTCGCATCAGACGCCGCCGCATCACCGGGTAGCATCTTGCAGGGCCTGTCGCGGCTCAGAAGCATCGTTGCCGAAGCGCCTCGCATTGCCGGAGAAGAGGATCGATGTCGCATCAGACGTCGCCGCATCACCAGGAAGCGTATCGCAGGGCCTGTCGCGGCTCAGAAGAATCGTTGAGTCGCCGCACGGCCGTCGGTCGTGCACGCATCGTGTCGCATCAAGAAGAAGACGCCATCTTTGTTCATTGCACCGGATCTTCATCGCATCTCGGCGTTGCTGGTCGCATCGCCACTGAAGCGCAGTAAGAAACCGACGCATCACCTCCCCACGCCGAGAAGAACCGACTCATCCCCTACGCATCAGTAGGGACCCGACACATCACCGTTCTTGTGTGTAAGGAACTGACGCATCACCTTCCCTGCAACACTTTCGTTGTATAGCGTTACGCATCCAAAGGTACATTGAACTCAAAGTGTCGCATTTACCATCTTAAGAGAACTAAGCTAATTCTACCATTTTTGAAGTACAGTATTGTGGATTTTTGTCGTTTGTGGTCTTGTGTTAAATCTATATAAAAGATACTTATTTTTAATATACAACTGGTGTGGTGTCCATCTGTTGTGTTGTCACTTGATTACTGTATGTGTTCACAAATGCTTTACACACTGCCTCTGAGATAAGCCTGTCTGCTCATGCCAAGCTACCAAGGGGGTGAGCAGGGGTTATTTTAGGAGTGTATCCCCCTTACCCTGACTAGACGCAAGGGTCCCTATTTGGACAAAGGTACCTACCTCTGCCAACTAGAGACCCCCAAATCTAACAATTTCCTTACTGGACAAGCTATCAAGTAGCCAGCAATGGTCTTTTCTCAAACAGACAGATCTTCCCCACAGATAGGGGTTGAACCTTTCTAACCCCAACAAATGCCAACATTTCTTTTTCTATAACAGAGTATCTTGTTTCAAAGTTTCTCATATTATTCAAAGCAAAGCCAATAGTAACTTCATTGACCCCATCTAACTGAGTCAATGCCACCCCATGCCTTAAACTCTGGGGTGTATGGTGAGAAACTTTCTGCAACATTTTGAATAAGGCTGGAAAGCAGAAGCAGTTGCAATATACTGTTTTTTCAAGTCAAAAATCTTTTCACACTTTGGAGACCAAGCAAAGATTATGTTCTTTTTTTTGACAAACCGCTAAAACATACAGGGGCCGATTCCGATTCGGGCCGGAAAACGTACCGACCGACTCGGTGCGGGAATCTATTCCGACTGACACGAACCGGCGCCGTCCGACCCGGGTAGTACAATGAAATGCATGTGAAACCCGACCGACTCGGACGGAATACAAAACGGACGACCGAGCCGGACGGAAACAAGCCATCCGGCTGGAAAAACACTCGAAACTAACCGACCGACACGCACCCGGATAGCGACCGAACGAAACGTACCCGCGAACTCCGACCCGCGTAGTACGATGCTATGCGTGCGAAACACGACCGACTCGTATGGAGTACAAGCCGTACGACCACACGCACACAAAACCCAGCCGAATCAACCCAATACTCCGCGACCGACTCGTACGCCGCACATGAAACCAACCTGAAACACAGCGGGAACGAGTCGGACAACATCGCATCAGACAACAGCAGCGTCCGACTCGGACACAAGAACGACTCCTACATGCACCCAAAGCACCAAGGGAAAAAAGTTAAAAAAAAAGGCCAAACAAGCTACCACAAAGCCAATAAATACTGGGGGTGGGGGAAAAAATGGAACAAGGACACACCCCCAACCCCACCTACATAAAGGCCACAAATCCCTACCATGAGCCTTTGCAAATTCCACAGACCTGCCAGCAAACAACACCATCACACAGCAACCACAGACACACTCACAGCTCATACATCACACAAGCCACACACCATTACCACACTTACAAATAGCACCCTCACACACACCCAGCTAAACCTACACTCACACCCCCCACTTGCACACACACACACACACATCAATCACCACCACCACCCATCACCATGCCCCCAAAGAAGAACCACAAGTTCCTAGATTGTGAATTGGAAGTCCTGGTAGACGAGATACTCAGGGTAGAGCCACAGTTGTTTGGTACATTGGTACAACAGACCCCCATGTCGCAGAAAACCAAGATGTGGGCGAGGATTGTCGACAGGGTGAATGCACAATCACCATGTTTGCGCACAAAGGAAGACATCCAGAACAGGTGGTATGATGTGCGCAGGAGGGTCCGGGACCTACTCAAAAAGGACTACATCATCAGCCAGCGCACCGGCAGTGGCCCTCCTGCAAAACCAATATACCTCAGGCCCTGGGAGGAGAAGGTGCGGGCCATCCTACCACCAGTGAGCGTATATGGACTAACAGACATCCCAGAGCCTGGTGAGTACACAACTTATATACACAATATGGTGTGACAATACACACACAGCACCCTCAAAGGGATAGGCAAACCATGCACCCTTACCAAATACACAGCAAACAAAACATACTCATCCCAAGATGTGAATGCCAGTCAGACAAACCCAATACCTGCCATCTCATGGTGACATCTAACTGTGTCATGACATCTACAAACCTAACAACAAATACAGCAAGGCAATGGCACAAATAGAACCAACAAACACTCCCAGATATATTGACATCACTAGAACACCACCTTCACAGGGAAGATCACTGAAAGGAAGGAATTCTGAGTTTGCTGGTAAAGTCAGTGTAGCCAATAGCATCATGGGAGTTGGAGTCATAGATATTGCTCAGCCTCACAATTGGCCCATCAACACCACCCTGAACCATGCTTACATCACAGGGAGTGGAAAAGGACTCACAAGATGGCTGACACTGGGTACTGCTGGGGGGAGCACAAGGCCCTGCAGGCAACTGTGCAACAACCAACAGCAGGACACCACTGACTGACATCCTGAAAGACAACTTGCACTCCCTGCAATGGAAGCATGTTCCATGGTGGGATATTTGGGCTGGGGGGAGAAGTCGGCTTGGATGGCAACCAAATACCACCAATGCTGGTCAGGCACACACCTCAACATTCACATTGACATGCCACAGGTTGGCAGGACAATGTGCTACACCAATATCACTCACTGACTGTCATAACTGAGTAGAATGCAATGTCCAGGGCCGCATCCAGAGGTACAGTCACAACTGTCCGGTGTTTTAACAATTGATGCCTGTAGAAACATACCATACAATCTGTGTCTCTCCCCAAAACAGGTGAAGATGGGGACTCAGCAGCAGATGAGGAGGAGTCCCTGTCCCAGGCTCCGGGGGACACAGAGCTCACTGGTGTGGATCAGCCTCTGCACTCCTCGGATGGCGAACAACAAGCTGGACCCTCCGGTGCCAGTCATCATGCAGCACCAGCAGGACCAACATCTGCACCCCCTGCACCCACCCCTCCAACAACTGCCAACACACAGGCCACCCCTGCCAACACGGACACACCAAGGACCACAGGTGACAACAGCGCAGGGACCCAGGACCAAACTGGAGCCGCTGCCATCGAGCCCACTAACAACACCCAAGTGGGCACACGGTCACCTGTGCGTGGCACCGCAGGCCCTGCACGTGTTGCCAGGGGTGGTGGGAGGGGTGGTAGACACAGGTCGCTATTTGCAGAGGGGTCAGGACTGCGTGATGACCCACAACTGGCACGCATTGCAGATGCGTACCAGACCAGCACCGGAGAGGTCACCCAGGTAGTGGGGATCCTCAAGGACATACAACAGCAGCAGGCTGCCCATCATGCCCGCTTGGACTCCCACATGTCCCGTGTCGAGACACACATGTCTCGCATGGAGTCCAAGTGGGACACATTGCAAGAACTCACAGCGGTGCATAGGGACATACTGACATGCCTCCGCCAGATCAGCACCAACATGGCCTCACCTCCCTGTGCGCCCACAACATCTGTTGCCACTACATCCGCAACAGCCACAGGGAGGGAGGAGGACTCTGGCGGAGAGTACCCTGCACCGCGGCAGCCTGCACCTGAGGATCCCCCCAAGAAGAGGGGCCGTCCGAGGAGGCCAAACTGAGAGGCCGATGGCCAGCTACATCCCCCAGGAAGCCAACACCTGTTCTGGAACTTTTCCTCTGTGTGCAAACTGCACGCCCTGTCGATGGCAACCCAACTCGCCCACATGACATGGGGAGCTCTAGTTGTACAAATTCATCAGATGACTGTGGACTATACCCTGGACATTCCATCTACCAGGACTTCCAATTCACATGGGAACTTTGGATTCCAATTGCTATGTACAGCACCCACCATCCTGTGCACCATCCCCACACCTTTTGTAAATAAACTCACCAAAAAACCATATCTGCCTCTGTTGTGATTCCAACGTGGTCTCTGTCATGGAGATGGTGATCAGAAATATGACACTGTGCATGCTGACTGCTACAGCAAGTCCAACACCGTCATGGCAGTCATGGCGACGTGACACATATGAGGGAGACACACCACTAGGGCCACACAACACATACACACCAGGGCCATATGACTCATCCCCTACACTGATGTTGCCTGGAAATACAGTGCAATGCACAGACACCACACATATTCACAGTCTGTGTCAACTACAACACAGGTGCAGTAAGCAAATGTCACTCAGATGTGTGACTACGGACAACGCACACCCCAAAATGTAGAACAGGTTTATTACACATTTGCTACATGTTGTTTCCACTACAAATGCAAGCTAATCCCACCTGGCTGTGGCCACAAAGTCAAACAATGCAGAAGATAGAAAGTCCAGGGGTGTGTGGCACATCACCTGTAGGGGAACAACTGCTGCCACCTTGGAAGTTGAATCATTGATTCGGGGGATCCAAGTTGTTCTAACAACTCCAGCAGCACCCTGTGAAGGACAGACATGACACACACTCAAAAGCACAGAAGAACAGCACAGAATGGCAATACTCATGTCTAATACCTGTCACAAGTTAAATACACAAAAGCAAGTTAGCATGTCTACACTGTTGGCAAGTACAGACCACCTGCAAGGACACATCTCCGCATGCATCCAGTCAAGTTGCACATGGCCACACTCAAACAGCACCAGAGCACCACACACACATATCATGCAAATCAAATTCATTGATAGTACAACACTCTGGATACTCACATTCAGCTGAAGAAGTTGGTGATGAGCTGTGTGCGGACATCACCATCACCATCATCATCATCATCACTGGCATCGTGGCCCAGGCCTGGATCCTCCACAGGTGGCGGATGTTGGTCATCGTCATCCAGGATGAGAGGCAACTCCTTCCGCACTGCCAGGTTGTGGAGCATGCAGCAGACGATGATAATCTTGCACACCTTTGCTGGGGCATATGGGAGGGCGCCTCCTGTCTTGTCCAGGCAGCGGAAGCGGCTCTTCAGGAGACCAAAGGTCCGCTCAATCACCCTCCTGGTCCGACCATGTGCCTCATTGTAGCGCATCTGGGCTGGTGTCACAGGGTTCCTGAGGGGTGTCAGCAACCACGGCATGTTGGGGTATCCCGAGTCACCTACAGACAGACAATTGCACATTAGCCAACATTGAAAAGTGTGCGGAAAGCAACATAGCACAACACACACAATGGTACAAAGTCAGTACACACCGACAAGCCAAGCACGCTGGTTCGGCATCTGTGACATCATCCTCGGGATGCGACTACTCCTCATCACGTAGGCATCATGTGCAGAACCGGGGAAACGGGCACAAACATGTGTGATGGTCATGTTTGCAAGACATACCACCAGAGCATTGACAGAATGGTAATGTTTCCTGTTCCTGTATGCCTGCTCATGTGCCTGTGGTGGTACCAAAGCCACATGTGTCCCATCAATGGAGCCAATGACATGTGGCATCCTCCCCAGGGCATAGAAGTCACTCTTGACGTCAGTGAGTCGGTGACGTTGTGGGAAATAGATGAACTGGTTAAGGCATCTCAACATCGCCACCAAAACATCGCGTAGCACACGGCTGAACATAGTCTGTGACATACCACCAGTAGATGCCACAGTGTGTTGAAAGGTACCGGTGGCAAAGAAGTGTAGGGCTGCCATCACCTTCACCTTGGGGGTCAGCGCTGTCGGATACGGCCGGCCAGGCTGCAAATGTGGGTCCAACCGCACTGCCAAATCCTCAATCAGCTGCCTGGTGAAGCGGTACCGTCGGATGCTGTCACGTTCCACCATCGTTGCCAGGTCTGGGAATGGTCGATGGACAGCAGGAGCCCTGCAGTGCAGAGGTGAAGAAGTCAAGATTGTCAGTCACCCCACATATGTGCCATTCACCATACTGTAGTTCACATGCTACATCATCAGCAAACACTAGTACTTGATGTGTGTCTCGTTCTGTTTGGACACATATGGCACCCACATGGACATCATGTAACATCTCTGTTCAACATGTGTGGACAACAGGTCCCAGGGTGTGCTATGTGAAACCATTTGGCTGTGTCACAGTACCCATTTACTGCACTCACATTCCACACACATACCACAGTGACGTCTGGACAGATGCGCCACAGGCATCTCAACTCATTGACAGGTAGATTCCCAGGGAGCCTGTCTTGCCACATGGACACTGGCATGACATGGCGTATCATGTACACGTCAGAAAAATCAAACATGACTCCCACAGGTAGTGCCCCCTGTAGCCTCTGCAGGACAGACATGGACGTCAGTGACACACACACACAACATCTAAGTCCATGCACAAACAACGTGGATGTGGAGACTGTCTCCCATTGTGCACATGGAGTCAGACATGTGAAACACAACATGCACACAGACTGCGGAGGGACATGACTATTGTGGCAATGGGCCACCCTGTGATGTACATGCTTTCCCACATGAGCCTTGGGGTATGTGACATGTCATACATATACACAACCTGGAAATGTGACCATGCAACATGCTCCAAAAATGGACAGTTGCACATCCCAGTGGTCATGTGCACGACACACAAAGGACCCTGTCCCCATTAACATGTGCACAGCCTGGGTGTGTCTGCCCCCAAGTGCCAGCCCAAAAACAACATGTACACACCCATACACAGATAAGGTCATGCTGCCACACATGCCTTAGATACAGTGTGGACTGGGTGTGGTGTAGTAGGTGTGCCCCAGAGTCCCTGGAAAGTATATGTGGCTGGCATAGGTTCACCATTGACCAGCATGGTGACACATGCGTGTGACCTGTACAGGGACGCGTTGTACAGCAATGGTCCGATCAGTGTGCCCGCTCGGACCATTGCATTGCATGTGAGCGGGTACGCGTTGTATCGCGGGTACGCATTGTACAGCAATGGTCCGATCGGTGTGCCCGCTCGGACCATTGCATTGCATGTGAGCGAGTACGCGTTGTATCGCGGGTACGCGTTGTACAGCAATGGTCCGATCGGTGTGCCCGCTCGGACCATTGCATTGCATGTGAGCGGTGCGCGTTGTATCATGGGTACGCGTTGTACAGCAATGGTCCGATCGGTGTGCCCGCTCGGACCATTGCATTGCATGTGAGCGGGTACGCGTTGTACAGCAATGGTCCGATCGGTGTGCCCGCTCGGACCATTGCATTGCATGTGAGCGAGTACGCGTTGTATCGCGGGTACGCGTTGTACAGCAATGGTCCGATCGGTGTGCCCGCTCGGACCATTGCATTGACATGTGAGCGGGTACGCGTTGTACAGCAATGGTCCGATCGGTGTGCCCGCTCAGACCATTGCATTGCATGTGAGCGAGTACGCGTTGTATCGTGGGTACGCGTTGTACAGCAATGGTCCGATCGGTGTGCCCGCTCGGAAAATTGCATTGAATGTGAGCGGGTACGCGTTGTACAGCAATGGTCCGATCGGTGTGCCCGCTCGGACCATTGCATTGCATGTGAGCGAGTACTCGTTGTATCGCGGGTACGCGTTGTACAGCAATGGTCCGATCGGTGTGCACGCATTGGCTGGGGCCTGGCATGGCAACGGATGCGGTTTTTGAATTTACAACGAGTCTGATGCAGTGAATTCAGTTGGCCAGCCACAACAATGTTGCAAATTCATGGGTGTCATGAAGTTGAATATTTGAAGGATGCTGTGGGCGTGTATTGGAGCTGCTATTCCATGGATTGGCCAGATTCAGAAGATGCTACCGACTTGGACCTATCACTTTGGACACATGGGACAGTATCTGCCTCTGCAGCACACATATAATGCTGGCTGTTCCCCTGAGAGCTCACTTGCCTGCACTACATGCTCCTGGACGACATCTGCCACTACACTGCTGCTGTCTCTGCATCCTCTGGCTGCTGCAATGGCACGTACTGTGGAGAGAGCCCCAGCCTTCACCCATGAGGAGAACCAGGCCCTGCTGGACAGCCTCCTTCCACAGTACAGCAAGCTGTATGGGACACCATGGGAGCAGGTGAGTGTGCTGTCCACTGCCTCACTAATTGTGCATGTTGCCTGACTAGCAGGATTTACAGTGTGCACACCACTGGCTAGCATGCCCACTGAGTAGTTCGCACCCCCAAAGTGTGTAGTCACTTGCACTGAACAGGTACAGTGGAGTGACAGTGCATTCAAACAAGGTTCACTACCCATGCAATGATACCATGTAGTAACTGCTGGCAAACTGTCCATAGCCCTCGTTGCACTGCCTGTGTACATCATATGCCCCTGTGATTGAGACATGTATTTCCAACTGTGTGATGCACGGATATGTTGCATGTGTAGTAATGGCCTTTTCACTTTCTCATCCTCACAGGTTGATGCCCATCGGAAGCAGAACATCTGGCTGGACATCGTCCGGGCAGTCTGATCCGTGGGGGTCTACAAGCGCCGGATCCGCAACTGCCAGAAGAGGTGGCAGGACCTTCGTGGCTGGACCCGGAGGATCGCAAGGGTCCAGCTGAAGCTGTCGCCTCCTCGCAGGAGGGGCAGACACCGGACCCTGACCCCCACATGCTCCAGATCCTGCCGGTGGTGTTCCCGGAGCTGGATGGGCAGCTGAAGGGCAGACAGCAGCAAGGAGGGGGTGAGTCTAAGACTGCACTGTGAACTCTGTCTAACATGCTATGTGCCCTCCTCTGGCCTGGTTAAACTTCCCCAGTACATCAGTCTTGTTGTCCAGTACCCATGTCCCTCTATTGTAACCTGGCCACTACCCATCTGATGCGCCAGTGTGCTCCTTACGCTCAGGATAATTGTGTCACTTGGGTACAGGGTCCTAGCATTTTGCTTTGCTCAAGGTGGTGACAGATTTTGTTCCCGTGACATTGTGTTTGCCTTCATGGGTGGGTCAGTTGCTCACACAATGCCTGAGTCGTGCTATGTAGTCTGGGTGTAACTTTGATATGTGATCCACTTGCACATCTAATTCACCACATGTCCCTGGGGTATTTGCCACACCCCCATTCTGCGGGTGGGTAAATTGTCTGGGCCTCAGGAGTATGTATGTCAAGTGTGTCACACATGCTTAGCCACCTGCCCACTGACCAGGGCTCATCCCTCTTGCAGGTGGAGCCGGACAGTCATGCCTACTACAGGGCATACAATACACTCTGTACTCCCACTCCCGTGTATCATCTGACATGCTGTGCTCAGTGAAATGTTGCCTCAGGTGTCTGCCTCTGTGTTGTTGTGCTGTGACTACGTTGTCGTGACTCCTGTGATGTCCTTCGGTTAGGGGTCAGCATGCCATCTGCTATTGGACCATGTGAGACAAGACTTCTGTGACTCATAGGTGTTTGATCACTTGACTGTGCAGACAGGTGTATGAGACTGTGACTTTCAGGCAGCTGTTCATCATTCACAGCACACTGTGAGGTGCTCTGGTTCAGGGAGTAGTGTTTCATGTCTCCCATTTGTCCAAATGGTGTGCAGTGTACAAATACTGGTTCAGAGGATGTGGTTAGTGGGGGATGAACATGTGCACTTGTCAGTTACATTACTTGCCTTCCCCATGTCCTAGGATAGTGACACAGTGCAGACTGTTGTTTGCTGGCTAACATGGCCATGTGACTTGAGACAGTGATGTATGACTTTGCAGGCATGCCTGTGTCATGGCATTAAACTTCCTAAGGGTGATCCTGCAGGGTGGTGACATGTGCAACAGGCACCCCATTGTGGCATTGACTATCCGGACATGGGTGCTTCATGGGGTCTGGTGCTGGTATGCATCACATGCATTTCTTTATAGGCTCAGGCCGTCCATTTATCCAGACACCTGCACTGACTCAGTGGCAAGTGATGTGAGGTGGGCATGTTCACATACTTCACCGTGTTCTCAGCAATGTCCAACTACTGTGTAGGTGGTGCATGTGTCCACACTGGGGTCTTACCATCAGACGGGCACCAGACAGATGGGTGCAAGGGCAGGAGGGGTGTCTGTTCCATGGCTGACCATCAGACTGACAATTGGCTTCTCCTAATCTGTGTGATGACTTTTGGCAATGTTCTACTAGTGATGCCAGGGCTTGCTCTGTGATGTGCTGTACTTACTGTGGTGTGTGCGGTCAGTGCAGGTGACTGATGTTTGTCTGTTTCCCTAATTGTTTGCAGATACATCCACAGCCACAGGAGGGGACAGCTCCACGGACCAGGAGGAGCAGCGGAGCCAGACTGGGTCAGCGTCCGACGAGTGGTCAGAGGGACCCAGTGGCACGGAGGGCGAGGGGAGCCACACCGAGGAGTCCTCAGCACCATCCACCTCAGCTGAGGACCACAGCAGCTCGGAGGATGACTCCCTTGTGGAGGCGGGTGTCAGCAGCCACCACACCCCAGCTACTCTGTCTGATCCCGCCACCACCACCACCGCCGCCTCCCATTGGCTCCCATTCCTGAGGTCCGTGGAGGCTCCCGTGCTCGGGAGCGTGTCTCCTTCAAGCCAGGCACCGCACCCCCTGCCCCTGTGTCCCCTGCTGCCCTGAGTGAGGAGTCTGTGTACCTCCTTCGGCAGCTCCATGTAGGGCAGACAGCAATGCTGACTGTCCTCCATGCACACACCACACTGTTGACACAGCTGGTGTCGTTCATGGAGGGCATCTCAACGGGTATGTCTGCCCTACAGAGGAGCAATAGGTCCATGGACTCCTCCCTGACGGCAGCAGTGTCCCTCCTCCAACAGTCCCTCACCCCTCCCACCTCTGCCCCATCCACACTTCCTACCACCCTACCTGTCCAAAGCACATGCACACCTGCACAATCACACCAACACACAGACACGAGCAGCACACACCCACCCAAAACCAAGGCAAGACGTGCACACAAGCATCCTCAGGGGACTGATTCCACACACACAGGGGATGGGGAACTGACACACACACAGGCAACCACAGTCACTCCGCAATCCTCAAGATCCTCTCCCTCCAAGACCCCTTCCCTTGCCTCACCTGCAACCCCACATACACAGCAGCTCTTCCTCTCTGACCTCGGCCTCTTCCCCTCCAATACCGCTGATCCAGCATACCGGGGGAAGAGGAAGTCCACACACAGAGAGGAGAGTGCCCCTCGCCCCCGGACACCCTCCCCCAGGCGCAGGCAGAGTGAGCCCCCCACCCGCAAGTCCCCCGGACCCGGAAGAGCAAGACCCCGCCACCGCCCTGCAAGTCACCCACCCAGTCTCTCACCTCCATCCCCCAGGCCACCACTCCACAGGTTCCACCGCCACACCCTGCCCCAGGTTCCCCCACACACCGATACCGCATCCCCAAAGTGCTCAGGCCCTCCCCCTGCCACTTGCTCTTCCACCCCCAAACCAGACGCTCTGCCTGTATGTGCCACTGGTGTGGAGACCGTGTCCCCCCTCTGTCCTGCCCAGCTCTTCTGCCCCCCTTCCACTCCCTTGGAGTCATGCACTGCGGTGGAGTCCACAACAACCCCATCTGACTCGGGCACTGCATTGGGGACCCAGCCCACTCCATCTGCCCAGCCCACTGCAGTGGTTGCAGCACCAACACCATCGGACTTGAGCCCTGCGGTGGTGCCGGCCCCCCTGAGTCAGACACCTCCACTGCAGTTGCCGGTGACACTCCTGCACCCACCTCACCTTCCCTGCCTCCTTCTGGCATCCCCTGATCCTGTCCCTGCGGTGCCTGGCCTGCCCCTCGTATGCCCCTCCAAGGGGATGTCCCCTGTTGGTACCTGTGCAGGCAAGCAAGTTGTGACAAGTAGTCACACATCACCCTGTTGGGACTGTGTATTTGGACTGGACATTGGCCGTTGTTAATTTTGGACTTTTGATTTGAGTTGCACACTTGCTGAATAAAGCCTCTTTTTGTTTACTTGTGGTTAATCTTTGGTGGTACATGATGTAGATGTGTAGTATCATGCATTTGCTGTTGTAATTGTGTTCAGATCAGGTAAATGAAGTTTTGCTGTGATGGGCTCCATGTGGCCCATGGGATATGTGTCCTAATCTAGTCTGGATCTATAGCATCCCTTGCTGCAGTCTGAGGGTGTAATGTTCAGCATTTGACACAGGGATGTACGTTTAGCATTTGTATATTACCATCTTTGTCCTACACTGTTGCACATCTGTTGGGCTTACCACTGTCCAATGTTCCTAGTACCCTGACTGTGGTGCCCGTCTCCACTGGACATGCAGTTTTGCACATCAATTTTGGAGGACTCATCTGTGTATACAGTACAACTGGATTGCCACGTGTTTTGGGTGTATGCAGATGACTGACGTGACACTCCCGTACCCAGGCTGATGTGAGCAGAGGCTTCTGTGTGTTGTAGTTGTTGACTCACTGACGGAGTGTCCTGCTGATATGTTTGAGTTGTGCACAGACAAGGTTTGGCACAGCGGAGCTTCCACAGGAGTGGAGTGCCCTCATGGCTGTGTGTAATCTGGTGACATTGCGTGTGCCCGTGTTGTGTGTTGTGTGAGCATGTCTGTGCATGTTCCCTTCCCTTTTCCTACACAGGCTGGGTCCCTAGGGATGTTCCTGTTTCTGATGGTTGCAGAGTTGGTATGTGTTCATCCAGCATCTTGGACCTGGTTTCACCGTGATGTGGTTGCATGGCAAACTGATGTTCATGAGGTTGTCATCCCAGGTTGTCTTTGTTGTCAGGGCTGGGGATGTGGGCAAACGCAGATGGGACACATTCAGGATTCCCCTTGGCACTTGTTGTTTACACAAGTAATGTGATTTTGAGTTTGTGTTAGCTTTCAGTGATTGTGACGCGTTGTGTGTGTGACTGCTGCCACTCCTCAGGGTCAGAGCTGCAATGTCGGAAGTTGTGTACGTGTTTTCTTTGTGTCTCACCTTGGCTTCTTCGTTGGTGTGTGACTATGGCCAGGATCCCATTGTTTGTGGTGGATTTCACATCATGCGCATGTACGGCGTACTGTGCAGTGTGTCATACATAGACGAGTCATGTTGAGTGCACATGTGTGATGGGTTTCTGCACCTTAGTTCCCCCCACCACCCCTGGGATTGTCATGGGTGCATGTGCAATGTCACCAGTCCATGTGAGCTTCACTGCTGAACATTGTTGCAGATGAGGGTGTGTGGTGTTGAGTGTGCAAATGTGAGTTGTTGCACAGCTAGACCACTACCTCCATATTGGCCTTGGCTGGCAGGCCCTGCTGATTGATTGGAGCTTGTGTAGGTGTGATGGTAGTTTGTAGCTGAGGACACATGGCTGTGGTTCACAGTGTGATCAACATCTACCTTTGTCATCACAGTGGAATTGTCATGCAGGCTAGTGTCTGCACAATGTGGGGTCCCTGGGGGTAGTGCTGTGGTGGGTGTGTCTCTTGCTGTGTTAGTTGCTGTTCCTACAAGCTTGTGTGACATGTGTAATTTGGGCTCCCTCTCATCTGACAATGCCAGATTTCCCACATAGGGGAATCCAATGCATGAGTTACTTGTGTGTGGCACTGTATACACATCTGTGTAATTGGGATTCAGGCCTCCTCATGTGTTGTGTGGTTGCCTGGGGACACTGTCACACACCCCCATCACCTGTTGTCTTTGATAGGAAGTGTGAGTCTGCCTGTTTGTGTCAGTGCATTTGCATCACTGCATTGGCATTTCTGTAATGTGCCATTGGCTGTATGTGGTTTGGTGATTTTCCCCTGCTCTCCCTGGTACTCCTGGGTCATCAGTCAGCACAATGATCATGGTTTGTATGTCCCATTGCTGCCATGGTATGGTATTTGTTCACCTGACATCCACAGTCTCCACAGCTTATATACATTTGTGTGTCCATAGGTGCAGATATGTGGGTCAGCATCATGATGGTCACTTCTGTCATTGTGGAATCGGCTGATTGTTGGCAATGTGGTCCCCCATGTGTGATGTTTGTATGCACATGGACAAAAGCGATGTTTCTGTGACACTGCACTGTTAGCCTCCCCCAATATATGTTGCAATGGGACACAAGCAGTACTATGCCACAGATGTTTTGGTTGTTGTGTGACCAGGATTCATCCATTCAGTTTGTCTTTGGCAGCTTTTACCATGCCTACACTTACCTTATGATCACTGTGGTGATGGGGCTTTAGGCACCATTGCCACACTGATCAAAGGGTCCATCAGCCTTGGACCCCACACTTACCTATTGTTGACTTTGGTGATGGGGCTTTAGGCACCATTGCCACACTGATCAAAAGGTCCATCAGCCTTGGACCCCACACTTACCTTTTGGTGACTGTGGTGATGGGGCTTTAGGCACCATTGCCACACTGATCAAAAGGTCCATCAGCCTTGGACCCCACACTTACCTTTTGGTGACTGTGGTGATGGGGCTTTAGGCCCCATTGCCAGACTGACCAAAAGGTCCATCAGCCTTGGACCCCACACTTACCTTTTGGTGACTGTGGTGATGGGGCTTTAGGCCCCATTGCCACACTGACCAAAAGGTCCATTAGCCTTGGACCCCACACTTACCTTTTGGTGACTGTGGTGATGGGGCTTTAGGCCCCATTGCCACAGTGGCCATGGTCGGCTTGTATTGTGGAGGCCACACACTTTTATGTGTGACACATGTGTTAGTGGGTCACATTGTATGTTCATTGTCATGTTTAGTGTTGTAGGCATTTGACATGGACTACACACGCTTGTCATGTTGTTTGGGTGGATGTAATTTTCTGTTATTCCTTATGTGGGAGTATGCTGGTTGTGTCATGCATTTCCCGTCCTATGAGTAGGGGTGGTGGTAGTGGTAGGCATCCAGCCCCCCATGAGTGGGGGGGGTGGTAGTGATAGGCATCCAGCCAGCCCCCTGAGTAGGGGTGGTAGTAGTGATAGGCATCCAGCCCCCCATGAGTAGGGGGTGGTAGTGATAGGCATCCAGCCCCCCATGAGTAGGGGGTGGTAGTGATAGGCATCCAGCCCCCTGAGTAGGGGTGGTAGTAGTGATAGGCATCCAGCCCCCATGAGTAGGGGGTGGTAGCGATAGGCATCCAGCCCCCCTGGGTAGGGGTGGTAGTAGTGATGGGCATCCAGCACCCCTGAGTAGGGGTGGTGGTAGTGATAGGCATCTAGCCCCCCATGAGTAGGGGGTGTGGTAGTGATAGGCATCCAGCCCCCTCTGAGTAGGGGTGGTAGTAGTGATAGGCATCCAGCCCCCCATGAGTAGGGGGGGTGGTAGTGATAGGCATCCAGCCCCCCCTGAGTAGGGGTGGTAGTAGTGATAGGCATCCAGCCACCCATGAGTGGGGTTGGTTGTGGTGATAGGCATCCAGCCCCCCCTGAGTAGGGGTGGTGGTAGTGATAGGCATCCAGCCCCCCATGAGTAGGGGTGGTGGTAGTGATAGGCATCCAGCCCCCCATGAGTGGGGATGATAGTGGTGATAGGCATCCAGCCCCCCCTGAGTAGGGGTGGTGGTAGTGATAGGCATCCAGCCCCCCTGGGTAGGGGTGTTAGTAGTGATGGGCATCCAGCACCCCTGAGTAGGGGTGGTGGTAGTGATAGGCATCCAGCCCCCATGAGTAGGGGGTGGTAGTGATAGGCATCCTGCCCCCCTGAGTAGGGGTGGTAGTAGTGATAGGCATCCCGCCCCCATGAGTGGGGATGGTAGTGGTGATAGGCATCCAGCCCCCTGAGTAGGGGTGGTGGTAGTGATAGGCATCCAGCCCCCATGAGTAGGGGTGGTGGTAGTGACAGGCATCTAGCCCCCATGAGTAGGGGGTGGTAGTGATAGGCATCCAGCCACCCCTGAGTAGGGGTGGTAGTAGTGATGGGCATCCAGCACCCCTGAGTAGGGGTGGTGGTAGTGATAGGCATCCAGCCCCCATGAGTAGGGGGTGGTAGTGATAGGCATCCAGCCCCCTGAGTAGGGGTGGTAGTAGTGATAGGCATCCAGCCCCCCATGAGTAGGGGTGGTGGTAGTGATAGGCATCCAGCCCCCCCTGGGTAGGGGTGGTAGTAGTGATGGGCATCCAGCACCCCTGAGTAGGGGTGGTGGTAGTGATAGGCATCCAGCCCCCCCCTGAGTAGGGGTGGTAGTAGTGATGGGCATCCAGCACCCCTGAGTAGGGGTGGTGGTGGTGGCAGGAATCCAGGCCCCTATGGGTGGGTATGGCATTGGTGATGCCCATCCCACCCCTATGATTGTGCAGTTGCTAGTGTATGTCATTTGTGCATCCCTATGTGTGTGTGACATATTTTAGGTACGTGTAGTTAGTTTGTATTGTTGGTGTTTGACTTACCGTCTGCGCCGTACGCGTCCGAATCGGTCCCAGTAATAGATGTAGAGTATTGGTAGGACCTGCGCGATGGGATTCATGGTTGATTCGTCTCGTTCGGGTTCCGCGTGTCTTCGACTCGTACTCGTCGCTGGCTTGTTCGTCTCGTAGCCGTGGATCATTTAGTGACGCGAAACGGAGCTTATGTGCGGCTCTCCCGGATGCTGAAACGTGCCGGACGTAGCGACGGGTTCGGCGCGTACGGAAGACGCATCGTACTAGTCCGGCCGGAAGGTGCTGTGTATTTGGTTCCGTGCGACTCGATTCGGCGTTTACGGATCCGGCTCGGGCGGAGAAAAGGAGCTGGATTGGGTAAGTACGGCTGGGTCGGAATCTGGGCTGGTATGCGCATCGTACTTGTTCGTTCGGTAGAGTGTTCGAGTCGGTCGGGAAACACGCGTTCGGCTGGTAGTTTTTCCGGACGAATACTGTTAGGTGCGCTTCCGGCCCAAATTGGAATCGGCCCCACAGTGTGATTCCCGAAATTCTTAATGAATCTAAAGTAAAATTTGCAAAGACCTAAAAATGATCTTAATTGCTCCTTAGATGCAATGTCATGACAATTACATCTTCCAAAACTGGCTTGGGATTCACCTCATGTATCAGATAACACATGTCTCAAGTACTCTATTTCATTTACACAGAAAATATATTTGTCCAATTTTATGTTGAGACTGCAAACCTGTAATTTTGTCCAGTCCATCTACACACTTGTGTTGTGCTTATCCACAGTTTTGTCAAAATTCAGGACATCATCCAGAAATACTACAACATTTTTAGATATTTAGTCATAATCTTCAGAAGAAACAGAGGCTGCTGTGGCCAAACCAAACAGCATTCTGAAAATTTTTAACACATCATCAGGTGTACAAAAGTCACAAGATGGCAAGATTCAATGGCAAGTTCCACAATCTGGTAATTTGTACGAAGGTCTAGTTTAAAGAACATTTGGCTTGTCCTAAAGTGGAAAAGAGATCCTCTGATCACGGAAGGGGAACATTCTCCACCCAAATGTTTTGTTCAAATAACTTATATCAATGCATAAGCTAAACTTTCCAGACTTCATCGTAGCAACTGCTACAGGGGAAACTTAGAGAGCGACATGAACTGGTTCAATGATGCCATCTTCTTGTATCTTGTACAGAACACTGGACAATTCACCCCTCAAACTATGATGTACATTTCTATACCACACTATGGGTCATTTAATGTGACTGGGTTTATAATCCAATTTCAGTTTAATAGTGTATGTACATAGCCCTTTATTAAACACATTTATCATTAAATACCAGTCTGAACTTTTGAACCCAAGTATTAACCAACAAGAAACAGGGTTTTATACACTGGGCCTGATGATCATCCCAAAATCACCTTCTGCCACCATCCTAAAACAGGTATGCGTTTATGTGCCAAATACACCTTTCCTCTAATTTGTTTGTCCATTAATATGATTTCCCCTACCTTTAAATACAGTAGTGGAAACATCAGAAGATAGCAACAATCTTTTATCACAACATTTTTTGTACTTCTAAGAAGAGATATTTGTAATCCGAGCCCCAGAGTCAACCTACAGTTCAACAGAAAAACATCAGTAGTGACAGGAACTTGAGGATTACTGTAACTTTTTCACATATGCACACAACCCACTTCCACAACTTCAACAGAAAGAAATAAAGGCCTGATTTTAAGTCTAACGGGCATTACTCTGTCAGGGTTGCATTGGACATTACCTCTACCATCCTCCACCATCCTGATTGACTGCCATCTGCCCAGTGTTTATCTTTGTACCTTGAAGGAAACTGCAATCACAGTGGTTCCCTTCATGGTACAAAACATATGGTGGCTGGCCACCAGGCGGGTTTGATGGCCGTCCACAAACTTAAAAAAAAAAATTGTTTTTCAAAAACAATCTCCCAAAGTTGGAGTTTTTGAAATACAAAAACACAAATGACTCCCACATCTTGGGTGTTTTCTTACAGGGTGTAAGGGGAATTTTTGTTTTTTACGTCCTTCACCATCAGGTTTTCGCTGGCAGTGATAGACAGAAAAAAGGACAATAAAAATCCCACCCTAGTATGGCAGGTGGTGTAATGCTATTTCTCTGAGGGCCCCATCTCTGTTGAGCTTACTGTCGACAGAGTTAATGGGGGCTCTGTCAACAGACACTTTATGGTCTACCCATCTCTAAATGAGGTGGCAGACCGAGAGTTTGGCAGACAGGCTTTCTCTGTCACATTTGCGACTGAGTACTCTCTTCGCCTAAATCTAATTTCTCCACTTCTTCCATTACTCCCTGGTCTGACACACCATGGAAATTAATGCATTAATGCATCCTAACACACCATACCAAAATGCCCAATCTAATTGCAATTCCAGTGCTCTTGTCCAAAAGCAGGACAATATTTGAATTTAGAAATATGTGAAAGAGGCAATCTACCTCTATTACCCATCTGTATGTATTTAGTGGGCTAGGAACGCTTGATGTGCTCACTTTAGCTGCATGCATGAAAGACCACAAAGCCTTTAATGGCTTGGCATCTTCTTGGGAATTCTGTATACTTTTAGCAATGTCAACTGCTTTTTCCAAATTCGGATTTCTGCAGCTAAGAAATTTCTCTTGAACTTTATTGTAATAGCATCAAGCAACTAAATGATTGAAAAGAAGTTGTAATGTAAAGTTTTCAAATTTACAATAAGATGTTAAAACCTTTTAAGCTTCGGCTGCCTGTTAAGCTCAATGCGATTTAAATTTGGCACAGATTTTAGATCGGACATGATTTCTCTACACCCCATTTCATTCTTGGTCAGGCTGCATAAGAAGGCCTGCTCAGGATTATTTTTTAGATCACTACCTGATGGTATAGAAAAGGAAATCCAAATCATTAATTAAAAAGCAATATATAGCTAGTTGTGGCATTTGGCAGGATTCATTATTATATTGGTTTCTTGCAAATAATTTAGAGACTGGTTTTGCATGTTATCTTTGAGGTGATCTGATCAGCGATTAGCCATACCTTGTACATAAAGTTGACGCTTAGGGTGTTACCAGTGATTGCTTACACTGCAGAGAAGTATTGGAAAGGTAACAATGATGGGTTTTGCAATTATAAGATGAACAATACTAAAATCCTCACTGATTTATGCTCGTTTGCACAAAAGCTACTTGCCTGCTTCCCCATTCTTTTCAGTTCATAGTTCTACATAGACCAGATAAATCTCTCCTCCTACACTATGCAGAACTACATTTGACCAATTTACATCTAAATATGTCTTTTGAGTTATTAGCTGGAACTTTAGTGGCATAATATGTGTTCTACATGTCTCCAACTCCACATGAAATGGGCAGACATCATGTATGCCTATTACTAGGTGAAAATCTCCAACCGTACTTACTGAATTAAATCTCAGTAGAGAATAACACCCCAGCATTGGCATAACTCTATGGGGCATATTCACAAGGACTTATCGCCGAGTTATCGCCACCTTAACGCATCAAAAGTGAAGATAGATTTAACGCCCCATTCACAAGCGTGTGCAAACTGCAGACATCGGCAGTATATCCACGATAACTGCCGCAAATTTTACCCCCATGGGTGACACCACCAACTAACCCTAATGAGATGCAGAGTAGGCGTTCCCGTGCAAAAACACACGAAAACACCACTACACCACTTTCACAACAAACTGGCAGAGCCACGATGTGAGTCAAAACCACGCGATAAGCCGTGGTAGCAGCAGGTATTTAACACCTGCCTCTTGCTGGTGTTAAGCAGGACGACTACCTGCAGTAGGTAACGGAGCTCCGCACACAGCCACACCCGAAGAACAACTGACGCCATGGAGCTACTCATCATGCAGCTTGGAGCCCCAACAGGGCCACAACACCCACCGCCACCACCCCCAGGACCCGGACCGGCACCCCCCTCGGACCACCACAGAGGCAGCGCAGAGTGAGACAGCGGACCTACCAAAAACGCACTAGTCTCACAGACCTAACGCCCGAGGAAGTCATTGGCCACTACAGGCTCAAAAGGACAACCATCCTCCGCATCATGACCCACATCGGCCACAGGCTGTCGGTCCCAACACAGCGGACAACCAACATCCCTCTGCAGACAAAGCTGCTGGCTGTGCTGCACATGTTGGCCTCTGGTACCTTCCAACCAACAACGGCCAGAGTCGGGGGAGTCTCACAGCCAGCCCTATCAAAGGCCATCACACCTGTCCTGGATGCCATCATCAGCTTCATACCCCAGTACCTTCACTTCCCCACACTGCGCAGGAACAGCTGGAGACCAAGCAAGGCTTCTACGCCATTGCTGGATTCCCACACGTATTGGGGGCCATTGACTGCACACATGTCCTACTTGTGCCCCCTCGGACACTGCACACATCTACCGCAACAGAAAGCACGCGCATTCCATCAATGTGCAGGCAATAGTGGACCACCGGGGAATATTCACCAATGTCGTCGCAAACTACCCAGGCAGTGTGCACGATTCCTACATCTTCCGACAGTCCATCATCAACCAGTGCTTCCAGGATGGCACCTATGCAAATGCACTGCTCATTGGTAAGTACCAAATCAACACACCACACACCTCAAACCCACCATCACACAACGCACAACTGTGGGAATGCACACGTGACCAAACCACATACAACATGTCAATCAACAGCCCACCTACCAGACACGACAACACAACTCCATTGGGATCCTGGGCTTCCCATGTACACAAGCCAGCTACATCATGGCACCACAGCCACACAACAGCTGAACGTGTGGAGAGGCGGAAAGCAGGCCTGTGCGAATGAGGCAAGTGACCCATGAATGGGAATGTACACAACGACAAGTGTGGCGTGAATGTGCTGGACAGACCTCGGTGTGCAAACCACAGATATGTCCATGCAGACATTAACTGCTGGTGTCTGGAGAGTAGTAGACAGTGGACGCAACCATGTCACCCCAGGCTGTGGGGTAGATCGCGGAAATGTCACTCGCTGCATCCCCCCCTGTGTGCGTGAGCATAGTGGGTTGGCCCGGCTTACGCCATGCCTGCGAAGGGGTGTGGATAAAAACACTGTGCCACTGAGCGTGGTGCTCTCCTGGAATGGCCAACGTCACTGCCAGGGTGGTGCCTCTCAGCCCGCCATGAGGCCGACGCCATGAGCAGCGGGGCCTGCAAGCCTGTGCACCTGCTGCACCCCATGCCGCTGATACCCAGACCCGGCTTACCCGCCCCAGTGCACCAAGGCCGCACTGCTCACCTGCCAACACCGTCGTGTGTCAAAGAGGGCCCACCACGTGCCAGTGCTAGCTCCAAGACCCATGCCCGCGACCTTGGCAGCCTCCTCAGACCATCGCTGTCCTCTGTGACACAGGCCCCCAGGAGTCCTCATTCGTTGACATACTCCACCCCTGCAGCCGGCCTACACTGCAGTCCAGTATGTCCCACATCTAGAACTAAGTCCTGATTAATCAATGGCAGAGTTCATGCCAGTGAACGCAGGGAGAGGAGTGAGAGAAGGATGCGTATCAGTCCGGGGAAACACGGATCACCGTTACGGAGGAGGTCGACCACTAGCAAGGACTGACCTGGTGCCACTAACCCTGTGCGCCGTGAGACACCGTCAGCCTCCGGCAGAACATCGTTGGTGTCTGAGCCTGTGGCCTGGGGGTTGTCATCAGCAACTGGCAGGTATGGACTTGGTGTTTGGCATGAGTCTGTGGCATTCATATCCGCCATGTTGCCGGACACAGCTGGCATGTGCCTTCTGCATCATGCCCGGGGGGTACACCTCCCACTCTCCCCCTAGACACTCCACGAAAACCACCTTTGACACATACGGGACCCTGCTATGCCCTCATGACCCTACCCCAGTGTCCCGCAAGTCAGCGTCCCGTGGCGGTAGGCCCGTGTCGGCTGCTGTGCATCCGGGGCCACTAACTCTGTGCAACTCAAGTCATGGTCCCTTGCTGGTCGAACATTGCATTTCTGAGTGCCTGATGACTGTTGAAGTTGTTGCCAGCACCAGCTACTCCCTGAGGGCTGGCTTACACTCACCCCACACACAGCCAGCACAGGCGTCACTGGACTAGTGGGCCTGCCAACACATCATGCCGAACCAAGTATTGACTCTTTTCTCTCTGCACTGTCACAGGTGATCAAGGTTATGCACTCTGCCCTTGGATGATGACACCCCTCCGAGACCCGAACATACCCGCCCAGAGGCAGTACAATGCGGCACACATATGCACCAGGGGCATCGTGGGACGCACATTTGGCGTCTTGAAGTCACGTTTCAGGTGCCTGGACGTCACAGGTGGAAGGCTGCTGTACAGGCCAGACATCATGTGCAAGATGATCGTTGCATGTTGTGTGTTGCACAACATCTGTGTACGCACCAATGCCCCATGGATCCAAGTTCCAGAAGTACCGGACGATGATGAAGACGATGGGGCAGGTGGCCCACATCCTACTGCAGCTGCGGCAGGAATAGCCTGTAGGAACACCCTCATTGCCAATTTCTTCACATGAGCACGTCACATTGTGGCCGTCCCTGGCAATCATGGGATAGTACAAAATGTCCATAAAACACAGCATGTGTGAATAAAAAGAATTTCCAGGTTACAGGTTGTACTTGTACATTCTCATGTCACAGTTTCCTGCTGTGCCAGATGTGAGTGGCCATGTTGTGCACATATGCGGCACCAGTTGTGTCCTGTGTACTGTTGTGGAGGTGTTGCTGTTTGTACTACGATGTTGTCAATGTCGAGGTGCACTTATTCTTATGTGTGTATGCTGCACGGTGGGTGAGTCGCTCCTGCAGCTCTGATTTGGCTGCCACTTATCCCTTTCATGCGGTGTGCCTTTCAGTTCTGTGCTTCCACAGTGCTGAGATGTTGCAGACTTGGGTAACTTGTGCTCTTTGTCGAGTTGTGACTCTTGGGCATGGTTTGTCCGCAGATGTGTCGTTGACGTCAGGGGTTGTTTGTGCAGGTGGTTGTGTCCGAGTGTGACCTGCTCCTTTCCGGTTGTGGTCCGCACTCAGCCACCTCAGTGTCGTGCCGCGAACATTGTCATGATGATTGGACTGCAGCCATGCTACTCGTCATGTGGTGTCTCTTGCATTGTCAGTGTGGCTGACGTATATGCATGTTTGCTGTGTTTTGCACATGTGCATGTGTTGTGTGATTGTTGATGTGTTGGGTGGGTGCCCCTTTGGGCACGTGGTGTACGTGGGCTACTTGGTGTTTGTGTGTGTGCCGAAGTGTTCCTGTGGGATCAGGGACATGGTCCTGAGTCATTGTGAGTGTGCAGTGTGCTCTGCTTAATTGTGCATGTGTGCCATTGTGCCCATCTCCCCCCGTCCCCCACTCCCTGGTCGGTACGCACCCTGTTGATATAGTGTCGGGTCATGTTGGGCAGTGTCCGGATCCCCAACTACGTCACCGTCTCCCGACTGATGACTGTGGCCACCATCTTCTCCATGTCATTCAGCTCCTGGTGTTCTGCTGGCCCCCCTACTCCGATGTGCGTTGCTGCTTTCATGTTGGCAGCAAGTTTCTGCTTGGTTTTGCCATTCACATCAATCCAGCGCCTCTTGTCTTCTTCCATTGTCCTCCTCGGCGCTGCAACGGCATTCACATGGTCCGGGATGGTGTGCCATCTTTTCCTCTTTGTTGCCAATGACACATTGGAGGTGACGTACAGTTGGTGGTGGTGTTCTAACTCATCCGTGATGATGATCGTGTTTTCCTGCAGACTGTACCCCGTCTTCCTCTTCCTCTTCTCATTGCCCTTCCACGAGCCCTGGATTCCTGGGTGTTCCTCCGTGGGGATTGTGGGGTTCATGTTGTCCTCTGCAGTCGGTCAGGGTGCATCCGTGGTACTCCGCAGTTCATTTCCTTTTTAGTGTCATTTTCCGTATGCTGTTCTTGTGCTTTTTCCCACATTACGCGTGGGTGTTGCTGGCCTCTCGCTGGTTATCACTGTTTTCTTATCGCGTTTGGGCCCATCGCGTCTTTTTACGCGTTGGGTTTGGGTTTTTTATCACCGTCGCGGTTGTTGTATCGCGGACATTGTCCACATTTTCAGGAGACTATCGCATGGTCCCACCATGTTGTGAATTCCACGTTAACACGGGGTTATTTTCCCGCGATAGACTGCGATGTGTGAAGTTGCGCTAACATTTTTTGGAGATGTTTAGCGCACGTTCTTGTGAATATCCCCCTAGGTGTAGAGAAATCTTTGCATGTTGATTTACCTTTTAGAACTTGCCCCATTTTTACTTCCATCAAGTTGTGGCAAGTGACATCTTATGAACATAATGACGCCAGAGATATCTACCTCAATAAAATAGTGATAACACAAAAACTGTCCATTCATAAAAAAAAAATACCAGCAAGTATATAAACATATAACTATCCTCAGCAGCAGATTCACCCCCATAGGGCCCAGAGCTGGTGTTACTATTGTTGTATGGGAATTGGGATTTTTTTTTACATGCCAATATTTCTGTAGGCAGATATGTTTGTATGGTTTATATGTTTTCAGTCAGCATCCCTGAAGATTTTTGCAGAAGATAACTTTCTGGTTGATATTTTCACCTAGGATTCATAGTGCTATAAGGGTATTTACTTAGGTTGCTTCTACTGTAGAAAATATGGGGTATATTTATAATAGAAGTGACAAAGCGCAGCGTTAGCCTTCTTGGCATAATGCCGTGCTCTGCCACTTCTGAAACGCAGGGCTGCACCATATTTACAACAATATGGTGCAGCCCTGCGTTTCCCCCTGCGCTTGCGCAAAATTTAGCTGCCTAGCACCAAAACAGGCACCCTTGCACCATAGTGCAAAGGTGTCTGCGTTGCAGGGGAAGATTGTTTATGTGCAGGAAGGTGTCCATTCCTGCACATAAACAATCTTTAAATAGCTTTGTGTAACTTCTACGTGTGCTGCTTAATGCAGCACAAATAGAAGTTGCAAAACGTAATTTATTTTTAATGATTGTTTATGTGCAGGAAGGGACACCTTCCTACACATAAGCATTCAATGGTGTTTTGCTATTTTCATGTGTCCTGCAGAATGCAGCACACATGGAAAAAGCAAAAACGAGGAGGAGTTAAACATTTCTTCTCGTTGCGCCAGGGTAAGACCAGATTTTCCCTGGTCTTAATTTTGGTGCTGCCCCATATTTACACCACCATTGTAAACATGGGGCAGCGTCAAAATCAATGAGTGTTGTGATGGAACGCCCACCGCAACACCCATTGCCCTCCCCTTTCACGCTACGTACAGCGTGAAAGGGTGACTTATTTACAAGGCGAGAAAGCAAAAGTCACACAATTGATGGACGGAATGCAGAACAAATCACAACATTCACCCCCAGTCAAGAGATCTGGGTTAAACCCATCATTCGTTTGCTCACCATGCCACCCCAGTTTAGACCTGGCCATATGCAAATCAGTCTTGACCCTGTGCCTAATGGGAAAAGTCTATCCCGAACTGCCCAGCCAAGTCCTCCCTGGACCGGAAAAAAGCATCCTAGGACCGGTTTCGGGGTTTCACCCCTCATCAGCCAGGATAGCTTGAGTCCAGTGGCACAGTGAGCCCGGGACCCACGTCTGGGCATACCCGGCACACTTAGGGCCAGAAAGCAAAAGACACACAATTGATGGATGGAATGCAGAACAAATCTAAACATTCACACCCAGTCAAGAGATCTGGGTTAAGTCCATCATTTTTTTGCTCACCATGCCACCCCAGTTTAGACCTGGCCATTTGCAAATCAGTCTTGACCCCGTGCCTCATGGGAACATTCCATCCCGAACTGCCAAGCCAGGTCCTTCCTGGACCGGAAACAAGCATCCTAGGACCGGTTTCGGGGTTTCACCCCTCAACAGCCAGGATAGCTTGAGTCCAGTGGCACAGTGAGTCCGGGACCCACGTCTGGGCATACCCGGCACACTTAGGGTGAGAAAGCAAAAGACACACAATTGATGGACGGAATGCGGAACAAATCAAAACTTTCACCCCCAGTCAAGAGATATGAGTTAAATCCATCATTCTTTTGTTCACCATGCCACCCCAGTTTAGACCTGGCCCTATGCAAATCAGTCTTGACCCAGTGCCTGATGGGAACAGTCCATCCCCAACTGCCAAGGCAGGTCCTCCCTGGACCGGAAACAATCATCCTAGGACCGTTTCGGGATTTCACCCCTCATCAGCCAGGATAGCTTGAGTCCAGTGGCACAGTGAGCCCGGGACCCAAGTCTGGGCATACCCGGCACAGTTAGGGCAAGAAAACAACAGACACACAATTGATCGACGGAATGCAGAACAAATCAAAACATTCACCCCCAGTCAAGAGATCTGAGTTAAATCCATCATTCTTTCTCACCATGCCACCCCAGTTTAGACCTGACCATATGCAAATCAGTCTTGACCCTGTGCCTCATGGGAACAGGCCATTCCGAACTGCCAAGCCAGGTTCTCCCTGGACCGGAAACAAGCATCCTAGGACCTGTTTCGGGGTTTCACCCCTCATCAGCCAGAATAGCTTGAGTCCAGTGACAAATTGAGCCCGGGACCCACGTCTGGGCATACCCGGCACACTTAGGGCGAGAAAGCAAAAGACACACAACTGATGGACGGAATGTAGAACAAATCAAAACATTCACCCCCAGTCAAGAGATCTGGGTTAAATCCATCATTCTTTTGCTCACCATGCCACCCCAGTTTAGACCTGGCCATATGCAAATCAGTCTTGACCCTGTGCCTCATGGGAACAGTCCATCCCGAACTGCCAAGCCAGGTCCTCCCTGGACCGGAAACAAGCATCCTAGGACAAGTTTCGGGGTTTAACCCCTTATCAGCCAGGATAGCTTAAGTCCAGTGGCACAGTGAGCCCGGGACCCACGTCTGGGCATACCCGGCACACTTAGGGCGAGAAAGCAAAAGACACACAATTGATGGACGGAATGCAGAACAAATCAAAACATTCACCCTCAGTCAAGAGATATGGGTTAAATCCATCATTAATTTGCTCACCATGCCACCCCAGTTTAGACCTGGCCATATGCAAATCAGTCTTGATCCTGTGCCTCATGGGAACAGTCCATCCCAAACTGCCAAGCCAGGTCCTCCCTGGACCGGAAACAAGCATCATAGGACCGGTTTCGGGGAGACCTGGCTTGGCAGTTCGGGCTGGACTGTTCCTATGAGGCACAGGGTTAAGACTGATTTGCATATAGCTGGTTCTGAACTCAGGTGGCGAAGTGAGCTAAAGAATGATGATGGATTCAACCCAGATCTGTGACTGGGGGTGAGTGTCTGAAAAGTTTCAGCGCTCTGTCCATCATCTCCTTGTGTTTGCTTTGTTCGCCCTAAGTTGGCAGGGTATGCCCAGACGTGGGTCCCTTGCTCACTTTGCCACTGGATTCAAGCTAGTCTGGCTGATGAAGGGTGTTACCCAGAAACCAGTTCGAGGATGCTTGTTTCCGGTTCAGGGAAGACCTACCTTGGCAGTTCGGGCTGGACTGTTTCTATGCGGCACAGGGTCAAGACTGATTTGCATATAGCTGGGTCTGAACGGAGGTGGCGAAGTGAGCTAAAGAATAATGATGGATTCAACCCAGATCTGTGACTGGGGTTGAGTGTCTAAAAAGTTTCAGCGCTCTGTCCATCATCTCCTTGTGTTTGCTTTGTTCGTCCTAAGTTGGCAGGGTATGCCTAGACATGGGTCCCTTGCTCACTTTGCCACTGGATTCAAGCTAGCTTGGCTGATGAAGGGTGTTACTCAGAAACCGGTCCCAGGATGCTTGTTTCCAGTTCAGGGAAGACCTGGCTTGGCAATTTGGGCTGGACTGTTCCCATGAGGCACAGGGTCAAGACTGATTTGCATATAGGTGGGTCTGAACTGAGGTGGCAAAGTGAGCTAAAGAAAGATGGTGGATTCAACCCAGATCTGTGACTGGGGGTGAGTGTCTGAAAAGTTTCAGCGCTCTGTCCATCATCTCCTTGTGTTTGCTTTATTTACAAGGCAGCGTTAAGGCACGTTAAGTGGCTTAACGCTGTCTTGTAAACAAGGTAAGCTCCCTATCGCCACCACAACATCATGAAAAGTGACGTTGTGGTAGTGATAGGGGATTGTAAATATGCCCCTATGGTTCTTGATCTGCAGTTATGGACAGGTATGCGAGCATCCAAATGTCTCTGTTTCTTGTGTGTTAGAAAATGCTGAAAAGTTACCTTTTCTTCTCCTTTGATACAGAAGGAATTGTTGCATTTTAAATGTGTTTTAAGAAGCTCCAAACATCAAGATTATAGTCAAAATGGCATAGTTTCAAGGAAGAAAAAGTGAGATGATAATTCCTGGGTCATGTGTACACTTTGCTTTCGCTATGTTGCCCCATCAGAAGGCCTTGTGGAATAACTGTTGTAGATATAATTGAATCATCATTGGTGATTGGGCATTGTACTGCTATAGAACTACTGTGTTACAATAAAATATAATTAAATAATAAAGTGCATGTGAGTTTGGGGTTTCAGGGCAAGGAAGTAACAAAAATTAAAAAATTGCTTTGTCGGCTCCTTTGTCAGGAAGCAAGAGCTCAATTGTTTTTGTCAGCATTGCAGGTTCCTGCCACCAATGTTGGTTCATCTAATATTTAATTATTGTTGTACGCCTGTTGTTATATATCAGTGTTATTTATCATTCCTAGATAAGAGATGGTGGATAATGAGTATAGAAATATTGAATATTGCAAATTAAAATACTTGGGCACAAGGAGTCTCTTTTTTAAGAGGGCAGAAAGAAGACTGCCATCAAACATTCTACCAAAAATTGATGGAAGGTGCTTCCATCCTCTTTTCTGAACTGCCTCTCAACTCATTGGATGGGGGTTTATGGTGCCCGGATGGCGGCAACATACTTTTAGTAGATCTGTCACCAATGGTAATGATATTGCAGTAGCCCCTACTTATGTATTGCATTGGGAGATGATTTTTACTGGTGTCTTCCCTGTCCACGACTGCCACTGAAATTATGGCAAACATAGAGAAAACCCATTTTAAGAGTCTTCCACAAATCTCAGGCATCAGAGACATTTGTTATGTTGATCCTGGAAATGAACACCCACTTTTGACGTCCAATTCTAGGGGCCCGATTCACAGAACTAACTTAAGTCAAAATCCTAAACTTAATACCATTTTGGTATTCACAGAAGGCACTTACTCATTTTGGTATTCACAGAAGGCACTTACTGATTTTGGTATTCACAGAAGGCACTTACTCATCAATGAGTAAGTGCCTTCTGTGAATACCAAAATGAGTAAGTTACTCAAAATGAGTAAGTTATTGATTTTAGTATTCACAGAAGGCACTTACTCATCAATGAGTAAGTGCCTTCTGTGAATACCAAAATGAGTAAGTGCCTTCTGTGAATACCAAAATGGTAGTAAGTTTAGGATTTTGTCTTAAGTTAGTTCTGTGAATCGGGCCCTAGGACTCACAAACGTCACCACAGTTCTGCCAGGGCATTTTATACCATGCCACCTTGGCAAGCAGAAGTAGTTACAGGTGAAAAATGGTTGCTGCTTTGGCAGCCAAATCAACAAGCTAAAGGAGACACATTGTCCATAGACTGTCATCCATTTATTAATACATTATTGCTCTATCACGCTTATATGTTTAGAGTGATTCGGACAGACCCCACTGTATATAGGCTACACATATAATAGCATGCTCAGTCTACCTTGTTTCTGCCCATTTATTAAACCAATAAATGACTCTTTCTCAATCAACCGTTGTTTAAATTTTCATTTACATGAATTGGGCTTCAAGTAACTCAGTCATTTCTAATTATCATACAAATAAGTCCCTTCCCTTAAATCTGATGGCTGTGCCTTTCGCTCCCACAAAGTGGCTCTTTTCAATAAGCTACCTCTTCCTCGATCAGTCTACAACAATTGACACTGTCAGTCACGGAATATTATTTGACAATATTGCACTATTTGGCATTACAAAAATTATCTAAGAATACTTCTTATACATTTCAGTTCTCTTCATCAATCTCATTGATGCATAACTCAATTGTTTACCAATGTGGTTTATGTGGGTATCTCCCACGTCCCAGTCTTGGGATAAATGTTTGTCAGATTCTCCCCTTCTCTTGGTACATCATCTCCTCATTTGGCTTCTCTTACTACCTCTATGCTAATGACACACATAAGTGCTTCTCACTTTCATTAGTCACCTGGCAATTTCACATTCAAATCTCCATCTACAAGACCACCATCTGCCACTTCATAGCTCTATGATCTCTTATATTCACCTTCCCGAAATTTAAATTATGTTTCACCCAGTTTCCTCAGGCCTTAAACCCATACTCCAACATATGCCTTTCCATGGCAAAGCCATTATCCAATCGCTTTGCTAGAAACCTTAGAGGGTTTTTTGATTCTAGGATGCATCTATAATTATTAATTCTTATCAAGACCACAGTTGCCAGTTTCTAACTACTCCAATATTAAAATACCTGAAAAGACGCTCATTAAAAGGTATTGTAGGAAGCTGGCTTTTTATGCAGTGTTCCAAAATAAGGTACACTATGTAGAAAGTCCAGACGACCCTATTGGCGTACTGGGCTTAAATTATCTTAAATTAGTTTAAATCATAATCTCAAATGCTCTCTTTTGCGGTAGTGTGGGTGAGCAGTTTAGGCTTATTAGAGGGTAGTGTTAAGCATTTGTTGAACACACAGAGTCAATAAATGAGGCACACACTCAAGAAGACACTCAAGATCAATTTAGAAAAATAACCGGCATTTTTATATATATTTTATCACCAAGAACTTTGTAATTGGGTAAGTACTTTTGAGATATCAGTTTTTACAGGTAAGTAAAATGTTCACACAAATGTGTGTTTTTATTCGGTAATACTTTCTTATGGAGAAAGAAACATATACTGTATACAGGCACTTGCAATCGTATTCCGGGGTCTCATTTAGGACTTAAGGTGCTAGGGGGCCAAAGTCCATAGTACCACCAGCAGTTCGAACTTTACCTGCCCTGGAGTGTCCGGGCGCAGAGGTGCTGGACAATTTGGTAGCCTTGTGCGCTACACCCTAGGCAAAGATGGGGGGCCACCTAGAAACACGCTGCAGAGGGGGACCTAGGGACAAATCCGTGAGCACCCAATGAGGGGCTCGACTTGTGAGGGCCCTGGGAGCAGGAGAGCACAGTTGGTTGTCATGGACCCAGGCGGGGGAGCTTGGCTGCAGAGGGTTTTGTTCGGCTGAGCCCGTCCATCAAAGGCACAGTTAAACTTACAGAGGGGAGCAAAACTGAACAGCTGGACCACTCTCTGCACTGGCCTCAGTGATGCCATTGTCCCTTGTTGGCTGGTTGGTTGTTTTGGCATTGGATTATGGATTGGACTTCAAATAAGCTTTGGTTGCTGCAAGGGGTCTGGTACCATGGGTATTGGTTCAGGGTGGCTCTGGATGGTCCTGGCGTGTTCACATTTAGTGGGGAGATGGATCTGACCTCCTGACGCACTGTAAATTCCTCCTGGGTGGCTGCTACATCGGTAGACCCGGTAGTCAGTTGAACGTTAAACTGGATGTTGCCTGCAGGTTGCAGGGAAGTGGCTCCTCCACTTCAAGGGAGATGCTGATGGCTTGGCGAAGTGTTGGAGGCCCTCTGAGGCTTTTGGAGGATGCACAGCAGCAGGACAAGTCAGGTTTTGCAATTGTTGGGACAGGGAAAGACAGGCAGGCAGGTAGGGTTTGGCACCAAAGTCCACCATTAGTCTGCAGTTCTCACTTCATTGGCTCTTTTTGGTCCTTCTTCTTTTCTTGTGAGGTGAATCTGAGTTCCTGGTGTCAAGGGTCCACCTAAATGCTGAATTTAGGAGTGTTAAGGGGAGTGAAGGGGGTAGCCAAATGGCTACTTACCCTTAGGGTCACTACACCCCCTATATGGCCACTTTCTGTGGTGAGTGGGCATAACCCTGTTCCAGAGTTCCTAATTCCACCAAAAACAGAATGGTGGAATCCTTCTTACATAGGGCACAACAGGCAGCCCTTAGGGGTGTGACTGGCCTGGTAGGGCACCACGCTTTCTTGTATAGCTAATTTCCCATCTGTTCTGGTGCCCGATGGGCCTCAGGGCAGGGGATGGCATCTACCAGGTCTGGGGTAAGTCGAGGTTTGATATCAAAGGCGAAAGAGGCTTTGAAGCCTCTGGCCTTGGTATGCAGATTTACTAGCCATCCTGCTGGAGGCGGGGTAAACACCTCCTGCCAAATAAGGTATTGTTTCTGACCTCCAGTGGGTCAGAAACCTGTCTGTGGTGACAGGCAGGAAGATACCATTCAGCAAGCACACTAAGGAGGCTGGCACGTTTTCATGTGACACCTCTAAGGTGCCCTCCGGGTGAATATCTTAATAAATCCACTACTGGCCTCAGTATGGATTTATTAAGACAAGGTATTTGATACCAAAGACCATAGGTTTCAGTGAAGCCATTGTGTAGCTGGGAAACTCATAATGACCAGTGCCCAGTACACATAAATCTCAAGATGGATTCCCTTGTTCACTTGTACTATCCAGCCATTGAACTAGACAACACAGGGGCATATCTGCTCATGCACATATGTACTCACATGTAATATAATGCACCCTGTCTTAGGGCAATAAGGCCTGCTGTAGGGGTAACTTACATATATTGCATGCAGTGTCTGTGGGCATGGCCACTCCAGACGATTTGCAATCGTTACCTCCAGACCAAAAAGATGACCCGTGCGTCCACTGCCACTCGAGCTGGCTGTATGACTGGGCGTACGGAATCCAGCATTCCTGCAGAAAGCAGATATCTCGGTTCTGTGCGGCCAGGAAGCGCAACGTGCCGACCTGCCTAACCTGACTGCATTGTAAAGGCAGATACTTCTATTTGAGTAATTTCTTTGAGTCTCATGGTTCATTTCAATGGCAGGTGCTGCTGAATGTTAGGCCCCACAGGTCATGTTGTGTGGTGAGCATCTATACTTCAGAACCCTCAGGTCAAAGGCCTCTGGGGAGCAGTTCAGATGTATATAGTCTAAGTTAAATTTAGTGGAAGTGCAATTTTCAGTTCTACACAGTTCTGGGCAGCATGGTGCATTTTGGCTAGTACTATGGCTAGGAATACTGTGTCTGTGCTGATATGGCACTTATACATGCATGAGCCTTCATCTTAAAGGAGCAGGATTAGTCTGCTTCACTCAGAGGGGTACTTCTCTAGGCCTCAGAGTACATTGTGACCTTCTGGAATTGCAAGGGGGCTTTTGGAAGCCAAGCAGGGAATGCAGTGAAGTTCAACACTGTGACTTGCACATAAAAGGCCCACCAGTCTCAGGGCAAGGGGAGGAAATACACCTTGTAACACCCACACTAAAAATGCTGGTTGTTGCCCTGTCATTGTCTCAAGCTCTTCCGTTGGCCTCCTGGCAACAGATGCAATTAGAGAGCTCCTGCACTTGGCAATGGTCTTCTTGGTTTGGGCTGTTCTCCAAGATAGGTGTCTGATTTGGGAAATGCCTCATGTGTCAGGCAGTGAGCGCTGGTTCTTTGAGTTGGTTAAACAGGTACTTATCAACCAGGGTATTATACCTCCTCTTCTCTAGTTCTCCATAGTACACAGATCCACGGTCTACTGAAAGGAGCTCCTTCAATCTAGAAGTCAATAGGAACACATTTTCCTGGCTCACACAATGTGCTTGGAGAGTAACAGTTAGGGGACACAATCAACACCTCAAAATGTGAGCAGCATTTGGAATGTGGTGTAATTATTCGGATTCTGGATGTTTTGATCAAATTTGAGTTTACTTTCCTAGAAACAAAAATCACACAAAGTTCCCAGAGTCACATGATGATGGTAAACATCCCACATAGTTACTTAGTTTAGGTTTTGTAATGGTCTTGCCCTCAACCACTGTCATGTTAAAGGTGCTGCTTCCTGCCAGGGTACTAGCTTTAAAACAAAGGGGCAGATTTACAAGAAAGTGACGCATCTGTAGAGATGCGTCACTTTCCCTGCACCACTCTGAGAAACCCTTGCGCCACCATGGATGCGCCTTATTTACAACACGGCGCACCATGGCGCAAGGATTGACAGATGCGTCAGAAATTCTGACGCATCTGTTGGGCCAAAAGTCAAGCATTGCTGGAGTCGTGTCGCAAGCACGGCGCAACTCCAGCAATGCATTTTGAGGCCTATTCCCACTACACTGCGTCACTACTTACGCCTGCTTCAAGCGGGCATAAGGTTTTGACCCAGTGGTGTCCTAAAAGTGGCGCAGTGAAATCTTGTAGATTTCACTGCGTCACTTTTACGAGGCCTTCTTGCGTGGGAATGCCCACCCTGCATACATTATGCCTGATGCAGGTATAATATGACGCAGGGCTTTACAACGTGACGCATCTCCCTAGATGCATCACGTTGTAAATAGGCCGCATTTTTTGCGCCGCTGTTGCGTCAAAAAAAGTGACGCAATGGCAGCGCAAGAAGGCGCAAGGGGCTTGTAAATCTGCCCCAAAGGATTTAGCTCTGCTCCATTGAGAATTTTGTGACTTAAAAACAGGCTCTACTCGGGTACAGGTAACAATATATTTATCACATCACTGCTAGGGCCATATTATCAAGAACGGTGCAAACATTATCGCCGCTTTAGCGGCAGGAAACTGCCGCTAAAGCGGCGATAAGGAGCTTGATAATATGCCCTAGAGAATTCCAATAGAAGCCCAGGTTCTGGTATCAAGGACATCAAACCTGGGCTTCTATTGGAATTCTCTAGGGCATATTATCAAGCCCCTTATCGCCGCTTTAGCAGCAGTTTCCTGCCGCTAAAGCGGCGATAATGTTTGCGCCGTTCTTGATAATATGGCCCCTAGTTTAATATGCCTTGGCACAGAGGTGAGGACAGTGGTCACCACTGTAAATGAAATAGCACTTTGGGAGGACCACATTCTCAAATGCAATCACATAAACTGCTGCTGAGCAGGTTTCTAAATTCCTATCCCAAATCATGTATAAGAAATGCCAGAAAACTCAGGAAAATAAACCATATTCCGTCCTTTGGAAAAAGAGTATTTTAGAAAATAGTGAAATCTGAAGCAGGTCGGTACAGTGTGACTGTTCCATAAAGCCTCCATCACATCAGGCATTCAAGGTACGTCTGCCTCACTCTTCCCTTGTTTCGGTCTGCCATAGTTTACGTCTACCTGTTTTCAACCCAATAAAGATATTTCAAAATCCAGACAAAAGTAGTGTTAGCTACAGGGACCAACTTTAATGGATTGGGTTAGCCATCATGTGCACTCATACCATGCAACTGGTTCACATGTTGAGGGTGTGCACCATTCCCATTTACCCTTCAACCAATAAAGCTGTTTTGATGGTCATCCACACTAAAGCTGCTTCCATATTTGTGGTGCTTCCAAAGGACAGTTTGTGGCACCTGCCAATTGTAATGGTGGCTTCTAGGCTCATTCTTGTCTCGCACAGTATTAGCCTTTGGAGAATAAATAAATTGTATCCCTGCTTTCCTGTGTCTTCACTTTCTTGTCAGGATGATCAGAGGTGCAAGCGTTGATGAGCTCCTTTAGCCATACGCAGAAACCGTCAGCTGTCTCTCCCACAACCTGGTAGCACAAATATTTGTACTCAGGGCTGATTAAGGGATTAAAGCAGTGTTTAATGTTTTATGAAATAAGCGTTAATGCTGAGCACAGGAAAACACAGGAACAAATTAAACACTGCTTCAATCCCCCAATCATCCCTGAGTGCAAACGTAATAATGCGACACAGCAAATTTATGACAGTCCATCATGTGGTGACACTGTCAGTCTATAAAAAAAAAACATAAGAGCAAAGTGTTTAGAAATTCAATATGTGATTAAAACATGATAATATTATGGTGCTCAGGACATTTGTACAGCTTTGGGTCATGTAGTACAGTCCAAATTTTCACATTTATAGGATTGCAAAAGTAAGTAGGTGGGGTTGCTACAGATGTTTGGTAGTGCTGGTAGGGATGGTACGTTGTGGAAGCTCTAGTGGCCTCTTAAAAAATATCTTTGCCCTGGCACTTATTACTTTACAAGTTATGCACTTAATTTAAATAAGCATTGAGGGTTCCCACTTCCTTGCCAAATCATTCTGAAAGAAAACTTTGCAAATCTGATCCCTAGTGTAGTGTGGAAGCAGTGTTGAAATGTAAATGTGTGCATTCATTTTGCTAGTGTATTACACTATGTAAAGTTAGCATTCGCTGCACCATTTTGAGTTCAGCCGCCATTTTGAGCCATGATCGAAACTAACTTCTGTTTCACTCTGTCCGCCTCAGCAGAAAGCAGTTGCAATATTTTTTTTACATTCCTCCAAGGTTGAGCTTCACTGTGCTAATGAATAGACTGTTTTATTATAGCATATACCCAGTCCCGGGATGGTAGCTCATCCTTCTGTAGCTCTTTTGTTCATTAGCTACCAAGTGGAAAATTCCAGTCTGGGTGTGTCTTTAGTGATTCTGAAAATGTATATTATATTTTACCCTGTTGGTAGAAGTCAGTCCCTCTGCAGCAATCTATAGAAGGATGGTCAGACTCGACTCCACTCGAGTGTATTACTAATAAATACCTTTGGTTTGTATTCTCTACTGTTAGAACTGGGGGTCTCTAGTTGGCTGAGGTATGTACCTTAGTCCAAATAGGGACCCTTGCTTCTAGTCAGTGTAAGGAGGGACACACGCTTAGATAACCCCTGCTCCACCTCCTGGTAGCTTGGCACGAGCAGCCAGGCTTATCTCCAAGGCAATGTGTAAAGTATTTGCAACCACACTCCCAGTAACACAGTGATAACACCACAAATGGACACCACACTGGTTTCATAAAAATAGCGGTATCTTTATAAAATGAATACGATGAGACCATGCGATAGAAAACCAACATATGCATATTCGTAATATATTTCGCTTTGCCGGTTATTAGGCCAGCAATCACTTGTAGGTTCTTGCAGTATTAATGAGCAATTCACGATCTTTAATGCAGTCCTAATGCAATGCTATGCAGTTCGTAATGCAGTTCGTAATGTAGTAATAAGACAGTCCTTAATGCAAGAATCAGGCAGTTCGTAATGCAAGAATAATGCGGTTCGTAATGCAAGAATCAGGCAGTTCGTAATGCAAGAATAATGCGGTTCGTAATGCTAGAATCAGGCAGTTCGTAATGCAAGAATAATGCGGTTCGTAATGCAAGAATCAGGCAGTTCGTAATGCAAGAATAATGCGGTTCGTAATGCTAGAATCAGGCAATTCGTAATGCAAGAATAATGCGGTTCGTAATGCAAGAATCAGGCAGTTCGTAATGCAAGAATAATGCGGTACGTAATGCAAGAATCAGGCAGTTCGTAATGCAAGAATAATGCTGTTAGCCAATCTGCGCGGTCAACTCGGGCACCACTAGGCCCCAACAACAGAGACAACGGTTGTAAGCTTAAAGGGGCGGCCCCGGTACTGCTGGGCAGGTACAGGCCGCTCGGGGACTCAGCACGTCTAACGCGGTGCAGCGGGAGAGAGCTCGGAGCACTCCTATACTCCTCCTGCACGCCTCCCCAGGCCACACATGCTTGCGCCTCCCGACTGGTGTCCAAGCCTTACCTGGGGGGGTGCGCTGCCTCGCTCTCTCTCTCCGCTCGTCGGACGTCCTGCAGGGCTATCCCGATCACGTTTCAGCTCTGTTGCGAGGCGACGCTGTAGCCGGACGGGTTATGGTGCTGCCTTCTCCTTCGTTGATGATCTTGGGCAGATTCCTTTCGACGAACAATGATCACGATCCCTTTCACCTTGTAGCTTCCTTAGCTTCAAGAAATCCTTTAGCACGTTGCGGCTCGGGCTGGCGGCGGCGATCTTTACTCACAGCCTCAGTTACGATGACGGCTCGGGCCACAAACAGCAATGCAGCAGCGTGGACGATGTTTCAAGCTGCGGGGGCAATGCGGTCACGGGGCACCTCGTAAACAGCACCACGGACCACACGGCAGTCTCAGGCATGCAAAAAGCACACGCACACAACATCGCTGAGACACGGTCCTTAGTTTCAAGTAAGCCTTTAGCACGTTGCGGCTCGGGCCGGCGGCGGCGATCTTTACTCACAGCCTCAGTTACGATGACGGCTCGGGCCACAAACAGCAATGCAGCAGCGTGGACGATATTTCACGCTGCGGGGGCAATGCGGTCACGGGGCACCTCGTAAACAGCACCACGGACCACACGGCAGTCTCAGGCGTGCAAAAAGCACACGCACACAGCGTCGCTGAGACACACTTGGAAACTTTTATGTTCCTGAGTTTCCACAACAGGGGACCAGCTCTCCTCGGGCCCTTGGAGACAAGTTACTTCAGGACACAGCACACAGAAAAGTCCTCTCAAGCAGGGGGACACAGCACACAGCAAAGTCCCTTGTCCTCTCCTCAGTCAAATCAGCAAACTGCAGGCCAGCCCCAGAACACACAGCAAGGGCAGTCCTTCTCTTCAGTCTCTTCAGCTGTTCTTCTTTGGCAGAGGTTCCTCTTGATAACGAAGTAGTTTCAATCCTTTTTCAGTATGGATTTCCGTCTTGAGTTCAGGGGTTTCAGCTCTTACATTTTTACCCCTAAATGCTTTTGAAGTCTTTGTGTTCATGGGGCTCTGACCTCGGTCCAAATCAGACCTGGGTGTCTTCCTGCCAGTGCACATCCTCTTCCTTGGATAGTCAGGGTCTGGGGCCCAGACGCACAGCAGGAGGTGGAGCCATCCTCTGGGGCAGCAACACAGCCCTCTTCACATGCAGGGGGCTACTCCTCCCCCCACATCAAACGCAGGCCAGCCTGTTGCTGTCTCACCTACTCCTCCCTGGGGTCAGGACACTTCCCAGACCCTGTCACATCCAAACCCAGACAGGCAATACACAACCAGGCAGAGGCACACAGGATGGTTTAAGACAAGAAACCAGCCACTTCTAAAAGCGTGGTTTCTAAACACACAATTCAAAAACCATCTTCACAAAAAGATGTGTTGTTAAATTCTGAGTTCAGGCACACTAAACTCCATCTCTCCATCTTATGCCTATGGGAAGATATGCTGGAAACATGGGACTCAGCATTCCCCATTCTGTCCTATGGGCAAGATGGCCTTGCAACAGTGAAAAACTAATTTGGCAGTATTTCACTGTCACGACATGGTACACACCTCAGTACATGCCCTACCTTTCACATAAACTGCACCCTGCCCAGGGGGTACCTTGGGCCTACTATAGGGGTGTCTGATGTGCATAAAAAGGGAAGGTAAGGCCTGGCAAGTGTGTGCACTTGCCAGGACAACAAAGCAGTTACCAAACTGCGCGCCTGAGATCTCTTCTTAGGGCTACTTGTGTGGGTGGCACAATTAGTGCTGCAGGCCCACTAGTAGCATTTGCATTACCAGCCCTGGCACACATAGTGCACTTTACTAGGGACTTTACTAGTAAGGCAAACATACCAATTATGGACAACCAATTACCATAACACTTTATACAGGGAGCACTTGCACTTTGACACTGATCAGCAGTGGCAAAGTGCCCAAAGCATCTAAGCCAGCAAAACGAAATCCACCACAGCATCAAAAGTAGAGGAGGTAGAGGCAAAAAGTCAGGGGTAACCATGCCAAGAAATGCCAGGTCTAACATCTACTGTCTGACCGACTCTTCATTTGTAAGGAAGGCTGAGAGGTGGTCGTGAGTGACCCGTGTGGCCCTAATCGGGTCACTTCCTTCAGGTGGTGCCCGAACAGGGACTCCATCGGGTGGCCCATCCTTGAGTGAGGAGGTCGAGGCCACGTCGGGTCAGACGGGCGGATCGGGGATCCCTGCACAAGAGAGTCTTGTACTCGCAGCTGCCCCGTCTGTCTGACCGGGCGGTGCCTCGTCCAGTGGTCATCCCGACTGGGGTCTTGAACGGCGAAACCCTTGGATCTGACCGTTTGGTCCGAAGAGTCGGCAGTGGAGAATTACTTTGTTTGACCTGTGTGCACCAGGTGAGTTTGCTTTGGTTCTTTATGGATATGCCACCATTTGGATTTGTATTTGACGCGGTCTGAGGACCGTCTTTGGACAAGCGCTTGAATTTGTTTGAGTTCTTTGTAAACATGGTACCACTTTAATTTGTATTTGATGAGGTCTGAAGACCGATTTTTGGTAAATATATTTGCAAATATCGGCTCAGCATAAATAGTGAACTTGTTTCCTTTGAAAAATGCTGTGCCTTAGTAAGATGTTTTGTTTGGGCTGTCGTTGTAGTTCTGCTGATGCTCGATTGGAAGAAAGTCAGCCGGCGCCTCCAGAAGGCACTCCAAAGTTTGACATGTACGTCAAACATGGCATTGGCCCTATTATGTGTAGTACACTATGGCACAAATATACGAGGGACAATGCCGAGTTGCAGTGGCCGTTGAGGGGCACTTTTGATGAACCGAAAATTAATTTCCTGCAGGAAAAATTGTTTGCGAAAAGGCGAAGGCAGTCGATATTTGATTCCCTCCGAACATGGCAGAAAGAGGCTAAACAGAGACGAATGAAAGCAGAGAAAGAGTCCCGGAAGGGAAGAATGCAGACATTGACTCAGAAAGCTGTAGAGCATGATAGAGAGAAAATAGAAAAAAGGAATAGAGTGTGCTGATAGGAAATGTTGATTACAATGTGAAAAGTCTTATGTTGCTCGAGAGGAAAATGACGCATTTGTGTCTCTTTGTATCTCATTGTATCTCTCATTCACTGGTCCCCGGGGCAGCTCTGTCCAGCCATAATAAAATTTTGGTAGGATTTTCTGGTGTACCGGTTGTGAGCCCCATTTCCAAACCTCTTACACTGACTATAGGTCCTTTTACTGTGGATTCGCCGTTTTTGTTGACATCCAATTGTGGAGAAAATTTGATGGGTTTAGACTTACTGAAGAAGTTGCATGCGACCATTTATTGTTCTGCGGAAGGTATTTATGGGACAATGGGTCCGAATGTGGTCAGAACTAAGCAGTGCCTGCCCAAAGATGCACCCCTCCCTGCTGAATTTAAGGACGTGCCGCCTACGTTGTGGGCAACGGGTGACACGGACGTAGGACTGTTGCAGATACCTCCGGTTTCCATTAAAATAAAAGATAATGCTATCTTGCCTCGCATTCCTCAGTATAAAATACCACAGGCAGGGGAACGAGCCTTATTGAAAATTATACAGGACTTGATAGCGTCAGGATGGTTTTTAAATTGTAGCTCTTATCGGAGCTTTTACCTTGAATTTTAGAGTTGATCCTTTCAGCTGACGCACGCACTCCGGTCCACCCCGGGATTTTTCCCGTTTGTGTGGAGAGTGCGTGTGGTCTAGTGGCCGAATTCCCCTCACTCCCGGGCCTACCACTTCCGGCCTCGGGACGCAGGGTGAATCCTCACAGGCAAGACTATATAATGCACCCAAACACGCGGACGCGCAGCAAATGCTAAATACAGAGGCGAATAGCTCTATAGACTTTTGATTTGTTTTAAAAAATCTTTAATTCATTTGCTGTTTGGCTTTTGGGTGGGAGGGTCAAGGAGCACGTTGTTGGGTTGTTTGGTGCTCGGGGATTGGATTTACGAGTGGCGGATGGTTTTTAAATTGTAGCTCTTATCGGAGCTTTTACCTTGAATTTTAGAGTTGATCCTTTCGGCTGACGCATGCACTCTGGTCCACCCCGGGATTATTCCCATCTGTGTGGAGAGTGCACGTGGTCTAGTGGCCGAATTCCCCTCACTTCCGGGCCTACCACTTCCGGCCTCGGGACGCAGGGTGAATCCTCACAGGCAAGACTATATAATGCACCCAAACACGCGGACGCGCAGCAAATGCTAAATACAGAGGCGAATAGCTCTATAGACTTTTGATTTGTTTTAAAAAATCTTTAATTCATTTGCTGTTTGGCTTTTGGTTGGGAGGGTCAGGGAGCACATTGTTGGGTTGTTTGGTGCTCGGGGATTGGATGTACGAGTGGCAGATGGTTTTTAAATTGTAGCTCTTATCGGAGCTTTTACCTTGAATTTTAGAGTTGATTCTTTCTGCTGACGCACGCACTCCTGTCCTCCCCGGGATTTTTCCCGTTGGTGTGGAGAGTGCGCGCAGTCTAGTGGCTGAATTCCCCTCACTTCCGGGCCTACCATTTCCTGCCTCGGGACGCAGGATGAATCCTCACAGGCAAGACTATATAATGCACCCAAATACGCGGACGCGCAGCGGACGTGCGCAGCGGGCGTGCCACTGGCGCGCCAAAGGCAAGCCGGTCTGAGCCCGTCTGCGCCCAGCCGTCGCCGGAAACCAGAACCCCTGGTTCTGAGAACTCCCAGTCTATATCCAGGCTTGTCTACACACATTCAGAGCTTGTATTATTAGACCATTCTGGGTGGAGGGACGGCACTCCCTCCGTATGTCGTGCAAATTTATGCTTAGCCGACTTAGAGGGGCCTTTCGCATGTATACACTGTCATTTTCAAAGTCAGTTGGATACCTCCGTAAGGGAGGCACGTGCCAAGCCCACATCAGAAATAAATGTGAGTAAGAGTGCTTTTTTACTAAATGTTAGGTCACTACCTAAACATTACATGGAAATATGAGACTTACTAAACTCCCAGGCCCCAGATGTAGCTTTCTTAACGGAAACCTGGTTGAAACCATCATCTATTCTGGCCATTGCTTTGTCCCTCCCAGAACATTACCGTATTTTGGTAGTGAATAGGGATGGAAAAATAGGCGGAGGTGTTGCAATTGTGTTTAAACCACCCACTGAAGTCACTATGATTTATACATTTCAAGATAGCTTGGGCGAAATCAGTATTTTTAAAATTGAACTCTCCCCCCAGAACTGCTGGAGAGGCGTTATAGTATATCGCCCTCCAGGGCCTTTAAAAGTCTTCTCTTTAAAACTGATGGAAAGCATTGCCCCCCATGTGATGGGCATCCAAGTACTTTCTCCTTTTAGGGGATTTTAATTTACATAGCGAAATTAAAGAGAACGCTGATGCAGTGCAATTCTTGGAGGACATGGCCTCGATGGGGTTAGCCATGAATAATACAGGTCCAACCCATACAGCTGGGAATACCCTTGATCTTATCCTTACCAACTCTCCCAATATACATACCCTACCCCCGGTACCAGTGATCTGGTCAGATCACTTCACTATTAACTTCCAGATATACTGTCCAAACCAGACAGTAGTCAACTCTTTATATACTAGTAAGTCGATACGACAATGGCGCAAAATCACAGAGGAGAGCTTTCAGCAAGTGTTTAGATCTCCAGTCTACTCTAAGTCCTATGACATTGATAGTAGACATCAGGCCATAGAGGCGTCCTTAGATATTATAGCTCCCCTAAAACTAATGAAGACCAAATCGGAAAGGAAACAGGCAGTGTGGTTCTCTCAAGAACTACGCAGAGAAAAATCGCAGTGTAAAAAAGTAGAAAGAACTTGGCGTAAGTCTCACCTTCAGTCAGACAAAGACATTTTTAAGACAGCATCCAATAGGTATCATAAAAATATCAAGCTAACGCGGAAAAAATAAATACATATTGACGCAATTAACTGAAGCAGGAAGTTCAGGGAAACAATTATACTCCATACTTAAATCTTTTACCTCTCCTAAAGCATGTATCAACCGTATCCCTGCTTCCCAGACCTTATGTGACAGCATATCTAATTTCTTTGTTGATAAGGTAGAAAAAATCTATGATACCTTCCCTAAAAGACCAGTCATCGATGTTAGTCCCACTGTAATTTATATGGAGCCCAGAGCAGAAGATCTGCTGGCCCATTTTCCTCTCCTACAGGACTCCAAAGTTGAGGTATTGCTGAAAGCAGCAAAATCAGGATCTCCCATTGACATAATGCCGGCAAAATGGTTTGCCTTATTGGCGCGGCCCCTTGCCTCTCCCATCTGCTCACTTATCAACTATTCACTGAGGGAGGTGATAGTACCCCAGGCGTGAAAAGCTGCACAAATTTTACCAATTACAAAAAAAACTAATATAGCGCCCTCAGAATTATCCAACTATCGGCCTATTTCCCTCCTTCCTCGTATGAGCAAACTCATGGAGGGACATGTCAACAGACAACTTATGAAATTTGTGGAGGTGCAGCAATGCCTGGATCCCTCACAATTTGGATTTCGACCTAAGCACTCTACCGAAACGGCGCTGCTTGGTGTCACAGATGCTATCAGGATGGCCTTAGATAAGGACAAAGCTGTGGCTCTGGTGCTGCTGGACTTGTCCGCAGCATTTGACACGGTGGCACATCATAGACTGCTACAAAGATTAACGGAAATCGGCGTAGTTGGGTCTGCCTTTCAGTGGTTTTCCAGTTTTTTGGAACAACGTACCCAAACTGTGAACCTGGGGAATTTTCACTCCGGAGCAAAATCACTGAATAAAGGGGTGCCCCGGGGATTGTGCTTGAGCCCCACATTATTTAACATATATGTGGCACCCCTAGCAAGGATCATCAGAGACCATAACTTTATCCCTTTTTCGTACGTTGATGACACGCAACTTCTGTTCTCATTTGATAACCACTCAGATGATACTAAACAAAAGTTTGCAGAAGGCATGCGTGCAATTTCCAACTGGATGTCAATGAATTTCCTCCAGTTGAATGCCACCAAGACTGATGTCCTTCTCTTTGGCAAAGCTTAACTTCTTTGGTCCCCAGAGTGGTGGCCGACAGAATTGGGCCCCGCTCCTGTGCCTACCAAAAAGGCTAAAAACCTAGGAATGTATCCGGACCTTTCTTTTGCTATGAAAGAGCAGGTAGCAGCCGTTTCAGGTAGCTGTTTTGGCTTATTAAAACATCTACGGAGAGTGTTCGATCTTCTCCCTCTATCGGCACGCAAGACCCTGCTCCAAGCCTTGGTGGTTAGTAGACTAGACTACTGCAATGCACTTTTGGGTGCCGCGAATGAGGGGATACTGAATAGGCTCCAGGTAGTGCAGAATACGGCAGCTCGATTGGCTCTGAATAAACCATCTAGAACTCCCTCTCTGCCACTATTAAGAAGCCTACACTGGCTGCCTATTCAAAGTCGAATCAAGTTTAAAATTTGTTGTCTGATTCACAAAACCCTTAACGAAAGCGGTCCCAGATATATGATCGATACTCTTGTCCCCTACCATCCCAACAGACAGTTACGGTCTAGTGGAAAGGCTTTGCTTGTGATACCCCGGGTTAACAAGCTACGCACGGGTGGCAAAGCCTTTGCCTATGTAGCTCCTTGTCTCTGGAACAAACTCCCTATGGCGTTGCGGATGTGTCCGGATATGTCCAAATTCAGAAAGCTATTGAAAACTGAACTTTTCTAGCCTGGCCAGCACTTTGCCTTGTCGTGGTTCTGCTTCGCTGTTAGCGCTGAGATACCCCAGTAGGGGTGAGTCCTGCGCTCTATAAATTCCACATTCATTCATTCAGGAGTTGTTGAGGAGATGACTGCTAATGTGTGTAATAGCCCTATTCTTCCTATTCTTAAGAGGGCACCTTCGGGTTCCTCTGATGACCATCCAGACGTTTATCGTTTTGTGATTGACTTGCTCAAAGTTAATAAAATAGTGGTTCCTCAGTTCCCGGTGGTCCCTGACATTACTGCTCTTCTGACGATGATTCCTCCATCTGCTAAATACTTTTCTGTTATTGATCTAAAAATGCATTCTTCAGTATTCCAATCCATCCAGACAGCAGGCACTTGTTCGGTTTTACACTCGCTGGCAGAAGTTTTAGATTCTGTCGAGCTCCTCAGGGCTATGCTGAGAGCCCTAGTATATATAGCCAAGCTTTAAAAGCCCAATTGGACTCCCTTACGCTTCCCTCAGTTAATGTATTGCTCCAATATGTAGATGACCTTCTCATCGCTTCCGATACTGAAAAGGGTTGCAAAGACAGTACGGTTAAATTGTTGTTGCATTTGGCACTCCACGGACATAAAGTGTCCCTTTCCAAATTTCAATATTGTCGACAGGAGGTCACCTACTTAGGTCACTGACTCTCGAAGGAGGGTAGGAGATTGACTCCTGAGCACATCAGTACCATTGTTAAAATGCCTATCCCTCAAACTCCAAAGGATGTGCGCGCTTTTATTGGCATTACATCCTATTGTCGGCATTGGATCCCTAACTATTCGTCATTAACAAAACCCCTGCTCGCACTAACCACTAAAGATATGCATGAACCCTTGCCTTGGATGCCTGAATGTCAGCAGTCTTTTGAGCAATTAAAAGTTGCGCTTTGCTCTGCGCCTGTGCTTGGTACGCCTGACTATGCAAAGCCGTTCGTGCTGTATGTACATGAGATGGCTGGCTGTGCGCTCTCTGTTTTAACACAGGCCTTTGGAGGTAAGCAACGGCTGTGTGCTTATTTTTCTGCTCTTCTTGACCCTGTCGCAAGAGCCCTCCCGAGCTGTCTAAGAGCGGTTGCGGCAGTGGCCGTCTCTATAAGGCAATCGGCTGGACTCGTACTTGATACTGACCTCACAGTCATGGTCCCCCATGCTGTGGATACCCTTTTGAATAAGACCAAGACACAGCACCTTACCAGTGCACGTCTGACCGGTTATGAGCTAACCCTCTTTGCACCACATGTCACGATTAAAAGATGTGCTACTCTGAACCCAGCCACATTACTACCCCTCCCTTTTGAGAGTGAGGAAATTGACATACATAATTGTATCTTTCGAACTGAGGAAGAGACGAAGGGACAGGTAGATTTGACTGATGTTCCCTTATCTGACCCCCAAGGGGAACAATATGTCGATGGCTCTTGTTTTAAGTTACCAGATGGCACTACAACTGCTGCATAAGCGATCACAACACTGTACACGGTAGTTGAGACGTCACGAGTTCCCTATCAGTCAGCCCGAGCTGCAGAGCTCATTGCCGTTATTCAAGCCTGTGAGTTGAGTGAGGGACTGACTGTCAGTATCTATACTGACAGTCAGTACGCATTTGGAGTCGCCCATAATTTGGACGGCTCTGGCCAGAAAGAGGGGTTCTCACTTCCCATGGGGTGAAAATTCAACACGGCCCCCTCATACATAGGCTTTTATCAGCTTTGACACTCCCCAAGAAATTAGCGATAGTAAAGTGCTGCGCCCACAAGACAATTATTGACAATGTGGGTAAGGGGAACATATTTGCAGACCAGATAGCTAAGGAGACAGCCTGAACAAAGATGAAAAGAATGTTTGTAGCAGGTCCTGCTAGGTGGGTGCCTGAGGTTACCATGTTTGAGTATACACTGAAAAATGATACAGAGTGAGGCAACTATTGAGGAATTAGCAATATGGCAGAAAAGCACAGTACGTTTAGATGAGGAAGGGTGTTGGACTGATAAGTCAGAGAAACAGAGATGGACGCTGCCAGATGCATATGTTCTCCCCATAGTCACTATGGTGCACGGGCCAGCTCATATCAGTGCTAAAGGTATCTGTAAGTTGTTAGACCCTGTATGGCAAAAGGATAATATCCCAAAGACTGCCGCCCACTTGGTCAAATACAGTATGGTGTGTCTGATGCACAATCCTGGAAAGGGTACCCTTACACCACATGGTAATTTTGCACCTCCCACTTTCCCTTTTGAGGTCCTCCAGATAGATTATATCGAGATGGATCGAGTTAACAACTTGAAATATGTGTTAGTGGTTGTTTGTGCGTTCAGTAAATGGGTTGAGGCTTACCCCACAAAAGAAAATATGGCCATAGCGACTGCAAAGGTACTCCTGAAGGAGTTCTTTCCTCGCTTCGGTTTGCCCCGTTTGATTTGGAGTGACAATGGAAGCCACTTCAACGCTAAAGTGATTCACCTGGTGTGTGAGGGACTCCATATCAAACAAAAATTTCATGCTGCAAATCACCCTCAGTCTGCAGGTTTGGTTGAGAAGTACAATGGTACTCTCAAACTGAAACTGGCAAAGATTCAGGAAAGCACAGGGTTACAGTGGCCAGATGCTTTACCCTTAGCCCTTTTGTCCACACGAACAACAGCACATTCTAGAACAAAACTGTCACCCTACGAGGTCGCGTTTGGGCACCCGGCAAATGTCTGGGGTGTCCCGCGTCCTCGTCGGTTTTCAGAAATTGAATATCCTCTGCTGGTGGACTATCTGTATGAGTTAACTAAAAGTCTGCGTTCTATTCACCAACAGATCCAGGATTCACTCTTGCCAGTACCTGAGGGACCAGGACACGACACGACATTCGGCCTGGAGATTTTGTACTCGTCCGTAACTTCCAGAGAAAAAGGAGCCTAGAGCCGAGGTGGAAGGCGCCAGTCCAGGTGCTCCTTGCCACCCGAACAGCAGTCAAGGTCACCAGCCGAAAGAATTGGATTTATTGCCAGCATTGCTGAAAAGTGCCTCTACCCTTACCCTACGATCAGTGGGTCCGTGAGGGCATCAGGGACTCCGAGTGTGAGAAAGTCCTTCAATTTGTTCCCTTTTCGGGTGCCCAACTCACGTGGACACAAACAGAGGCTGAGAACGATGAGATCCTAAATGCAGCAGTGCCTCCGGAGATTAAGGAAATTCCAGAGTCTTCTTCCACTGGCCCCTCTGTGTCTGACCCCCTTTTTCCTGACCCCTCTGTGCCTGGAGTAGCTAGGTACAATTTGCGCCCCCGACGGAGGAACAGTGCACCAAAGGAAAAGTCAGATTAGCAGGGATGGACTCGATAAGTCAGGCAACAGTAGCTTAGGGAGAGGCGAGATTGGTGCATTGTTTGGACATTGTACAGGGTAAGCTGAGTGTGCTCCCCAGGAGGGAAGTACATTACCCTGCAATGTGGGATATGGATCCGAGCTAGGACTGAACAGCTCCACCGCCGGTGCTCAAGAGCGCCAACATTGAGGAACAATAGGAGTCTACTAGTGAGGCTCAGACGGACACTGGGAACATTTGCCCCCTATTTGTCATTAGTTCCATTGCATTCCTTTTTCCTTGTTTACGATGTATCTGTTTAGTCGGTCCATTACTGAGGAAGAGCAGCCCTTTGCACCTCCGCGTCCAGAGCGGGATTGGTCCACGAAGAGTAAAATAATTTTTGCATCAATAGTTGTTCTTGCACTAATAATAGTATTAAGGATATCCTACTTCCTGGATGAAAAGTATCCTGTACACTCTTTGATTGGGACAACACCTGTTCCCCCTGAACACATGTTTGTTACATTATCTCCTCACAAAGGAGAACATCGAAAAACGTATGCAGACAATGTATTTTTACAAATGTTGCATCAGGCCCATGATACTTCCAATGCTACTAATTGCTTGATCTGTGTATTGCTCCCCTCTGTTACACATAAGAGTGATATTTTATTATCGATGCCATTATCCTATCTCGGAAGGTGCGAGTGATGGTTTGAACTGTTTACTATGGTGCAATATCACTTTCGATTCTCTGCTATGAATATGACATCTGCTGACTCTCGCACTGTGACAGAATATATACGTTTCCATCAAGGGTTTACTCCCGCGGGGTTGGGCGAACAAAGGACCCCTGGTACATTGTCTCCAGCAGCTTGTATGAATGTATATGAGAAGGTAAATAATGAAACATGGCTCCGAAATGAAATGTTAGATTTCCAAGGGTTCAATGCCACTGAATATTTCCGATCTTTCCAAACCCGCAATATAACTAAGGACAGAGCGATGTCAGTGTCAGTAGTCAACACAACAGCTGGTTTCGGTGTTCAGGGAATAGGGAAGGTGAAAGTGAGAGAGAGTAATTGCAATTACACATATATGCTGAGTACGATTAGTAGCCCACCTTTGCTCCCACCATATAATGTTTATTTTGTTTGTGGATCCCAAGCTTATGTTTGGCTTCTTAGGGGGTGGTCAGGTATATGTTACCTCTCTTTTCTTCTTCCCCCAGTGTATATAGCACCATCCAATTACCATAAGGACCATCGATTGCAGCGTAGGAGTGCATACCTGCCCCGAGTTAGAAGGGTTATTAACACAAAAGATATATATCAGACAGATACCACTTTGCAACAGTTCACAGATGCCATGAAAGGTATTGTACCCTTTTGGGGCCCCATGTCCAACAGCCTTAATATTCGTCGACTCACAAGAGTTGTCGAAGGGGTCATTAATACTACAGCAGGGATTCTGACGAATATCACAGCTGAGCTCCAGGCTACGAGGCTTGTTGCTTTACAAAATCGGATGGTGTTAGACGTCATCCTCGCTGATCGGGGTGGGGCCTGTTGTATCATTGGCAGTAGCTGTTGTGTATACATCCCAGACCACGCCCCTAATGTGTATGCTGCCATTCAGAAGTTGCACAGACTCTCCTCTGACATTCACCAGGGAAATGGGACTTGGACCCTATCTGGGTGGTTTTGGGGTCTGTTCGCATCCTGGGGTTGGAAGATCCTTGCTTTCCTGGCCATAGTTGCTGGCATTTTTCTCACCTGTTGCATCTGTATACAATTTCTCCCGGCCTGTTGCTCTTATTGTATCACCCTCCTCACCCCAAAGCCAAAGGTTCCCATTCATGATACCACTGCTGTAATTATGACTCAGAAGGAGATAGATAGCTTTATGCAGATAGACAAGGGTATATTTGAAGACTCTTCTTCCTTTGATGAAGAATACATGGAGTGTTCTAAATGCTAAAGATAGTTGTTGTCTATCTACTATGTTGCACTCTCTATTTACTCCACTTCCTATGGTTAGCTCATGCTAAAAGGAGGGTCTGTTGAAATGTAAATGTGTGCATTCATTTTGCTAGTGTATTACAATATGTAAAGTTAGCATTCGCTGCACCATTTTGAGTTCAGCCGCCATTTTGAGCCATGATCGAAACTAACTTCTGTCTCACTCTGTCCGCCTCAGCAGAAAGCAGTTGCAATATTTTTTTTTGTATTCCTCCAAGGTTGAGCTTTGCTGTGCTAATGAATAGACTGTTTTATTATTACATACCTTTCTCACTATATAGGCCTGCTCCCTTCCTTAGAGCGGCGGGCACAGGCAGAGTAACCTTGACGCTGAGATAGCATGTACCCGGTCCTGGGATGGTAGCTCATCCTTCTGTAGCTCTTTTGTTCATTAGCTACCAAGTGGAAAATTCCAGTCTGGGCGTGTCTTTAGTGATTCTGAAAATGTATATTATATGTTACCCTGTTGGTAGAAGTCAGTCCCTCTGCAGCAATCTAAGGAGGCTGGTCAGACCGGACTCCACTCGAATGTATTACTAATAAATACCTTTGGTTTGTATTCTCTGCTGTCTGACCGACTCTTCATTTGTAAGGAAGGCTGAGAGGTGGTCGCGAGTGACCCGGGTGGCCCTAATCGGGTCACTTCCTTCAGTAGTGACTTCTTGACGCCAAATTGATCTGCCCCGAGGCTTCGAAGAAAAAACACCGAGCAATATCTTCCATTGAAGTAGTCCCCTCATTCAAAGGTGACGGATGTTTTTTGCTCGGTACTGAACACAACAGTTGATGGTTTGGATGGGTGCTGAAAATCCCCATGCTGCTGCAGGGTCAGTTAGAGCTCACCATGCAGTGGCATAGCTAGCCCTTTGACCGTCCGTGGCGGTCCCTGCGTTTGCCGCCCCGCAGCAGCTGCATTGAGGGGCAGGGGGGATGCTTGCGATTGCCGCCCTGAGACTGCAGGTAAGAGCGGGGGGAGGCCGCCGCCCCCAAAACTCATGAAGCTCAGTGCGGACCGCCCCCGTTGCTACGCCAGTGTTACAATAATAATAAAGATTCAATGGCACCACCTTCAATTGAATAGAAATGTATTCTTTATTTCATCATTGATGTACTTCATTCTTTCACAGGTTTCGAGGCAAATACATGTTTCTTTATCAAGGCTGTATTAAAAATATATTTAAACATAGTTACAATGTAAAGACATTACCTTATCTATAGTGATTAATACACATTTGACATATTGAGTCCAAGACGTTATAATATATAACATATAAAAATATTTATATTACCGAAAAACACCTTCCATCGAGGTTGACAGCTCATTGAAAAGGGACAGAACATCTGGACTGGCCTCCCAAGAATAAATGATAGAGCGGGTGGGTGCAGCATTCCTCATACTGCTGCCGGGCCGGTTAGTGCTCACAACTGACTCAGTTATCTCTATCCTTGTGTATTGGGCCCACATGCAATTTAGCTTCACATGAGGACTTCAGTAACTTACATGCATTTAGCCACAATTTTTGGAAGGTTACTGTGCACTCTGGATTATAAATCCAGACTGGCGTCAGGGCTGTGTGAGTTCCTTATGTTTGCCCACTCAATTGCCCCTGGACACAGGGATGTGCTCTTATTCAGCTGGATTACAACTTCAGTCAGTCAAGATAAGCTTTATTTCGGCAAAAGCCATAAAAGCACAAAGCATTAATCAAAAACATCAATTAAAGATTCGGAGTCAATATTATACAAATCCATAAAAAAAGCACCATAAAAAGGTAGCACATCCTATCTAAAAACCAAGAGCACAGTTCAAATAGTTACACAACAGAATCTTATTAATATTCCAATGAAATAATAGCCCATGGAAGTTAATATGTAATCAAAATCAGGAATAGACAAATATTTAAATTTGGTTTCAGACAAAAAAGAAAACGAGATAAAGATAATACCATGGGACAAAGGATAAACACAATCTTGATTATAACTTGTATCTCCTCCTGATATGAAAAGCTGCTTTTGTAAAGTTAAGTACTGCAAAACAAATTTTTGGGGATCCTAAGGATTGCAAAAAGATTAGCCGTTCCTTATGTTGTCTCACATTAACCTTTAGCAATACCGGCACCAAGAAGCGGCATCTTGGCTCTTGATATAAGGAACAAAACAGAGTTAAATAGCAAGTACTTTGGATTGAGAGGTTGTCACACCCACACAGGTGTAAAGCCTGGTTCCATACTCCCAATGAAGGGGGAACAAATTTAAAGTGCAAAGTGCATTACAACTTCTTATCTCAGAGGAAGGCAACAGCTAAGGGGACATAACATGCTTTTTATAAAATAATCCCGATCCTTCAATCAATCACCAAAATTTAGAGTTTGCTCCACAGTTCTGCAGAAGAATTCTGTCTCATCTGCGCATATTCACTGTATCAGCAAAGGCTGTCCAACCAGCAGTGTGCAATTTATCTGGGAGCTTTGCCTGTTTTGATCTTGTACCATTGTTTTGAATTGTAATACCATTTAAGTTGCATTTACTACTCCTGATGAGGCATTGACATGCTTGAACCCACTGTGTTGGAAGAACATAATGAAAGCAGCCCACCAAGCCTCCATATGCCCTTCTAGAGAGTATCCAATAAGCTCTGAATCACCATTAGTGAGCACCTCACTCTCCCATGCCACTGCCTCTGGTCACAGAAGAGGCACGGTCCCTGTGAGGTCCTGTGGCCCACATGCACAGTAACAACACTTACAATACAGCTTCGCCTGATGGAAGCACCCAAAAACACACCAATTCATAAAATAAAACAAATGTTGGAAGGCCTAAAAGACTAACATCTTTAATGCAAAAATAGCAAATGGCACAGCAAATAATCAGGCAACAATTGTCATTTCATGCAACAAGAGCTCTCACTCAAAAATTCATTCGGAGCATGCAATGCTATAATGCACGCAATTTTTAATGGTTCTTATACACATTTCTCTCAATACAAATCTATGGAGCATAGACATGTGACACACACTATTTCTTCAACTAAACTGTCTGATGAGCAGGAGGGAGGATCTTCTTATGGAAAGAATACAAGAAGTTCTTCAAATGAAGATAAAGATACATAAACAATCTGCTGAATTCACTATTTTCCTAAAAGCATGCTTGTCTTTGCCAACAATGAAAGTGAGGCCACGCTTTACTATGAAATGTAGGTAAGATGCACTATCTCAAGTAAAATTGCTTTTAGACCTATGGGGATCATGAACCTTAGCATGCATGTTAAAGCTGATGAGCACTTCAAGTTAATATAAAAACAAATATCCAAATTTCATTATGTAATATACCCGTGCAAGGAAGCTTTTATATTTAAGACAACAGGAATACATGGTTATGTCTTCTCAGTTGCTTTGTACAATGCCATTGCCGAACAGCCAACCCTTCAAACTGATGAATCAAAGAAGACTGCCCAGTGAGATACTCAGATAATATTTTATATCAGTACTGCTCTGAAAGAGTGGGGGCTTGTCAGGAATTGGAAAATTGTAGATTTAAGCATTTGCATGCTGGGAACACAGAATATATCCTGCAGTGAGCTTCGGAGGTGGGTTTGATAACATTGCTGTCAGAGGCAGGATAAATAAGTGAGCATGTTCTGCATAGGAGGTGTGTGAAATTACAATTTTACAAAGGAGACTACATTTACAGCTTCAAAAATTGCAAAAGGTATCACCATCGCAAAGTTTTTCATAATAGAATTTAATCCGGAAAAATTAATAGAGGTTGTGTTGGTAATAAATACATTCTACGTTTTGCAGGATTTTTACGTTTTTAAAGAATGTAATAAGCTTCGTGAACTTGGAGAAGGCTTAAAAATACTCCATTGTCGAAAGATACCCTGCTACTTTCACAAATCCCTACTTTCAATGTGAGCCGTTTGCACATATAGGTTTGTGTTCTGGTAAATACAACACTGTTTGTTTCACACAAGCTAGTTTATTCTAAAAAAGTGAAAAGGATTATCCATAGTCAGCATTAAAAATGCTGTTACTTTAGGGGTGATTGCTATAATAGTCAGTGAGACCGCCGGCCGCTATCGCGGTGGTCAGGAGACCGCCCGACAAGCAGTTGGTGGTCTGACGGTGCATTAGGCTGCAACAGCCAGGCTGGCGGTCGCAAAGTGCTCCTTTTCACGATGGCTTGTGCTGAGACCAAGGAAAAGGGCTGCAGCTCAAGCTGCCATGAAAAGGAGCACTTCCTATATGTCCATTGACCGTGTGCCTTGCACCATGTGGTGCATAGCACACGGTGAATGGAGGTGAATGGGGCACTACATTTGCCCCCAGGATAGGGTGACGGATGTCCCGGATTTCCCCAGACAGTCACAGTTTCCAAAGGAAGGGGAGACAAAGTGGGGATGGAGGGCAGGGAGGCTCAGGGTACTCATGGTAGAGGTTGTGGCATAGCTAATGTTATGTGTGTGTATGTATATATATGTGTGCGTGTGTGTATATATATGTTTATGTGCATATATATATTACCTACCAGCGGTCAGTTATAGTTAGGACCTATTATCCATAGGAAAAGCGTTTTTTGATTTGCCAATATCTTTGGCGCAGTTTGACGAATCTTCACGAAATTGTCAAAACTAATGGGGCGGACTAGTCAGCTCCTGTCTTGAAAGTTTCAGGGTGATTCGTCAAGTGGGGGCCGAGAAAAAAGGGGGGTCCCAAAACGCATTTTCTCCTTGTTAATTTACATAGGAAACTTTAGACAAAGCTACAGCCCGAACTGCTGAACAGAATTACACCAAATTTGGCAAAAAGGTAGGTCTTGGTCTGGAAAGCGTGCCTTTTTTAAAATGGTGTAAATCCGTTCTTTGGTTGCTGAGAAATTCAAAAAATAAAAATATCGATATCTGAGCACCGAGGAGGATTCGCGAACCCTCCCGGGCACGAGCTTCATTCTGATTGGCTGTCACACAAAGGGTGAAAAAAAGATGAAACACAAGAAAAGGGGGCAGGGTAGAAACACCCTGACCCCCTAGGCCTGCTCAGGGACCCCAGGGCCAAAAAAAGCATTTTTTTTGTTTTTCCGGCTAAATTCGCGCTGGGTGCACGTATCCCGCTGAGAATTTTTTTTTAAAATGAAGCGCAGTCTCCCGTACTTCATTTTTCTTAAGCCCCCGGGTGGACCAGGTCCCGGGGGCAATTGTGTTATTATATAGCAGGGGCCCCGGGGGCCCCCGCTGCCCCGGGGACCACCACCTCCCCGGGGCTTTATCGATAGTGTGCGGGGGGCACGGAGCCCTCCCAGCAGCATCAGGGACCGCCACCTCCCGGGGGCTTTATTAAAATAGGGTGGGGGCCTCGTGGCCCCCCAAGCCCCAGGGTCCGGCACCTCCCCGGGGCTTTGATAAATAATTAGTGTGGTGGGGCTCGAGCCCCCCCACACTGCCCCGGGGACCACCACCTCCCCGGGGCACTGAATTTGTAAATACGGAGGTCCATTTCGGACCTCCGTCCCCGGGGACCACCACCTCCCCGGGGCTATTTGCATGCTGGGAGGGGGGCCGTGCGGCCCCCCTCCTGGAGCCCTCGATGTCCCTGGGGACCACCACCCCCAGGGCCAGCTCCTGCAATGTCCCGGGGTGCCCACCCCTGGGACATTGCAGTTTGCAATGACAAGGCGGGAGCCGTGCGGCTCCCGCACTGTCATTGCAAACATTGTTTTGCTTCTTGGAAGCGAGAGCAGGAAGCCTGCTCTCGCTTCCAAGAAGCAAAGCAGAATTGCTTTTGGGCAAGGGGAGCTGCATGTATAACAAAGAGATGTTGTTGCTTTTTATGTGGTAGTCTCAAGACTGTGAGTACTAGTAGAATGGTGAAGATGCAGCACAAAAGTATGGTTTAAAGATGATGACATAAGGTGTTATTGATTAGGCTTTTTTTAAAAGTTTCTAGAGAGGTACAGTTGAAATATGTCGAAATTGACAGTTTGTTCTGTGAATTTTTAAGGTTTGGGTAGTGTTATGATACAGACATATTCATGTATGCTTTTAGTAATATGGTGAGACTTTTACTAAAGATATGTGAAGGGTTCCTACTTTGTATTTGGGTAGGTGTAATATTATAAGTAGTTGTAGAATGGTTAAGCAAAGCCTGAAAGTGAGGTTTGATATGTTTGTAGAGATGTTATTTATTAGAGTAATTTGTATGATGTGAGGAAAGTTATATTTCATATATACCGCATAATTTTCAGTGTCTGTTTGAAAATTGAAGTGCACTCTGTGAAGTTTTGAGCTGTGCATGGTGTTGTGACTGAGATATGTGTCTACTTGCTAAAATATTATGGTATGTGTTACGTGTCTGAAGATGATAGATGTATAAAACACACATATACATTTATCTGTTTTTTACTTTTATATATGATGCTGGTAGGAAAAGGTATAGACATATGCATACATGGATTTAGAAATACGAGGAGACTTTTATGAAAGATAAGTGACGTGTTAATTTGTTGTTAGGTACGCTCTATACCTGTTTACTGCTAGAATAGTGAAGCAGTAGTATTGGAAAAGTGATGTTTAAGATATGTTGGGAGAGGAAATATTTATTATGGTACTTTATAAGAGTCTACTTATGTAATCACTCAGCCAGTAGTCATGCTGTTAAGAAATCACCGAAGCACTACCTTTGCACTCCTTTATTCACTCAGGCACTACCTCAATAGTCCTGCAATCACCCAAGAAGTACCCATGCACTTATAAAATCACCCAGTCACTTCCTATGTAGTCATGTAAATCCCCAGATATTACCCCTGTAGTCATGCAATCACCCAGGTGTTACCTATGTACTCCTTTAATCCCCCAGACGTTACCCCTGTACTCATGCAATCACCAATGCATTAGGTATACAGTGGTTCATTCAGCCAGCCACTATCTTTGCACTCTTTCAATCACGCAGGCACTACTCTTGTACTTATGTAATCACTCAGCCAGTACTCATGCACTTATAAAATCACCCAGGCGCTACCTATGCACTCATGCAATCACCAAGGTATTACCCATGCACTCTTTCAACCATGTAGCCACTAGTCATGCACTTATATAATCAACCAGGCACTACCGTTGCACTACTTCAATCACGGAGGCACTACCCTTGTACTTATGTAATCACTCAGCCAGTAGTCATGCTGTTAAGAATTCACCCAGGCACTACCTTTGCACTCCTTTATTCACTCAGGCACTACCTCAGTAGTCCTGCAATCACCCAAGAAGTACCCATGCACTTATAAAATCACCCAGTCACTTCCTATGTAGTCATGTAAATCCCCAGATATTACCCCTGTAGTCATGCAATCATGCAGGCGTTACCTATGTACTCCTTTAATCCCCCAGACATTATCCCTGTACTGATGCAATCACCAATGCATTCAGTATACAGTGCTTCATTCAGCCAGCCACTATCTTTGCACTCTTTCAATCACGCAGGCACTACTCTTGTACTTATGTAATCACTCAGCCAGTACTCATGCACTTATAAAATCACCCAGGCACTACCTTTGCACTCCTGTAATCACTCAGGTAGTACCTTAGTACTTCTGTAATCACCCAGGCAGTACTCATGGACTTATAAAATCACCCACTCACTTCCTATGTATTCCAGTAATCCCCCAGATACTAACCCTGCAGTCATGCAATCACCCAGGCACTAGTTATGTACTACCCCTGCAGTCATGCAATCATGCAGGCAGTACCTATGCAGTCAAGCAATAACCCACACACTACCCTTGCAGTCATAGAATCACCCAGGCCCTACTGTTGCACTCATCTATTCACGTAGGTACTACTCCATGACTCATCTATGCCTTCAGGTGCTGTTTTTACACTTATCCATGCACTCAATGTTTATGTGTGCTGTTAGACTTGGCATCTTTTGGCGTGTTTCCCCTGACTTTTTGCTTTCTGACCTCCCGGTTTTGACTCTGTTTTTGCTGGTGTAATGATTCTGCGCACTTTCCTCACTGCTGTCCAGTGGGAAAGTGCAAGTGCTCCTGTATAAAATGTGTTATGGATTGGTGTTTCCATGATTGGCCTATTTGGTTTATGTGTCAGTCCCTTGTAAAGTGCGCTGCGAGTGCCAGGGCCTATAGACCAAATGCTGTTGGTGGGCTGCAGCACTGGATTGTGCCACCCACCCAAAGAGACCGTAAAGTGTAACTCGGGCCTGCCATCGCAGAGCCTGTGTGCAGCCTGGGGCTGCCATGTCGACTTGGCAAGTGCACACACTTGCAAGTCCCTAAACCTTCCCTTTGCTACATGTTAGTCACCCCTAAGGTAGGCCCAAGGTACCCCTGTGGGCAGGGTGCGTTGTATGCAAAAGGTAGGACATGCCCGGGTGTGTGCGGCATGTCCTGATAGTGAATTACAGCCTAGTTCGTTTTTCACTATTGCAAGGCTACCTGTTCTCCCTAGGCCAGAACGGGCAGTTTTGATTATTACAGCTTATAATCCTAACTGACCCCGGGAACATGGTAGAAGTTCGAGTTTAGTATGCCTGGTCTCAGAATGATAAAATGCAGCTTTTAGTGAAGTTGGTTTTAACATTCTGGGGTCGATTCCGATTCGGGTCGGAAAAAGCACCGACCGACTCGGATCCAGAAAAAATACCGACCGACACGTACCCATGGCGCCCGACACGCCAAGTACGATGCAAGCGCGAAAATCCGACCGACACGTAACGAAACCAAGTCGACCGACCGAGCCGCACGGAAAATAGCAATCCGGCCGGAAAACACGCGAATCCAACCGACCGACACGCACCCGGAACAAATCCGACTGAAACGTACACGCCAACTCCAAACCGCAAAGTACGATGCAAGGCGCGAAAACCACGAGCGAGTCGGACGGAGGACAAGCCGTACGACCGACACGCATACAAAACCGAGCCAAAGCAACACAAAACACCGCGACCGACGCGTACGCAGCATAGAAAACTGCACAAACACAGCGTGAACGAAACGGAAAACACCGTACGAGACCAATGCAGGGTCCGACTCGGTCACAAGAACGTTTCCAACATACACAAACAACACAAAGGAAAAATCACCCAAAAAAGGCCAAACAAGCAATTACCAAGCCAATAAATACTGGGGGGGTGGGGACAGAGAACAAAGACACACCCACAACTCCACCTATATAAAGGACACAAATCACTACCATGAGCCTTTGCAAATGCCATTCCACTGCCAGCACCCAAGAGAAAGCAACCACACACCCACAGCTCATCCCTCACACAAGCCACACACCAGCAGCACACCAACAAATACCTACCTCACATACACCCAGCAAAACACACACTCACACACCCTCACCTGCACACCAACACACACATCACTCACCATCACCATGCCCCCCAAGAAGAATCACAAGTTCCTAGATTGTGAATTGGAAGTCCTGGTAGACGAGATCCTCAGGGTAGAGCCACAGCTGTTTGGCACATTGGTCCAACAGACCCCATGTCGCAGAAAACCAAGATGTGGGAGAGGATCATCAACAGGGTGAACGCCCAATCACCATGTCGGCGCACAAAGACCGACATCCAGAACAGGTGGTATGACGTGCGCAGGAGGGTACGGAAACTGCTGAAGCAAGACTACATCAACAGCCAACACACCGGCAGTGGCCCTCCTGCCAAGCCAATATACCTCAGGCCCTGGGAGGAGAAGGTGCGGGCCATCCTACCGCCAGTGAGCATATATGGACTAGAGGACATCCCAGAGCCTGGTGAGTACACAACAAATGTACACAATATACTGCCACAAAACACACACACATCACTGTCAAGGGAGAGTCAAACCATGCACTCATAGCAATAACACAGCAACCAGAACAGAATCATCCCAAAATGTGTATGTTAGTCAGAGAAACACAACACATGCCATCAAAAAGTCACATCCAACTGTGCCAACACATGTACAAACACAACCACAACTACAGCTAGGCAGTGGCACAAATAGAACTAACAAACACATCCACACATGTAGCCACCACAACAACACCAACACACAGTGAAGACCACTCAAAGGAAGGAATTCCGTGTATGCTGGCCAAGTCAGTGTAGCCAATAGCATCATGGGAGTCGCAGTCACACATATTGCCCGCCCCAAAACTGTCCCATCAACACCACCATGAACCATGCGCACATCACAGAGAGTGGAGAAGGACTCACAAGATGGCTGACACTGGCTACTGCTGTGGGGAGCACAAGGCCCTGCTGCCAACTGTGCACCAACAAACAGCAGGACACCACTGACTGACATCCTGAGAGACAACTTACACTCCCTGCAATGCAAGCACGTTCCATGGTGGGATATCTGGCTGGCTGGGTGGGAAGGGGGACTTGCAGCACTGACTATAGTCACCAGCACCTCCCCTCACACCCTCCCCAACACAAACTCCACAGTACCCACCTGGTAGAATGCAATGCCCTCCATCCTAACACAAGATCCCACAAAGCACCACCACCCTGGGTTATGTTGTGTGAAGCACAGGGACACTCTTGGGACTCTTAGCCAAACAACTGCCAGGACAACACTCCCAGCCATCCTGTCAGCACAGCCAGCCCACCCCACAGGGAAGCAGAGTCAAAAGGAAGGAAGCATGGGCATGCTGGGAAGGGGGTGGAGGCAAAAGCATGATGGGAGTCGTAGTCACAGACATTGCTCAGCCTCACAACTGGCCCATCAACACCACCCTGAACCATGCTCACATCACAGGGAGTGGAGAAGGACTCACAAGATGGCTGACACTGGCTACTGCTGTGGGGAGCACAAGGCCCTGCTGCCAACTGTGCACCAACAAACAGCAGGACACCACTGACTGACATCCTGAGAGACAACTTACACTCCCTGCAATGCAAGCATGTTCCATGGTGGGATATCTGGCTGGCTGGGTGGGAAGGGGGACTTGCAGCACTGACTATAGTCACCAGCACCTCCCCTCACACCCTCCCCAACACAAACTCCACAGTACCCACCTGGTAGAATGCAATGCCCTCCATCCTAACACAAGATCCCACATAGCACCACCACCCTGGGTTATGTTGTGTGAAGCACAGGGACACTCTTGGGACTCTTAGCCAAACAACTGCCAGGACAACACTCCCAGCCATCCTGTCAGCACAGCCAGCCCAACCCACAGGGAAGCAGAGTCAAAAGGAAGGAAGCATGGGCATGCTGGGAAGGGGGAGGGAGGCAATAGCATGATGGGAGTCGTACTCACAGCCCTACATCCCCCACCACATGGCCCAGCAAGCTCACACTCACGCATGCACATCCCACAGAGAGTGGAAAGGCCCATAAAAGATGTCTGACACTGTTGCTGTGTCGTGGGGAGCACAAGGGCATGCTGGGTACTGCACACCAACCAACAGCAGGACACCACTGTCAGCCATCTTGCCATTGCCCTCACACCCACACCCACTGAACTCCACACAAAAGCAAGTAAGTATGGGAATGCTGGCAAGTGGGGTGGAGGCAATGGCATGATGGGAGTCGTAGTCACAGACATAGCTCACCCCCACAACTGTCCCATCAACACCACCCTGAACCATGCTCACATCACAGGGAGTGGAGAAGGACTCACAAGATGGCTGACACTGGCTACTGCTGTGTGGAGCACAAGGCCCTGCTGCCAACTGTGCACCAACAAACAGCAGGACACCACTGACTGACATCCTGAGAGACAACTTACACTCCCTGCAATGCAAGCACGTTCCATGGTGGGATAACTGACTGGCTGGCTGGGTGGGAAGGAGGTCTGGCTGTCAACCAAACACAAGCAATGCAGACCAAGTTCACACCCCAGAAAATACATAGAAATGCCCAAATAATGCAGGACAATGTGCCACACCAATATCAACCCCTGACTGTGACGACTTAGGACAATGCAATGTACAGGCCCGCACCCAGAGGCACAGTCACAACTGTCATGTGTGTCAACCACTGATGCCTGCAGAAACATGACATACATTGTTTGTGTCTCCCAAAAACAGGTGATGATGGGGACACAGCAGCAGACGCTGAGGAGTCCCAGTCCCAGGCTCAAGAGGATGCCGAGCTCACTGGCGTCGTACAGCCTCTGTCCTCCTCGGACGATGAACAACCTGGCACATCCGGTGCAAGTCAACATGCAGCACCAGCAGGACCACCAGCTGCAGCACCAGCAGGACCACCAGCTGCACTCCCTGCACCCACCCCTACAACGACTGTCACCACGAATACCATCCCTGCCGACATGGACAGAATAAGGAGCAACACCAGCGCAGTGACCCTGGACCAACCTGGGGCCATGGACACCACCACCACCACCAACCCCCAAGGTGGACCAGGGTTATCTGTGCGTGCAACTGCACACACTGCACATGTCAGCAGGGGTGGTGGGAGGGGTGGGAGACAGAGGTCGCTGCTTGCAGACGTTGCTGGTGTGCATGACGACCCACAACTGGTACGCATAGCTGATGCGTACCAGTCCAGCACCGGAGAGCTCAGCCAGGTAGTGGGGCTCCTCAGAGACATCAAACAGCAGCAGGCTGCCCATCATGCCCGCTTGGACTCCCACATGTCCCACGTGGAGTCACACATGTCCCGTGTGGACTCACACATGTCCCGCGTGGAATCCAAGTGGGATGTACTGCATGAGATGACGGCGGTGCACAGGGACATTTTACAATGCCTCCGCCAGATGAACAGCAACCAGTCCACACCTCCCTGTGTGCCAACAACATCTGGTACCGAACAAACTGCAACTGCCACAGGGAGGGAGGAGGACTCTGGCGGAGAGTCCCCTGCACCGCAGCAGCCTGCACTTGAGGGCCCCCCAAGAAGAGGGGTCGTCCGAGGAGGGGAAAGTGAGAGGCCGATGGCCAAGCGCAACTCCCAGGAAGCCTGAACCTGTTCTGGATGTTCGCCTTTGTGCACAGACTGTTCACCCTGTTGACGGCAACACTACTCCCACACATTGCATGGGGAGTACAAGTTGGACCAATGTGTCAGACAACTGTGGCCCGATACTGGGGATCCTGTCTACCCGGACTTTCAATTCACCTAGGAACTTGGGATTGCAAGATTCATGTACAGCACAACACATCCTATGCACTATTTACACAAATGTATCACAATAAACACACTAATACACCATACTTGCCTCTGTCGTGATTCCAACGTGGGTGCTGTTATGGGGATGATGAACTGCAAAATTACACTGTGTATGCGAACTGCAACAGCAAGGACAACACAGGCATGTGAGTAAAGGCAACGTGACACATATGAGGGAGACACACCACCAGGGCTACACAACACATACACACCTAGGCCATCTGACTCATTGCCTACACTGATGTTGCCAGGGAAGACGGTGCAATGCACAGACACCACACCCATTCCCAGTTGTAGTCAAGTAGCCCACAGGTGCAGTAAGCAAATGGCAGTCAAATGTGTGACCACAGACAACGCACATCACTAAGTGAAGCACAGGTTTATTACACAGTAGCAACATGCCGTAACCACTACAGATGCAAGGTAACCCCACCTGGTAGCGGGCACGCAGTCAACAACTGTAGACGGAAGGAAGTCCATGGGTGTGGCGCACATCACCTGTAGGGACACAACAGCTACCAGCCTGGATGTGCAATTACGTCGTCGGTGGACACAGTTGACCAAACGAATCTGAAAGTACCCTGTGAAGGACAGAAATGACACACAGTCAAAAGCAATGCAGTACAGGACAGAACAGCAAAACTCATGCACAATACATGTTACAAGATACCCACCCAGAACCAAGTTAGCATGTCAACACTGTTGGGGAGTACAGCCCACCTGTAACCACACATCGCAACACACATCCAGTCAAGTAGCCCATGGACACACTCCAACAGTGCCAGAGCCCCACCCACACATCATGCCAACTCACATCATTCACATGACACCTCAGGATACTCACATTCAGCTAAAGAAGTTGGTGATGAGCTGTGTGCGGACATCACCATCACCATCATCATCATCATCGTCACTGGCATCTTGGTCCAGGCCAGGATCCTCCACAGGTGGCGGATGTTGGTCATCGTCATCCTGGATGAGAGGCAACTCCTTCCGCACTGCCAGGTTGTGTAGCATGCAGCAGACGATGATAATCTTGCACACTTTCGCAGGGGCATATGGGAGGGACCCTCCGGTCTTGTCCAGGCAGCGGAAGCGGCTCTTCAGGAGACCAAAGGTCCGCTCAATCACTCTCCTGGTCCGACCATGTGCCTCATTGTAGCGCATCTGGGCAGGTGTCACAGGGTTCCTGAGGGGTGTCAGCAACCACGGCATGTTGGGGTATCCCGAGTCACCTACGGACAGACAAGTGCACATCAGCTGACTTGGAAAAGTGGGCGGAATACTACAGATCAGATCACACACAATGGCACAAAGTCAGTACACACCGACAAGCCAGGCACGCTGGTTCTGCATCTGTGCCATCATCCTGGGGATGCGACTACTCCTCATCACAAAGGCATCGTGTGCTGAACCAGGGAAACGGGCACACACGTGTGTGATGGTCATGTCTGCAAGACACACCACCAGTGCATTGACCGAGTGGTAGTGCTTGCGGTTCCGGTAGGCCTGCTCCTGGGCCTGTGGTGGTACCAAAGCCACATGTGTCCCATCAATGGAGCCAATGACATGCGGCATCCTCCCCAGGGCATAAAAGTCACTCTTCACGTCAGTGAGTCGTCGCAGTCTAGGGAAATAGATGTACCGGTTCAGGAAGAGCAACATTGCCGCCAAAACATCGCGGAGCACACGGCTGAACATGGTCTGTGACATCCCACCAGCAGACGCCACAGTATGTTGGAAGGTACCGGTGGCAAAGAAGTGTAGGGCTGCCATCACCTTCACCTTGGGGGTCAGCGCTGTAGGATACGGCCGGCCAGGCTGCAAATGTGGGGACAACTGCACTGCCAAATCCTCAATCAGCTGCCTGGTGAAGCGGTACCGTCGGATGCTGTCCCGTTCCACCATCGTTGCCAGGTCTGGGAATGGCCGATGGACAGCAGGAGCCCTGCAGTGCAGAGGAGAAGTAAGCAAGATCGTCAGTCACCCCACATATGCGGCATTGAACACACTCAAGATCCCAACATACATCATCATGAGGCACAACTACATGAAGTGTGCAGTACCGGAAGGACATGTATGGTACATACATGGCCAACATCTGTCAACACGGTCCTACAGGTGGCATCAAGTTGTCCCAGGTTGGCCCATTGGATATCATGATGCCGTGTCACAGTCACCCCCACAGTGACATGTGAGGACAGATGTGCCCCAGGCACCACAGCTCAACGACAGGTACATTCCCAGGGACCCTGTAATGCCACATGGACACTGGCATCACCTGGAGTATCATGTGTACACCACAGCAAAACAAACATGACCCCCACAGGTAGTGGCCACACTTGCCATGGCAGGACAGACATGGACGTCTGTGACACACACGCACAACATCAGAGTCCATGCACACACAACGTGGATGTGGAGACTGTCTCCCATTGTGCACATGAAATCAGAGACATTGTAAACACTACATGCACAAAGACTGTGGAGGGCCATCACTATTGTGCCACTGGGACACCCTGGCTCAAACATACCGTCCCACATGGGACTCACGGGGTATGTGACATGACATACACAAACACCACTGTGAAATGTGACCATGACACATGCACAGATATGAACAGTTGCACATCACAGTGGTCACGTACACATAACACCCAGGATCCTGTCCCCATGAACACGTGCACAGCCTGGGGGTGGCTGCCCACAGGTGACACCCACAGGACAACATGTACACCAACATACACACAATAGGAAATGCAGCCTTACATGCCTTATGATAAGGTTTGGACAGGCTGTCGTGATGTAGGTGTGCCCCTCACTCCCTGGGAGCTATCTGTGGCTGGCATATGTCCATCTGAGACAGGCATGCTGACCTATGCCAGTCACATGTACAGTGATGCGTTGTACCGCAATGGACCGATCGGTGCCTCCGGCCGGCCCATTGCCTTCAATGTGTGCGGGTACGCGTTGTACCCCTGTGCGCGTTGAACCGCAATGGACCGATCGGTGCCTCCGGCCGGCCCATTGCCTTCAATGTGTGCGGGTACGCGTTGTACCCCTGTGCGCGTTCTACCGCAATGGACCGATCGGTGCCTCCGGCCGGCCCATTGCCTTCAATGTCTGCGGGTACGCGTTGTACCCCTGTGCGCGTTGTACCGCAATGGACCGATCGGTGCCTCCGGCCGGCCCATTGCCTTCAATGTGTGCGGGTACGCGTTGTAACCCTGTGCGCGTTGAACCGCAATGGACCGATCGGTGCGCACCCTTTGACAATGGGCTTGCCTGGCAACGGACGCGTTTTCGAATTTCGAACGAGTCGGTTGCTGGGAATTCAGTTGGTCACCCACAACAATGTTGCAAAATCATGTATGTCATGAAGTTGAAGATTTGAAGGATGCTGTGGGCGTGTTTTGGTGCTGCTATTCCATGGATTGGCCAGATTCAGAAGATGCAAACGACTTGGACCTATCACTTTGGACACAAGGGACAGGATCTGCCTCTCCAGCACATATATATTGCTGGCTGTTCCCCTGAGAGCCCACTTGCCTGCACTACATGCTCCAGGACGACATCTGCCACTGCACTGCTGCTGTCTCTGCCCCTCTGGACCCTGCAATGGCACGTACTGTGGAGAGAGCCCCAGCCTTCAGCCTTGAGGAGAACCAGGCCCTGCTTGACAGCCTACTTCCACAGTACAGCAAGCTGTATGGGACACCAGGGGAGCAGGTGAGTGTCCTGTGCACTGCCTTTCTGAATGTGCATTTTGTCTGACTAGCAAGGCTGAGAGTCTGCACGCCACTTGCTAGCAGGCTCACTGAGTAGTTGTCACCCCCCATAGTGTGTAGTGACTTGCACTGGACAGGTATGGTGCAGTGACAGTGCTTCTGAACAGGGTTTTACTCCCCATGCAATGATACCATGTAGTGACTTCTGGAAAACTGTCCATGGGCAGCCGTGCACTGCCTGTGTACACCATGTGCCCCTGTGATTGCGACATGTATATGCAACTGTGTCATGCACGGATATGTTGCATGTGTAGTAATGGCCTTATCACTTTGTCATCCTGACAGGCTTCTGCCCATCAGAAGCAGGAGATATGGAAGGACATCGTCCGGGCTGTCCGGTCCGTGGGGGTCTACAAGCGCCGGATCCGCAACTGCCAAAAGAGGTGGCAGGACCTTCGGGGCTGGACCCGGAGGATTGCACGGGTCCAGCTGAAGCTGTCGCCTCCTCGCAGGAGGGGCGGAACACGGACCCTGACCCCCACATGCTCAGGATCCTGGCGGTGGTCTTTCCAGACCTGGATGGGCAGCTGAAGGCCAGAGAGCAGCAAGGAGGGGGTGAGTCAAAGACTGCACTGTGTACTCTGTCTAACATGCTATGTGCCCTCCTCGGGCCTGGTTAAACTGCCACAGTACAGCGGTCATGTTGTCCAGGAGCCATGTCCCTCTATTGTGCACTGCCCACTCCTCATCTGATACCCAGGTGTGGCCCTTACATGCAGGGAATTCTGTCACTTAGGAATGTGTCCTTGCAGTTTGCTTGACTCAAGGTGGGAGACAGCATCTGTTTCCCTGACTCTGTGGTGGGCATCATGGGTGGGTCCATTGCTTACACAATGCCTGTATTCTGACATGTATTCAGCGTGTTACTTTGATCTGTGGTCCAATTGCTGAGCTGATCCACCACATGTGGCTGGGGTATCTGGCACACACCCATGCTGCGGGTGGGAACAATGTTTGGGCCCCAGGAGTATGTATATGACGTGTGTCACACATACTTAGCCAGCTGCCTACAGTCCAGGGCTCATCCCTCATTCATGTGGGGCTGGACAGTCATGCCTACTCCAGGCCATACAATACACTCTGTACTCCCACTCCCGTGTATCAGCTGACACATTGTGCGCAGTGATTTGACCCCTCAGGTGTCTGCCTCTGTGTCAGTGTGCTGTGGATTAGTCGCCAGGACTGCTGTGGAGTTTCTTGGTAGGGGCTCAGCATGCCACTGGAGATGTGACCATAGGAGACGATACTTGTGTGACACATAGGTGTCTGATCAGCTGCCCATGCAGACTGGGGCATGTGAATGTGAAGTTCAGGCAGCTGTTCCCCATGCACAGCAGAGTGTGAGGGGCTCAGGTACAGAGGGTAGTGTCACAGGTCTACCATATGTCCAATAGGTATGACCTGGACAGATGAGGGTTAAGAGGGTGTGTTGTGGGGGGGATGTACATGTGCACTTGTGCAGCTCCAGGACTTGCATTCCCCATGACCTACTATTGTGACACAGTGCAGAGTGTTGTTGTCTGGCTGCAAAGTCATACATCACTGAGACAGTGATGTATGACTTTGCAGTCATGCCTCCGCCATGGCATGTGTCTACTGATTGGTGAGCCTGCAGGGGAGTGACATGTGCTACATGCACACCATAGTGGCGCTGGCTATCAGGACATGGGTGCATCATGGTGTCTGTCGCTGGTATGCATCACATGCATTTCCTATTTGACTCTGGGCATCCCTTTCATCCGGAAACCTGTACTGACTCAGT